>CM045040.1:4357299-4957299 GCA_024542945.1 allo-octoploid hybrid of Carassius auratus x Cyprinus carpio
CCCTTCACAAGCAGCTATAGCTTGAAATTAGAATAGCTTGCAGGATTGGCATGGGGCCATTTAACCTTTTATAAAGAAACATTTAAAAATAGTTATAAAATAGTTTAAAAATAGTTACAGTGACTTCTTTCTGATTAGATCAATTTTTGATCAAAGATGCTCTAAAATGTACAAAATGCAAAACAAACCTGTGCGCTTTATATTTAAGCTAATACATTGCTTGGCAGCCACAAACAACTTACAGAAAGGATAGGTTACTAGCTATGTCCCTGTGGGTTTTGGGCCTTTAAAGCCGTACTTCAGAACACCCTTTGTGCATGGTAAATCATTGTAGCCACAGTGGGTGGCTGAGACGTCTAATGAAGGGGCTTACCAGGGCACCATTTCCAAAAAGACAAGACTCAATGGGCAGTCTGAGCCCTGAAGGCCATCAGGGGGTCAGCTGCTACTTAATAGCACTCATGATCCGCTGGTTAAACTCACAGTTTGGACAGCTGTGACACCTCTTCTGACACCAGCCTGCTAAGCTCTGCCTAATTGCTGATGGCATTGCCTGTATCTCCCAGGCTGTTGTTTTATCCCTCTGTAGGAATGATTCTTTAATTATTAGATGTTTGGTACAGTATAGCGTGGCTAAGTGGCTGCAATTTGGGGGGCTTTTGCCCTTGGGTTCAATTATGGCACTACGCTGCTGAGCGCAGGGTATTCTTTGGGTATACTTTGTCAAAATCAGTCTTATAAAGCATCTTCCTCAGTGCCTTGACTCTCCATAAACCATTGAGACATTTTTCAAGTTTTTTTTCAGAGGTTATCATGACACTTTGTGTAATGAATAGCGAGCTTGTGGTGTAATGTGAAAAACTGAATGTCTCATAAATTAGAGATGCATTTTTGTGCTCTCTTGTTTGATTAGTAAATACAACTCAAGCTATTATGCGAGTGTAATGGAGTGCTAAATGCAGACAGATGTTTTGATAAAGTTGTCACCACAAATGTACAAACTGTTAGCCAGATGCCACCAATGGGACCCCAACTCGAATGCCAAAAAAATATACTCACCCTCTTAGCGCTCCCATAGGCTTTAGATCTGCTTCCTTCAGGTCTTCAAACATGTCAGCATTTTGCAGCATACAGTATGTGTTGGTGTTAATACCATAGGCTTATGTCAGGTGGTTTATAAGAAACAAAATGGTTCCCAGTGGGGTCAGATCTATTTCTGCGGCTCAATTAAAAGGTGTTGAGTGGCCGTGTGACGCGGGTGGCTCACACGGGGCAGGGCATTTGACACTGAGGGCCCTGTTCTTGCTTAGCTGTTAACTCTATGTCCCAACATTAATGGGGGCCCTAATGATGTGCTATGCATCTTGGGAACAAAGTATGCTGTGAAAACTCACCAGACACCCACTGCTGTGCGTAAACCCTCTCAATTAACAGCCTGCCCTTCTGAGACCACCGATGATAGCATACCACCTACAGCGCCAGCACGCCCCACGCAGGATCTGATGTCACAGGGACAGGTAGGAGGCTCTGAATCAGATGTGATCCTCACACATTCAGACGAAGCGGCGGTTTTCGGTCTATATCTACAGTGTTGGGAGACATCGTTTTTACAGTAAGGTGATAAAACATTGCGCAATTACTTGTAAAAATAACTAGTCATGTCACATCTTCACATTTTACATTGAATACGCATCTATTTACTTTTTTTCTTTTTGCAGCACTAGCCGAGAAAGCACTTGTGTGTTTTTAAATGCAATTCTGTCAAAATAAAAGCCATTTAATATAAAGTTAAATAAATGAAAAAAGAAAAAAAAATGGAAATGGAAAATGGAAAAAAATATGCATTTATAATAACTACCATAATAACAATACCATTCAACAGTTTGGAGTCTGTAAGATGTCATACACAGCTGTTAGCCAATCATAGCAGTGGGTGTTTACTCCCAAGTCTACAATCCGCCACACTTATTCAAACAGAGCATTCCCATGAGTGGGGTCAGAGTATTGCTTCTAAATTATTATAAAAAATCTTGATAACATTATAAATGGACCTCAGAGAACAGTAAAAAAAAAAAAAAAAAAACAGTATATTTATATATATATATATATATATATATATATATATATATATATATATATATATATATATATATATATATAAAAGTAAAATTGCCTACATTGAATAAAAAAAAAAAAAAAGTAAAAAAAAAAATGAAAGGTTATGTTTATGAATTACTGTATGGTTTAAATAAAAATTAAAAATAAAAAACTTGTTACATGTTACTTGTATCTGTGGCAGGAGCTGATTTACCATGGAGAGCAGTATACTGTCAGTCAATTATGGAAAATATGTATCTCTATCAAATGTAGGTGTAGCAGTCAAGAGCAAATGATGGAGAACCCAACTGCATCTCTATAGCAATATAATTATAGAGCACTACATTTGCGAGTTGCTTGGAGAGCACAATACAGTGAGTGTTGAATAAGAGGCAAATCTGAACGGGTGCTGATTGATTGAAGGTGTCATGGTTGTGAATGTGCGTGAGCTGAAAAAGAGAACGGACCTGGGTGTAGATATCTAGAGGGATGCAGAGCCAGCTGTGTCATTTCATTAATGGTGCCACAATCCCACGATCCACTTCATAGCGTACCTTGCCTAGAACCCAGTAGGCTGACCTTGATTTATGTCCTTTCTCAACACTTCCCCCTTTACCTCATATCAGGGTTTATTTGTCATCATATTCTCTGTATTAGCACGGTACACCGAAAAGAATTTGATTTCGAGAAAAAAAAAAAAAAAACACTTTGAAATTGCTTGTAAATTTCATTAATCACAAAGAAACAGCAAGTAAACCTGCAAGATATAAATGCAAAATTGTGAGATGTTTTTTTTAGAAAAAAAGTCTGAATTGCCAGGAAAAAGGAATTGTGAGATAAAAGCTGAAATTAACTTTTTTTTTAATTTTTGTTATTTTTTATATTCCATGGTGGTAATGGGCTTCACATTAAATTATTATTATTTATTGTACATTTTTGTAATTTACAACACATACCCTACAGTAGCTCTAAAAAGTAATTGTAAATGCTTAATCCACCTTTTAAAAAGCCTGAATGTCAGAACTCAGTTCACTTTTTAGCCATTTAGTCAAGCAAATTGGTGTCAACCAACCCAGGATCTTTTTGTGAAATTGGCTCTTTAAATAAATCTTTATATAAATATAAATTAAGTGTCACTTGGTTTGATATTCTAACTCAGTGACAGTTATTCATTTTAAAATGTGCCTCCTACATATTTTATGTAGGCAAGACAACTTAAAAATGGCATACCCCATGCGTAACTCTTCCCAAAGTTTCTTTTAAAAGAGGTAAAGTTTCAATTTGTCAAGTGGCAGATTTAAATAAGATTCAGGCAGCGTTCACTTATTCTCGCAGGTTCCCACAGAGTCATTTCCTCAGCGCATGCCTTCAATAACAGTAATAACCATCAGCCCACAGAACATGAACAAACATGCAGCACAAAGACGCTCCCTGGAGCAGGTCCATTACCCGCCATCATCAGTAGTGGGGTGTGGGGGTTTCTAGAGAGACCACAGAGAGGCATGCAGATCTAGACGCTGAAATCACATCCTTCTCCCTGCTGAAGCGGAGGTCTTTTTATATTACTCAAACGGGCAATCAGCACCCTCTCTCAGAAAAGTCAAATGCTTCTTTCATGGGTCTGATGAAGTATAATGACCAGAGGACAATTTCCACTCTTGGGGCCTAAAATGGGATTTGAGTCAGTCCTCAGGGGTGTGTAAGGTCTGTAAATTACCTCAGTGTGCGTTCGGGCACCGGTAAAAGGCTTAAATGCAAAAAGACATAGGCCGAAACACACCTCCAGCCTGGATATGAGCACTGGATGTCAAATTAGCATCTCTAAATGCCCCTTTTTTAAGACCCTCTGAAACTCTCCTGTGGTCTTAAGAATAGCTGAAACTAGTTCGGAACTTTTTCATAATTTGGCTCCTTAAATGTAATGGGAATTTAGATGAAGGATGTTGGTAAGGTTACAGAAAGTAATTTCTGAGAAGTAATGGATGGATGAATAGATAGATATATAGATAGAAAGATAGATCCATTACTTTAGATGAGTTGACAGGTCTTTAAATAACGCCATCCACAACTGTGAACTCAGATCTGCACAGATGGCTTCTTACGCACACACACACACACACACACACACACACACACACACACACACTGTTAATCACTGTGATAGTGTATCACTTTTTTCTCTCTCTCCAATGATCTGCCTCTCACCTTCTCTTCTCTTTTTACTGTATTTATTAGCATTTATATTTACATTTATTCACTTGGCAGATTCACCAAAGTAGCTTAAAAATGCACGTACTGTACGTTGATGTAAAGCTGAAATAGCCAATATCTTAAGAGCTTACAGTTATGATAATCTGCTAACTTACTGTATATACATTACAGATAAAAAGTAGAGTATTTTAAGTTTTTTATTAATATATGTACATACTGTATGTATTAAGAATTTTAGCATTTTCAGTACTGATCTCAGAGTTGCTGAGTTGTACAGTATGTGGAACTGTTTCCCAGCACACCATGAAAATAACAAGCAAATGATAATGTTGTTGACTGTTTGTACTATTCATTGCATTATTTGCACTGTTGTTTTCATATTTATTTTGAGCTGTGTGGTATGTGGTGATCAATTAATGTTCAGCTGGCCTTCAAGTGTGATTTAAAATCACTGCACTGTTCTGCATACACATTACTGTTTAAAAGTTTAGGGTCTGTAAAAAAAAATATAATAATAATTTATTATTAGTATTAGTAAAGTAAATGCAAAATTTATTATTTAGAAAAAAAATTGCTACAGAATATTATTGTTTTAATTATTTTCTATTAATTAAAGAATCCTGAAAAAATTATTTTCACAAATATATATATATATATATATATATATATATATATATATATATATATAAAATTTACTTAAAATTTATCAAATAAATGCTGCCTTGATAAGCACTAATGTCATAAACATTAAAGAATCTTACCAAACCCCAAACTTTTGTAGTGATATTTTTATGTGCAATCTGTGTTAGGTCGAAAATGTTATTACTATCTAATTTACAATATAATACCATTCTGTAAAATACCATTCTGAAAACATAAAAACATTTAAAACCATAAATCAAACTACATCACAGGTGTGTGCACAAGTTGCTGGTTATTTGTGCAACAATTTCCTGGTTTAGTGGGTTGTACAGATTCTTTTTCTGGCCTACACAATTTAGTTTATGCATTTGTCTTTCCATACAGCTCATAAAAACATGAAGTGTAAATGGTATATTTTCAGGTGGTGCCAAAATGTTGCTGGTAAACAGTAGTTCATAATAAAAATTGTGTTGTTTTAGACAACTATGGAACAAGGACAAATTGTTGTGCTGCCTTAGAGACCACTGAATTTGATAGCTGTAGGAAGCAGTTTGGTAACCTCAGCAAATGCATGACATGTAGGAATTGAGTTCTACTATTTGAGGACCACTGTCAGGAGAAGAGTGAGCACAGGAAATAGAAAGCCAAAGGTCAAGAATACATGGAGCGTGGTGGCTCTTTCAGCAGCCACTGGCAGCACAGGTGAAGTGAAGTGTGTGCAATGAAGAAAGAGACATGATCCCCAATCAGAGGAGCTTATGAGAGACATAAAGTCCAGATTCTCAGAGGTAATGAAAAGTGTGTAATTGAGTAAATAACCCACAAGGAGTTCTCATGTTGTCAAAAGCACTGCATCCACCAGTCAATGTGAAAATCTGAGCATCTGAAGTGTTCAAGAAGAGAGAATGAAATACACACACAAACAAGTATGTTGTATTTTGGAGAACTTTAAAAGAACATATTGAAGTTTTGAGATTTTTTGTTAATATTACAAGGTCTTGAAGATGGTGGGTTTGTTTTTGCTGCCTCTCTCTGTGAAAGACCACCTCCTTTGGGAGTTGTGATTTCGACAGGCTTTGAGTGTGTTTTTGGGATCGGTCCCCACTCCGGGAATGATTCCCAGTTTGAGAAAAAGATGCCCATTCTTTTGGTATACTATGGTATTTTTCCATCTGGCTGCACTAGAAATTTGTAAACATAAGAAGGGAGCAAGATGGTCTGTTTCTTCACAGTCTGCAGATCTCAAACATTCGACTTGTACATGTCTCATGTCTTCACTGCCTCTAAGATGGACAACAGAAAAAAAATTATGACTGAAAACTTCTTCAGAAGTATACAATAAATATACAGTACTTTAATTTTTTTTTTTTTTTTTTTTTTTAATAATTCATTTCACCATGTAGGCAGTCACATGATGAATGTGTGTATCTGTGTGATATTAGCTTATTTTTATTTAGATAAGATAAAAGTTTATTTCTGCACCATAACAACGCATATCTCTCTCATTTGTGAAGACAGTGGCCCCAAACATTAAACAAATATATAATTTATTAAAGAAGAGAGAGATGTTATCTATCTATGTATTTAATTTTGTGGGTGGAATGAAATGCTTGGAAAGTGTGCTTGTGATATCAGTGCTAATATCGAATGGAATTACATTCATAGATTTTAAATGTGATTTAAGTGTCCTTTTTGAGCCACTGTACATTAGGAAATATGAACAAAATATTTGTCATGTCGCAGTCTAATCTGCATACTCGCAACTGTTACACAAACACACATACAAACCTTGGAATAACTTTTTGTTTGTTTGTTCGTTTTGTGGTTTTCCATCAAAAATGTTTTTGTTTTATACAAACCTGTTTTATTCTTTTTTGGGTTTTTATGAAAAGCAATATTAAACACTGTACAGTTGTTTCAACACTGTACTATTTGTGAGGTGTTGGAAGAAATGTTAGCAGTACAGTACATAAAGCTGATTTCATTTAGAGGTGATAAATGTATCAGGTTGGAAGTTTGTTGCGTATTAAATATGGTGTTTTGTGTTGTTGTTGCCCTCGCAGAGTACATGGATCTCTCCCCATTCCTGAGCTACTTCATGTCAGGTACAGTACGGTCTGACTAGACTGATAGCAGTACTAGTTGTGTTTGTAGCATTACTTGTAGCATAGAACGATCTAGAGTTATTTTGTAGCTGTGTAGTTATATATATTTTTGTAAATGTGGCCAGTTCTTACAGCATAAAACTTAAGTAATTTTGAAAAGAAGAATTATCTTCAAGCTACTACAATCAGAAGTGGTTTTGTGTTTTATGTCCACTCACCACATCAGGAATAAAGCGACTATGAAGGTCTCTTGATTTTAACAATGTCGATCCCAGCCGCTGTGAAGATTCCTGTCTTAAGGAGTGTTAATGAATGAAATTGCTTCTTTGTTTACAGCTGATTGGAGGGCATGCATTGACTCTTTTAATTACAGGAGAGAAGAAATTGGTTGTGCATGCCTTATCCTTTAATTGTTTTCCCACAGCCTGACCTTAATTGGGACTCTGTTGTGTTTATCGATTCAATTTGATGTGCTTTAATTTTGGATGATGTGCACTATATATACTAATACTATCACTTACCTTTTCTTTTCTATTCTATTCTATTCTTGAAAAAAAAAACAACAACAAACAAACATAGCTACGTGTTCTGTGCTAGACTAACTGAGACTTGTCATGGCACTTGTATACTGTTGTTGTTCTCTCACTGGTCTGATTGCTTCTATTGTTCTCATTTGTAAGTCACTTTGGATAAAAGCATCTGCTTAATGATTAAATGTAAATGTAAATATATATTGGTTAGCGTAGGTCTTCTGTCCAGCTGTCTGTGAATGTGGTAGTCGAGGTTTTGTGTGTGCGTGAGTGCAGTCACACTCATCAAAGGAGGAGGTGTGATGCTGTGAGGGAAATTTCACAGCAGGTAAAGAGCTGCAGGATAAAATAGGCCCCTTAGCCCTGCACCGCACATAACCTGACGTCTGAGCTGACGTCCACTGATTTGAGCTGTTAAACCTCAGGCTCCAGCTGCCCCCCTTTGCTTTGTGAGTCTCTGCCTTAATATAGTTTGAATGTTCAATTCAGTTCTATTCAATTTATTTGTATAGCGTTTTTCACAGTACATACTGGATTGTTCCAAAGCAGCTTTAAGCAGCATAATTATTATAAATTTGAATAAACTGACCCAAAACAAAGTGTGGGGCTTTTTAAGTTTTTCTCATAATAAGTTATGTTGGTTGGTTAATAAGTATTACTCATGCCATAACTTAAACAGTCAGTTGTTTTCTCTTTTTCTTGTCAGTATTGTTGTTTGATCAATATTAATTCTGTAATTCTGGTCCGGTATCATAATTTGTGATTTGTTTTAGTATCGAGTCACGTCAGTATTAGGCAGTCGTGCTATCCTGTGTTTTATGTCCTGCCAAGTGATGGTTTTTAGAAAGGATGTGTGCACTGTGTAAAACTAGTCCGTTAGTTTAGCTGGTTAACTTCCTTGTTTAGTATAGCTGCAGTGTGTAGTGTGTGTAAATGAATTGGTTTCTTCATAAGATGAATCACAGCAGCATCAGTGAATTCTCTCAGGCCATTTCTTCCATACGCATCAACGACTGAGTGATTGTGGTTGTTTTTTTTTTTTACCACTTTAGGGAACTTTACTTTAGCTGAGCTGGGCATTTGTGAACCAGCCCCACATCAGAACGCATACTGCCCGGACATCGGCCTCTTACAGCGCGGCTACTCTCTGAGCGCCGGCTCAGATGCAGACTCCGACCCAGAAGGCCCGATTTCACCTGAGCAAGCCATCCAGCTGTGGGCCAGCCAAGACATCAAGTCCCGCCGCAGTTCTGGCCTCTCCAGCCGGGAGAACTCAGCTCTCACCCTCACTGACTCCGAGAACGAGAACAAGTCTGATGACGAATCAGGTGAGAGATAGTGTCAGAGAGCGAGAGCACGTGAGAATTAGCAGAGTAGAGAGCGAGTGTGGTGTTTACAAGAAATGGAGG
This sequence comes from allo-octoploid hybrid of Carassius auratus x Cyprinus carpio, assembly GCA_024542945.1. NCBI lineage: Eukaryota > Metazoa > Chordata > Actinopteri > Cypriniformes > allo-octoploid hybrid of Carassius auratus x Cyprinus carpio. Next base: position 4,366,294 of record CM045040.1, read on the forward strand.
GTGCGAGAGAAATCTTTAAGGCATTTAGAGTGTAAGGTGTGTGAGAACAGAGGCCAAAAATGTGCAACGTGATAAAACATTCACTTTTATTTGTTAGACTCGTTTAGAGCTGAATTAATTTCATTTTGTGTTGCTCTTACCTGGGTGTCACTGTGCATCAGTAATCATTTCCCAAACCACATTTTGTTTTGCTTTTGTTAGTTGAAATGCAGTGCTTTAAAGATAATCTGCTGTATATAAATAGACTGTATACAGCATGAAATGTTGCACTCAGATAATATAAAAAGATCATACACTGAAAGAAGTGTCAAAGGATGCATGTTCATCAAGTGAAAACATTGTGGTTTTTCTCCCCCCATGCAATTCTCCACACATCTGCCTGCATGGGTATTATTGTTGAAGACCAAATCCCTCTCGGTACCTTTCCTGGCAGGAATTCGGCAACACGTTCCTCGATTCCACACTCCTAGTTAATTTGGTGGCATCTTAAATCTTAGCATAGTTTTAGAAAGTGTCAGAGTGGGTTAATGAAAATACAAAAACTCCTCCTAATTAATTGAGTTCTCACCGTATCAGACCTCAAACAGATTTGTCAGCTGTGAATTGTAGCATCGTTCAAACTCGCTCTGACAATTTATCAAACTACACTACAGCTATTAAACACATAAAGAAACACCTTGGAAAGCAGTCGTTTTCATCACGTCGGCTGATAATTGCTTAACAGATAATTGCCACGCTAATCTCTAGGCCGCTGTTTCTTAGTGCTGTCTTTGTTTTTGCGCTACGGGAAATGCGTGGGCACAGCATGTGCCAGTCACCAGATCACATGCCTGTCTGCTCCGACAGCAGTGGACGCAAGCTGGACACCGTCTCTCAGTGCGGAACCGTGGCTCATTCCCACTGAAATCCCAATTAAATGACGTCCAGGCTGTGCCTGATAATCTGTGCAGGATGTGTGAGTCACAGTGGAAACATTAATGGTAAATTAAATACTTTTTTAAAGCTGAATAAAGTGTTTCCTTGCACCAACAGCTATAATACTGAGATTCAATACATATAGTCAATCGATACATATGAGTTACTTTGCTTTTTTATGCGACCAAGCACATTAAATAAAAATAAATAAATAAATTCCAGAATTGGTAATAGCCAATTAGTAAAAATATTGTAATATATATATATATATATATATATATATATATATATATATATATATATATATATATATATATATATATATATATATATATATAAAGTATGCAATTCCGGATACCATGCTACTTTTATTATTTCAGCCGTATAAAGATAAGATTTCAGTATGCTGTTCAATATAAATATTTGAATATATGATTTCAGTATGCAGTTGACATACTAGCATACTACTATTACTCTTTCTGCCATAAAAAGATTACAATCTGAATTTAATATGATATTCCAAATAATATGCTTACTTTTATGAAGATGAATTCAGTATCCTAGTCAAATTGTGCAATGCCTTTATTGTTTTTTTTTTTTTTTTTGCCATATAAAGATAAAGATTCAGTATGCTGTTCTAAATAGCATACTAGCATAGTACTGTTTCTGCCATATAAAGATATGAACATATGAATTCAGTATAATACTCTCACTTTTTCTGCCTTATAAAGAAAATAATTAAGTATGCTATTTCTAATAACACCTTCATGTTACAGCCATATCAGACTACTCTGAATAGCATACTACTGTAAGAGTTAATACAATATAAATATTTGAAGAAATGAATCTAGTATTAAATTGGCATAGTAGCATGTTATTAAAGTTTCTGCCATATCTTCATATCTTAATATGAATTCAGTATGATATTCTTAATAACATACTAGCATAATACTCTCACTGTTTCTACCATATGGAAGTTAGAAAATATGAATTCTGGATACTATTCTGAATAGCAAACTAGCATGCTACCATAATAGTTTAAATGTTTTAGAAATATCTGCATTTTTTTTTTTTTTTTAATATTATATGTTTGAAGAAATGAATTCAGTAGGCAATTAGAATACTAGCATCCTACTTTTTACAGTTTCTGCCATATAAAAATATAGAGATATCAATTATCTCTAGTATGTTAGTATGTTATTCAGAAGTCCTCTTCTGAATAACATACTAGCATACCACTCTTACTATTTCTGCCATATAAATACAAAGTAAGAGTATTATGCTGTTATGAATTCAGCCCATCTTAACCGTTTCATTGAGCAGATGGTTCATGCTTCTTATTCATGGCAGGAGCTAACATATGCCTTAAATCAGGCTGCTAAGAGCCAATCAAAATTCAGAAGTTAATATTTTAAATTGTGATTGGGCAATCATCGTAAACATCTGCATATAAGTACAGTGTTTCTACAAGGATGATTTTACCCAGTTTTCTGAAAATTGGCCTTATGCATCCATTAGATCTATTATGCTCTCCACAAGTTCTCGGATTGTTGCTTGTGGATATATATATGTATATATATCTTTTTTTTCCTTATGATGTTGCTAACATGAAAAACTAGATAGGGCTCGATTGATACTTCTGTGAGTCTTTGCTTGAGAAAATCAAGCTTTCTTGCAGCTGAACTGAATTAGAAGCGGGATATTGCTTTCAGTGAATGTGTTCTCACAAGGAAGAAAGCGTTTGTTCAAAATAGAAGCAAATAAATCTGTCATTTCTGTCTTTCCACTTCTAACACACTTTGAAGTCTCACCCCATCTTTGCCCCTTATCTTTTTTCTTTCACTTTTTTTTGTGTATGCTGATGTACTTCAATATACTCCTCTCTCTCTCATTTTCCTCTTTTGCCTTGTTATATGGATGTGTCAGCAGCACCAATCACTTTGAAAGACAGGTGTCACTCACAAAGGGAGAGCGAATGGGGTCAGAAGAAAAATTTCATCCATTATCACCCTCTGTCTGCCTCTTTCCAAATACTCTCCTAGACATAAAGGCAGCTTTCAAAGTCTACCACCCACTTTGACTAAAAACATCCATTTGTGCTTTTGAGATGTTAGGTCTAGACATGGGCATACTAGTCAATATCTGATTGGGCACAGAGTCAGAAGAAGTTGAGATAAAAATAGCAGTCACTCTTCAAGGTTCTTCAGACAAGCAGCTTTTAGTGAAAACTGAGCAGCACTGAGCTTTATTTATTTGTTTTGTGTTATTTAAAGTATGTTAAAATGAATACAAGTTATTACAATATGACACACAAGGTTTATAGTGAAGAAATATACAAAGCCTCTTTTTCAATTTAAATTAAAATCAGTTTTAACTTATTCAGTATATGATTTTGCAAGACATGTAGGAGGTTGTACAATACACACCATCAAATAAATAATTCAGCATTTTATTCACTCTTCATCAAGTTTGAGAATTGTGCCACAAAGAAGTAAAAAATAAATATAAAAAATACCACTGATCATCCTTGCTGAAAAAAAAAAAAATTATTTAAATATATATATATATATATATATATATATATATATATATATATATATATATATATATATATATAAATATATTTGCATTGGTCTATATAATTAGCAATATTTGACATTTAATTAAGTTTAATAACAGCCATATTTTATTAGATATTGCATATCGCAAACAGCTAGTAAGGGCTTTTGTAATATGTCAGAATAGATATTTTATAGTGATGTTATTCATCATTGCATCAAAGTTACACTTTTATGTTCTGCAGGGGCTGTAGTGTGGAAATAAAAAATTGCCATTTGAGACAGTGTGATATGGATCAATTAGGGTCCTGTTGCATAAATTGCTATAGCCTTGTTCAGGATGTCAGTCCAAATCCAATTTTTGTGCATATCTGTTTGGAATCTGACCATATTTAGCAAAAAGAAAATCAATAATAAAAATAAAAAAAAATACCACCAAATATGATTTTTACAAATCCATTTTAAGTTACATTCATATGGGGTTTGAAATCATATTCAAATTGTCACACTCCTGGACTCATAATGTTGTGTTTTCCCTGCATGTGTTCCATTCCCCATGTTCTGTGTGACCCGGTTTCTGTTGCTATTTGACTGATTAGTTGCCAGGTGTGTCTGATTAGTTCCCAGGTGTGTCTCCTTAGTCCCTTGTTAGCCTGTCTTTAAAACCCACGTCCTTTCAGTCTGTGTTTGTCAGGTCTACAAGTCAGTATGTGTGTCTTCCTCCTGTTTTCCATGTTGGATTTACCCATGTGTTGGATTAATAAAGATTATTTTGCTTATCCTCGGCTCCGTGTTCCTTCCGGCAGCGTAGCGTGACAGAAGACCCAACCAAAAAAGTTTAAATTGCGTGTCTCCCCTCTATTTTTTTTCCGGTTTTCCTCGGTCCAATTTTTTCCATAGTGTTATGTACATGGATCCCCTCCTTTGCCCCAAATTCCTCCTCCTCCTGCTAGAGCAGGAAGAACGTTCTCTCGAGGACCATATGAGACAGTTCCTACTGCTAGCTAACATCATCAGCTACCCGGACGACGCGCTCTGCATGTTCTATAACGCCAGCCTGAACACCGAGTGCAGAGCGTTGTCGTCCGAAGATGGTCCTCGGGAGGAATTAGCCGCATTCGTGGAGTGGACTCTGGCGAGAAACGGGTCACATCTCACAGTCTGCCCGATGGAGGATTTTGCCAGGTCCACTCTGGACCCAGAGCCCAGCCCACCATCTCCCCGATGTGCAGAGCGCATGCCCGAGCCCGCTGCTGACGGAGAGCCAGACGCCATGACGTCAGACCAGGTGTGTGAGCCAGCAACACCGCTTGCCATGAGGGAGAAGGACATGGATGGTGTGATGGTGGAGTGGAGCTCTGCCCCTGCATCTCGGCTGAGGGTGAGCGGACTATGGAGTGCCAAAAGTGCCAAAATGAGGAGTATCTTATAGACTGGGAATCTGAACTGGAGGTTGAACTGCCCCCACTCCTCTCTCCGACGTCTCCGCTTGTCCCATCCAGCCCTCCTTCATCCTTGGTTTCCTCGTCCAGCCCTGAGGGGGCTTCCAATTCTCCAGTGCCTGTTCCAAAGCTAAGCCCAGGATGGGCTCCTGTTCCTGAGCTAAGCCCAGGATGGGCTCCTGTTCCCGAGTTAAGCCCAGGAAGGGCTCCTGTTCACGAGTTAAGCCCAGTGTCGGCTCCAGCCCCAGAGCTTGCTCCAGTGTTGGCTCCAGCCCCAGAGCTCGCTCCAGTGTCAGCTCCAGCCCCGGAGCTCGCTCCAGTGTCGGCTCCAGTCCCAGTGCTCACTCTAGTGCCTGCTCCTAGAATGTGTCCTCCAGTGCCTGCTCCTAGAATGTGTCCTCCAGTGCCTGCTCCTAGAATGTGTCCTCCAGTGCCTGCTCCTAGAATGTGTCCTCCAGTGCCTGCTCCTAGAATGTGTCCTCCAGTGCCTGCTCCTAGAATTTGCCCTCCTGTGGCCGCTCCTCGAGCTCTGCCTGGCTCCCTCCATCCCTCTGGCTCCGTCAGGCTCCTTTATCCCCTCGGCTCCTCCTCTGTCGCTCTGACTCCACCACAGCCTCCCAGATCCACATCTCCGCGTCGATCGCCGGTGCCATCAGTTCCACCTAGGACCTCCGGATCCTCCCCATCACCTTGGCTCTTCGGCTCTCCGTCTCCACCTCGGGCTCCTCCTCCACCTGCTCTGCCGCCATGGGTTGGCCCCCTGCCAGAGGTCTGTCCTCCACCGCAACCTCCTCCCAAGCTCCCACCCACGCCTCCCTCTGTTGTTTCTACGGTGCAAGGTCGCACCTTCCGGGAGGGTTGTAATGTCACACCCCTGGACTTATAATGTTGTGTTTTTCCTGCATGTATTCCATTCCCCATGTTCTATGTGACCCAGTTTCTGTCCATCTTTGATTGATTAGTTCCCAGGTGTGTCTCCTTAGTCCCTTGTCTTTAAATCCCATGTCCTTTCAGTCTGTGTTTGTTGGGTCTGCAAGTCTGTACGTGTGTCTTCCTCCTGTTTTCCATGTTGGATTTGCCCATGTGTTGGATTCATAAAGACTATTTCGCTTATCCTCGGCTCCATGTTCCTTCCGGCAGCGTAGCATGACAGAAATCACATTTCTGGAAATGTTTCAATCTGTCTGTTCTGAATGGATTTTGCGTAGGATTTTTCCTATGTCACTTTCTCACGCCAAATAAACCCTTAACATGTCAGACACCGTTGTAGAAAACATGCTGAAAATCATTGTAGAAACAACACTGTGTTGTTGTGAAGTGCAGGTTGAGCAGAAAATAACAACATACTGCTAGTTGGCCTGCTCTACATACCCCTTTGAATTTTGAGACCAGTGTAGAGAATAAGCCTGCACGTACCAACCTCCTACTTCTCTTCTGCTGCTGCTAAACAGAGTCCAGTGCCACAGCTACACATTGTCATTCCAATAGAAACCAACAACTAATAAACAAGCTAGTCATGTATGACAGTTATTTAAAACTTTGATTGTAATGAAAAGTAAGAATGATTAGTTGACTGCTAGACTGCTAGTTGGTCAGAGTAGTTCCTAATACATAGTCTTAACATTACATGGCTTATGCAGTCATCCCAAGTCTTAATAAAACAGTCGTAATAATAATGACCGTAAACTGTGAAATAGCATAATTAATGTCAAATCCTGAGTGTCTCCAGATCAATGAAGGTCTAAGGAAGCTCAAATCTCCACTAGGCTTTTAGAAATGGGGTGTTTCAACAAACACACAAAGCAACTTTTGGTAATTTTTAGCTAAATTCTGAAGAAGTACAGAATTTATCTAAAATATCTCTATTCTAGAGTGCTAGAAGAACCTGGAAGTGTCTTCTCCAAAGATTTGTTTGTAAACAGTAGTTTAGTATAGCACATTGTTCACCATCATAAAAAAAAGCTTCTTTCATACTGTAACTTCATTCATACTTCGCACATTATCAGATAGTTTGGACTATAATGTCAATAGTAAATTAAAGAGTTCAATTCCCTCTGGGATGGATAAAACAAACTCTTATTTGACTCTTTCTGCTTATCGATGGCATCTCTTCCATGTGATCCTCCTAGAATATTCTCCTCACTACTTTTTGATGCCGGGTGAAGTGCACAGGGAGCCTGATAATGACGCCAGGTGATTGTCTTATTAAGCAGGCTGGATGACTGGAAGCCTTTTCAATTTGAGTGACTGATTAATGCCCACATGCTACGGCTCCCAGAGCAAAGAGTCAGTGATCTTTACATGTCTGGGGCTCCATTACGCTGCATGGGTGCCGTCATTTCCTGCTGCTGTCTCTGTAGTATTTAAATCCAGTATTTCAAGTGAATACAGCCGTTCATGGAGGTGTAAAGTGGTGGCCAGCTGTCCAGATGAGGTTGGCTGTCATTTCTGCACTCTGCAGCATGTTTGTTTGCATAAGTATTTGTACTCCAGCCACATAAGAAATTATCCCATCATTCGGTTGCAGTCCCATGTGAGTTGCATTTGGCAGCAGTTCGGCGATCAGCGTTTCGCATCACGTTCGGTAAACAAAGCCACCTTGGCTCCCCATGCTGCGAGAAGAGCGAGGGGCTTTTGTTTGCTGGATTATTTGTAGTCTTTCACACTGATCTGCATCACTATGTATTTAAGAAGCTTTGTTGGGGACTCAGAAAAATGGTGTTTTCTTGATGATTTCTTAGTTTTCTTTTACAAGTGGGGAAAGCATTTAAGATAATTAAGTTTGAAGCTTAAATGTTACCCTGCTGTGTGTGTCTGTCTGTGTAGGAGGCCCATGACCATAGACGTGCAGCACATAACAGAGAGGATTGTGGGACTGACCATTACGTTTCATTATTACAATAACCACAGTTGTTTTCCTTTTTTTATTAGCTTTACTTACTCTGAATGAATAAGCATGAATCATGCTTTGGTTAATGTGAATTTTGCAAGGGCAGGGGGCAGACTCGCATTAAACCAACAAGATTGAACCGAACAGATCATGCCTCTTTTTGCAGATGCGTAGCACGAGTGAGATTTGTGCCGAAGATTATGGTATGAAAGAGGCTCACTGCAAATAACTGCAATCAGTCCTGTAATGGGAACATCAGGAGAGGTCTCGTTAATAAGGAAGAAAAGAGCATCAGTAGAAGAAGAGAGAAATCAAAGTTGCATGCTGGGATATTCATATTTTAGAGAGGAGACTGGAATTATTTGATACTCACTGAAATGAGTTGACTGCATGTGGGCTAAAGGAACACCATACAGATGCATGAAGGGGTTTGTGTGTTTGCAGAATGTGTTTAATGAATATTTCGCTATTTTGCATGCGCTGCTTAAAAAGGATGCTGATTGGTAGGAGAGGTCCCAGAATATATTTCTTGAATTTATGTTTTAACTTTCTTTGAGGTGAACTCAAATTGAGAGTTTTATTGCACACCTAATGACCCTCAATGAAACGTATCAGCTTTCACAATTATTTCTTACACACATGTTTGGCTAATGGAAGGGCCACTCTAAGTTAAGCACCAGCTACTCATGAACTTCAATTCACTTCTGCTTTTTCCTCGCTGTATTGTCCTTTGCCATTTACAAATGTTTAAACTCTTATCTAGCTCTGGATAGAAAGAAGTAGTCAATAAACAGCATTCAGATTTTTATATGGCTGGTGGTTGACAGTGAAGTGGATAGAATCATTTGTGAAGAAGCCTCTCTCTTTCCTGTCAGAACTGTTGAGCACTGAGGTTGAGTAAAAGCTTTTTGTGAATCTTATTGACCTCTTCCACTAAAGTTGTAAAGGAGGGAAATGTCATAGAGTAATTTGATGGAAGGTAAACAAACTCACACATTTGTGCCGGACAAAAAAAAAAAAAGGGTGCCGATGCAGTGTTACCATAAAAGTAGTAGTTTTGAATACAGTTGTATTTAAAAATGACCACTGTATAATAAGAATAAGAATCAGTCAATCAATCAATCAATCAATCAATCCATGCAGTTATATAATAGTATATCTGGCTAGTCATGTGATCTCGACATGTCAGACCCCATGAGATAACTACTGTAAAATGAATATTAATTTATTACTAATAATTTGACAATTTTTTGAATAATTGTTCGGTGCACTTTAAAAAAAAAAATGTAGTTTGAAGTAGGACTCCATGATTAATCGAATGTGATTGTCATGCGCATCTTGTCAGTAAAGCCGTTTCTGTAATCAGTAGTAAATCTCCATTCAGATGGAGCAGCATTTACTACACAGAGCCCTAGATCTCTGACTAGCTGTTGCTAGGAGTCCATAATAGTGTTAAACATGTCACTTCCTGTTGCCAGCAGGTGGTGCTATGCAAAAAAATATTACAGACAATATAATTGTATGATTATGAAATTAAAGAAATCGTTGCCGATAATGACAGCTGTTTGCGTAGCTTCTCAGTGAACATACGGCTCTGTGTAGTAAATGCTGGTCTATCTGAAAGCACTTGAAAATACCACATTTAATCACATATTTTTACTCCAAATTCACTTCATAACATCAGTCGAGTGTTTGAAATAAATCCTTCTGTGAGATGATGTGGCTTCTTACACAGAATAAGGCACGCAACATATTTCATAGTGTTCTAAGCAGTGATAGAGGCTATGTCGATTAGCACTGCATTATAGACATACTTTATTATAATGAAAATCATAATAATAATAACTCGGATAAACCATATATTGCCATAGTCGTGTGTTTATCACATTGAATCAAGGAAAGCAGTGAAACCTGTTTATTCAGCAACTGCTATAAGCATTTCCTGGGTTTCTTCTGCGAGGCGTATTTGGAGTTTCAGCACGAGAGCGCCCTCTGACCTTTGGATGGAAATTTACTGCTGATCACAGAACCGTGCATCACTAAAAGATATGCATGACAATTGCAGCTTCTGTCTAATCGCGATTTATCGTGCAGCCCTAGTTTGAAGTGTGCAACTGTTTTTTGTCGACCTCATCAACAAACGCTAAACAAACAAATAAACCGACAAGCTGCTTTGCTATTCATTTCCCCAAACATTTAAGAAAATTTACAGTCAGCCAGCAGACGTGCACGTAAAACTCTCTATATTGTTGCCATTCGTAGGTGAAAGGAGAACACTTGTAAATTTCTGTGGTAAAGTCCACGCCTCATATCCGAATAACATTGATCTCTGCAAAGAATGATTAAAACATGCATTGATTAGATGATATAAGAGTCATTGTGGACATTGATTCAAGCATTAAATATTCCTGCCTTTCACAGCTCTCCCTTGAGAGGTCTCTTTCAGTCCTCTTCCTGTTTCCCATAGAATATTGGAGTCAAGATTGCCATTGCTGGGTTCATTACATTGCAGCTTTAGTTAATGAAACGGACCCAGGCCGACGCAGGGGCCCTTTATGTGCGCTGATCAATCGGGCCCCAGTAAATCTAATCCATCCTCTCTCATCTTAGTGCTCTGTAGATTTTTCTGCTGCCCACTGGCCAACCATCAGACACAACAATATATCATAAAAGGGGGTGAAAATGGAAGTTATATTTAGCTGCCTGACCTTTCTGAGATGTACATCTGTCTGTCACCCTACAGTCTTTGTGTGTGTGCTGTACTGATTGTTATTTACTGTCGACAAAGCTGGTTCTTATGTCAACTCAGGGTGCTCTGTTAGTTGAGCCCGTGATACACACACACGCGCACACACTGGCTAATAGACACTTGAAAGCACAAAGACAAATCATATTTAGGAATCTTACCCCCCCCGTGCTTTATATTGAAAATTCATGCCCAATCAACATTTTTTCTTATTTATAGACTTTAAATGCTGGTTCCCATCTCTCTCCATTTATCTTAAAAATAGAAAACGCACACAAACATACACACATACGCTTTCACCACTCCTGCAGAGTTATTGTGTTGAAGGGAGCAAAACAATAGTGATTTTTAGGCACTTTTATCTGCATCAGGACCAATTTACTCTTGCCGTCCCAAAAACCGACAATTTCCATCGCTAACTGAACATTATGTGGCCTCTGCTGCAGCAACATCAGTACAGCCAGGAATGATTGTGAATGCCACATTGTTTAAAGACTTTTGTTGTTACAAATAATGCTGGGATTAAAAAAAAAGAACAAACAGCTGTGTGTTTTCTTCTAACACTTTCCCTTTCTTTCTCTTTTTCTATTTTTTAGAAATACACAAAGTCTGTGTTAATTTGTCAGACATGATCACCCACTGTAGAAACAGAAGTTTGATTGTGGGAGTGCAGTGTTCAGCTGCTGGGCTGATTACTTTGTGCAACATTTGATGTCTACAATGTGCTCTAATTCGCTGTTGTAATGGAAGTCATCAGTGCTAATTCTCAGCTTTGATTTTTCGACAAAAGATGGTGATTTAGCATTGCCCAGGGTTTCTCAGACACCCGATGTTCTCAGACTTGAAATCAATTTTATTATTATTATTTTTGAGAACACATTTATTATAGCCCCCGAGTCCAGTCATTTTTTTCTGTGGTCTTCCATTGTATTTTTTTTTCTTATCAACTGCTTTGAGCACCGTAATGCCAGATAACTGTCCTCCAAACAAATGCATTATACTAGTAAAAGCCAAGGTGAAATATTTACAATTACAGTGTTTATAATTATATTTGTATTGATGTATTGATTGATTGTTTGTAGTGTGTGTGTGTGTGTGTGTGTGTGTGTGTGTGTGTGTGAATAGAGCCATCTACCCTTTAAATAAAAAATATTTGAGGGCGAAAAATTCCCCATATAGGTTGTTGCCTTATAGTTTAGCAGTAGCACACTAGCATAAATGCAGTTTTTCTCCAGAATATCTACTCAATTACAATTAAAATAATTTGTTACTGAATGAATCCACATATTTGAACGAATAGACTGAGCTAATGATTCAGTGAGCCATTCATAAAGTCACTTTCTACTTTCTGAATTAATCAGTCATTTGATCAAATCGGTTGAATGAATGACTGAATGACTCACTCATTAAGAAAAAATTCACATTTCATATTTAAATATTTAATTAAAACCCACTAATGTCCATTTAAATCCTGTTCATCTTATAGCATTATTTATGCAATTCTAATTGTAGTGTAAACACACCTCTGAAAAGTGTATATACAGTATGTATGTACTGTATGTATTAGAAGGAGACACCATAATTTTGTTCATTTGCATATAGTTTTGAACAGTCTTTGTTGAGTATGCAGCACAAAGAATGCCAGATTCTGACTATGGTGCCATGGCTGTGGCTCACAAGATTTTGGAACAGATCTTTGGTTAATACCAAAGACCAAATACCAAACCACTGGTTAATATTTATTTATTTTTAAGAAAAGCTTGCATTGATGAATAATGAAGCACATAATATTCACTGTATTACCCATTCTTCCCACAATTTTATCCAGTGTTGTCAAACCAGAGTCAGTGAGTGTAACGGAGTGGCGTACAGAAGTGAAGGCAGCCCTCCAGGGGCCGGAGCCAATGCGATTCATGTTTGGGTCTAAATAAGTTGATTGAGTTTGCTGGTGACAATGTATAGTGCGAAGGACTTGGTAATGTTGTTAGAGAATTAGTGCCCCATGATGAATTGTGCGACAGAGCGGCTCTGACAGCCCCATGGTGGTTTACTCTTAGCTGTGCAGTTTATACTCATTTAAACGCCAAGGACGTTTCACTTTTGTTTAAGGCATTTATTCCGGCCCCCTGCGTGACAGCCCAGCTCACTGTTGAATGGTAAAAACCCCTGTGTGTTTGGCTGAAACTTCAGTGTTGCTCGAGCTAATCAGGTTGTGGAGTTCTCTGCCTGCATGCTGGGTTTCTTAGCGTTGAATTTTTGGGATATTGAAGGCTCCTGTATTTCCACAGGGTTGCAAAGGAAGCCTGGATTGGAGGAGAGCCAAATTCTCTTTGTCAGAGTCAGCGAGCAGCACTCCACTGAGCGTTCCCTATAACAGAGCAATAACAGCAGACAGGACAAATCCAGCAATGAATATAACTGTGTTTCTGACTCAATAAAGACACAGAAGAGACAGCGCTGGATTTGAGCCTGTAGGGCTGAAGATATAAAACACGCAGAGCACTTTTTAATGTGTTGGCTTGAGCTGCCATCATTCAGTGAAGGGGATTATTGATCCTGGCTGCCATTTCTTTCCTCAGTCACTTCATAAAGAATCAGATGACTGGGGAGGGACTGCTGGGTGTGGCATCCTCCTTCTCTTTTCTCCATTACTTTGCCTCCTGATGGCATCGATCTCCAGGCTGGACTCTTCTCCAGAGAACCGTCGGAGCATCTCACTGGGCTAGGCTAGCTGTTATTACAAACCTCTTCCTTTATAAATGTGCAGTTCCTCTCTAAATTATGTCTGGAACGACCATCAGACCAATTTGTACAAAGCTCTAACCAAAGGAACACAAAAGAAGAAAAGAGTTTATTGATTATTTAAACATCACAAGGATTGTTAGCTGAACAAAGATAATGGTATCGATAATTGGTAGGGAGAACCTTCTATGAAAAACAAAACATTTTCAGTTTCAATATCAAAACAGATCTGCTGTTCATGCAATGGGAAAATGATGTAGAATTAGTCACAGTTCCTGTATTTCCTGTGCAGCCTTTTTTTTACTTTTTTATTTTTTTATTTTCTCTATTAGTGGAATGACACGTTTTTTGTTTGTTTGTTTGTTTGTTTTTTGAAAATGAATTTCTTGAGGAATATTGCCTTATGCAGTGGTTATTTCTGAGGTGAGGAAAGAGTTCTCTGCTATGATATCTGCCCTCAGTTATGGTGTAGTGCTCAGTGAGAGCAGTTCTCTCATTCGTCCATGTCCTCTACCGGAGCAGTGTGCCGCACCCTCACCTTCATCCTTTCACCATCCTGTTTCTAATAAATGTGCAAATCGTGTTGGTTTGTGAACCCAGGAGCTTGTGCTCATCAAGGTCACTCCATAGCCATGTTGAAGGCAGCTTGTGGGTGGAGAAAAAAGACAACTTTTCTTCAGAGACAAAAGCAATGTGGAAGTAACCTTGAAAATGATTTGAAGTTTTTTTTTTTTTTTTAATTATTATCATTAACTCTCGGATCAGCTGTCTCTAACCCTGGGGTAACTTATCAGTGGCAGTTTTGGAAAACTATTTTGATTTATTTTGATCAATTTATTATTACTCATAATACAGTACTGTATAGTTTTTCAAAACAAAGGAAAAATAGCTGGCTGCACTACTAGCTAATTAAAATATATATGTATATATATAATTACATTTAAGCTATTTAAATGATGCAATATGTTTAAATATATGGTATATCAGATTGATTTTTCATTCATTCATTCATTCATTCATTCATTCAGCCATATTTATCAGGAGCAAAAACCATGAGGAGCTTAATCTAGATTTTGTATATTCTTTATCTAATATTAAATTGGATTGATGTAAAAACTAGAGAAACACTCAAAAAAAAAATTATTGGAGAACTGCAGCATTTAACTACAAAGATACTCAGGGCCTCTGTGAATTATAAATTATAGGCCAACTGTTTCATTTACAGTTGTCTGAAAGAACTGATTCACTATAATGAATCCAAACTCTGCACATCTTAGAAATAGAGTGTTTGATTATTGTATCAGCTTACAAAGCCACAAAGCTGTTATCTTAAAAAACATAATTTAGCACAATGTTAGCCTTCTCCACAGCCATAGTTTCCTGAACTGGTGTTCGTGAACTGAAAGGTTTTTTGTAAGTTAATGGACAACTAATATATTCTCAAAATCTAAAATTATAATAAATAATTTAAACATAAAATCTAAATAAAACACTTAAATAGCATAATATTGCAGTTCATATGACCATTAACTTACGCCAGAGAACCGTAAACATGTAAAAATGTTAAATGATTGAAATTTTAACTTAATATCCTCAGGAAGCACTTAAAGTAAATATTTTAGGTTAAGTGGGTTTGGCTTAAAGTTTAGGAATCCCTGTCCTAAGCAAAAAGTAGCTTGTTGCTGTAAATCTACTGTCTCACTTTTGAAAAAAATGTAGTTAATTTACTAGTATTGCTGCTGTTAGTTACTTCCAAATGCTGATCAGTGGCATACAATATTAGTTCTTCTCTGTCGATGTTACCCACGATGACAACAACACTGGGTGAATGGGACTCTATCCTCTAGGTAGCCACTGCACTCTTCATCTCAGCATATTCAACACCCATTACAAATTCCAATTATTACTCTCTAAGCCATACAGATCTTGAAAGCTTCTGCATCCTGTACTGTGATTTGCTCTGTGGCTCCTTATGGATGTCTCCATGGGAGCCATAACAGTAGTAAAATATTACCCAACATTTTTTTCAAAACATGCTGACTACAACAACATGCAGCTAATTGAGAACTTACTCACCAATAATGACTTATCATACTCTGCTCAGCACAGTGCTGATGCAGGCAGGCTCATTTAGCAAGCCAGAGTTTACCATTTAATGAAGTCTGAAAATGTCAGATGGAGAGAGAGAGAGAGATAGGACAAGGGGTTACATATGGATTTCTCCATTGAAATCCTCTCACTACAGTGCCCCCAGAGTCTTTATTTATTGTTACAACCTTCATTTAGACATTTGCTTAATGGGCAGTTCAGTGAAATTATATAGTAGTGCTGTTTTTATTTATGTTTTTGCCAGGTCAGTAGGTTAATGTGTATCATAGCCATTCCCTGGTGACGAAAGAGGTAATGTATTGTATCACTCTCCTGCTATTCTCATGTTAAAGCAGGAGTAGCAGGCCTGTTGTTGCTTTGCCACGGCCTCCACTGTAATCTGTCAGTCAGCCTAACTGTGGCTGATTTAATTTCATTTTCTTTCATGGGTCATTTTCCCCTAGACTGTTGTCTTTTTGTCCTCAAAATATATACTGTCTGTCTTCAGTAGGTGGCGCTGAGGTTGATGTATTTATGTAATCTTCTGGATCGGTTCTTCATGTATCTCTCTCACTGCATGAAACTATTTACACTTGGCCACATGAAGACCAGATCAAAGATCTCAATATTACCTATGGTGTCCCACAGGGGTCAGTTCTTAGCAACATTCTGTTCCTCAACTACATGCTCTTACTAATTGAAATCATAAACAAAAGAAGCATAATGTTCACAGCTATGCTGATGATGAACAGCTCTATTTTAAAACTAGCCCCTGCTCCCACAGCACTGAAAAAAATCGCCTTTATAGAATCAGCCTGTTTGCAGCCATAATCATAATGCTTTAACCCATTTTAAGTACTCTTATCTACTTCTCTTCTCTGAGATTGCCTAATGCGATGAAGAGAGCTATACTAATTGAAATTATTATTAGTGATGAAGTAATAGTGAAGATAAGATTGCTATATGCATTGAGTTGGGCCTGTATATGCTAGATATAAATACCCTGATAACTAAAGCTCTATATTTGTTTTCACTTTCTTTGCCTACTGTACAGTGATGGTAGCTATTGTTCCATTGGGATGACATAGATGAATGGAGGTAGGGGTGCTCTAATTGTTTCTTGTGAGGGGGGCTGTCTGGATGGGCTGTCTAGTCCCCCTTAGAGGGAACATACACTTTTCTTTTCTCTGTGCACAACTAACCAAAAGCTGTTTGCTCACACATACACAGTCAACCCGCCTTCCCTTTTCACCTCATGCATTAAAAGGGGCATCCTCCCTTTCATTTCTACCCATCCAGACCTCTCTTCCATATTCTCTTCTAATTTCTTCACTGTTTCTTCTTGAATGACCCTTCGCCTGATCCTTTGCCTTCATCTGCAAAATCACTTTACCATTCTGAGCTGCAGTTTTGGGGTATAACTAAAAAGTAATAAAAGTAACAATAATACTAACATACTACTTATACAACTAATACTGACATTATTTTTAATTGGATCATTTTAAACCAATTCCATTTAAAGCTGCAGTCCATAAGTTTTGCCTCTTTGTCGCCATTTTCTGCACAGTCTAATCTAGTTGTCATACTCTTCAAATTTCATATTAAGAAATTATTTGAACCCAAAAAGCAAATTATGCTCCCTTCAAACTTGTTTTCTTTAAAATACAAATCTTTGTAATCCAAGGCTATCTGTAATCAGAAGCACATTTATAACTGGAATATAATTATTTTCATTCACATGTGTTTCATAAACACGTAATCCTTAATGGATTACAATCCGCCATCAAAATGATACATTTAATTATTCTGGCTGCTGTGAGAAAAGGCTAAAACAATCCTCAACTTGCAGGATCCTCACACGCGATAGCCTACTAGATGGGACAACTTCTTTATGTTTACAGATGTGATGTACTGACGCAGTGCCATACTTAACCCTCTGGAGTCGACTAACGCAGATACGTGTTTTGTGGCATATTCTCCTGATAAGACCAAAAATAACTTAAATTACACTTTCGGTTTTGATCGTACAGATAAGAGCAATACATCAATCGAATCTGTAAAGGGTCTACTTTTATTTGATTCTGATTCTGATTGACTCTGATTCATTTAAGAAAGAAAAATATTATGAATGAGTCATTGAATCATTCATTCAACAATTCATTGAAAAATGCTGAATCATTCAGTAATGAAGCAAGCGACTGCCTTTGAGCAATTCATTGAATCATTCACTCAACCAATTCATTCAAAAACACTGAATCATTCAGGAACCAAACTTAACATGTTTAGAACTAGCAACGACAGATCTTGAAGCTGTAGTGTAGGAATGTGGCTCCATACACAATGTATTTGGGATATTTTTTCTTATTTTTTATTTTTATTTACTTATGTACATATTTGTCGGCTGAACTGGTTTTATTATTTGTGATTGGTATATCTTATTGAGGCACTCGGTGTGTGATATTATTCATTCATTCATTCATTCATTCATTCATTTGTCAAACGCTCAACTCCATTAACAATACAACTTCAGGATGGTCTCGGCCCCCACCGCCTGCATAACAAGATGTGCCTTGAGTAATGTTCTCATCTGTTGGAAATAACACAACTAATAGTGAGATGCAAAAAGGCCCTGCCACTCCTATTATCAATATGTGGCAGGAAGCGAGAGAGGCTTCACGGCAGATGCAAATTATAAGGGAGAGAAACTTGTCAGACTCTGAAACTTGTCACTGCTGCTGAAATCATTCTAATCTTTTTACCGAGGTGAGACCAAAGGAGAGCTCAACAACATGCAGGCCTGTGGCATATACTGTAGTCACATCCTGTACGTTTGTGGGAAATTAACTTGTTTAAAACATGTGATGCAGCTATAGAAAACCACTTACCTGGGTAGTGCTTTATGCCTCGGTGCTTTAATGCATTGTGTGTGTGTGCATTATTTTTTCTATGCATTATTTTTGTTTTCTTTTACATTTATCTTTTTGTTGTCTCCGTTGTTTTCCCTTTTTCCCATGATGCCTCTGAAGCATACCTTGATGATGATTTTGATGAATTCGATGACCCCTTTGGAGATATTCCATTCAGTAAGTTGCCACTGAACCTCAGCCCTTGTGAATATGTCCAAATTGAATCAAATTTCCTGGTCCTCAAGCAATATATTTTGTTACGTTTTATGTATTTGTGTGTTTCAGTCCGTGTGCTTGTAAAATAGACGGTCATTTCCTGTGTAGCCTGTATTAACCTGATCCACCTGCTCCTGTTTATTGTGCCCGAGTTAACTGCCCACCTATCAGAGGCTTCCGGCCATCATATGAGACAATGTCCTCTGTTATTTGTTCATCATTGGCCTTGCCACTAGCAATATTGAATTTCTAACCATTTTATTTAATATTTCTCAACTTGCTTTCCACGGATGCAACAAAAAAGGGATCAGGGCACTCTTTCCTGGACTTCAGAAAGGTACATGCTAAACTAAACCTGTAGCTGTTGGTGAAATTAGTGTGAGATAAGTTTGTTGTGGTTGTTAGTACTCAAAAGCAGTATATTCCTTTGCATCACGGGAAACTATTTCACCACTTAACTTAACATTTGAAATCAGTCCAACAGAATAGCAAAACATCACAGGCAGGTGACGTGGAGTCCAGGAAGCTATAAAACCATGTCCGGTGAAAAGAGCATCAGCTTCTGATAGATTGAAGCAAGTGCTTACAGGGATGCAGGAAGTATGGCAGTCGACATAGCATCTTCTTCCCTTCAGGGAACCATGGTTACACACGTAACCTAGGGATGTTCCCCTTCAGGAACTCAAGCTGTGTCAGAAATTGAAAAATGCCATACAAAAAAAAAAGCCTGTCTAGTATGAAGACTGGATGTACATTTAACACAGAAGCACTCTAAAGCCTAGAGTAGTTCCCAAATCTAGGTTATAAAACCTGACAAAAGTGAGCGGGGTAGAACAACCTTCAGCCAAACAAATGTTGTGCGTATAGACACTAGATAAGATGACCTTTGAGGCCACCATACTCCTAAAAGAGTGGGCCCTGACCCCCACAGGTGACGGGAGGTCAGATGACTCATAGACGAGGGAGATATCCTCAACTATCCACCTGCTTAATGTCTGTTCGGTTTCAGGAAGACCTCTCTTGGGCGGACCAAAGCAAACAAAAATTTGCTCAGGCTTTCTCCACAGGGCAGCTCTGCTCGCACTAAATTAAGCTTCACCTGGTCTGGCTCCCAGAAGGGAGGAGGACAGAATGCCTGAAGCACTACCGGCCGCGGAATCTGTGTAGACATCTTTGGCACATAACCAGGCCTTAGGTGCAAAAAAGCTTTGACTATCCCAGGTGCAAATCCAGACATGATGGGGCCTCTGAAAGGGCCTGAAGATCACCAACCCTCTTAAGAAAGGAATTGGCACTGTCTTAAGGACACTGTCTTAAGTGTTAAAAACTTCTCAGAAACCTCCTGTAGTCCCTCCAGGACCAAGGCCAGATCCCATGCCGTGACTTTAGTGCATAGAGCAGGCCTCAGCCTCAAAAGCACCATGGAGGAAACAGGTTACAAGCAGGTTCCTTCCTATTGATAAATCCTCCAAAAAGGCATGGTAGCAGATATGGCTGCCACGTATACCTTTAGGGTGGAAGAAGTCAACCCTGCAGAGAATCGTTCTTGCAGGAACTCCAGCACTGAACCAACCGGGCAGTTAACTGGGTCCAGCTGATGATCTCCACACCATAAAGTAAGAATCACCCAAGGGGAGCCGTCAAGAAGGGACACAAGGTCCGAGAACCTTACTCAGGCTGGCCATAACGGGGCTACTAACAATAGAGAGATCCCATCCTGGAAGCAGAGAAGTCGGAGGTAATGCACACAGAAAAAGCCTTGGCAATGCCTGGACCTTGAGACAGGAACCAAGGCTTCTTCCACATGACTAAGGAACAAAGGCATTGCCGCATGACCTTGATCAAGTGAAACGTGTTGCCCCGTAGGGAAAACCCTTTGGTCCTGAGCCACCACTGCAAGTGTCTCGTGTACAGCACGCCAAAAGGAATGACACTGGATGCAGCTGCCATCAGACCCACTAGTCTCTGAAACTATTTTACAGTGAGTGTCCTAATCCTTCATGGATAAATCTGCTTCTGGGTACAGATAGCTGTCCAGTGTCTGTCCAACCTGTGGCATCATCCCATAGCCGTTGTCCCAAGACAAGCTGAATACAGCCTTTCCCATGTTCTAGACACCTGAGTGTGAAGATCAGGGAAGAAGGGAAGGCTCTGGCATGGAGGAGGTGATGGAGGAGTCAGGAAATGCTCAGACTGAGGTGATGAGTCCTCGGTCTCACTTTGTTCCTTGCTTGCCACATCAGCCTCCTCAGAGGAAGAGAGGCAACGCATAGTGCCTTTCCACCAGGGGAAGAAAACACAGTGCAGGCTTCCGAACCCAGAGAGGGAGCATCAGATCTAACAGGTGAAAGCAGAGTAAAGCCATGCCCATCTCCAACCCCTTTGCCAGATCCATTTTTGATCCCCACAATCTCAATCACCGCTGTGACTCAGCAAAAGTGGGACCAGAACCACAAGAACTGTGATTCTGATCACTTTCCTCAAAAAGTGCCAGATGGGAGTGGAGCGTTCGCAGCGGCAGCTATTCAAAATGTGCACAATCAGCATCATCAAGATCTGAGTGCATGCTCCGCTCCTAAACAAACAATGCACAGATCATGTGTATCCCCACCCGTAATGAAACGCGGGCAGGGAGGAAAACATGAACTAAAAAAGCTGCTTGTCACTCCTCAAATCTATTAACTGAATTTGTGCACTGGCACAACACACACACTTCAAACACACTTTGTTTTTCACAGACACAACAGAGCACTTGCTGAAGAGCAGAAGCTGACTGTTTTCACCAAATGCACCTTTATACTTCCTGGTCTCTATGTCACCTGCCTGTGACATTTTGCCATTCTGTTGGACTGATTTCTCACGTGCTTCTGTATGTGGTCACACAGAGACGTTCCCATAGCATTTCCGATGCAACTCGAGTTCCTGAAGGGGAACTGACATTCTCCTGTGGATAATGCATAAACCCCTTCTTCGAGCTCAACATCTTAATTCAAATATAAAATGCAGATATTATATGATAAGGAAAATAAAAGAGCCATCAGACAGTGCCATGCAGATTCATATGAGGAAGAGGTAAGATTTCATCAGTCACAAACAATCATTGTGCCTCCAAAATGGAAAGGAGCAGTTCAGAGGTGACCTTGTAAATACAAAGCTTATTGGCTGCCATGTGGAGCTGCAAATCACAGGATTTGAAATGGCATCAGTGGCAAACATTATTATGTTTAATATTAGTTTCTTCTCTATCTGTTGGTGATGTTGGTGGTATTAAGAAAAAAAAAGAAAGAGGGAAATTGATGTGCACCACACACGCACACTCGGAGATCCACTCGTAATGCCCCTGATGGTCGATCAGGACTTAGAAGAACAGAAGACAAGACCCCACGCAATCAGTGCTGCTCACTGGGTCTGATTGATTTGCTTGTTTCTGTGTTGTCAGTCTTTTCCTCCGTTGTGGCAGATTGTGTCTCCAGGAAAGTGTAAGACTTTCATCCCCCCCCCCCCCTTTCACAAGCCTACACATTATGAACTCTATTAATCATTACTCTTTAACAGACTCTGTAACCAATTAGTTTCAATGTTTGGCAAAAACTGGATTTTCAGTCCATTTATCATGAGCATTGTATAATTATTAAAACAATTACCTTCTCGGCAGAATGCGCCGTTGCTGTTTTCCATCAGGGGACGTGAAGGGCCCACATCTCCCGTTCCTCCATTCTAAGTGGTTTTGCAGTGACAGCTTAATTTGTGTATTGCATTTTGATTGTAAGGTGGCAAACGACAATAGTGAGTACTTGTTTAGCCTTGGGCCCTTCAATGCATTTGAGTTCTTTTCTCCTGTTAACTTTTTTTTTTTTTTTTGCAGTTTTCTTGAGGTAGGGGATGGTAAATACTATAGCTATTGCAAGTGGAGATAATGATGGGACAATGAAATAGCAATCTATGGTTGACGTACTTAAATGTCTTGGTGGTGATGGAACACTGGGCTAGCAAATTATGGTAAACTACACAAAAATTCTTCAACGTCTTATAAAGTTTTGATGCCATGAACCTTAACCGAATAATATATATATTATTTGGTCATTAACGAGGTGATTTTTCTTATTCTTATTATTTTAATATTTCCTTTTTGAATCTCCTGCAGAATATTTGTATTAGGAAAATTTATGATTGAAAGTTTTTTTGGTAATTTGATGAGACTTAAGCACCTTACAATTCATTCATGTTTGTAGATGTTGTAACCATTGTTCTTATTATCAAAATAGCATTTTTTTTTAAATTCCTATTTATTTATTTTACACAAACCATTGCACCCTCTTCAACACAACTTGGTGGACAGATAAAATCTCCCAACAATTGAGTAGCAGCCAGTCAGATCTGAATAGGTGATTTTAGTCAGCTCTCGCCATTTTTATATGCAATATGCATCAGACACTCCATGAATGGTCCGTGGGCGGTGTCTTCTGAGGCCAAGTCTGGTTTCTGATGTCCTTCTACACCCTGAAGGATTGCTCAGCAGTCACAGTACTAATTAATTACAGCGGTAAAGCCATCTGGCTATCAGTAATCCCAGGTAACAGCTTCAGACATCTCTCAGCTGTCATTACATCGTTAGGGGTTATGCTGTATCATGGCTAACATTGAGACATAATGTTTTCACGCTGTACCATATAGCTGATTTGACTTGTGATAGTAGGATTTTATTCTTGGCTTTGGCATTTCTAGTTGGCATTTCTTTCACACCTACTCTCAACATTCTTCCTTCCCTTGAATATCCCTCCATCACATGCATTTTCAGATTGTTGCAATGAAGCCAATGGCCAGATTCTGTTTGTTTTGCCAAAATCGTTGGGTTAGTTAATTAACTAGAGTATCAGGTTGTAATGTTCACAGTGCTCCGGTCTGGTCATTTTAACAACACTGCAGGAGATGAGAGCGATAGATAGAAAGAATAAAAGATGTGGACTTGGAGAGAGCCAGACAGCATAAAAGGTTAAGAAAATAGACCTTGTGCAAATTTCACCCACAGTGCAGCATAAAGATGGAGTATATTTCTATTTGTGGTGATATATGTTATAAATTAATGTTTACTTCCCCCCTCTGGCACAACATTGCTATGTTTTTCTCACAGCTGAGTTGTATTTTCTTGAGTGTGGTGTTATAAGTTGGTACTGATTCCAGAATTGTCTCCCGCGTGTCTATGTAAAGCCTCACATCATATTCATCTCAACCTGCCAGAAGAATCTGATCAGTTTGCCAGATCAGGCCCTGAGACTTTCATTTCCAGAAGCTCTCAGAAGTTACATGGCTTAATTATTATTCAGTCCTCGTCTGCTTAAAGATCTTCCTCCCAGCCCAGAGGCATGATGGGACGCCCACCCCGGTGTGCTGCAGGCCAGCCTCCGTCAGCTTAGTGTGGCCCCCTGCAGGGCTTGGCAGGTGGGCATAACTGCATCAGTGTGATGCTCAGACTTACTGGCAGGCTAGCAGATGTGCCTATTAGTAGGGTGAGCAGGAGTCTCCATCCAGTAGAGCGTCTCTTAACAGACATAATTTTTAGTGGTTTATCAGAGCCCCAGCGGTGTGTCTGAAATCTCCCAGATAGCTGCAAGCCTCCCTCTTCTTCCTCTGAAGGTGACCAAACTGGCGCAAAGCGCCTGCCGTTTTCCAGGAAAGTGATGGGGTTGGACGTCTGAGATCTTTAGCCTCTTCAAGTCCAGCTTATACCTCTATCCTGCCATTTATTTATATCTCTCGACACATTTGTTTGCCCCAAAACTGCACAGTTCAATTCCACTTTAAATTGTTGTTTCTTAGATAACTAATAGGGAGGCTAAGGTATTATATATTGGTGTCTCTTCAATAATGGCTATGGATTACTCATACTTTACAATTTTACTTTAAATGAATGTGTGAATATATATCACAGTATATCATATATATATATATATATATTTATATATATATATATATATATATATATATATATATATATGTATGTATGTATGTATGTATGTATGTATGTAAACATAATATTTCATTGTATTATGGATTTTATGGTATTTATGGTTTTAGATTGAAGGTCTAAAACGAGTGAAACAACATCTACACATGAAAGGTTTTAAAACAAGGTTTTGAAAATTACATAAATTAAGGTATGATAAATGTTTCAATCTATGTGATACAATGGCAATCTGACACAAAGCAGAAAACTAAGGCATATTCTCTAACTTATAATTTTAGACAATATGGCACGGTATAATTTTTACCTAGCATCCCTAAATTTCAGAAAAGAAGAATCCTTTCATTTTTTGAGTATTTATGATTATGTAATACATAAGACATTTTGCAGTTTTTTTTTTTTTAATTAATTGATATAGTGTTATACATACCATTACTGTGAAATTACTCTGATTTTGGACATGTGGCCCACCTGTTTTTCTTACAGATGGATTTGCTTTTTGCAAAGGGTGGCGTAAGCTCAAGATTTCATCCTTTTTTAAAACCCCAAACCATTTCTGCTTTGCTTCCAAATCCTATCAATATTCATCCAAGCTCCCTTGGTTTCATCTTACACCCAGCATTCTCCCTGAGGGCTCCTCTGTGAGCCCCTGCTGGCCGTATACTCTCGCTACAGGACGGGGAGGGGGCCTCCTGGCACCTCCCTCCAGTGTTCTAATCCAGATTGATCTGCACGGCACGCGGCCTCATCGATCGTACCTCTCCAGGCTCTAACGGAGGCCCTGCAGTCTGAGTCTGTGTTGCTTCCTGTTGGCAAGCCTATGCATGTGTGCCTGTGTGTGTGTCATTATGTGTCAAAGCATCCTCAAATTTGTCATCTTCCATTCATTAGCGGTCTCTGCAGCAAGACCTGGCATAGATTCATTTGTGATTCACAACAGGTGGGAGAGCTGTTGTTGTTTGTGGCGTCCCATCTCTCCCAGGGTCTAGCTTTGGTTCATCTAAACCCACCATGACAAGTCAATAAGCTAATCGTTACCTAATTGGATTTAGCGATCTTTGTGACTTAGCAAGCGTATGAAAAGGATTGTTTCTCTTTGATTAAGGGTGCTAGTGTGTGTTTGGCAGCACTGATCATTTTTAAACCACTAACAAGATCGGCAGCATTTGCAAATGCATGAACCAATCACAGGTAACCTTCTCTCAAATGCTTCTGCAGTTCCCATGGCAATAGGGTGCCTGTTGCAATCCCTCAGGGAAAAGAACGTAGTCTTCACATGACACGTTCCCTTGGTGATACCTGTACAGTATCTTTGGGTAAAAAAAAAAAAAACCCGCTGATGCATCAACGCATTAGTAATTGGCTTCTGTTGAATCGAGAGCAAAATGGCTAAAGGTAAAAAAGGTGAGAAAAGAAGAAAAAAACTATGAGGAAAGAAAAAGCTGTTAATCAGCTGAGCACCCTCAGAGCTGATCTCACAACAAAATCTGACATTGAAAATATTGAGTGGACAAATGAAGCATGGTTTTGCTCGCTCTACAGCAGGCAGCAGCCCAGGCGTCAACCTGATTTAATTCTCCTGCTGTCTGGTTTTCCAAAAAAAGGTGTTTTCTGTTGCTTACTTACCATGTCACCAGTGGTGAAGTGACATGGAACTGTCCACGAATCCATTTTAATTCTCACCTCCGAAGTGGATCTAGTCTTATCCCTGGAGAAGATGTGGATTTACAGCAGGAACAACAGCCGATCCAATATGCTTCATTTGCACATTGAGACAGATGCAAGTCAATTTATTGATATCAAATGAGAACTTGCCATTGATCGAAAGCACAATGTTCAGCAGAAAAGGTGCGTTGAGAAAGCCAATATTCTCATTTAAATAGGGCTTATCTCAATCGTTAGACCCTCTAATAGGCATGCTTTGCATTACAAAAAGTTGCATAATGAGAGAATATAAATATAAAAAGCTACATTAACACCTTTGTTGTTCAGTTTCACTGAGGGTGCTAAACGCTACAGAAATACAACAGATGACGTGTCTTAATAAGTGGGCATTAAACCTTTGTGCAGCAAACAGAAAGATACAGAGAAACAGATGTCTGCCACAGTGTGTTCGATTAACGCTCAAGAACAGTTCTTCAAATAGGGCAGACATCTCAATTTAACCTCATCCTGCCAGAATGTTCTCTCTCAGAGGATTTGCTTGGTTTTGGAGATCAGGTAAGGTCAGTCGAGAGAGTTAGAGAAGATACAGAGAAACGGATGCACACCAAATGTTCTCCAAATAGGCCCGTTTCATGTCCGCAACAGATTTTATGATATGCAGACTCACTATTGTTGAATATGCAGTTTTCTCATTTGCCTTTCTTCTTTTTTGTTTCCTTCTGTCATATACTGCTGTTCCATCAGTCTGCTCTGCTGGGAGCCAGAGCTCTGATATTTTCAATGTTTTTAAAACAACTTCTTTATGGATCGAATGCCAAATGCACACTACAAGCCTAAAGACTTCCCATGTTCTGACTAGATGTGTCAAGATCGATTTCCTCCCCTTACTGTAGCTTCAATCCTAAAATTTCTTCACACACTAACTTATGAACATAGCAATACAAAAATGTATCCTTGACAGCTTGTTAAAAAATAACAGGAAGAAAGGGCTTGTGATTGTTTTTTCACTGATTTGCACAAAAATGGCGGGGGGGGGGTAAGGAGCTAAAAAAATATGGATGAGACATGGGGAGTTGGCTCACACTTCCAAATCTGTCACCCTCCTCTGGTGTTTTTCACTCTCTCGCAGTTTCTTTGGCTTTTTCTTGCTTGTTTGGGATGTGTACACACCTGAAGAATAGCCAGCCAGATTCCAAACTAGTTTCATGAGTATTGCATGCTAGAATAGCGTTGGTAACTTTGGCATGAATTGGCTAAAATCTGAGATTGCAAATGTAAAATATTGTGATGCGACAAGATTGTGTCTTGTCTAGTGCACTTGGCTTAAACACCACACATCTGATCCTTTGTGTTAACCTTCTTTCCTCCAATTTCGAGTCTTGCAGTGTGGCATGAGAGAGCTACAAAATGCGGCTAGTTTCAGCTATGGCTTGGCCAGAAGGGATGGCAACTCTATAATTGTGCTAATGGTGTAAGTCCTCTTGCACTTTGTCTTTTGGACACACAAGGTTTTGTTTCTCTGTCTTCCTCTTCCACTTCTCTCGTTCTCTATCTGTCACTAAGTGTCAGTTAAACTATTGTTCTGGCAACCACAATTCAATCAATTGCAATTCAGGATCAATTGCACACTCCACAGCTCCATCCTGGCAATCCATGAGGCTCGCCTTCCCGTTGGCTCCTTCCTCTCTGTTCACAATCAATAGGTCACTCCTCTCAGCCCTATCGCAAATGAATGGGATTGGCTGTTCACCTACTGTATGCACTTCTTCAGCTCCACTGAGCTCACACTTTTCAAAAAAAGGTGCAGCTTGTTGCTTGGCTTTGATTCCGTAACTCATGGTCACTATTTACAGAGTTGAAAGATATCAGTTTTCTGTTATTACAGTCTTTGCAAGACAGCTGTGTTGATATTCCCGATCCATGGGATCCATCTGGATCTGTTTTAAACTTGTAGCCCTAAATTATTAAAATTCTATTATCAATTCAACCTGAACTACTTAAAGACTTTTATTTTTAACAATTATAAATAGCTGTAGAATTTATAATGTTATATTTAATATTTTAACATTTAATTTATTCATGTGATGGCAAAGCTGAATTTTCAGCATCATTACTCCACTCTTCAGGTGGGAAGTCGTGGCTTAATGGTTAGAGGGTTTGACTGCTAACCCTAAGGTTGTGGGTTCGAGTCTCAGGCCAGCAAACCACGACTGAGGTGCCCTTGAGCAAGGCACTGAACCCCCAACTGCTCCCCGGGCGCTGCAGCATAAATGGCTGCCCACTGCTCCGGGTGTGTGTTCACGGTGTGTGTGTGTTCACTGCTGTGTGTGTGCACTTTGGATGGGTTAAATGCAGAGCACAAATTCTGAGTATGGGTCACCACATACTTCACTTTTTTAACTTTTTTTCAGTATCATCAGAAATCATTCTGAAATGCTGATTTGCTGCTCATGAAACATTTCTTTTTAATATTAGTGATGAAACAGTTGCTGCTTATTTATAAGAAATAGATGCTTTAGATTGTTACTTTTTACCCTTAAAAAATCAATTGAATGTGTCCTTGATAAATAAATGTATTAATTTCATTTTTAAAAAATACCCTAAACTCTTTAACTGTATTCTTTTTTTTTTATTTGCCATTGACTGTTAGAATGTTCAGCATTCAAAATAATTTTAATATTGCATGCTGAATTCGTATTTGTTATATTTCTCACATCTATTTGCAAATTAAACCTTGTTATTGTATTTCTTGCATATATTGAAATATTTATAGTACATTGCACAGTGACTGTAAATTGAGTCTACAACCTAAACATACCTCAGCACAGTTTATTTGCAGCCTTACAAGCACTGGTATTTCCTTCAGGATTTGGAGATCTAGGTTTCTTTTGGATTTCTGCAGTGTAAATTCAGTATGTTTATTTATCTACAAAACTGTACATACGACTTTGTTTGCAGTCAATAAGGTGTTTCGGTGACCATTATCAAGATGATTTGGTCATTATAACCGACCAACCAACAATGAATGGTTAACTCTAAAGCCCTTGGCTCTGGGTGACCACCTTCACCTCAGTCCCAATCAATGAATTAGTCCGTTTACCGTCCTTCTAAATCAATGAGTTATTTACTTCCCCATTAAAGATGAATAGCCACTGCTGCAACATCCTTTGAACACTCTAGACCATATGAATAGTCTGTCCTCTTAAACTAATTCGCAGTTAATGAAACACTCTTGTGAACCTAGCTCTTCTTATATTCACTTCCACTGATACAGCTTCCCACGCATAGGAAGGGCTGCAGGCATTTTCTCTGATGCAAGCAATGGTCTTAAAGCTTCCAGATGGTGAAAAGTGGAAAAAGAAAGTGGAAAATTCATTGTGACCACAGTCAAAGCCTATCAAAATGGAT
This sequence comes from allo-octoploid hybrid of Carassius auratus x Cyprinus carpio, assembly GCA_024542945.1. Classification (NCBI taxonomy): domain Eukaryota; kingdom Metazoa; phylum Chordata; class Actinopteri; order Cypriniformes; species allo-octoploid hybrid of Carassius auratus x Cyprinus carpio. The sequence continues at coordinate 4,395,832 of CM045040.1, forward strand.
CTGTGTAGAATATGTGAGAAATGTATGTGTTTCCATGTCAACAATGGAGGCTTGGTTGTTGTCATATGGCGAGGATGATGTATCACTGAATTTTTTGGCAGGAATGTTGTGTACTTCTGTCTCACGCAATCTCATACTTATGGGTGCATACATATAGAAATTTCTGCAAGGATGCATTATTGTCCCATGAGAGCCCAGGGCGCAAGCCTCTTTTGTCAGCCCACACACAGTTTTTGCCAGAGAGGACATTATAGTATCTTGTAACCGACTTTTGTGCAGTTGAAACTAATTGCTACTTTACATTCTGTATTTTTAAAAAAAAAAAATAGTTTTTTTTTTCTATATTTATTTGTCTTTATTTTATTTATTTTGTCTTTAAAAAAATTTAAAAAAATTACCCCTGAAAACCAAGAATTAAGACTTAAGCCCCCTCTAAGTCCAACTTTTTGCAAAAATGCCTTTACAAGTGGCTGATAGATAGATAGATAGATAGATAGATAGATAGACAGACAGACAGACAGACAGACAGACAGACTGTATATTCTGATTTATCTGCATTTAAATCATTGTTTATTGCATGTCTGCAGAGCTTTAATGTTGGGGGGAAAGTTGAAATTGTCAAACATTGTTTTTCTCATTTCAGATAATAGGAATTTGCTTTGCAAATATATTAGCAGCTGTGAGAAATAGTCACAGTTACTAGAATGAATGTACCCTGTATTCAACACAAAGGTGACAACAATGTGTATTCATGTATTTCACATTGTGCCAGTAGTCATTGGCATTCATTCAAGTGCTGATTGTCTGTATCAATTTTACACTAGCAGTGCCTGGTTTCTGGGTGCCAGGCCACCGTGGGGCTTTCAGCACGAAGCCCCTGGCAGTCAGAGGTCCCAGGGCACTGGCCCCATTAGCCCGAACCATAATCCATTCTTCCACTCAAGCATGGAAATTCATGCTGGTCTAATTAGCAAGAAAGTACATGCAAATATCAGTATTGTTATTGTTAATAAAACTATTAAAAATACTATTCTGTAATTGAAATCAAGATGAAATAAATATTAGATGAAAAACTTAAACCTAAATGAAAATAAAAAATGTTGCCTTGGCAATAAATAAATTAATAAGTGCTAAAATTACTACTAGTACTAATAAAATAAAATAGAAAGCTATATAGAATTATTTTAAAAATCCTGACAAAACAAGTTTCTAAATTATTAATATAATATCAAAATTAATTTACAATGTTAGTTTACTTTAATAGTACTTAAATAATACTAAAATGGCATATACTAAAATGCGAAATAATGCTACAAATGGCAGATATACATAATCAGCCACACAATCACATTTTTTCACAAGATGGGCGATTAACTAAGAGCAAAAAGTTTGCACACCAGCACATGTGTGCTGGAGGCACTGCGGGCTGTGTGAGAGGCAGCACAATATGGACTCTGCCCTGATGGAGAGGGGAGAGGAGGGGACTGATGTGATGAGTGTAGGACCAGAAGGGTTGTACAAGCTTTAGGGTCCATTTGCTGCAGGGATGTTGAACAGCTGTTCACATACACAGCCCAGCTGAAACCAGGCTGAAATGTTCTTCACCTCTGGGTAACTGTGGAGTCTGTAAGAGGAGGGACATAATTCAATTTGATGTGAATGAAAATGAGGCTATGAGGGGTAGATGGATAGTACAGTCCATTTGATATGTAGTACTATCCTAGGTCATGCCTAGGACACAGACAGAATCTGTGGACATTTTTATGCATTTTCTACACTGTTTTTGAGGGACGTTATGCATAGTTAACATTTAAATATGATAAACTATGTTTAAGCGAAAATGAGAGTACTGATATGTAGTAAGTACTTTACTAGTACTAGTAAGTTCTTTATTTATTTATTTTTTTGTTATTATTATAATTTTTTTTATTCATTCATTTATTCATTGAAATTAAAAAGATAACGCAACTTTGTAAGTAATTTTTAATCCTGTTGCGGAAACAAGCTTCCATAGGCCACTATATATATTTTTTCCTTTTCCTTGAATAAAAAGAGCACTGAAACAACTCCATGGAAGAAAAAAAAATCAGTTTTGAATGACATTAAGGTGAGTAAATGCTGAGAGAAATTTCATGTGTGTGAACTATCCCTTTAAAATACTGTTTTTATTTGTAAATGTACAATTTATACCAGATTTAAAAACTGCAGTTTAATGATTTTTTTCAGACAGAGAGCAGTGAGTAAGCAGGCGTTTTTGTGTGTGAAACAGTTGTATTTTCTTTTTATGTGAGTTTAGATGACAGAAGATATACAGGCAATTTCGTACCAAAGCAATCGACCACCTCTATCAGAGGGACAATACTGGCAGTCATAAAGCTTTCTGGGAGGACTACTCCACCCTCACACTTATATTGCAATGTTTTGTTTTTGTAGTTGTTATATATAGTTTTTCATACTTCAACGTTGAGTTCAGCCCACCCACCTTCACTGAAACAGCACCATCAAAGCTTGCAGAGACCTTTATGAGAGCACAGAAAGAGCCTGGTTTGTCACTTATTCTCTTTGTCCTTTTGTTCCCTGTGCTGGGAAGAGATGAGAGGGAGCAGAAATGATAGAGGAGCTTGATTTGGTTCTCTCTCTCTCTCTCTGTGTGTGTGTTAGAGAAGACTGGATTTGGCATGGCCACCCCACACAAAGACCCTTAACACTCGCTGACCTTTAACACACACTGACTCTTATCTCACACTGACCCCTACCATACAGAGAGTCTTATCAAGCAAAGACCTCTGCTTCTCTCTGTCACACGGCTCAACCTCAGACCTCAGTTGAGGAATCGAAATGCCTGAAATATCAGAATTATGATGTGAAGTTCAGGTGACCACATACAGATGTGTACATGTATTAAATCATAAACGAGCTTGTGTATAACCATACTAGCTTTGTTAATGTCCCTGGTCTTATTATGCATAATTTGTAAGTGCACATTGTTCAAAAGAAAAGAAATGTCGTCATCTTCCATCAAAATGGACTAACTTTTTTCATCTCTCAAATAATTTTTCTTTTCTGCTGGCATAATCACGGCCGCATGGATCAGGAAAAAAATAAATATTTAAGATCCCATGAAATCCCTAAATTAGATTTTTCTGGCTTTTAGTCCATGTCTATAGGCTCTTAAGCCATCTATATGCTAGTATACTCCTAAAAGCTGACCTTTAGCAGATATACACATTATCATAAATCTATCTCACAATAAACAGTATTTTTCTCCTGGGAAAACAGAGTAAAAATATTAATGACTCATCGTGCTCTCTGGGGTCTCTAGAATAACCCACCTCTGACTAGCATTATCAAATATTAGATTTTGGTTTATGGCTGTGATGGAAACCTGATATGAAGTACAATTAATAAATATAAATGGTACAATTTAAATTTTGAATATATTTTCAAAAATGTATTCCTGTGATATCAAAGAGGAATTTTCAACATCATCACTCGAGTCTTCAGTGTCACATGACCCTTCAGAAATCATTCTAATATGTTGATTTGATGCTCAAGAACAATTCTTGCTATTATCAGTGATGAAAACAATTGTGCTGCCTTTTTTCAGGAACTTCATTGATAAAAAGCATTTATTTGCAATAGAAGTATTTTGTAACATTATAAATGTCCTTGCTGTTTATTTAATGCACCCTTGCTTAATGAAAGTATTAATTTGTTTAAAATAAATAAATAAATACAATTTAAATTAATGGTATACTTTATCTAAATATTTTCATACAGGTTCTTTTTTCCCTCTACGGATAATTTATCTATGCAAATTATGACCATTAAAAGTGACATGTTCGAAACGGTTCAATCGGAACATATATGCCCCGCTACATAGAAAAGAGGCTTACATTTACATTTATGCATTGGTTTATCCAAAATGTTGAGATAATTGTTATCCAAGTAAACATTATAGCAGCATGTTCATTCTTTGAGAGTCAAACCCATGACCTTGGCATTGCATTGTGCTGGACAGCAAACCAGAGGATTGGCCTCTTGCTCAATGAGATCTATTCAATATTACCCGTGTTCCCATCCAAAGTTGCCAATTTATCTTATGCGCAAAATTGGAATATCACATAAAACCTTTGTGAATGAGCACCGTTTCCATCCAATGAGTCAATGAGGCACTAAATATATCACTAAGAAAAGTAGAAGCCATATAATAATTTTCATATATAATAAATGACTTGCACCTTAGAGTCATTGCTTTCGGAGGTGGATGCCTGCTGTTTGGGAACGCAGTTGTGTAAGTCAGTTCTGGGACGCAATTATACAGAAATACTTTAATCACAGACTTTGCTGAGGCATTTAAAAATGACCATAACAACATTTCCATGCCGTGCAACAAGATCGGTCCGCTGGTTAGTCAGGTTATGCTGTCCCATAGTGCAAAGTCACATGACTTTTTGATGTGCATGGATGAATTTATCCACAAAATGCATTTCCATCTCCCATTATTCACATTAACCCTTTTTTTGCCCAAGGTCCTTTTCATGGCACTGTGAATGTTAAGCGCTGCTCTTTGTTTGCATTTCATTAATACATGAAATCTTTGTTTAATTAATGAAATTGGTTTGTGCAGATGACACACCATTCTGTAAGAGAAAAAGAGGAATGAAAAAACTCTAGATATCCACACATGCACAAAGAGAAGTAATTGCTAATAAGCGTGCTTGACTCTGTGAGTTAAGCACTTGTGGAGTGGCTGTCTGTGTGTAGGCTACGACTGCAGCGTGCCATTCGAGAGCGAGCATCCTTATGCGCACCATCCCACTCCGGCCTCTGCTGCACACACGGATCACGCGTGTAATAAGAGAGAGAAGCCCCTATCAATCATGCCGTATTAGTCTATGGAAAGGATCTGCGTGCTGATTGGTCAGGAAGCTCTGCTAATTGGCCTTTGCATTGCATTAGTGCTGCTGTAGGGGGGCCGTGTTTTGCTTCGATGATGACTGATAGCGCAGGCGGTACATGTATGTGTGTATGTGTGTGTGCGTGCGAGGAGACGGCGGGCCGTAGGAAGGATGTAATGGTGGGTTGAAGGGACAGATTAAGAAGTGGGGGGTTTAATGATCCCGTCTGCAGTGCCGTCTCTGAGCCAGCTGCATGTCTGCGAGATCTAAAAGAGACGTTTCCCTTAGGGAGTCTCCTCAGATGAGCACTCACGCACACCGCCGTTGCTGCTGTCATGCCAGTTTCGGCTCAGGATAGGTTGGCACGTGACTTGACTGTTTTAAAGGAATGCTGCGTGGATGTGTGCGTGTGACTTTGCAGTTTCCATAACATCCTCACTGACAGATACATGGAGATGGAGCATAAGTCTTTCCAGGGTTGGAATAGTGTTGGATTTCATTCCAGAACGCTTCTCGGCAGGGCTATGCAAACCTATTACGGTAAAGGCCTGCTGTCAGATCAGTGCAGCAGAGACTGACTGCTCTGATCGAGATGCTTAACCTGAGATCTACAGCTACTCCTTCATTAGAGTACTACTGTGATCAGGAGACGAGTTGTAAACAGGGTAAGGAGTGTGTGTGTGTGGTATGGAGGAGGCTGTGGCAATTTACTGAACCTGAAACTCTGCTGTGTTTTCTCAACAGTACTCAGCTGAACCTTTAAAGTTACTCTACTTCTAAGCCTCTAAAGTCATCTTTATACTGCAAAGTTGGCACAGAAGGATATAAAGCCATAAAAAAGAGCATTTACAAAGTTTTTAATGTGGCACACAGGCAGTATATATTTACATGAATTTACACAGGAATCACAATCTCAAAAAAAAAAAAAAAAGTGTTGGAAAGTGTTTTTTTGACGAAATGTTACCTTCTGTGTGGATTTGTATACTTAGCTGACAGAAAACAAGGCAGCAGCAAAGTTTAAGGTAACTTTAATGCAGTGTTTCATTTACACAGACGTTAACGACATCAAGCTGCCTCTGACACACGGAGGTGAGGCAGGCCAGAGCTGACAATTTTTGTCAGTTGTCACTGAGTGTTCAGCACCGCCTTGAATGCAAATTAAGGACACTTTCTTCCACCACTTACTGTAGGTCCAGATGGTTATTCTCTTCTTCTGTTGCATCTTGCCTGTTTTATATATCTTTTTTTGGTCTTTTTCTTTCTTTGTGTGTGTATTCAGAGACTATCATACATTTTTACCATGATTTACAGAAGACACCCACTAAAATGTAATTCAGTGTAACAATGTCAGGCATAATTACAACTAGATTCATTAGATGACATTAAAATTCTCTATTTAAGGATCACTTTTTATTTTATATATTTTAATAAGTACAGGTCAGAATAAGTATATGTTGATGCCAAATATATCTGTTACTTTGAATGATGGTGAACATTAGTGTGTCTATTATAGTAGACACTTTGCGTGCATTTAATATACTTTCTATGTATATAAAATCAGTTTTGTGTTGTATATGTTTGTAATTTTCCCTATTTAAAAATAATAATACAGTTACAAATGATAGTCATGCTAATAACATTAATAAAAAAAACTAAAAAAAAACTGGTATTATAAAAATAGTAATAACAAATAGTTAGAATTAGATTAAATAAATACCATGAAGCAATTAATATATGTGACCCTGGAGCACAAAAACAGTCTTAAGTCGCTGGGGTATTTTTGTAGCAATAGCCAAAAATACATTGGGTCAAAATTATTGATTTTTCTTTTATACTAAAAATCATTAGGATATTAAGTAAAGATCATGTTCCATGAAGATAATTTGTATATTTCCTGCCGTAAATATATAAAAACGTAATTTTTGTTTAGTAATATGCATTGCAAAGAACTTCACTTGGACAACTTTAAAGGTGATTTTCCCAATATTTAGATTATTTTTTTTTTGCATCCTCAGATTCCAGATTTTCAAATAGTTGCATCTCGGCCAAATATTGTCCTAACAAACCATATATCAATGGAAAGCGTATTTATTTAGCTTTCAGGTGATGTATAAATCTCAATTTTGAAAAATGTATCTGTATGACTGGTTTTGTGGTCCAGGGTCACATATGGCTTAAAAAAAACAATCAAATGAAATGGAATAAAATGTTTTACAAGAAATTAATGAATATTAGTACTGTAACAGATATACACAGGCTCTTCTTGTCTCATCTCGTTCCACCCATATGTAGAAAAAGATAAGGTGTGTAAGTGTTGTGCCGTCAGAGCCTCGCAGTCAATCAGGTCACACACAAACATATTAATTAACACACAAATACTGCAATTTTCCGAGCCTTCTCGGACAATTGGCAGTGTGCTGGTCTGTTGATAGAGTGCTGGCAGCCGTTCAGCAGACTGCTCAACCTCGCATCAAACGCACACACCCACCCAACTCGCTTTCATGCCTCTCCGTAAAAACTCTGTTTGATCTGCCTGACACAACACACACGCTCACACACGTGTAGTGATAAAAGCAATTTACAAAGAGAAGCCTATGTTTGCGCTGTGACATTCTCTGCACAAACATCATGAACATGTGTTAGGGCTGCATGAACAGTGCCTAATTTTTGTTTTCCATAATCGCGCTAAGCTATACTGTGATTACAATTTTATTTCAAAGTGTTTTACAATATGTAGTGTGGAGCAGGTTCAGAGGTCAGATTGCGCTGCAGGTCAGTGTCACTACCAGTGTATGCAAAGTGTTCATTTCTCTACAGCCTGTCTGCCAGAAATGATACACTCTTCCTTATAAATGTATCAGATGGAGTGTATGCAATTGCCATTTCAGATGTGGGTTTTTTAATTTATTTATTTAAGTGGTTGGTTGATTTAAAAAAATCTGCAGAAACGGCTGGGAAGGTGGGTTGGGACCGAATGGCATTCGTTCATTCTTCTCTCAGTAGCCGCTCCTGTTGGTGGTCACTTTGCTCATTGAGTGTGGGCTGAGAGACCATCTGTTAGTCTGGTCTACCGCTGTGACCCTCAAAAGAGCATTTCAGCAGACAGGCGGAACCCTCAGAGCATCAGTGATGGTCACAAATTGTATTATGGACTGTTGTCCAGCAGCACAACTGCTGTTTCCATACATCTATGTGAATGTCTAATGTGCGTGTGCATGTGCCTGTGTGTTGGACATGACTGGCTCAGTGTACACGTAGGCTCTTTGGGGGTCACTGGTGTAACAGACTGTCTCCTAAACCCCCTGGCTCTCCAATCCACCTGTCTCTGTGAAGTGATGAAGGTGAGATTCTGCTTGCTGCACCTGAGACCCTCCTGTACACACGCACATAAAGATGCACACATAGGCTCTGCTCCAAAACCCAGTGAGATGTCTGCTGTTCTCAAAGCCAGCCACCTTCTAAGGCAGCATCCTAACTGAAATGGGAGCTCACAAGCAGGGTCTCAAATTAGTTTTTTTTTTATTTCAGGCCTGCCAATGGTAAGTGAATTGTACAGATAACCAGCCGTGCTTTATTTTATTTTATTTATTTATTTATTTATTTATTTTTTCATTAAAATTTATTTTTGTTCATATATTGTCCAAAATATTTTTTTTCTTCATGTTTTTCATACAAACATGGTAATATTGTTATTTTGTTTTTTATATATATATATATATATATATATATATATATATATATATATATATATATATATATATATATATATACATATATATATATAAGCCTTAAAGCCTTAAAGTTCTGCATAATTAAGGGCGTGGCCACTTGAGTGACAGGTGGATTGCCGCTGCTAACACTGCCGTCGTGCTAGGTGGGCATGGCTTCAGCAACCAACTCCTGCCTTTTGCCCATTTTCGATTATCCTGGAGGGGAGCGCGGTGACGCGCTGCCATAATGGCGATGGCCGCCTCCACCCACTTTGTGCTTCAAATACGCTCTTCAGAAATCCGTGGGTGACGTCACGGACACTACGTACATGTTTTATACAGTCTATGTTCCCAGCCAGTCTTTTAAAAGGAAAATGAAGCAATAATAATGCCAAATGCAATGTACATTTGTATTATATGATTGTAGCTTTAGATGAAATTTTAACTCAGAAAAATTGCATGTTTTTAGACTTCCACTTGGTATATAAAAAATGTAACACACCAAATACTGGGTGAAGTGGTGTGTTTTAATTAAATTCAACTATTTTCTATTTATACTTTTCACCACTGAATAAAATATATTCATTACCATTTGCCCTTGACTTATTGCAGTGCTTTCTGTGATTGCGGTATTCATGAAGGATATGCACAGGCTGTATAATTTTGCTTTGGGAATAAACTTCACCTCTGGGGCACACCTGTGATGCATAAAAAGGCTTCGGAACAAAGCTACACATGTATGTACTGAAGAATATACTGTACTAGCTATTGGCTGGTAACTTGGCCTCCTTCACTGTGCTCCATGTTCTCGTTGAATCGGATCTAAACGATCACATTGTATCTTGTAGTGGGAGAGAGATAAAAAGAACATGTGTCCTGTTTTGCCCTCATTTTCACGGTCCTCCATTGTAAATGGCTGTGGAGTGCCCTGGATTCTCATACTCCTTTATGAGTATTGATAGCTCTCTCTCTCTTTCTCACTCTCTGCCTTGCGCGCTCTCTCTCAACTTTAATGTTTTAAAGAGCGGACAATGTGAATTTGAGAGCTTTGTCGTTCCCGTCGCCATGGTAACCACTCTGGCTTTTCTGGGGCCTGTTGTGATGGTAGTAGTGCTGTCAGTTAGTGGAGTGGAGGGCTGTGCGGGGCCATGCTTATCAGCCATCAGTCAGAAACCAGCATCCCACATGCCGCACCATGCTTTGGTCCTCTTTGGTCTTTTTTTTTTCATCTGTCTTTACACAAGTCTGAATAGAAGTCAAATCTGTAGTGAGGTTATTCTGTGACATTCATATATCAATTTTGTGATTCTTTTTCTCGCAATATTGTATTACTTCAGGTCCTCATTTTGATGTTTGATGCAACCGTCGTAATATGTTTTATGTCAAAAAGCTATGCAGTTTCTGTGTGGATGATTTTTACGTACATGAATGTCTGAAGGGAACCGTTTGTCTTCAGAAAAGTTTCACAAAATGTCATCATCACAAAATGTAACTGTATTTGTGCCCAGTGCACGAATGCATGAAAGTCCTTAAGCTAAAAAAAATCCCTTAGTTATAAGGTTAAGTATACCCTTAGTGAAACTTGGGTTGTAAGAAAAAAACCTAAGGGTCAAAAAACCTAAGGGAACCTTAAGACTGTCATTAAGTATTTCCCCTTGATTATTCTCCCTCGGAAACAATGAATGATACGTAATTATTTAGAGAGTATCAGTTTGACTTTCAATAAATCCTTCATCTCAACACAGTCCAGTTTGGTTTACATTTTCTTTTTTTTTTCTTTTTTTTTTTTCTGTGATCTTGGTATTCTCCATAATGCAAATATATCAGTATAACTGTGGTAGTAGCAAAGGTTAGGTTTGTGGTTTATGTTCTGTATATTGTGAGATGTAGTAACTATAGCAACCACGGCGCCCATTGCCCGTATGTTGCCAGAAACTACCTTGAAACAAGGGTGACAGTTAAGACGTTTGTTGCAACGCTCTTAAAGAAATCTCTTGCCTCAGTATGTCCAATATTATGTGCACACACAAAGTATATTTGCGTAGAGTGATTGTATACTATATAGAAAATCTCAACTGCTTGATTGCTTGTATCATCACAAAATGTAAACCATATTGTTGCCCAACTGTAATGTTCTGAATGTGACTAAAAGGTATGAAGATATTAAGATATTATAAACTATTAACATCACGATTTTCCATGAAGCTGCTTTAAAACAATGTGTACTGTGAAGAGTGCTATACAAATAAATTTAACCTGACATATGTTTTGCATGTATTCATTTAGCACAAGATTCTTCCGAGCCTTTAATTTATTTAAATTAGGTTATGTGAACATAATCTTAAGTAAAATGTTAAAACACTAAAAAAATAAAAATTTACAACATTATTCTGACATATTTTTGAGATTGTTTTTATAGCAACAGATACCAGAGATACATATCAGCTTAAAAAGGCCTTTGAATTCTGTCATGGACAAAGAGGGACCTTGGAGTCAAAAAGACTGAGAACAACTGATTAAGCAGATGCTTTTATTAGCAAGTCCGCATGGGTTCAGGTAGTATTTAAGTTTGAAAACCAGCCATTACAGCTGAGATGATAGTTGATAGTTGAGTTGATAAACCACGGTGGATAAAATGGTGGGGACATGTTTAACTCTACTCCAAACTGAACTGAATAGCTATTCACCATAACCTGCCTGACCACTATAACCTGGCCTTGTTTTTTTGGGGAAAGCACAGAACCAAAGCCACATCCGAGCATGTACTGAGTATGAGCAGGTCAGAGCCAGCAATTTTAGTGTAGTTTTTATTCATCACTGCATCTTTATACAAATAATAATGGACGTGTGCAGAACACTCTTAATTCTGCACATTAAAGATTCTTATTTTCAGCCATTCATGCCATGTCATTCTCCGTCCCTCTCACTCTCTCTGTCCTGTGCTGTTCTGTTCTGTTCTGTTTTCACCTTGTCAGAGGACTGGGCTGAGATCTGATCTGTGCATATGCATTATTGATTCACAACTCTTCTCTCACACTGACCAGAGCTCACAGTGTCCTTTATCGCCCTCTTTCTCTCTCTCTCTCTCTCTCTCTCTGCATATTTACTCTCTCACTTACTAATTTTTTATTTCTGATCCAGACGTTCAGTCATCCCTGCAAACAAGCTTCTGAGGGGAGACTTTGTTATCTTTAATGAAATGTCAGCAATCTTGAAATGAAACAAATGCATTAAGAATTAGATTAATATATACGTAGACTCAAAACAAACAGAGACAGCTCATCTAATCACTATATAAGGTGAGCTTCAATACTTTTTGTTTTCATATAAATAACATGTCTGTAAAAAAAAAAGTAATAATACTAATAATAATTGTATTTGTTTTTGTTTGTGGTAGACTGAACGTGTTTATCCAGTCTAACAGAAATAATGATGATATAATAATAATAATTTATATTATTTCTTTCTTGATAGAGGCACTTCTGACTACTTAAAGAAAGGCTTAAATTTCATATGGTATGTCAGTTTTGATCAGAAATAACATCTGAGAACAACAGCAAAATAAAATTACCGCCTTCAGCTCAAATCAGATTTTTCAGCCTGGTCAAGCAAATTTACATTAACGTGTTTAATAAAAAAGCGATTGGCTCTTTTTGGTGAAAGGTGGGACTTTCATTGCTACAGCCACCATATTGACCCAAACTTTTTTTTTGTTCTATACATATTTCTACAAATCTTCCGTCTCCTCCCTCTTATATGGTCCCTGATGTAATGCCACACTGGTGTATTATTGACTGTTTTATACCTGTCCATCAAAAAGTCATCAGTCGCCACCCGATCAGCTGAAGCACATGACACAAAGTTCAATGAAATCCATATTCCTTCCATCTCATAAAGTACCTCATATACCCAGCGCCCCAGGCACCACTCTGAGCCCTTCATCTTGCTGTAGCAACGCTCAATTCCTCTTCTATCTTCTATCACACTCTTCACCACTGTTTCCACTTCTGTACTCCCACAAGTCCTGCTGTTCTGCTGTCTTAGACACCTGAGCAGGGGTGAAAGCTCTCCCACACATACACACCCCGCCCCACCCCATCCCATCCCGGCCTATCCTCACTGACCCAAAACTTGCTTTTCCTCTTCCCAGTTCACACACTCGCTCTGGAGGTATGAACGTGGCGTTTGCAGGCCGAGTGATGCTTGTGTAACCAAAAGAGCAGAAGTGAATGAAAGATTAGGAAAGATAAAGAGGAGGAGGGCAGAGGTGAGACAGAGGAGAGGATAAAAGAGGGATGAGGATGAGAGAGGGAGATGAGAGGCTTCGAGAGCAGAGTGTTGAAGAAGAGGAAGAGTGGGCTGCTATTTTTACAGCTCTCTACAGGGAGCCCCTGTGGCGTACCGCTATCCATCTTAACACACTGAGACACAGAGAGCGCAGATACTCTATTTGTGTTTGCTTGTTCTCTCTCTCTTCTCACCCTCTTTACTGTGTCCTGATCCCTGCACACCACGCATGCCACAGGGTTAAAACTGTTACACTCTGCTGGTCTCTCATCTCTTTGCCGATCTGTTTTTATTTTCCCTTTTTTGACTGTAATCGCAGCTTTCTTTGCTGTTTTATGTGTGCATTTTTTTTTTGTCCTTGTCCTAATTGTTTTATTTTATTTATTTTTAAACGGTTTGCTTTTCAGTTGATTTTCACATACTAAATAGTGAGAATATCAGCATGTTTGGACACAGTGGTTTATATTTATTTATTTTATATTCTCACTTCTCTGTTTACTTGCTTCACATTAATTTTTATGTGATTAAAGAGTAATGGAACAATCTGACGGTCACATTCAGGGCTATGACTAACCATGAGCCAAGACAGAGCATTTGAATTAAGATTTACAAAGGCACTCTCCATACCCGCTGTATGTGTTTGCCGTCTACACAAACATCGGTGCTTGCTTTTTCCTGTCACAAGCAATTAATCTGTCCATTGCTTACATTTATTGATCCGGCTGAGATAAGCAATGTAATCTATTCAGTTTTCCAAAGAGGCAGATTTAATGAATGATTTCAACTCATGTTTGCAGGCATGTAGGAGGCATGGGGAAATCAATCCCCATGTTAATGTGCTGCCCTGTTCCGGGAAGAATCCCGGGGCTGGTGCCAGCCTGCACTTGGACAAATGGTGAACGCGCCGTCAGTGCTGAAATAAGGATCAGCGTTCTTCTTGGGACACGCAGAGGATGTTAGGAACACTAAAGGCCAGACCCAAACTGCTGAATCGATCATCTTTAGTAGGCAGAAGGGAAGGAAGTGTTTTGATCTGGGTGAGCTTGTGAGAGTGCAGTGGGGATCTGTGCCATGAGTGTGAGCTGCTGTGAGCCTGTGATCCGCCACATCTAGACCACTCTAGACACTGCTTATGTTATGATCTTTCTGTTATACCTTCTTCAGAATGCTGTGTTCTTCCTCTTGTCTGTCCTCTGTATTACACTTATCCCATTAGCCCAGCTTAAACTCATGCCATTATTGGTTTCTCTCTCTCTCTCTCTCTGTCTCTCTCTCTCTGAGTGCATGCTGGGAGTGTGAGACGGAGCTGAGCGCGCCGCGTTTTGCGGAGAGCATTGTTTGTTTCCCACTTTTACTTTTTCTTTACTTTACCTACCTAATTATTTTGTCTTTTCCCTTGTTAATAATTTCTGGATAAGGAAGAGTGTTTTTGTCGCGTACGCGCGGCTTAACGCCGCCAGTATGGCGAGCACTAACGTGCTAACGCCTGCTACTCTGTCACTCCGTAATGGGTGCAGGTGTGTACCGGACCCCGCGGTGTCCGTAGAAGATATGCTCCTAGTCTTCGGTGAAAAGATTGGTTTTGAGAACATCGTTTCGGCTTCAAGGATGAATAAAGCCGTAGTCGTATTTTTAAAATCAGAGTCACTGGTCAATGATTTGACTGTGAGCGGCGTGTGGGTGAAAGAAACATATGTTCCGGTAACCCCGCTTTCTGCACCAGCAACTAAAGTCACTATTTCAAATGTCCCACCGTTTATATGTAACGAGGCCATTTTAAAAGAACTACAGAGGTTCGGCAAGATCGCAAGTCCTGTTAAAGCGGTTCCTTTGCGATGTAAAAATGCCGCGCTAAAGCACGTCCTTTCCTTTAGACGGCAGGTCTTTATGTTTCTAAACTCCCCTGAGCGGACTTTAGATGTCTCTTTCCGCGTCACTTATGAAGAGAGTTCGTTTATGGTTTACGCCAGTACCGATAGTATGCGATGTTATGAATGCGGTGACGTGGGCCATAAACGCCTCACATGCCCGCATAAGGATGAACAACGCGCATCTACATCCCGTGAGGATACGAGTAACACAGAGGCACAGAGGCCAGAGCAGCAGGCTGAAAGAGCTACAGATGAGGTGAATGAGCGGCAGGAGGTGAGTGAAACTACTGATACTCCTGGCGGTGTTGGGGAAGCTGAATGTAGTAGGCCTACTGTAATACATAAGGATGTGAGTGAGTGTGACGATAATGAACAGAATGATGCTCAAAGTGATGTTGAAGATGTGTGTGAGGATGTTACAGGGCAGGCAGGTGTCTCAGAGGAGAACATGGCTGATGAGATGGAAGGGTTGTCACAGTGCACTGATGATGGTTTAAGAGATGATGAGCAATGGTCTGACGTTTCAAAAGTGGTTGATGATTTGTACACTCTTGAGCAAATCAACTCATTTCTTGATAAAACTAAAGGTAGGGCTGGTGTTGAGGTTTGTGATTATTTTCCAGATGTGGAGAAGTTTGTCTCCTCTGTTATGATGGCTAGAAGAATGAGTAGTTACGATGAGCTTTCACAACAAAAGCGTTTTCGCCTCAAAAAGCATCTAACTGCTATCAGATCTGGAAGGAAACCAGTTAAAGCAAGGGGAAAGATCAAATAATTAAGATGGATAAGTTTTCCTTTTTCTTTCTTTACTGTTTTCTCTTTCTCTCTCTCCCCCTTATGGAAGTTTTGAGGGTGGGGTCCTTAAACATAAATGGATTAAGGGATTATAAAAAAAGAGGTTTATTGTTAGACTTTTTAAGACTAAAGGACCCAAGTGTTGTCTTTTTACAAGAGACCCACAGCAATTTTGATAATGAAGCTGATTGGGGATTATGGTGGAAAGGAGAGAGAGTGCTTAGTCATGGAACTAATATTAGTGCCGGTGTGGCTGTACTCTTCTCTCCTAATGTAAATGTTAAAATTCTGAAGAAAAATGAACTAGAACCTGGGAGGCTGATGGCTGTCAGAGCTGAAATTAACAATTTCTCTTTTTTGTTTATCAACATCTATGCCCCTAATACTGGAGCAGACAGATTACAGCTCTTTGTGAAACTAGAGCAGTTTTTAAAATTGCAGCAAACTGGTGATTTTATTATATTAGGAGGAGACTGGAATTGCACTCTAGATTTCACACAAGATAGAAATGGCGATGAGCCTCATATGCAGTCATCTTCTTGTCTGACTAGAGTCATAAAAAGTTTTAACCTGGCAGATGTATGGAGAGAGAATAATCCTTTAATAAAGCAGTATACTTGGGTCAAAATTAGCAATGATAGGATTTTTGGAGCACGTTTGGATAGGTTTTATACATCACAAAACATGAGAAATAGAGTGTTCAATGCAGCTATTTTTCCTGCGTCTTTTTCTGATCACAAATATATCACTGTTGATTGTGTATTGGTGAATAGAACCCATACGAGTTACTACTGGCATTTTAATAATAAACTGTTGGAGGATAAATGTTTTTGTGAAAATTTTAAATCTTTTTGGGAAACTTGGAAAAGTGAGAAATGCCTTTATGAAAGTATTACTCAATGGTGGGAAATCGGTAAAGTGCACATAAAGACTTATTGCCAACAGTACAAAGGCTTTTCTTCCCTGGTTTTAAAAAATACAGTAGAGCTGCTGGAAAAGGAAATTCTTGATATTGAAAAAAGTATGTTTGTAAATGATGCAGGACAATTGCATGAACTTTGGACTGAAAAAAAGAACCAGCTCAGCTCCATCTTAAATGAAAAAGTAAAAGGGGCGCTTGTAAGGAGCCGCTTCTTGAACATAAAGGACATGGATGGCCCAACCTCTTTCTTTTTCAACTTGGAGCGTAAAGCAGGACAGGAGAAACAAATGTACTGTTTAAAAGACAATGATGGACAAGAAACTTCAGATCCTGTGAAAATGCGCAGACTTGCTGTTGACTTTTATTCTGATCTTTTTGCTGCTGAAGCCATAGATGAACAATCTAAGGATGAACTGTTACAGGACCTCCCTGTTCTAACTTCAAAACAAAAAAAACTCTTGGAGACTGATTTAACATTTGAGGAAGTCACTGCTGCTGTAAAGGGTCTTTCTTCAGGGAAGGTACCAGGGCTGGATGGCTTATCTGCCGAATTTTATAAAAAGTTTTGGTCTTTAATAGGACCTGACTACTTTGACGTACTCAAGAAATGTATTGGTGAAAAGTCTCTTCCTTTAAGTTGTCAGCGGGCTGTTTTAACACTGTTACCCAAAAAAGGGGATCTAACCCTCTTAAAAAATTGGAGGCCCATCGCAATTTTATGTTTTGAATATAAAGTTCTGTCAAAATGTTTGGCGAACAGACTAAATAATGTAATGCATGCAATCATTCACAAAGACCAGTCTTACTGTGTAAAAGAGAGATGTATTTTAGATAATTTACATTTAGTACGGGACATTTTTGATTTTGCTTTTAATAACAACATTAACCTTGGTTTTTTATCATTAGATCAAGAAAAGGCTTTTGATCGTGTTGATCATGCTTTTCTTTTTGAAACTTTTAAGGCTTTTGGTTTTGGAGACAAGTTTATTTCTATGATTAGACTGCTGTACAATGATGCTACATGTATGATAAAAATTGCTGGTGGCCTTAGTGTCCCTGTTAAAGTTAACAGAGGTATTAGACAGGGTTGCCCCCTGTCTGGTCAACTTTACAGCATAGTCATAGAGCCTCTGCTGTGCAAGTTTAGAAGGCAACTAACAGGTTTAAGCGTTAATGAACTAGAGGTTCAAGAACCTATTAAGCTTTCAGCATATGCTGACGATGTCACAGTTTTAATCAGAAATCAAAATGATGTCCTTCTCCTAGAAGAGACTTTGCGGTGTTATGGCAAAGCCTCCTCAGCCAAAGTAAATTGGGGGAAAAGCAGTGCTCTATGGTGTGGTCAGCTTGGCCAAGGTCCTTTACTTCCAGGTGGTTTGCAGTGGGGTAAAACAGGTTTTAAATACCTAGGGGTGTTTTTAGGCACAGGAGAATATAGGAGACAAAACTGGGTGGGGCTAGTGGAGAAAGTGTGTGCGAGGTTGTCTCACTGGAAATGGTTGCTACCCCAGCTGTCCTACAGGGGGAGAGTTCTAATCTGCAATAATCTGGTAGCCTCATCTCTCTGGCACAAAATGATGATCTTAGAACCTCCTGAAGATCTGGTAAGGAAAATTCAACAGCAGCTGGTAGACTTTTTCTGGTCGGGACAGCACTGGCTAAAGGCACCTGTACTCTACCTGCCCATTCGAGAAGGAGGACAAGGACTTGTTGACATTAATTCCAGAATTAAAGCCTTCAGACTTCAGACTGTTCAGAGACTTCTATACGGAGAGGATGTATCCTGGTCTGAAGTAGCCTGTGCCCTTCTGAGGAGAGCTGGTAACATGGGATTAGACCGTCACCTGTTTCTCATGGACACTAACAAGTTGAATCTGACTGGAATAACACCTTTCTACAGGACATTGTTGAGAGCATGGTCGCCCTTCAAGGTTTCCAGAGATTTTAATAGCGCACAGAGACTTTGGCTAAGGGAAGAACCACTGCTTTTTAATTCTACCATGGACCTAGATATCCTTAGGTCAGAATCCCTCATCAAAGCCTTGTGGTCTGCTAAGATCACTAAAGTTGGACATTTAATCACTGAGAGAGGATGGATATCTGCGGAAACCTTAGCCCTAAAACTGGGCATGAGGTCAGTTAGAGTGGCAGAGAAACTGTTAAATCAAATACGTGAGTCTTTACCATCGGATTTTAGACTCTCCTTGGAAACATCTGATGTGGACAGTCCTCCCTTCCCAGAGATGACTCTCTTGTTTGATACTGGAGAATGGCAGGAAACGGAGGGCAAATTGCTCTCTTTTAGAACCCCTGAACTGAGCTGTTTTGGTGACGTAGGAAAGAAGGCTCTTTATGTGTTGTGTGTTAAGGTGACACATTTTCACACTCTTGAAAACGTGAAGGAGTCTAAGTGGCAAGAGTTTTTTGGAATGGGCGCCTCCCCTAAAGGCTGCTGGAGGACCCTGTACAAACCCCCTATTGAGAAAAGGTCTGGAGACCTTCAATGGAGGATAGTGCATGGTATAATAGCTACAAACAGACACAGAGCACACCTCGATCCACTAGTAGGGGAAGAGTGTTCTTTTTGTGGGCTGCAAGAAACAATTTTTCACTTGTTTCTTAATTGTTCGAGACTCCAACCGCTGTTTCATCTATTAGAAGATTACTGTCAGTCTTTGGGGGAAGTTTTTACGCCTATGTGTTTTATCTATTGTCCCAAGTACAAAAGGAGCAGTATGCCAGTTCACGTTTTAATAAATTTTTTGTTTGGCCAGGCAAAAATGGCAATTTGGGTGTCGCGCAAAAGGAAATTACTTAGCATAGGATCAACTGATGTTATCTCGGTTTTTAGGGGATTACTGAAATCTCGTATCAATATCGAGTATGCCTATTACAAGCTTGTTGATGACTTGGAAACTTTCAGTCTCAAATGGTGCATAAATCAGTGTGTCTGTGAAATTGACCCTGATGGTTGTTTACAAACTAATGTTTAAAGTGATGGATGTGTTTTTTTAAACCTTTTCTTAAGAGGTGTGCATATTTATTAAATCCTTTTGTTTTGTTTTCCTTTTTTGTTTTCTTTTTTCTAATCTTATCCTCTTTTTTAACTGCTGTGTTCTGATTAGATTTTGATGTTTTGTCTAATACTGTTTATAAATAAAGAGATTATAAAGTCAAGTCTCTCTCTCTCTGTCTCTCTCTCTCTCTCTCTCTCTCTCTCTCTCTCTCGCCATGTTCAGGTAAATATGAGTAATATTTTATTTAAAGCAGTATTGAATTTCTACAAGATTACAAGGATACAAGATTCAAATTATTGAATAAAAGCATTATACTTTATACATTGTAAAATCATTGTTGAAGTAATTTAAAACGTTATGAAAAAATGTAAATAGATTATTGTAAAATATTGAATTTATAAAGTTGTAAAAAAAAGTTTAAAGCCATGTTAAGCTAAATATGATTAATATTTTATTAAAGCAATATTAGATTTCTACCAGATTCTTTAAAATGATTGTATTTACTAAAAGCATTGTTAAAGTATTTTTTTTCATGTTATGAAAACATTTAAATTGATTATTGTAAAATGTTGAAAATATATAAAAATTGTAATTAAGTATAACGCCATGATACCAAGATCCTCATGAAGCCAAGATTCTTTTCAAATTATTATATTAAATTTATTATACTTTTTAAAAAATCATTGTTAAAGTAATTTGTTAATGTTATGGAAAATGTTAAATAATTGTAAAATATTGTTAATATAAAAAGTGTAAATATTAAAGTATAAAACGATGATGCGCTAAATATGGTTAATATTTTATTATTTAAAACAATATTAATGCAAAGTTCTAAAAATTTCTATTCAAAATCTTGATTTCAAAATTATTCAAAATCTTGATTTTATATTTTGATTTTATATAAAAAATTTATTATACTTTTTTTTTTTAAAAATCATTGTTAAAGTAATTTGTTAATTTTATGAAAAATGTTAAATGATTGTGAAATATTGTTAATATAAACAAAGCCATGATACGGTAAATATGGTTAATATTTTATTATTTAAAACAATATTAATGCAAAGTTCTACAAATTTCTATTCAAAATCTTGATTTCAAAATGATTCAAAATCTTGATTTTATATATTTTTATAAGCCATGATACCAAGATAATCATGAAGCCAATATTCTTTTCAACATATATTAAATGTATTATTATCTATCTATCTATCTATCTATCTATCTATCTATCTATCTATATATGTGTATATATATATATATATATATATATATATATATATATATATATATATATATATATATATACATATATATATATATATATACATAAATACATACATACTCTTAACATTACAGATAATAAAGTGAATACAAACATAATTTTTGATTGCTTTTTAAAGGAGAGAATATGTTGAGTACCCACTTATGTGCGTGTGTTTGTGTAATGATGAAGAGCTGCTGATAGCTGACATTTCTGATTAGTGGATTTGCTCATACTTCAGATTTCATTATCACCCCACCACTGACTGATCAACACAGCACTCATCACTCTGTGTTTATCACATGCTGCTGTGCTGGCACATAGGTGTAAATATGCTGGAAATAATAGGCCTGTCTGCATAGAGATATGATACACTGCAGCACCCATGATGACACACGCAAACCCACAGAGGGCAGTTGTCACTGTAGACCGGCTTTATATCATTCACTTCCTCTTTGTGTGTGTGTGTCTGTGCGTGCACTTCTGTGTGTACCTGCCATTTCGTTAAGTAAATCTGATGTGACTTTCTGTAGAGGTGCATGGACGTGTGTGTGACTAATAGTACATTATTCATCCTACCCTTAATTGTTATTTTAGTCACTCATATGAATGCATATGTTAAAGAACATTATCTTAATGATGACACTTATAATCTCGCATTTTCTGTGAAAAATTACTGAATTGTGTCTTTAATTTTAGCAAATCTGAAATTGATTGGATTAGCCACATTTGAAGCAGTTTGATACACACACACATGCACACCTGTGGCTAGCATCAGTTTAAAATTGCATTCATGTGTTTATAACTGCATTATCACCTGCATTTATGCTAAAGCAATATTTGATGTGGCGGAAGAATGTTTATTGTGATTACTGTAGTGAAAATATTTATTTGAAATGTTGACTTTTATCATATTATTGCTGCCGTTTCATACATGCAACAAACCACTTAAGTTCATCCAGGATGAATCTTTACAAGAGCATTTCTGCTTCACCTTCTTCCATTAATCATATACCCCTTAACCAAATTTAAATCACTGTAAAACGTCTCCTCTTATGGTTTATTGTTTTGTTCTGTTGATGTGGTCTTACACGCCATATTCCTGTTGCATTATTTGTAAGTTTTTCCAGTTTTTTCTCAGTTTTCTGAGCACATTCAGGTCAAATTAATAAGGAGCTCATGAAGTTGCTTTTCTTTTTAAAGCTTCGCTGTGACTTCTTTCAGGAAGCAGAATAAATGGAACACTTTGCACCTTTTCTGTGGAATTAACATGTGAGGCCCCAAAGAGCTGGAATCTTTGCATTGAAAGTAAAACTTCACAGCACTCTTCATAGCTCACAAGCTCTCGGATTTGAGATGAAAAGATGATTGTTGTCAGGTATGCGTGGACGTATGAATTGGGCTATGAAAGTACAAGTTGTAATCTAAAAGGGTTGACTAGATTTGTTCTTGCACTCCTGCAGATGGTGTGTGCATGTATGGTGGAAGTGCACAGATTCACAGCAGGAGGTGGGACAAGGAAAGTGTGTGTTTTTTAATACCTGAAAAAGTTTCTATTTTTTATTTTTAGACTTCCTCAAACTTTATTATAAAATGCTGTTTTGGAGATTCTTAAAACAGCTTATGACTTGCTGTATTAGCATTCTTGTGATTCTCATTTTGCTATATTTGGCTTTTTTTCATTGTATTTCTTATTAATTATGAATAATTTCTTATTTATTTATTTAAATAAAATAGAACAATAAAATTAGAAATGACTCATAATAAATAATTAAATTAGTAAATAAATAACCAATATAAATAAATAAAATGTTAAAATATTTAATAAAAAATATAAATTCATAAGAGTATAACAATAATTTAGAAGGCTTAAAAAGAAATGCCATTTTCAGTAAACTAAATGAACTTCTATTGCTTTTAATTAGGTGTCTATTATTATTATTATTCAAATAAAAATGTTTGATGCTTCGCTCTGGTGCATTGGGGAACAATGACAAAAACCACATTAAAGGGCTTCTGCAGCCCTGTTAACAGGGCTTACACATGTTGTACGACTAAACTGAGAGATCAGTGCACACTGAATTTGCCGGGTTATTTTATTCCTGGCAACCTGGTCTCCGGTGGGCCCCTGCACTCCAACACTTTATCTATACTAATCTGATCTGTCTTTACGAACACCCACATTCCAACAGGTCTGTAATATTTTGACTATATGGAGAACAAAACACACACATACACAAATCTGTAGCGATGTGCGTCTTACCGCATATGTGGGGGTGTGTGGTCTGAAGAGCAGGGGTTGAGAGGTCCCAGGTGCCCAGGGTTGGGTCTACAGGCTC
Source organism: allo-octoploid hybrid of Carassius auratus x Cyprinus carpio (assembly GCA_024542945.1). Classification (NCBI taxonomy): domain Eukaryota; kingdom Metazoa; phylum Chordata; class Actinopteri; order Cypriniformes; species allo-octoploid hybrid of Carassius auratus x Cyprinus carpio. The sequence goes on from CM045040.1 coordinate 4,418,935, forward strand.
TAGAGAATTGGAGAGTGGCACCTCTCCACGAGGTTCAGCTGTTCTTTCGCCATGCCTCAGGCCCAGTGAAGATCTCTTTGATGGGCAGAGACAGACACCTGCGGGCCCTGCACCCATAGGACCTCTGGATGTCTGACTCATACACAGTGCCAAAACCACTCACCTGACACACCTCAGGCTGCCACTGTCTGACAGTGATGTGCACACAAATAAATAAGAAAATAAACACACACACAAGTTTATATAGATGGTGCCGTGTCTTTGCAATGCACATGCACTGAACATGTTCCTTGGTTCTCATATGAGAAATGTGGGTTCAAATTTGAATTCCTGCATTTTTTCCCCTCTTTCAGCCAAAATACTTATTGGTGGATTCTTGTATTAATGTGTTTTTTTGAGATTGAAACATTAGCTTATGACTTATTGTATTAGTTATCTTGTGATTCTGACCTTTTTTCTTTTTTCTTTTTTTTTTTTTTTTTTTGGTTGTTGATTGCTTTTATTTATTAAAACTAATTATTTTTCTGTAGTTCAGTAGTTTGTCGCATATTCATCTTTTAATCAGATTTGCAAATGTCTTGACTCCACAGCAATTTTGTCTTTACTGCTCCAATGCTTACGGAGGGCACTGTATGTGCTCGACACGTAGATAAGATGGACTGATGAAGTGCTTTATTAAAGCTTCATGTGTGTCCCATCATTCCACTCAGCGGCCTCACTTTCACACCCACTAGATAAAAACACCCACATTCAGAGGTCAATCTCTCCGTCTAATGGCAAAATTGAGCATTATATAAAGGTCTGTGCTGGATACGAACCCCTCTATAGGAACGACGGATCAAAAGCTGAGCACTGAAAGGCCTTTTGGTTGAAAGCAGCCGCTTTGTCACTGCACAAACTCAGTGGCTTCAGCAGCTTTTGTGCAGTGTGTGTGGGAGAGATAGAAGGCAGGAGATTGATTCAAACCTGTTGCCTTGCACCTATGTGAGGGCCATTGTGGGCACGAAAATGAGAGGCCTCCTCTGCTTAAACGCTTTGATTGAAAGCGAAGGAGCTCCTGTCAGGTAGCCAGAAGCCTGTGACTGATCTCTCTGTTGTCTCAGGGCATGGCAAACTTTGATTGACAGGCGCGTTTCTATAATGGCAAGATCTCCTTTTGATGTCTCCGGGACCTGGCAGAGTGAGACATTAATGTACGGCTGACATTACCTGCTGAACACTATGGGTGGCATCTTTGTTTAGGTACAAGTCCCGTTCTAAGTGTGGCTTAGATGTGGGCGTCCTGTCTGGCTAATGTGTTGTTGTGTTATGCATCAGTTTTGGCACTTACCGTTACTTAAAGGATACTCAGACCCACACACATCTCACTTTTTCCTAATCACAGGTGAACAGTTGGGTGAGTGCACTAAGTGCCTCAGCCACCCGTGTCATCGTGGCAGTCCTGTTCTCCTCATCTCCTCTTACACCAGACCCTAATTAGTAAATAACTCATTAGCATGAGGTGATTAATCACTCACTGGAAGGGCCTGTTGGTGACAGGCAGCTGAAATGCTGTTTGCTTATGTGTGTGTGTGTGTGTTTGAGTTTTCATATCTCTTAAGAGCAGATATGGGTTCATGAAAGAGCAAAGGGGGAGGTTTGTTTTTATCTCAAGACAAGATTTTCTTCCAAAATAAGTTGAATTTTTCTAATCATGAATGTGTGTGTCTTGCATTTTCTCTCATCATTATATTACCATATTATGTCCTGAGGCTTTTTTGGACATGAACCATCTTATTATAGGCAATATTTGGACATGTACTATGGTGGTAAAGTACAATGCAATTACCCTAATACAAATGGTAATCATTCCACCCCCTGAAATATGTCAATAAATCCATGTTTGGCTGGTTAGCATGGCCCAGCTAGCCTCTGCTAGTAGATAACATTCATTTAACTTGCATCAAACACTCGATGGCTATTCACACTACTCACATGCTATATTTTGAATGAATATATTTTTGTGAAAATAGTGAGTGAAATTTAGTTTTTTGAGTGAGATACTGTAAGATACTGTAAGGGAAGTCGTGGCCTAATGGTTAGAGAGTCGGACTCCCAATCGAAGGGTTGTGAGTTCGAGTCTCGGGCCGGCAGGAATTGTGGGTGGGGGGAGTGCATGTACAGTTCTCTCTCCACCCTCAATTCCATGACTTAGGTGCCCTTGAGCAAGGCATCGAACCCCCAACTGCTCCCCGGGTGCCGCAGCATAAATGGCTGCCCACTGCTCCGGGTGTGTGCTCACAGTGTGTGTGTGTGTTCACTGCTCTGTGTGTGTGCACTTCGGATGGGTTAAATGCAGAGCACGAATTCTGAGTATGGGTCACCATACTTGGCTGAATGTCACGTCACTTTCACTTTCACTTAATGACACCATAAAAAAGTGTTGAATTTTATTTTATTTATTATTATTTAATTTAAAAAAAATTGCAATCCAAACTAATCATACTATATTATATTATATTATATTATGGCAGTGCCCTATTTTCCTTTATTATTATTATTGTTATTATTATTATTATTATTATTATAATCATTATTAATAATATTAGTATTAGTCACATTTATGGGTCATTTTTTCAGCAAAAATAAAAATAAATAGTTTATATTATATTATATTATATTATATTATATTATTATATTATATTATATTATATTATATTATATTATATTATATTATATTATTTTTAATGTCAATGCCCATTTTAATTTATTCATTCATTTAATTTGATTAACTTACATCAAACTTGATGGTGATTCACACTCAAAAATGACAGATTACATTCTCCATTTTTATTAATATATCCTATGTTATTACTAAAAATGGTGAATGAAATCTGCAGGTTTTGAGATACCATGACTACACCTTTTATAAAGTCATTGTGTGATATGGGTATTTTTCTTCAATCATAACTGACATTGTTATGATTGGGAATGTTATCAGCTTTCTCCAGGTATTATAGACTTCCTTGGTTTTGGTATTAACATTCCATAGTGTTACCATCTCATACATCACTGTATCATGGTATCACCCCAAAACTTTATTTTTAAAAAAGTAGAAGTATATGACCTGATTCAAACAGGCCTGGCTTTCCTTCGAACCCCAGAGCTCTTGTGAAACCAGAACGAGTGCCCAATGAGACACCATTCTGAGTGACCCCATGTTCTCCACCTCCAGCTAGATCATATATTTTCCTCCTCACATATTCTCTCTCTCTCTCTCTCTCTCTCTCTCTCTTTCTTGTTGCTTCACTTTCTTTTTCATTCTCCATCTGTGAAACGGTCTTGCTTTCTTGTGTAACCCCTACCTTTACTGCATTTCCCTAAAGATTGGTAAGTGTAAAAAAAAAAAAGAAGAAGAAAAAGAGTGCTATAACCTGTGTCCATGAGACAAAGATAAAGGAAGTGAAGGATAGAGATGGGGAAGAGCTGAAAGCTGAAGCCAAAGATAGTTGCATAGAGAAGTTGATTCCCCCTGTGACTCTCTCTCTCTGCTTGTTAAGGCTGGAAGCTTCATCCAGCTGCTCCATCCCTCTGGTCTCATATCATCTAGTCCTTCTGCTCCTGCTGAAGGATCCTCAATTACCGACACATAATTCTGCCTCCACTAATGTCACAGAAGGCCATCCATTAATCTATGTCTAAATCTGCAAGACGTCATCCACCTCGTTCCAGGCTTTATGAGCTATAGCCTGTTAGCATTTGTGACTTATTCTGTGTGTGTGCTCGTACGGGGTTAAACCCAGTGCACACTGCGATTTTTGCAATCTGATTGTTAAAAAAAAAAAAGAAAGAAAAATCATTCTCTTGAGGAAAAATTGGTAATGTTGAATTTCTGAGTGCACATGTTTTCAAATGGATGCCTGTGGAGACTCAAAAATAAATAAATAAATAAAAAATTGAGAGAGAGAAAAAAAGATTTTACTAAATAATTTTTAGAGCTGTCAAAGGTAATGTGTTAACTTAAGATGATGAAATATGTTGAAGAGAATATTAAAACAATTTGCAAAGCCAGTTATTTAACTTGACAAAATTATTTCATTTTGTAGTCCTGCAATACCTCCCATATTTTTTTTTCTTCACGCAGTGCAAATTATTTTATATCATGCTGTTTTTTTATATTATTAAAATATGTAATTAACTGTCTTTATATTTTATAAAAAACACAACATCTTCAATATTAGCTCAGGGGTTTGATTGGGTTTCTGTGGTATCATTTCAATTTCGCATGTAAACAAGGATGTGAGAATGGACTAGATTGGTGAGTTAAAACACCCAGTTAACAATGCTATTTGTCCTTCAAGTGTTGGGGTATCGTGTAGCTTGGGGTGGTTTAGAGAATCGTTGATATTGTATAGTCTGCTTTGACATTTAACCTACAATCTCAGTGGGGTCACAATACACAATCTGACATGAAACAATCATAAAGGACACCAGAAATTACATAGTGTGTCTGACTTTGGTGAACCAGAATGGCAAGTAAAGAAATTCTGTCTGTCACTCCTCTGAAGTCACTTTTATCTATATGTTATGGGTCAATTGAGTTATTTGTCTGCCAGTCGTTTGACAGAGAGCAAGAAATGTTTGTTTATGTGGAAACAAATAGAGCTGTAGGACGTCTTTATCTGAAATTTGAAAACTGTGACTATGAAAGATTGCCTATCCATCTTAATTCCTCTCACCAGCTGTTTATCTGTATTGATATTTCTTACAAAATTGATGCTTTACAACAGAAGATGGTCTGCCTCCAGTCAAATGTACGTGTTGTTCATAATTGTTCAAGACTAGTTTCCTGCTGCAGTGTGCACATGATTGGCTGACTCACATGGTTGCAATGGTGAAGCCGCCTTGAGTGACAGGCTTGGGGGCAGGTTTGGCAAAGGACAAAAAGAGCTAGCCACTATCACTAACTGGTTCTCAGTGACCTGCATAAACGTATGTCAGGACAGCGTGACCCATAATTCACATTTAGCAGACGCTTTTATCCAAAGCGACTTACAGTGCATTCAGGATATACAATTTACCAGTATGTGTGTTCCCAGGGAATTGAACCCACGACCTTTTGGCGTTGCTAACGCAATGCTCTACCACTGAGCCACAGGAGCACCATAATTCATCTGAAATGAGTTTTGATGTGTTTGTCTGCTATGGCTGCTAAAGGCATAGCTTAAATAAATGATGTAATAAAAAAATAATGATAATAAAAAAAACTTGAACCAGCCTAAGTTTGGTGTGCTGGTCTAGCAGTCTCCCATACTGTTAGGCTGATGTTTGACAGCCAGCTGAAAAGTGCCCAAAACTCCTCTGGAACCAGCCAATGGACCAGCCATTGGGAGACCATCTAAGATCAGCAAAGTAACTTAGTCTGGTTTAAGATACTTCTAGTAGGTATTTGTCATGCAGTTGTAGGCATTCTTTTTTTTTTTTTTTTTGTGCAGTGCAGTGCAAATGTGATGGCTTTCTAAAATCCTTTCACAAATACCACTAGTATACATAAATTAATTAAAGTGACATGCAGATAGTCTGCAAGCAGATTTCTGTAATCTCTACATAACTACATATAGGGCAACAGCTACAATCCTTCTTTCTGTCCTTGCTCATGAGTAGAGGCGACCCAGATGTCAAAAGTGCATAGCGCAGCATTTTGCAAGGTACATGGGTCTCAGAGCATCGGCAATCTATTTTCCCCAAGAATATTTTTCTTGGTTGATACTTTTTCTAGGTTTTTTCATTGCTGGTAGGCTCCCCAGGGGCTTCCCAGGAAAGGTTAACTAGTCTTTTCTTAAGCTTTCACTGGATGACAAATGGCTGTGTTCAACCCACGGGTCCCTTCGCTGCCCATCCCGTTCCTCCTTTAGCTCATTCACATTCACTTCCTCTCACCCTGGCCCAGAGGAAAGAGAGCGAGAGATGAATAAAGAAAGATGAAAGAACAGTGAGATAGTAGGATGGGTGTGATGTAAACATAGTGTGATGGAAGTCACAAGATTGCGAGAGCCGTTCCACTCTTCATTGTCTGACCTTGTCCTGCTCTTTCTCAGCAGCCATAGATACTAGTCACTTCCAGTTCTGCTTTCAACTAAATCTAGTGCATGCATGGAATCTCTCTGTGCTTTTATCACTACATGACCAGGGTTGGAGCAATTTGCTTGTGTGACTTTCACACCGTGTCACTGTGGAACGATGCCACAAATTTATTACACGCTGCTATGACCCTGCCTAGGAGGAGGCCTCTACATACACTGGAATACAGAAAAAATCATCTTCACTTTTTAGTTTACAACACAGTGTAAGCACAACATTTGGGGTGAGCATATGCCAAAACAACAGACCAAAATAAATCTTCACAACAAAACAACTAATCAGTTAAATAATGTCATGACAACACTGATTGGTCGATGGAGCCACAAGAACACACAGTCGTGTCTAGCAATTATCCTGAGGTATGACGTTAGTGGCAGCAAACAGAGAAATTGTAAGTACATTTCATGCTTTTAAGAGTCTTTCAAACAGGAATTGGATACTTGTAAATCTACTGTAAATCTGTAAATGTATTAACATATCTGACTTATTGATTAATCTTGTCAGAATGCAGAGATATTTTTGAATAGTCAGCACTGGCCAGAAACATGTGAGATGCACAATTATTGAACATTTTGTCACAACATATTTTCATTGCATTAAAGCCACTTAAATTCGTAAAATGTTTTTTTACATAATCAGCTTTTGTTGCGACTACTTAAAATATTTTTGTTGCATGAACTGAAACTGGGCAGAGGATTTGTTGTTCTCAGCTTGCTTGGATTGGGAGAGTTTTATAATAGGTGTGTGGTGAGACACTTATCCCAAGAGACGAGACGAGACTGGGTTCACGAGAACGAGACAAGATTTTTAGGCTTTTTTAAAAGAAATCCTCAATGTTGAAATATATAGGGAAAAATAGTATTTTATTCAACTGAAAAACACAAATTGCAACAAATTTTGGTGCATTTTGAAATCAATTATTTTAATATATTTTATGCAGTAAAAAAACAACATGTAAACACTGCAGGTTTTGCCACAAACTAAACTGACAGGCAATTAACTGCACTAAAATTGTAAATAGTATAAATAAAAAGAAATAATAAACAGCACAAATATCCCTTTATATATATATGTATATATAATAAACATGATTGATGTATCCATTTAAAAGAATAAAGCACCGGAAACGTATACATTGTCACATCACTTTATTAAAAGTTTAACAAAAATTACATGTTTAGGGAAATATGAAATGTTTAATTTTTTCTCACTATATTATTTCTATTTTTGATTGTTACCAAATTCTGTGTTTTAGCATGTCTAATTATTTGAATGTATAAACAACTTAATTGATTAATATTATTTTTTCTTAAAGTAGCCTTATGATTTTTTTCCCCTCAGAAATTCTGTGTTGTTTATTTACATTTTTCTGGTTATCAAATCAAAGGCATAAAACATTAATTTCATTTATCATTTATCTTTTAATTACTGAAAATTAAGCAAACTTTATTTTTTGGCAAACAAAGGGGATTTACTATTAAAATTAAAACATGGAAGAAATGTTGTGTGATTAATCCTTAAAAAATTATATTCTTTTCATTTTAGTTGTAGTGGAAGTAGTAGTATGCTATGTACAGGTGCATCTCAATAAATTAGAATGTTGTGGAAAAGTTCATTTATATCAGTAATTCAACTCAAATTGTGAAACTTGTGTATTAAATAAATTTAATGCACACAGACTAAAGTAGTTTAAGTCTTTGATTCTTTTAATTGTGATGATTTTGGCTCACATTTAACAAAAACTCATATATATTTGAACGGTCTGGGCAAGGATATTGTCATGTTCTCGCGAGACCAGTCAGATCTCGCTAGACACATCGGATCTCGCGAGATCTCGTGTCAATTTGTGCTCTGCATCTAACCCATCCAAAGTGCACACACACTGCAGTGATCACACACACACACACACACACACACACACACACACACCGTGAACACACACCCGGAGCAGTAGGCAGCCATTTATGCTGCGGCGCCCGGGGAACTATAACTATAGCTATAGCAATAACTATATTTGCAGCCACACCAATGTGCAATATGCCACTTTGAATGCATAAGCTCTTTAAAGTCAGGTGAATTCTGATTGGCTGTCAATGTTTTTATTGCTTATCAGCTAGAAAAAAAAATCATCTTGAAGGTGTTCGTTCATTAGTGTTATTATCATTATAGCTGTAGTGTGAACTTATCTTTTCTAATTAAATTAAAACAATTATTAACCCTTGTTATAGTTAAAGTTATAGTTATTGTCCTTGGTGTGAACAGACCTTAAAGGTAGGGTTGGTGATTTCGGAGAGGCTAGCAATAACAAGCTAGCTTTGAAAGCATAAGATCCCACCCTCACTGCAAATCACTCTCTGAAGCCAGGCCTCCTCCAAAACACATGAACATGCACAGGCCAGAGGCTAACAATGCTGTCAAACTGCCTCATGTCTCATTCACTTCCATTCTTACTCGGTCTGAAATAACGTAATGGAACATGCTGATGGCATATCATGTGTGCGAACAGGGTGCACAGAGGTATGCAAATACATAAGTTGACAGGCAGTTAGGACAGCCTATCATAGCCCTCAGACCGAGGGATATGATTAGATGAACATTTTATGGTCCTACACCTTCTACTGGTGACTTATTGTACATACATATAAATACATTTTGACCACTTAACTTGATGTGAAGAGTGTTTTTTTTTTTTTTTTTTTTTTTTTTTTGCTTTTTTGGCATAACTTTCAAATGTGATTCTGCATGTTAGAAAAGAGTTTTGTTGACCTAAAATACCATGTAGATTTAAAGGGATAGTTCACTCAAAAATGAAAATTATATCATTTACTCACCCTCATGTCGTTCCAAACCTGTATGAGTTGCTTTCTTATGTTGAACATAAAAGAAGATATTTTGAAGATTGCTGGTAATCAAATAGTTGGTGGTTCCCATTGACTTCCATAGTATTTATTTTCCTACTATGGAAGTCAATGGGAACCACCAACTATTTGATTACCAGCAATCTTCAAAATATCTTATTTTATGTTCATCATAAGAAAGCAACTCATACAGGTTTGGAACGACATGAGGGTGAGTAAATGATGACAGAATTTTTCATATTTTATGTCAACAAAACTCAACAGGAAGTCAAGCACAGAGCAGAGCTCCCCCTACAGACTCAGTAGTCCCTTTTATTCTCCTGTTTCTTGCTCATCATGGACAAGGATTAATAAAAGCTCATCCAATCATTTGAAAGATGCAGAGACAGGAAAGAGAAAAGGAGCAAAACCGAATGAAAAGATTACCAGACACTACTGAATGTTGATTATAAGTCATGTAATTCATGTAATCACAGGTATGCAATATTTGTCAAAGTGCTTTCCGAAAAAAAGTTGCGTATGCTGTAAGCATCTTCTGCAACAACCATTGTTCTTGCAGCAGCCATACAGTTGTCAGAATTTCTGGAATCAAAAATTGTTTGTTTAATTAATATAATATATTGATAATCAGGTGTGTTAGTCTGAAAACAAGCATTTTTTTCCCCCGGCGTAATCTACATTATGCCACAAGTGTTAGCAAATAAGCTTCACTTGTATTGAACCCTTTAAATGCATTTCCGCAGTTAATTAGTTACAGGCTTTATTTTTCACTTAACGTTGATTGCAATAGCACTAATGAAGAGTGGACACTGATAAAACACTGTTTGATAAGTCCTCCGTAATTACAAACACAATGTGAGGAGAGTCTGATATGGACTCAGCAGAAATGAATCCATCCAGCTGTCTGCACTTACAGTGGTGTGGCCTTCCAAAACTGCTCTCTTCATTAGAGCTCTTGCTATGGGTGGATGCATGTTTGTGTGCGGCCAGATTGCTTATTATATGTACAGGATCCAATCCCTCCCTATGGTACTGTGAGCCCAGAGAAGGCGGGAGAGAGAGAGTCATTTGAGTAGATTGGTGCTTTGTCCAATCGAGAAGGGTCAAACGGCTCTAAATATAGAGGCGTTGCAAATATAGCCACTTCTGCGGGAGAATGTGTGTGTGGGTTGGTAACTCAGGCACAGGAAGCAGGCGAGATTGGAACCAGGATGCATTCTAGCTGGGATGGATGACATCAGGAGAAGCTGATCTGTAGCCCTGCCCTCTGTTGGACAGAGCAGGAAGTACTGTACCATGGCCAGCTCCTTTCTTAATGCACAGTATTGGAAGCTGTTCCCATACTCCCAAGTGTAACTGTCTGTGGTCTGAACTTTGTGCTGGGCAATTTTAAATTCAATATGAAATTAAAATTGAGCCTATTTTCTTTATTAATGCAAGTTTGGAGACTTACTGTTATCATTTGTTTTCATAACCTTTCATCACAATATAATGACTTCATACACCTCTGAAACAACTTTTGTTTTCAACTCACGTCACCAATTGTATGACACCAAAGACATTTTGAAAATGACAGAATTAAAAAAAAATATATATATTTTCTTAATTTTTTACCTTTAATAATCTTAGTAGCCAAAAGGCTTTTTTAGGAATTGTTTTAGACCCTCGACATAGTCATCTTTTATGTACCACAGAATCTTTTGATGAATTCCTAATAGACATAGTCAAGTTTTCTCGTCTTCTCAATGAATATCATGTTAAATATTTAAAGGCTATTTTATGTTGACTTGAACGTTCTCCAGTATTTTTAACCTAAAGAGCATTGTATTCCCATACAGCACTTATGATTATGTATACATTAGGTGCTGTTGTTTGTGCTGACAACCAATGTAAATAAAGCATATAATCAAGGAAGCAGCGGTTGTGTTTTACTGGGTAGAAATTTCAAGCGCGTGTCCAGTCAGAGGTGTGTGCGAGGTAAAAGAAAGCTTGTGTATTACTTCACTCCAGCTCAGCGCATTTCAGTATCAGATCGTGTTCCGCCGCTCAAGACCCAGAGCGGCTGCCGGAACCCCAATCTAATATTCACATATCCAGTGTTGTTTGCGTGAAAGCATGGCAGTACAAGGTTATGTATTTTTAGCCGCATGGTGCTCTTTAGTTCAGTGTGTTGTGTCAGCTTGTCAGCACCTTTGATGCTGAAAGCCCTCTTCTCCAAAGGGACCCACTTGTACGTGTAAAGAAGTGAAAATCTGTCTGTCTGCATGCGTTAAAGGACGAATACTGACCGTACTCTAGGTAACACAGCTTGACACGTTCTCGTCTCGGCTAGACGGGGGAAACATGCGCGATCTGTCTCGTTTTCTCTCCTCCTCTCTCTTTGATGAACATGCTTTGTCACATTCCCCCATCCTCACCCCTCCTTTCTTTCTCTCGCTCTCTCTCTGTGCTCCCCCGCACTCTTGTTCTCTCCCACACCTCTCTCTCTCTTCATCTCTCTCTCTCTTTCACATGCTCCGCAGCAATGCTGTATAATTCTCAGAGCTCAGAGACTGTGCGGAGCTCCAGTCATGTGCAGATGTAGGATGGAACAGTCCTTTGCATTCTTCTTTCCGCGCTCGCAGAGAGGTTGAAGAAAACTCTGTTTCTTTTCTTCGGCATTTGTTCCCTCTTGCTCTTCTGTACCTTAAGACCTTTCCCATCGGCTTGTGGACTAGAGTGCTTTGCAACCCAGGAGTGGAAAAGTGGCTGCGTGCCGTATGTGCGCACATGTGAAGTTGTGTGAGAGAGGGCGTACGGAGATAGAGAGGGCACAACTGCTCCTCATACGTGGCTTCTGAAGCCCCTCGCCCTTTCCTCCAGGAGAGAGAGACCACCAGGGGACCTTGTCCGACGGTTCGGAGAAAAGGAGAGGAGGAGATACAAGGGGAAGACTCATGCTAGGAGCGATGCATCACTCGGGCAACACCAGCAGCAGAGCTAAAGCCCTCTCTCAAGAGACCGGTAAGAGCTCTGCAGAACCATGTGTGTGTGTATTTTGTGTGAGAGATAGTGCTACTGAACTGTGAAAGAAACCACTTCAGACCCTGCTGGAAAAAAACAGCACATTATGTATGGGATGCTGGTGGCTTCTTATCTAGCTTAAAACTTCCTTGGTCAACCAGCTTCTTCAGAAACATCATGAAGGACTAAGTTTTGCTGCTGAACATCATGGATGTGCTGCTCCACCAGCTGGATCAGCAACCAAACCAGGCAATGTGAGAATTCAAGCTGGTCCTTTCAGTAGCGATCCTCAGCTTAAACCAAAAGAGCGTCAGAGAACGTCAATCATTCTCCCTTGCGTGCCTCTAGCAGTCGGAAAATCACAGATAACGGGGCTTCCATTCATCGGAGAGCTTATGTTTCTTGTTTATGCCTTTAGCTGCTAATGTCTTGTCTAAATGTTGGTCTTGGTAGACACTCTTGGCGCTTTAGATTGATGTAGATTGATGGTAGTTCGGATGAGTGACGTCTGGCTGAGGGTGGCGAATGGATGCGCCTCCGGTTGGTACATCTCCTCCCTCTCATTTAATTATTCATGCATGTGCGAGTTCCAATATTTACAAGCCTGCAGTTTAGCCTAATTTACCTCCCAGAGTAAACTGACTAAATTGCCAAATTTGATCTAATTTACATATCGACCGAAAAAAAAACAAAGTGAGCGCTTCGTTGGAGGAACATTGTTGCTGAGTAACTGAGGAATGTTTGGGTGGGGGGCGAGGTGGGGGTGGTGCTATGTCTCCAGGGAATTGCGAAGTAAATTAGGAATTATGTCTATTTTAACTGCGTTTTATTGATTTTTAGGTTAAAGGCCGACTACGTCCATGGTGGGAATGCCTGAGGCAGGTTGTTTACAGCTGTCTAACTGAAACTGGCATCTCAGTTGTGGCTGCTAGTAGCCATAAGTGAGATGTTTGGTGAGCTTATGAAATATTGGTCTTGTGCTATTTAGTATTCAAGTGATCTCAAGTTCCCATGGTGACAGTTAAGATGTAAAATGTCATTAGTTGTTAACAGTGTGTGAAAACCATGATGTTTATTCTTATACCTGACCAGAGTATATAGTTATCCATTTAATAATTAGTTTTGTGTTTTTCGTTCTGTGCTTCACTTTTTACTTGAATGTGCAAAACAAAAAGAAATAAAATGCAAAAAAAAAAATCTCCTCATCATGTTTTTTTTCTCTGTTTTTTTTTTCTTTGTTCCCTCACATGCACAAACATTCATGCATGCGAAAGCTCACTTGGCTTTGACATCCTTTCGTTTCTGCACCATACTCGCCTTAGAGATTCGCGTAAACAGACCTGACTAGAGGGGTGAAGAATAGTGCGAGAAAGAGAATGAAAGGGTGAAAAGATAATAGCAGACCTGGTTATAGATACAATTTAATTTAAACCAGTACATGCGCTTGAGTGTAAATGTGAGCGTTTTGTTGAATACACAGTCAGTGATGGCGACGTGTAGATACAAAGCACTGGATAGCCTCTGATCAAGACCCCTAAATCACTTCTAGGCCGGACTGAACTGATAACATTGCATTTTGAGGATTTTCAGTCCAGTGGCACACACATTCACAGCTGACCTCAGCAAAACACACACAAAACATCACACACTGCAAGCTAATGTAGAATTAAAGACAGAATCTCAGCTTTGGAGGAAGCAAGGGTGCATTAAGCGTTCCCTCGCTTTCCATCTCTTTTCTCCTGTAGTGAGCTAGTTTAATGGACCCTGGGTCTGTTGTGGAGCCATATGCCTGATGACAGCTCATTTGATCACACAAAACAAACTGTGAGAATGATAGAGTGATCAAGAGATGGCTAAACTTAATTGGCTCTGTTTACCTCGCTGAGTAGGGGCCTGTTTGTGGCAACAAGGACGACGTCCATTAGGAAGAGAGAGAGAGAAAGATTTTAATTGAAAATATGGATTCTATTATCCCTGCCGCCCAGGGCTCTCATTAGCATCTCATTAGTGCAGAGTAAAGGTAAGGAATAAATTCTAATATTGTTGCAATAGTTGGCAATTTTTAATTTACAAGGTCCAGAGTGTAAACACAGCCGCTTGCTCTGTCACAAACGCCTCATATCGAAAGAAACTCTCGGTGGAGAATCAAGCCACAACATGTTAGAGAATAAACATGCAGTATGTGTAATCATCTGCTGTTAAATATCACGTCTAACTTTTGTAAATATGCACGCCTGCAACCGATATATAGAGAAGGTGTGTATTTGTATGCGTGGTCATTTCTGTGTGAGGCCATGCACACATGCTGGGAGGCTTGTGGAGAGGACAAAAGAGGAGAGGGGACAGCGTACAAGACTCCTGCAGTCAGCTGCGTGCCTGCAGGTTGACAGACCTCCCTGCTCATCTGAGCCTCAAAAAAGCTCACCCCCCACCAAAGCCATCAGAAAAATTCTAGAGCAAAATTATTTCATGTGATTTTCCCTCCTCTGGTTTACAGCCAAGTGTGATATCCTCTCCTGATCCCCTTCTCTCTGCTCTCCGTTGCTCAGACACCACCACCCCCTGCTGGAGACTTGAGCTACTGCATGCAACTCAGAACGGCACCAGTAGCGCAGGTGGGCGAGACACAGTGCGTTTAACCCCAGAGCACAGCATCAGTGCTTCCTGGGCTATTGTGTTGACACAGATGTGTGAAAATCGAGACGCTCTTTAGTGTTTGTTCAGCCTTTCTATTGTGCTAGTCACGTGTCACAGTAGCAGTAATTCATCAGCCAACACATGTGGGTCATGAATCAGATCTAATCTACATATGCGGGTTGTAAACATTCTTTCATTGTGTTTGTGTGATGCAGAATGGGTGAAATTGATTCAGAGGGTGTGTGTAGGGGCCTTGGGATGAGTCAGGATAGTTTTATTGGTGAGGTTGACTCATTTGTTACATCTTTTTTTTCCTTAAAATTTTAGATTTCAAGTTTTAGATTTTAGGCGCTAATGGGTTAAATTAGGAGAAATATCTTTAAGTGAGGATTTAAGTGAGATCTCAGTGTGCTGTGCAGTCAAAGTTGTCCTTAAATTCATCCTCTTTAAAGAAAGACCTCTTTAGCTATCAAAATACTACTTATGTGATAAAAACCATTGGTTTCGACCTCAAACCAGACATTGTTGATGATGTTCCTGTTATTATGCATTATTAAAGTGAAGTGACATGACGTGTCGCCATGATATAATCACGATTAGATATAATGTGATAGATTTTATATGATAGATATGCTATATGATTTTTTTTTTTTTTTACTAGAAACAACAAATAAAATACAAATAGTTAAAAAAAACTACATAAAGTTATAAAATACTTATTTGTATTTGAATTATTCTAATTGTATTTTTTTATTTACAAGAAATATTAGAAATATTCTGTCCCTGTGACAATGCGATTATACTACCATTTTGAAGTTTGGGGTCAGTAAGTTGTTTTTATTTATTTATTTTATTAATGCTTTAATTCAGCAAGGATGCATTAAATTGATGTGTAATGTTGCAACAAAAATCTACTTCAAATAAATGCAGTTCTTTTTAAATATAATTAAATATGTATTACATTTTTCACAAAAACATTAAGCAGCACAGCTCTATTCAACACTGATAATATTAAGAGAATTTTCTTGACTACTCAGTTTGGACATCACAGGTGTAAGTTAAATTTTAAAGTATATTAAATAGAAAACAGTTATTTTAAATAGTAATAATATTTTACAATATTACTGTTTGTACTGTATTTTTGATCAAATAAATGCAGCCTTAGAGACTAATTTCAAGAATATTACACAATACTTGACCCCAAATGTTGTCGATTTTGCTGTATGTAGCTATTTTTATTTATTTATAATATATACAAATAACAGTTGCATTTTCAACTGTAATATTAAGTATAGTAAAAAAAAACTTTGAAAAACACATTGCGTGACGTGCTCAATTCGATTGCACTTTGTCCAGCTGTTTTTTGAACGCTAGAATTTGTCTTTAAAATTAGGGAAGTTATACAGGGCTTCCTTAAGGTCATCACATCGTTATGACAACCTGCCAACTAGTGGTTTATGAAAATAAGTCGTTTTGCACATCCCTAATGGGGGCAGCATGATAAAGTCCCCATGGGCTTGCATGCGGAGCTCTTGAAAAGGATGTGTGTGCGTGTGCGTCATGGGTGCGCTATTAAGCATGTGTGTGAGCAGATGGTTGTAAAGCTCTGTGTGATGTGGGTGCTGCTTGATTTCCATCTCAGCAACACGAAGCCCACACGTCTTCTCTCATTTTCTCATTCATTCCCTCTGTTTCTCACTTGCTCCTTCTCTTTCTCATCTTGGCCTCTTTCTCGATCAACTGATGGTCGTAAACTCAGTGATTGACCTTTCCGCTGACAGTATTTACAACTTAATCACATCCTCTGTAGCTAGTTCTCCCTCGGCTCCTCCATGGCATATGCTGTTTTTGCAGCCTCACTCTTCCACTCTGTCATCTCTTTACACATTTACTCATTTTTCAACACTTTCTATTAACTTCCGCTGCTCTTCCATTTGGTTTGAGCCAGAGCTGAGTTTTAGCAAGGGGATGACTGATCTACTTGAGTTCCTAACGCTTTTGGGCCAATCTGTGAGGACGACATGTCCTCAATCACACTTGAAAACATTTGTCTTTTTTTATTTTTTTTCGATTATGCATTTTGCCTCTTTGCACCTCTCTAGCTCTGTGTCCTTCACAATGAAGGTCACTGGGAGATTCAGTCCAGCCTACTGTGTCTCTGTGGAGCTGTCTGGGTGGATGGAGGACAAGCAGTGTTGTAAATCAGACGTCCCAACCTCCCTGCATCAGCAGCAGAAAGGGAGAATGCAGATATGCAGCTAAGCTGCTAATGCTTTGGCAATACCAATCCACAATTACTTATCATGCCAATAAACTGAAACTGAGAACGAGATGAAGAGGGGGAGAATATGTGTTTTGTGTGTGCATTTCTCCTCGTCTCTACTCTTCTTGTACTTTCTCTTCCTGCCTCTTCTTTTGTCCCATTTCTTGTCTCATCTCATTTTCTCGTGTTTTATCTCAAAACTTGTTGATGCAACTTTCTCAGCTTGCCTCTTCTTGTCTCAGTTTGCCTTGTCTCATATTTTCTCCATGTCCTTTTTGCTTCATTTTGTATCATGTTGATGCCGACATGTCTCTTCTCTTGTTTCATTATGTCTCGTCTTGGTTTCTCACATTTAGTCTTTTTCTTGTCTTATTCAGACTCAACTGGCCTCTTTTTTCATTTTGCCTTGTCTAACCTTTTCTTTCCTTGAATCAATTCAGTTTGTCTTTTTTCTCTCTTCTCCTTTCACATTTTTATTGTCTTCCCTTCTGTCTTCTCCTCTCGGTTTCATCTTGCTCTTCTTGTTGTTTACTCCTCACCTCTAAACATGCTGATGTGTTTCTTCACTTTTTTCATTTTGTCTCGTCTTGGTTTGTCTCATTTTGTCTCTTCTCTTGTCTCATTTTACCTTGTATTTTTCTCGTCTCATTTTGACTAAACTGGTCTCCTCTTCTCATTTGGTCTTGACACCTTACATTTCTTTGACCCATTTCAGTTTGTCTTGGCTCTCTTTTTTCCTTGTCTTCTCTCTCTCTTCTTCTTCTTCTCTTCAGTTTGTGTTACTGTTAACTAGATGAAGAGAAACCAAGAGCATGTGACACTGTATAAAGAATGAGTGTTCAGTATTAACTGAACTGTCGTATGGCAAATCTTTTTAGAGCCTGTCAACACATGCACATTATGTACTTCAATAGTCACAATAACAATATGTGTGATTAGTCTCTAACACTTGAATATTAAATGGCTGAAAATGCCATATGAAATGTTCCCTCTGCCCACATAATGGCACATTGTAAATGTGCAGTTGATTCATATGTTGAATTCACAGTCAAGTGAGGTGAGTCGACAGTTGAATAATTAGCTCAGTTAAACTCAACCGCCTAATATCCCTTTGTGACACACACAGCAGACACGGCCAACTGCTGTAAACAGCATTTGTTCTGCTGTAATCAGGTGCTGTTACAGCCAGAAGAATGAGGGGAAAATTAGCATGGCAAGGCCTTGGAGAGACAATCTCGAGATTTGAGTGTTTAAACCCATCATTGGTTCACCTGTCATCTCCTCCATGTGTGCAGCGCTTTCACAGATGTGCAGAAAGGAAAGGAAAATGTTTGTGTGAGAGTATGTGTGTGTGTTAAGAGTGGGTGATTTGAGCAATCCTATCACAATATTTTAAGGGAAAAAAAAACTATACATGAGTATATAGTTTATATATTTTTATACACACACACACTTTGATAGGATTTTGAATAGGATATATATATATATATATATATATATATATATATATATATATATATATATATATACGTAACATCATGTTAATTGATAGACACAAACCAAAATATAATTCATATAATTTAATAAGTGTCAACAGTGCAAAAATAGCTTCACGTTATGTAACACTTGAATTACAATAAAAGATTCTAAAACAAAAACTATAAAACAGTTTTGACACTATTTTTTTTTAAGCAGATGTGCCTCATTCAGTGGTGTTGTAAAATATGTCTGGCTGTGCAGATTCACATTGTTTCTTAATCGTCCTAAGTATCACAAGTAAGTAGCACAAAGCAGCCCATCCCATTAATATCCACACAAATATATCTGCTGCAATATTAACAGCATACCTACTGACACATTCATAGTGTCACATGGTATAAACGGTCATACCACCCAGCTCTAGTGTGTGTTTATTTGATTAGGCATGTCGATATTAGTGTGCTATGAGTGTATGTGTTTAAGTATGTGTGTTTAGTGGGCCTGGCCTGTTGCTATGGTTGGATGGAGGTATTCATTTTCTCTGCAGTAATTTGGCCGCTGATTGTGTGTGTGTGTGTGTGTGTGTGTTTGACTGTCTGGCAAGCTGGCCAGTTTCACGCATCATTTCCCTGGCTGCTCGCTCGAGAACTGCTGCTGCATGTGAACCAGCTACGCATCTCACAAACCAGCATTTCTACACCTCCCCGTGTCCCATGGATCCTCTGTCTCCCTCACCTAATCTCTCTCCTCCTGTCCCCTGTGCTGTTGCGAGTGATGCAATCTGGGTGGTGCGATTGCTCATTGTCATATATTAAACTCTCATTGTGTTCCAGATATATCGAGTCTCTCGGGGCCTCGAGACTCAATAGCACAGCGGTCCCCTGATGCCAAGAGGAACGAAGCCCCCTGGCCAACACTCATTAAGGTTTTTGTGTGGCTATTCAGGTAGCTAGTGCTGTCACGTCTGCGTAAGAAAAGCCTCTTGGCGCCCGTGACACCATGTGACAGCTTGGCTGTCAGTGCAGATCGACCTAAAGATCGCTCTCTACAATGAAAGCAAGAACTTTGGTTAGAGCCAGCTGTCAGCAGCACGTCTCCTCACCCAGACGCGAGCGAACGCCAAGCTCACCTGAACCTAAACTCGAAAAGACACACCTGAATGCAAGCGCAGGTGAAAATGACACTCAGCCGAAGCCGTTCCCACCCTGTCTTCGGAAGGCGCGGTAGGGGGTTAGTCACTAACGCTTGTTTGCCCTCCACGTCCCGAGATCGACATCCTTATGCGGCTTTGATGCACACAAGATTAGGGTTTGACTGTCAGAAAGATTGTGCAGCTTGCGAGAAAGGTCACGCGGATGAGAAATGGTGTGTGAATGAGCACAGAATTCGGGAAATAGATTTTAGCCCGTTTGCCATAAAAGAGATTGACATGAAAGACAGTTTATGCCTCAGAGTCTTGCGCCCCAGTGTGTACATGTGTTTTAGGCACGCGAACATCTGCACGCATGTGTGTGTTTTCAGGAGACAGATGCCTGAGAAAGGAGATCTGTGTAAAATTGTGTATTGAGCTATTATCTGAGCAGATGCTAATGATGGGGAGAGGGGCCACGGCAATGTGACCTTGCCTTGGGGACGATAACAGCATGAAATCCAGCCCCCTGCATCTGTGTGTGTGTGTTTGGCTCTGAGGAACGGCAGTCAGTTAAATGGGCAAAGAGGCTTGGAGACGAGAGGGCAATGTGGCATTTTCATCCATCATCCTTGATCACCCAGTGACGTCACCTCTCAACACTGAGCACAGCTGTCATTTCGCTCGCACACACATACATACGCTCACTCGGAACTAACTAAAAGTAAACGTCCATTAAAAAATCTAATTTATATATATGATATAGATATACACATATAAAAGCCTGTTACTGACTTAGTAAATAGTATACTATATTTGAGCAAGTGTGCATTAAATTGATCAAAAGTAACAAAGACATTTATAATTTTACAAAAGAATTCTATTTTAAATTAATGCTGTTCCTTTGAGCTTCAAATAATTCTGGAAAACAAAAAAAAAATATTAAGCAGCACAACTTTTTTACTGTATTTTTAACCTTGAGAGACTTCTATCAAAAGTCAGTAGTCATACATGCATACACATACATCAGGGTAATTATAATTAATTAAAACTAAAATTAAAACCACTAAAAAATGTCAAATATTTTTATTTGATTTCAAATAAAATAAATGTTAACTGAAATAAAATATAAAACTATTTGATTCCAATAGTTGTCAAGACATGACTTATTTTAATTTAGTTTATCTTAATGTACTAAAATAACTTGAACTGAAATAAATATAATATAGATAATATTTAAAAAAAAATACTACAACAAATTTGCTACAACTTTAATATTAGAATGAAATCAGAAAAAATAAATAAACTCATTTAAAATATTAATAAAAACTATAATAGTATTTCGAAGATGCTAAAATAACTCTAATACACACACACACACACACACACACACACACACACACACACACACACACACACACATCTATATATGTAAAGTAGATGTTTGTGTATAATTTGCAAGTGTGTGTTCATGTGTTTACATGTGTTGTCCTCATTCAGCATGTGGATTGCACAAAGGTAACGCAGGGCCGCTCTTGGCCATGTGCCGTCAGAAGCAGCGTGCTGTTAGCATTCTTGCACTGACTCCAGACTGGTATTGATCTGCCATCCGTTCCATTCATTGCCAAATCTCTCAGCAGCACACGCCAATACACCTGCCCCTGCAAACATCCACACGCACTGGCACACTGTATTAACAGGTGTGTCCATAGATTCATTCACACGCTAAGCCTCCAGTCACATTCCTCTGTTGCATTCAATAAACACCATCCTGCTATAGGAACTCGCTGGATGCGAGAGCTTTGTTTTCAGAGTGATGTTTCCTGTGGATCTCAGATACGCTCTCTTGCCACCTTACTCTCTTAAACCTGGCAGGTGTGGACACAGATGGCGCACGGGCTTATCGAATATCAACACACAAAAAAGGAAGAAAATCCTTTAAGTGCTGCAGTGGGGGAAGGGGACTATTTATTTTCTATTCCTTGTCCTCCTGGGAGCCGGTGTGTGGGGCTTGTGTCCCGATCCTGAGTTTTGAGTTTGTCAATGGCAGGGCTTTGAATTTCAAACAGATCAATGGGTAAAAGCAGAGGCCTGAGCCTAGTGAGCTGTAGAAACTCCACATCCCTCCTCTCTTCCTTTGCTATTGTGACGACTCAACACCCTGCTGTCCACATTATGGCCCGTGCACACACCATCTACTCAAGTTCTGCCACGTCCACGCAGTCACTGTGTGTTACAGTGGCCTCGCTGTGAGCCACCCTGCTAGTAAGTGCTGTCAAAGCTAGAGGAAGTGCAGTCCAGCTCGCTGAGACATGGATTTGGGCAGAGCTGCTTCCCACTGGCTCCATGCAGGAGTGCAGCTCTCCAGCTTTGATTTGGAGCGGCTGTGATGGCTGATCTCAGACCTGTATGTGCACAGTTGCCTCACACAAAACCAGCATCTGCTTTTGAACCAGAGGTGTGGAATCGCAAACTCTAAAGCCAGCAAGAAATAAACAGTCAACATGAAATCAAAATGGATTTATTTATTGTTTGTTAACCAGAGAACGCTCATTGATGTTGTACAGTTAAATGAGTATGTGTAGTTTACTCTTTGTATTGGCTAATGAGACTAATTGCATGCAAAAAAGTCAGTATAAGTGTGTAGGTTATTCTTGGTTAAATTTGCACTTGCTGTTTTTTTTTTTTTTTATTATTATTATTAATCAGCATTATGCTAATTTTTTGAGCCTTAGATTTTCTGACAGTTGAACAGGAATAAAGCTGTTCTGGTTATGTGCAATAGCAAAATTATGTTTAGGCTGTTACTGATGAGAGAAACGTTATTTTTATGATCCAATTAATTTCAGATGGATACAGCCCCATCATACATTTTTCCACATGCATTACCATGCATCGCATTACAGAAGTAAAATAGGTTGAAAATGCTCTTTCATGTTGACTTTAGACAGAAATCTTGAGAGATTGTGTTTTCCATTCAGAGAGATCAGAGAGTTATTGTTATGGAATGCTAATGAGAAAGGCCATCAGCAGTCGTGCTCTATATTACACAGGAAATCAAACTGTCAGACAGAATCAATTTGATACGAGTGTCTGGAATTGTAAGGATCATACATGTCCCTGTAATACCATGAAGTCAGTTCATGACCTGCATTTCTATTGTTGCATAATGGGCCATTTCTGTGCAGAATTGTTTGTGTGGTAGTGTTTTATGTGTGTGTGTGTGTCTATGTGTGTTGTCTCGCCGACCGTCTGCTTCACACACGGTAGACGTGTGTTATCTGCCTTGGTGCAAGCATATCACTATCATTTGCATATCCTTCTTCCCTCTCTTTCTCTCTCTAACACGCACATACACACATACTTGGTGAGGACGTGGGCAGGAGGATTAAGAGTGTAATGCTGTCTAATCCTGCAGGTAGACTCCACGACTTCTCTCGATCACCTCTCCTCCAGCAGGGAGCACAAGAACGAGGGGTCGGAGAGAAATGGCCCACTTTTGCTTTAATGACAGCAGAGATGCTTGTAAAACCCGATGCTCATGTTTGCCAGCATGATTTGAGACTGATCCAAAGAGCATCTTGAGCTTCAGTGGAAGCAATAAGATTCACATGATCAATGTCAAAAACTTGCTTATTTGATTAGTAACCTAGAAATAGCACAGACTTTTAAATAACACCATTTTTGTACTGCAAAGGCAGTACTGTAAAGTTTTTCGAAGCAAGATAGCAAGACATTTATTTAACTCATTAAGTAGAGCATGGTTTTCTGTTTTTTTTTTTCATTTTAAGCTCACAAATCCATGAAAACATGGATTTACACTATTTAAATTCTGCACAGATGTGGCATAAATGCATTTTTACATAAATGAATGTGTTGTATATACAATTCTTATTATTATTACAATTAAAAAATATTAAATATTAAAAGTCTACTTTTTTAAATAAAATATGAAATAAAAATTGTATCATTTATTTGTATTTTAAATATTTTTTTACATATTAATATTTATTTTTTAGAACCAATTTTATATACTTTGTCATGATGATAATTGCTGATTTAGAGGCTTCACTAATGCTGCATTTCATTATAATGTGCACTTTTCTTGGCAATATAGCAACTAATTAAATAAAATGGACTTTTGGTATATTTCCATTTTAGGCACACAAATCTGCTAAAATAAACTGTTTAATACTAAGCATTTATACAGAAATGACAAGAACATAAAAGAAATATGAGTATAAAAATAAATGATGAAAGAAATTCAACATCTTTAAGAAAAATGTACAACATAAATATAATTTATATTTTAAATAAGTATTTATTAAATATTAACACTTTTATTTATGATTTTTTTTTTTTCACGGCAATGACCAAGATAGAGGCTGCACTTATTCTGAATTTCATTTTAATATGCCTTGTATTTTATTTTATTTTTTTCACATTTCCATATTAAATTTATCTGTTCGCCCCATAAAATCCTGAACATGCACAAATACATGGAAACACACACCCAGATGCATTCATAGCATAAAGTAAATGAATGAAGAAGAGGCGGGGTGGTAAATGTGTGGGTGAGTGCGGTACAGAGGCTCGGGGCATTAGCGCTCTGGGCTGACTGTGGCCATCGATCGCAGGCTGGTCTGCTGATGGGGATGAATCATTCTCCCTCTGTCTCATTAAACACAGCCTGGCCTGCCCTCCACATCATTACTCTTCTCCCATCCTCTCTTCTCATTCTCTCCTTCGCATTTTCTGTCTCTTGCTCTCTCTCTCTCTCTCTCTTTCCTCACACACACTTCAAGATAAGGCCTTTCTGTGTGTACACTGTTTACACGAGGATGGACCTTTAGACAGGGTGATGCTGCTGTTTTTAGCTCCTCTAACAGCTCAGGCACAGTTTGACGTGGCCTGATAAAGCTATAAATCTGAATTTTCTTTTGGAGCCTTTAAGTCAGAAGTTTAGTGAAGTGCTAGAGTGGTTAGTAAAGCTCAATAAAGTGGACAGTGATTGTTGTCTTTCTCACCCACAAAGACACACAATTTTTATATTTCCCACAAGCGCCCGTGAAGCGGTTTGTTCCATCGTTAGAAATGGGCTGTAAGATGTCCTGCTCTGTAATTTCCCTTCCCCTCAGATTTGAGCGGTGATTTCTAAACCCTTGAAGATTCGACACTGCACTCATGTAATCAAGGAGTCATTAGCAGTGAAATTGACCCTCGTTTTATATTCACTCCCACCATTTTACATTCGGTGGTCTCCTTTCATCCCTCCCTGTCTGTCCTGTCATCTGTCTCTCGTTTTCTGGGCAAGCTGTTAAAGGAGTAACACCCCCCCCCCCCCCCCCCCCAAAAATACATTTCTGTCACAATTTCTATTCTACTGTGTATCTGTTTCGTATCTGTGTGTTAAATTGGATCATCACTAAAATGCTTTGGTTCGTTCATATCAAGTGGCCAATTGCAATGTGTTTGAATGCTTTCATGAGATTTATAAACCTCTTTTTGCTGATAGATAGATAGAAAGATAGATAGATAGATATGCTCACAACTACTGCATTTATTTTTATCAAAAAATACAATAAAAGAACTGTTTTCTATTGTGATTACATGTTAATGTGTTAAATATAATGCAATTTATTCCTGATGGCAAAGCTGAATTTTCATCAGGTCCTTCAGAATTAATATTCTAATATGGTTCTTAGTAAATATTTCCTATTATAAGTATTGAACACAGTACTACTTAATAATTTGTGGAAACAGTTTTGATTTTATTTTATTTTTTTGAATCCTTTGAATAGAAAGTTCAAAAGAACAGCATTTATTTGAAACTGAAATCGTTTGTAACATTATAAATGTATTTACTTTCACTTTTGACCAATTTGAAGCCCTTGATGAATGAAAGTATTCATTTATTTATTTACTTCCAAAGACTTGGAATATGGCATGTATAATGTGGGGCTACTTTTTTTTGGAGCCCCAGTATCCATTTACATTCATTTTATTTTAAAAAGCAGTCTGATGTACCTCTGGCTTGACACGATGCTACACTTTTCCTTGTGTTTAAAGTCCTCTTACGTGATCATCCAGATTTGACTTTCACCTAAATATCTTCCGAAAACCTAAAGAGAATATTATATAAGTATGACCTCAATACCACAGCGGTCTGAGGCAGAGGTGCAGAAACTAGGCAAAGTGACACATCTAAATTGTCAGAGCGTAAGCAGTGAAAATAGTGCTCCTACAGTACAAAGCATGAACCATTAGCCATATCACTGAACTAAAACTGAATTAACTACTCTTCCTTCCTTTGAACTCATTCAGCTTCTCTAGAAGACTATTAAAACATTCAACCTGCACAATGAAAGTTTGACAAACCAATAACCCGTATCAGCCTGACCATCAGAATCCATATTCTCTTCACTGGCATGCTTAATTCTCTGAGGAACAGCATGTTAGAGAGAAAGTGTGGTTGAAATTACAGACCTCCTGGTGTTTTCTGAGAAATAGGGGTCTTATGTGCTGCTATGTTTCAGTGCCAACTAACTACGATTCTGACTCTTGTGATTGATACCAGGCCCTAATAGGTGATGTACTACGTTATTAGTGCAAAGAGAACAGAAGAACTGTGGTGAGTTGAGAAAAGATGAATCGTCATGAAGGTTTGTTTCCATTTTAGAGTCATATCTCCTTTCTCCTGTCCCTAGGGGGTCGCTGATAGAATCAATGCTATTGTTGATTAGATCCAAGTGAAGAAACAGTTTATCTGCCACACACATTACTTGTACAGGGCCGATATCCAGGTTTAGCCCTGTCATATCAGCGGGAAGCTCCATGATTTAAAGGAACCAAAATTTATGTCTGTTTTTACGGTTTGCAGATAGATGTTTGGCCATGATGAAGAGCTCTTAATGGCCACCCAATATATATTGATGAGCTGTGCAGCGAGTAAACTAGTGTAATTGGCAGGCTATCGCTTCATAATAGCGCTGTTTCTCTTCTCTTCCTAAAAGAGAGAATGCTAATGCCCTGAGCGTCTCTACTGCTCACACCTGCTCACTCTCCTGTCCTATTTCTCAGCTTGTGAAGACAGCAGCTGAATATGTGATTGTATGTTTCAGACCGCAGGTTTAGCGCTCACAAACCTTTTGCCTGGAGCATAGTTTTCGGGACTCATAGATATACGCCACAAGACCCTCAGACAAGAGCAACCGTCTGCACGTAATCTCCATTTTACCTCCCTGCCGACTTACGCCGTGCAAGCCTGTGATAACGCATTAGAGCCAAGTCATGTTGCTACTGATCAGCAGTACAACAGACATCTCTCGCTGTACTGAACTCTCTACAGTCATTAAGAAGTCCGTTTGAAGATGATGCTCAATGGCCTCATGGGAATAGACTGCTCTCTCTGATATTACACCTATAGAAAATGTTTTTGATCTTCAAAAGGTGCACTGGGTTTTTATCAGATGCCGTCGAAGATTGTATTTCTTTCAAATGCGGTAGAAATCCTGCTAATCAGTGTCCTACAATCTTTGTGCAAATGTTGTAATTAGTCATAATGTTTTTCGTTCACCTGAGCCCTGTGAGAGAAAGAGATTTTGTCTGGTTAATTACAGCGCCCAAAACGCTTTCTCTCTGGCTGATGAGAAGAGGATGGGCTGTGAAGAGTGTGTTATTAAACCTCAGGGAGAGAAGTTCAGCCTCTTCAACATTCAAACTACTTTGTGTGAATGTCTGGATGGAGATTCCTTCAGAGAGAGGTTGATGTCTTACTTCCAAAGGGCATGTCGAGGGGATCTGTTTCAAGGAAGGGAGTTAGGAGCGAGACATTACATGTTTGGTTCAGTCTTTGTCTTTTCCCCAGAAATTGAGAATGGTAAGAAAATGATAGGTGCTTACCCACACAAAAGTTATCGTCATGCTAGAGTGTGACGGATGGATGCCAGGGAGTTGCTGAGCACATGGATGCTAAGGCATTGAGAGGTTTTTTCTTTTTTTTTTTAGTGTCGCTGTGCAATTACTTGGATGTTTAGTTTCATGTCCAAGTCTCTGATAGGATCAGATTTAAATTTTTTCAACTTATATTTACTTTCTTTTAACAAATGTGCATTATCAAAACTTTGGATCAATAAAATTAGATTTTGATTTATTTATTAATTAATAAATGAGTGTTTTTATTCAGCAAGGATGCATTAAGTTGATTAAAAGTGACAGTAAATATATTTATTAAACTGCTAAAAAAAAAAAAAAAAAAAACGTGACAGTTTCCACAAAAATATTAAACAGCACAGCTGTTTGTCAACATTGACATGTGATACTGAAGACTGGAGTAATGATGCTGAAAGTTCAGCTTTGCATCACAGGAATATTTTACATTTTAAATGTATTCAAATAGAAACCAGATATTTTAAGTTGTAATAATCTTTCACTAAATATTTCATCATCTCACTTTATATTTTAGATAGGTGCCAAGGAATGGTGATATTATACTGTGGGATTTGTGCATGAGTAGTCAATCATACCCAAATGAGATTAGTTTATTGCGCCACACAGCTTTATTTATTTACCACACACAAGGAGAAATCTCGTTAACTCGGTTTGGCTGCTAATCAGAGGTGTAAAGTTTGTTGAGTTATTTCTTTCTCTCCCCTTGGCTCTCAAGGTGTTCTCTTTGCTCTTGAAACAATTACACGGCAATGAAGGCGAGAGCAACGTGAAAGCAGGTGTAATTTGAATTCTCTGTTCAGACGGAGAGACAGGAAATGAATGTGACAGGATCAGAAGACTCCGCTGCTTTGTTACGGATCTCAATTAGAGCCGATTGCAATGGGAGAACTCCAAATATTGATCTCAAATGCGCATCAAAAAAGCTCTCTAAAAGAGTCAAGGCAGCAAAGTAATTTGAATGTGCTGGAATCTAAATTCTATTTCCTCTGGTTCTCACACAATGAAACAATCAAAGTACGGGTAGCATTTCGGAAAATTAAAATCTTGAAATTGTTTTGTTCTTTTAGCTCTTCTAAAACAAAAATGGTAGATAAATGTTGACTTTAATAAGTATACAAATATGTATAGTCAAAGGCGTCCATATCAAAGGCTGTCTTGTTGTTTGTGGTTTTTCAGCACTTGATGAGAGCCTCATTTGAACGTGTTTGCCTTCTCTCCATCTGGGTCAGCTGAAAACAGGAGTAAGCCAGACAAACAGGACAGAACAGGCTGGGTGTAAAAACATTATTGATCTGAGGCCAGGACTAAACTGTTCTGACAGCAACTCTTCTGTTTGTTTTACCACATCCACTTCTGCTTGTCTACTTGCTCCACAGGAAGCTCAATCCATTCCTAACATATGGACTCCATCAAGGTTCAGGGAGGTGGTCAGTTTACAGCCCAGCTAAATGTGGTTTGTTAGTAGTGATGGTACTAAGTCTGTTTGATGTTAGTCTTAGCCTCAGATGTCACGGCCACGGACCGTTGGCTAAACATCTGATGCATATCAGAGTGTCGAAAGGCGTTATCAGATTGGTTGAATTCTACAGGATTTCCAGGGGACGTATGTGTCGCATTCTTTAATGTTCCGCCTGGAAACAAAAATATTGGGGACATTTCCACACCCCAAAACGTGATGCTAAAACGAAATGAACTATGATTGGTTGTTTGACATGTCGGTCAAACGGCCTTGTGGGCGGGCCTTGGCCAATGAAAACTGCCATGGCTATGCGAGACTAGTTTGATGTAAACATCTCATAAGATCTGGAACCAAAGTGTGGTTAGAACTAAGGGTTTGAGGAAAAATTGATTTAAAGGAATAGTTGCTGAAAATTTGATGAAATCGTATTCGGCATCGGCTGTCAAAAAACCAATATCGATCGACAACTACTCTGTATCAAAATTGCAGGTACAACTCAGTTCAAAATTGAACTGGAAGGTAGGTTTCTACCTACAATGAAAACTTTTCTACTCTTACTGAAATAGACAACAGGTATGTTTTAAAGCTGAGCAGATGTTTTGGAAAGTCTCATCATTATTCTTTGCAGAGGGAGGACTGCAAGCCAAAGAACGAGAATGCTTGTCCACCTTTGTGGAATATTGGTGGTAATTAGAAGGACCGACTGGAGGAGGGAAATCTGTAGCCTCGTGGATGTTCAGTACGACTGGTGTGGGGATGGAAAGATCCAGCAGCAGGCCTTCACCAACTCTAGCACTAATGAGAACGCCAAGGAGACCAGTAGATCAAGGCTGACTTTCTTCCCGTCATCGTTAGACTAGTTAGTGTTGGAGAAGGAACTTCTGGAGATGAAATTCTCATGGTGTTTTAGTGCTGGCACGCTCACTGAATACATGTCGGAAACAAGAAATAGGAGAAGAGACGGAACGCTGTGCCTTGACAGCATAATGGTGCTGAAGGGATGTTTAGTTCTAGCACATTCAGGTAGTGTGAGAGCTGTGCGTGTGTCAAGGAGTGGAATTGGCAGCGGACACTTCGACATGCATACTTCGCTCTGCTGTCTGATGCCGAATTGAGCCTCCGAGCAGCTGAAAACCTCACAGCAAATGCTCATTCCTGAATTTGTACTGCATATGAAATTTTGATGGTATTTATTTACCACATAGCTTGTTCTTGGCTGATGTTGTATTAAAAATTTAATCAGGGGCTTTTAAAATCCATGTATTTTATGATTTGCCTGTCATGCAGTCTGAATGCATGAGGAGGAATACTAGATTTTATTTCCTCATGACCCAGCTTTAAAGAGGGGTTATCAGGACTTAAAGCACAGTTTTCACTTGTAAATTTTAATAACAATATTTATCACTCTCAGCACAGTGTACTGTCACTTTTTTTAATTAATGCTGGAAGAAAGAATAATCAAATACTACAGTGGCCGTACTGGTGTTAATCAGTGGATTAATTACACACGACTTATCTCAATAGTCAAACAGCATGGAAGTAACAAATTGCATTGGCCGAGAGCAGCCTGGCTTGCCTTATGATGACGGCGTTGTGCATTGCTAGCTGCCAGCTCTGTTTAAACACCTAGTGCTTAAACTGTTTAAACACCTACCCCCAGTTTCACAGACAAGGCTTAAGTCCCAGACTAAAATGCATGTTTGAGCCATCTCAACTGAACATATCTTGCTCTGACATATCTTAAAATATGTCAGTGTCATTGTTCTGTCAAGATGCACACCTGTAATGTTTTCTTCTAAGGTATTTTTGTAAAAGTTGCTTAAATATCTTAATTTAACTAAGGCCTAGTCCTAGCTTAAGCTAAGCACCGTTTGTAAAACCGGTTTTGTGAAATCAAATAATAATTTTAATAGTATTTTAATGTATATTATCAGTCCTGAATGGCTTTTCATTTGAATTATTTTTCATTTAACATTTTACCTTTTTTTTCCCCCTACTGAGCTCATAACGTTGCAGTCTGGGATTCTGGAAAATCGTGAGTTTGGAAAAACGTCTCAGGAAGCAGCTTAAGATACTTTTGGGACAGTCTTTGTGTGATTCCTGAAAATGCTCCCTCTGTAGGCAGCTTACTAGTTTTTGGAACTGAGCTGTTGTTGTTGCAGGAAGATTTTTTTTTTTTTCTACTCATCTTCCACTTTTCTCCCTGTCCTTTTCGCTAAACCTGACGTTATTGCATACTTCACTTTTTGCTCTCTTTCCATTTGCTCTTCTCTCCTGGTTTGCTTTTTTCAGTCCACTTTTAGAGCTTTTACTGGTACTCCTGAGAGCTCTCCAGCTCTGGTCCTGCTTTTGAGCCTTGGTTCATTCTACAGGGACAAACACACGCATACATATACACACACAACTACAATCTCCATGCAGCTCTGTCTCCACCTGTCTGCCTCTGCTCACTGCTCCTCCAGAGGTCACACGCAGTAGACTCTCTCAAAGTCATGCAGGAGATCTGCAGCAGTTCAAGTGTCATATCTGACTGCTGTTTCCGTCATTTGAAAACATAAGGGCTGGAGCCGCGGGCACTGATTTCTGCTTTTATTCAAAGTGCATGGGATGTTTACACCAGGAGAAAGCTTTGATATCCCAGCTCTGAATGTTCTGCCCGAGTCGTGAATAATTGATGAATGAGTTCCTGCACAGCGTACTCTAAGAGTCTTTCAGAATCTGACGCTTTTTCATCCTGCTACTTTGCTGAATGTGATCAGAGTTCTGTATACAGCTTCTCAGTTAGAGATCGGGGGGGATGGATGGAGAGGGATGAAATGATAGAAGGCCTGGGTTACTTGAGCACTCATAGCACATATTTGTCTCATCCTGGGAATGAATACTTGAGATTGCGGTCCAGAATTAATTCTCATCAAATGCCAAATGAAAGTAAAAAGTGGCTTTGGCATATAAATTAAACACCACTTGGCTGGTGACTTTATTAAGAACTGTCACACAATGTTTGATGTATAAGTCACAAACTGTACTGCGATTTTGCTGTACTCTAGTGTTTCATATACCGTATCAGTAATACACAGGTCAGAAGTTTGGGATGTTTTTTTTTCTTTATGTTTTTGAAAGAAGCCTCTGCACAACAAGGCTGCATATACATACAGGTCCTTCTCAAAAAATTAGCATATTGTGAAAAAGTTCATTATTTTCCATAATGTAATGATAAAAATTAAACTTTCATATATTTTAGATTCATTGCACACCAACTGAAATATTTCAGGTCTTTTATTGTTTTAATACTGATGATTTTGGCATACAGCTCATGAAAACCCAAAATTCCTATCTCAAAAAATTAGCATATTTCATCCGACCAATAAAAGAAAAGTGTTTTTAATACAAAAAAAGTCAACCTTCAAATAATTATGTTCAGTTATGCACTCAATACTTGGTCGGGAATCCTTTTGCAGAAATGACTGCTTCAATGCGGCGTGGCATGGAGGCAATCAGCGTGTGGCACTGCTGAGGTGTTATGGAGGCCCAGGATGCTTCGATAGGGGCCTTGCGCTCATCCAGAGTGTTGGGTCTTGCGTCTCTCAACTTTCTCTTCACAATATCCCACAGATTCTCTATGGGGTTCAGGTCAGGAGAGTTGGCAGGCCAATTGAGCACAGTAATACCATGGTCAGTAAACCATTTACCAGTGGTTTTGGCACTGTGAGCAGGTGCCAGGTCGTGCTGAAAAAACGAAATCTTCATCTCCATAAAGCTTTTCAGCAGATGGAAGCATGAAGTGCTCCAAAATCTCCTGATAGCTAGCTGCATTGACCCTGCCCTTGATAAAACACAGTGGACCAACACCAGCAGCTGACATGGCACCCCAGACCATCACTGACTGTGGGTACTTGACACTGGACTTCAGGCATTTTGGCATTTCCTTCTCCCCAGTCTTCCTCCAGAATCTGGCACCTTGATTTCCAAATGACATGCAAAATTTGCTTTCATCCGAAAAAAGTACTTTGGACCACTGAGCAACAGTCCAGTGCTGCTTCTCTGTAGCCCAGGTCAGGCGCTTCTGCCGCTGTTTCTGGTTCAAAAGCACATGCCTGTGCACGGTGGCTCTGGATGTTTCCACTCCAGACTCAGTCCACTGCTTCCGCAGGTCCCCCAAGGTCTGGAATCGGTCCTTCTCCACAATCTTCCTCAGGGTCCGGTCACCTCTTCTCGTTGTGCAGCGTTTTTTGCCACACTTTTTCCTTCCCACAGACTTCCCACTGAGGTGCCTTGATACAGCACTCTGGGAACAGCCTATTCGTTCAGAAATTTCTTTCTGTGTCTTACCCTCTCGCTTGAGGGTGTCAGTGATGGCCTTCTGGACGGCAGTCTTACCCATGATTGCGGTTTTGAGTAATGAACCAGGCTGGGAGTTTTTAAAAGCCTCAGGAATCTTTTGCAGGTGTTTAGAGTTAATAAATTGATTCAGATGATTAGGTTAATAGCTCGTTTAGAGAACCTTTTCATGATATGCTAATTTTTTGAGATAGGAATTTTGGGTTTTCATGAGCTGCATGCCAAAATCATCAGTTTTAAAACAATAAAAGACCTGAAATATTTCAGTTGGTGTGCAATGAATCTAAAATATATGAAAGTTTAATTTTTATCATTACATTATGGAAAATAGTGAACTTTTTCACAATATGCTAATTTTTTGAGAAGGACCTGTATATATATATATATATATATATATATATATATATATATATATATATATATATATATATATATACCAGTTATGACAATGCATCAGTGTCACATGATCCCACAGTTTTGCTGCTCAATATTTTATGTATTTATTTATTTATTTAATTATTTTTTCAGGATTCTACGCTGAAAAGTAAGTTCAAAAGAACAGCAAAAAATTTAGTAAAATATAACGTGTAAATAATGCCGATTACAGTTTCATAGCCAGTGAATAGTCTCAGTTCATTCACTATTGTAAAACAAAAAACAAAACAAAAAACTGTTGCTTGAGAGCTGTATGCTAACTCATCAAGTTTAAAAAAACCTATGAGACAGCATTCGTTCATGCCATAATGTGATGTATGATGTATTTCTGAGTGGAAGAGAACATTTAAGTGAGATATAATTCAGGATACAATCGTATCCATTGGAGTTTGATCAAATTGTGATTGATGGACCATGATGCGGTTGGTTAATATTATTTTTCCATACCCACGCAGCTTTGGTTACATCAGCAGAAAAGTCATTTCAGAGGTGGAGGGAGTTATTACAGTTTGATGAAAGATTATGAAAACAAATGTTTATTTGTTTTACTGTGGAATAACATGCACCGATGATGAGTGCACAATAAGACTAGGGTCAATTTGGATTCCACGTCATGCTTAATCGTTCACTTATTGATTTATCCTATTTGAATTAGCAGCTGAGAGACTCATTGAACTGTGGGAAAAAGAGAAGACCTTGCTGGTTCTTTCTTTGACTCAACACACCTGCCTGGCCCATTTCTGCACTTCTCTGCTGAGATGCTGCTTTATTCGTATGTGTCAGTGCAATGCTAACCAAGATGAGAAACTCCTCTGTAGCATCACCAGGGCTAAATGTGTTATTATGTCAGATTTACAAATTCCTTTCTCTGGAGTATAAAATGACCTACATAATTACAAACCGTAGAAATAACAGAAATGGCCCAGTTCTCTCAACTACATCCCATATTTTTCCTCATCCCTTTGTGTGTTTTTCCACTCCCTCAACAACGGTCCAGTGAATAATGAGTCTGTCATCCCTGAGAGTGCTATGGCTCTGGAGGGGCACTGCTAGATTGATCTAACACTTCAAATAATAGAATAAACATCTAATACACAGTTGTATCCATGTACCAGCTCTTTCAGTATAGGCTATGGTCATATCTCACATCCTCAAGCTAATCTGAGGAATTATCTGAGGACAAGGGTGTGTGCGGTGTCATTTCAATACATTCTCAGGGTGTTCTCACATGAGAAACGATGAATGGTTCATCAGTATATTAATGTGAAGTAGCTTTTGAGACAGTAGGTATCGTTGGTCACATTCACTGTAAATTTTCAGGAGTGACAACTGTATTTAAATGCATAAATTAATCTCCTAAATTATAGTTTCATGTGTAACAGAATTCACTTCCAAAAGTGATATTACAGTGACCAAAGGTTAGTTATGTTCGGCCGGTTTTTATTGAACAACTGTTGACAGAGGAAGTGTGTTTTACATATACTTGGAAGGTTGTTTCAAAGAGCAATCTGTTCTCATATTATAAGCATCTTTAGGCATGTTGTTTGGACTTTGCTCATAAAGTGATCCAGTTTATGCAGTTCATAAAGGGGGCAGGTGCGAGTTGCAATACTTTGGTCTTGTTAATACAGAGCCTTTGGATTTATTTAGGTTTACTGTGGTCCTGTGGTTTTCTTGCACCATGCATATAGAAGAGAGAAACATCCCTGTTGCATATTTACTGTAAATATGTCCTTAAAATCTAGTTTAGTGCACACTACGTAGAATTTTGTAAATGTAGGCACTACCCGAGTTTTTCTGTAGTTAAATGCAGTTATCATTCATGAATTGTGTGTGTACAGAACAGGATTAAGCAGTAAAATGTGAAATGAAAACCAAATTTAGCTCAAGTGTGTATATTGATGTTTTCACATAGATTTAAACATTCTCAGACTTTCTGCTTCAGATTTGTCCAGCTGTTCACAAAATATTTGATGCATAAGTCACAAACCGTACTGCACTGATGCTGCGCTCTACTTTTTCATATATCTAGATACAAGTGTGAGATGGCAAGAAATGTTGTTGTTGTTTTGTTTTGTTTTTTTAAATATGATTCAAGCTATTTTCAGCTCTGAATGCCCTTCTGAAATGTTTTCCTGTACCAACACAGACTCTCAAAACTGTTCATGGGAAAAGCTGTATAAATCTCGTCCTCAAGTGTTGCGCATCATGAGAATATCTCATGTTGGGCATCTCTGTTGAATGAGATATACAAATAGGAATGCTACAAGCCCTTCCCCCACCTCCCTAGTTTTAAAGAGCAAGCTCCATGGGCCAATGAGTCAAATCGATCACTCAAGGTTTTTGGCCGGACCAGTGGCTTAGCAAGAAATTGACCTTTATTTTTCAGCCAGACAGGAAGAATAACTGCAAGCCTCGTAACAGGCTGAGGCCAGCAAATCTACAGCTGTAAAAAGTAGATATGGGCAGGAGTAGACATCTGAAACATGCTATCCTCCCAGGGCAAGCCCACATCGCTTCTTATCTATGCAGATGGCAAAGGAGAAAACAAGCTCTTCAACAAACCTGCAGTTAAATGCATTAGTCCGAAGTTTAAACCACAAATATCTCACTCTTTCTGTTTTTCCTCTCTGTTTCAGATTCATTCTTCTCTATTATCACTGCAAATAATTGTACATTTTCGTGACCACATCAGTATTGTTATAATAAAGAGCAGTTCAAGATGAATTATTAGTGAATGTATACAAACCAAAATGATTCAAAACATGAATAATAGAAAGAGATTAACTTCAAGCTAGTTAGGCTGGTCTGTTTTGCTGGCTTTTAAAGTATTGTGGAGCTAAGACTAGCAAACCACCTTAGGCTGATTAAAGACCCCTTCACCCCCTTTTTTCTTTTCCTTTCTTGTTTCTTTTCTCTTTTTCTTTCCTTTTTATTTCTATATTTCTTCCACTTGTGTTCCTCTAATGTAATAAAAGTTGAATAATTTTCCATCCTTTGGGGATCAGACAGAGTTTTGCATACTGTCAGTTTGAAGGTGTATCTGTGAAATTTTATTGATTAGCATTTATGAATTTCTACATATTTTATGCATTCAGTCAGGAAATGCAGTTTGGTCTCATTTTTATTTGGACAAATGGGTTTTTTTTGTGGCCGCCATTATTTTCTGTGCTCATTTTTGAGTAATTTGTATTTGTGGTTTCCGGCTTTTTATCAGTCAGAGTGGATTTGTATCCTGCTACAGTATGCTGGGTTTTTAAGAACAGATAGCAACACATTTTACCTTATATGGTTCAATTTTGACAGCCCAGGACATGATGAAATCATTAGCATGTGTTGTGATCTGATTTAATTTACCTCTAGAAATATTACAATTTTTTTGTCATTTTAGTATAGCTTGTGTAACTTAGTGTGCCTTTTTTCTACATCTGTATTTTAAAAGATAATATAGGAGTGAATTAATGTTCCAGTGTTCCTTTTTTTAAAAGCAAGGTCAACTAATTTTATTAGTATCATAATTTTAATCAATTAATGTTAAATGATAGGACTCATGTAGGTCCTCCACGGTGGGTTGGTCTCTCTCTTTCTCGGGTCCTCTTTCTTTCTTGAGAGAAATGGATGAAGATTGATGGCAGGCAATGGACATGGCACATATTGATTCAAATGGTCCATCTCATTGAAAAGAGAGATTTTTTTTCTGAAAGGAGCATACACACAGAGACACACGCTCACACACACACACACACACACACACACACACCAAAAAAGAGTAAGATCACCACTATCTTTGATGTTTTGTTTTTTTACTCATTCGTAGGATGAGAGTGCAGGTGAGCATTCATTTAAAACCAGCAGACCAAAGCATATAAAACACAGAACATATTTCAAAGACTGAGACAGTTTTACCTCTAAAACGTTTGTACTTCTGTGTGTTTGAGTCCCAGAGCACTGTGAGAAAAAAAAAGAAAAACAAAAAACCGGTCTGTGTTGACTCATATTGAACTTTGAACACGTTCCATTATTTAGCAGCATTTGAATACAGTGACCTTGAGATGGAGCCCATCCGAGGGGAATGATCGTGCGAGCATAACAGTGCTGCATCTCCTCTGAATGACACAAGCCACATCAAACATTCCACTCAGGCCAGAGTCTGCATCTCTCTGTCAGTTAAAGCCTTCATTTACATGACCTTGCTTAGAGTGGAGGTCATGGATACATCCACATCTCCTGCGCTCGTTCTCCAATTTCTTTCTGTCTCATACTGTGTGTGCAGTGAATGCAAATGTCCCACGTGTGGCTCAGTAATCTTTATTAATCACAATTAGGCAGGTGAGGTGGAGAGTTCTCTCTCTCTTTCTGTTGTGAATGGGGTTTTTCACAGTTTGGCTTGACTAATTCTTCTTCAAAAATACTCATTGTATCAAGCCAGTACCTTGTTAACACAATTTTGTTTCCAGGCAGACTGATAAAAATACTTGTATGCCAGTCAGATTGGAACTGGTATGCAGTCTGTGCGCAGCATTCATTAGGCAGTGTGCTTTCTGAGGCTGAGACTAAATCAGAAATAGATAAATACATAAATGCTATTCATTTAGAATCTAAAAACTGATGTAAGTTGGAATTTTGAATGATGTTTTTTTTTTTTTTTTTTTTATACTCACCAAAGCTACTTTTATTTGATCAGAAATACAGTAAAAAAAAAACTCATATTATGAAATATTATTATTACTGTTTTCTGTTTTTTAATATAATA
Source organism: allo-octoploid hybrid of Carassius auratus x Cyprinus carpio (assembly GCA_024542945.1). NCBI lineage: Eukaryota > Metazoa > Chordata > Actinopteri > Cypriniformes > allo-octoploid hybrid of Carassius auratus x Cyprinus carpio. The sequence goes on from CM045040.1 coordinate 4,457,359, forward strand.
TAAAACAACTTTTCAAAGCTGAATTTTCTGCATCATTAATCCAGTCTTCAGTGTCATATGATCTTTGAAATCATTCTAATTTGCTGATATGCTGACTCTATAAATATTTCCTATTATTATCAATATTGATATTTGCAATATGATAGATATTGATAGTTGCTTAATATTTCTGTGGAAACTGTGATACATTTTTAAAAATAATTATTTGAGTAGAAAGTTCAAAAGAACATTTGTTTGAAATTTAAAACAAATATATATATATATATATATATATATATATATATATATATATATATATATACTGTGTGTGTATACAGTACACCCTATACCATTTTGAATGTAATAACACTGATTTGTTTTTTAGTTGCTTACACCATTGTCTGTGCATTTTAAATATGTGCAGCTTTTTTTTCCTCTGTTGTGTGTACTTTTTTCCCTCTACACTGTGAATGTTGATAATTATTATCTTTGCAGTCCTCATGTATAATTTATTGGCACTTAAAAATTGAGGTGCGTGCATTTAAACCTACAGGGAGTGATGGTCCTGCTGTGTCAGTTTGTCTCTCGCTATAGTGCATTTCTGTGTATCTCTCCCTCTCCTAAAAACACAGAATAATTGCGTCCACTAATAGCTTAGGTAATGTTGACCGTACATAAATCCTATCACCAAAATAGCGTGTCATTTATCATCTGATTTGGCATGTTATTTTTGGCTGCACATCTACTAACGCATCCCTCTGTCTTTGCATCCCCTGACTATTTTATTTTTCCGTTGTGTCTCGACCCATGTTGCAGAAATTTCCCAGCAGCCTCCTGTCTACGGAGACCCCAAGGCAAGGTGATTTTTTTCTTCTCCCTACATCAGTCTTATTTATTTATTTATGTATTCATTCATTTAACAAAAAAGGGGCAAAGAAATCTGAAAGATTATTCAAGTTGTTGTTTTTTTTTTGGGAGGGAGGCACATTTTTTGTTGAAAAAGTAAAAATTAAATTAAAAAATCCCTGAAACTTAAAATACCTCAGATTTTTAAAAAAAAGTATCACATGATTATAAACAGCAAAACTTCTTCCTGATCGTGCATTACACTAGAATCCTTTCGAAGTGATTCAGCTGACTTTCATTTGGAACAACCCTAAGAGTAACGTGTTCTTCCCGAGGTGACTTTTAAGGGAACAAAAATGCCATTTAGAATGAAAAGACAAACCAATGACCTGCATTTCGAGTCAGACACTTCCAGCAGCATGCTTCTCCTCTCTCACATACATGACAGCGATCTCATCTAAATGACTTCATCTGCATGTCTGCTGTAGAAACTCATCCTTGCCCTTGTCTCACCCGCGAGAGAGATGGAGATTACAGCGAGATACAGAGAGAGACAGCGATTTCCCCTCTCAGGCCTGCTTGTTATCCCACTGTGGACTTTTCCGTATGGAAGCACACCATTAGCTGCAGCACATGTGGTGTGGTATGACAGGTGTCAGAGAAGTAGGCTGACATAGGCTCGGCTCGTCCATCCATCCATCACATGGAGGAAAGGAGGAGAGAGTGATGTGATTTTCACGTCCAGACTGGAGTGAAATGGTTGATGGTGGCTGTTTTCAAGCCCGTCGGCCATCAGAACCTATTAATGGCGTTTTTGGCCCTAACAGATTACAGCATCAATGCAAATCACTCTAATTTGAATATTAAATGGGGGGGGGGGGTTAGTGAGCTGTGTGTTATAAAGCAAGAGAGCGAAAGACAAATAGAGAGTGAGTTGACACTGATTTCCTTACCAGCTCCTTTTGCTGAATACCAAGCACTCTCTCAATAATTCATTAGGCAGCCATGGAGCCATAAACGAAGCAGTTATCGCTGGCATTGGGACAAGTGGCGTCCCTTTCTCAAAGACTGCATGTTATCTATCATTCAGCATTACATTACAGTACACTTTCCCATCTGTGCGCATTTGCCTTAAACACACAGTCCGACTGTCATTCATTCATCGATTTTCCCGTCCCTCCTCCTCTTCTGCCGGGTTCTTATGGGCTAATTGCCCCACATCTGTTAGAGGTGTGCTCTCGATCATAGCCCATCAAGGGCAGCCAACATCAATCTCTTTAGACGTGAAACTAGGTTTAGACATCCCAGCCTTAATCAATCAGAAAGCTGGCCAACATAGACTGACTGTCTACAGGAATCTCACACACACACACACACAGTTTCTCCCTTGCTCAGCAGTGTTGTAAAGCTCCTGGGTATTTTACAGAGATTAAACAGTAAGTAGCCGCAGGTGCACGTTGGCTCTAAAGGGCTGTTGAGTGGCTCTCACCATAGCAGGGGGCCACGGGGTCAGTCCTGCCCCGAGCCCGGCACCTCGCAGTGGAGCACCACACGCCAGGTCTGTTCTCGTAGGGTGTTGGCAGTGCGAGTGTGTGCAATCATCTTGGAGTGTTTGTTCCCTCTCAAACTGTATAGCCATGAGCGACAGTATGTTTGATATGAAAAATGCTCTTTACTCTAAATGAGAAGCACTTAATGAGGTGCAAGTTGAAAATCTGCATTTTGGAGGGGTGTTGGTGTGTGCGCACACCATATGTGGTCTAGGAATCATCTTCCTTAAAGAAAGCCATTAACCTGTGTGGCCCACTGGGAAATATGTTAGGCTCTTAATATGTGCTCTGCTTTTTGCCCAGATATGTGTTACAGAGAGTCAGATGTGGGATATTCTTACTTTATATCTGTTGTCAGAGACTCAGATGATGCTGTTTAAAGCAATACAATGGCAGTGCCATTGGGCATTAACAGTTTCTTACACAAATGTAAGCTAAAATGTTATTATCATGTGAAATTTGTCTCACATTATGTATGAATGTGAATGTGCGTGTTTCTGTGGGAGACGCCATGTTTATATGGGATCATATACTTGCATCTTGACTAAGTTAAAGTTGAAAAGTTCTCAAGTGATATTTTATATGTGTATGTGCTGTATTTATTCAAGTGTATGTATGTATGAATTTATTATTATAATTATTATTTGATTTATTTATTTTTACACATGCGGTTATTTTAAAGGGGTCATATGATGCGATTTCAATTTTTCCTTTCTCTTTGGAGTGTTACAAGCTCTTGGTGCATAAAGAAGATCTGTAAAGTTGCAAAGACTAAAGTCTCAAATCCAAAGAGATATTCTTTATCAAAGTTAAGGATCAACCACAACCCTCTAAAATGACTCGTTCTACCATGCCCCCACTAGGGGTGAGAGAAAAAATAGATTCTCCGATGCATCGCGATTCTCTCTTCAATGATTCTGAATCAATTCTGAACATTTCAGAATCAATTTTGAGCTTGTTTATTTTTCCTGCATATGGCACGTTTACGCACTAGAGACGCGGCGGGTTTCATTGCACAGAATTTGCGCTGTGTGACGTGCACATTGCTTGACAGTCTGTGCTTCCACCCGCCGTGTTTTACTTTAGATATGCTTTCATTTATGCCATTTGGAATGCAGTACTATAAGATGCACAAAACTCACACACTGACAGACTTTCACATGCGCTTTGTGTTTGTTGCCCTGAAGCTCAATTGCGGCTGTGGTTAAATGCACTTGCATTTTCGAATACTTTTATACGAAATTGATGTACACACAGTCAGTTATGTTTTCAGAGCAGGACAAAACATTTGATATCGAAATAGATCTGTGCATTATTGTGAATGCAGCCTGTTAAAGCTGCCACTCAACTATTGTCTGTAAACTTTCGGACACTTAAAGAACGCTTATTTTAAATAAGTCATTGTTTTAAAAAAATAGCCTGCTGCGCTTATATAATTAAAAAAAATATAAAGATAATTTTGCACAAAATAAATTTGATAAAAAATTTATATGAAAATGTAGCCATGTGCAGTAATACTGAAAACTGAAAATGTGACGCATCGTGATATTGAGTTGATAATGATAATCGTAATTGAATTGAATTGTGAAACACCCCTATTTTTAAGATGGCAGAACTGACATACAGAGATTTCAACTATAAACAATAAGCATATAACTGCAATTTTGTTTAAGATGTAAAGTTGTAAAGATGTATTTGCACAGCAGAAGAATTAATTGGGGAAAAAAATTAGATCAATAATCGATTTGGAATCGTATTGTGACTCCAAGAATCGGATCGGAACGTGAAGTGCCTGAAGATTCCCACCCCTAATAGATGTACAGGATGTATGACAACATTGTGATGCATCATTAATCGTAATCAAATCGAATCGTGGGCCTCTGAATCAAATCGAATCGTGAGATGCCCATAGATTCCCATCCCTAGCCCCCACATCTCTACATCACTATGTGGGAAGATTTGCATAACGCCACCCAAATGTTCACACAAAGAAAGAAGGTGTAACGTTTATTCTCTCTGTTGCCGCTGCTGTCATGTTGTGGAGTCTCTGTGTGTTTCGTTGAAGTAAAACTTTGTTTGGCCTTCCAAAAGAGGACATGACTAGAAATCAGTGGTTAAGTTGTATTTCAACACTGTTCCAGAACAGCTCAACCCAAATATTCAGATGTGTGCTGCGCATTTTATGGAGGATGAGGACTGTTTCCTGAACCAGTAGCCTGTAATGCGTCTGTGGCACAACGACTGTTTCTATAAAGTTGGGCAGTTCAAACTTTGCAAGGACGGCGCTTCTGACTCACAGCCTGTAGGTACGTTTTTTTATATTTAAATAATTTGTCAATGATGATTCAGTTTTGAGCAGTAGAGTATGCTTGTTGTTTGTTGTTTCTCAGATCACAAATGCAGACATGGTTCTATGTTTACGCATTATGATACGCAACACAATGCGTAAAAAGACAGTATAAGTCATTATAATGAGTAATTATGTCCCCACTGGATGCAACAAATGCCTCATTTGTAATGGGTTTTATTAGTTTTGTCTTTATCTTGTCTAGTGATGTCCGGATCGTGAACGAATCTTTCTATTTAACAGGATCTTCTTAGTGAACCAGTTGAACCAGTTCACCAAATCTATCTGAATCATTTGAAATGGTTCGCATCACCAGTACGCACTAATCCACAAATAACTTAAGTTATTCAGTTTATAAATGTGCCTTACACTCCCTCTGATGCGAAATAAACCAATATCTATTCAGTTACTCCTATCAGTACATTGACTGAACTACTAAAAGAAAGCGAAGATGGGATGTGCATGAGCAGAGCAGCTGGACTGAGTCTCGTGTTGCTGCTGGCCTGGCATAGTATGTTAAGGGGGTTAACATTTCAATCACACGCTTGAGGCATTCGGCCAATCACAACAACACACTGAATAGCTGGCCACACCTCGCTTTTCAGACCAATGAACTTTGTAAAAAATCGTTTCAGAAAGTGGGGCATAGAGGAGAAACTATAATAATTTGTTTTTTAACCTTAAACCGCATAAACACATTGCATTACATCAAATACATTCTTTTTAGCAGCATCATATGACTCCTTTATTACATAAGCATGGGCAGTGTAATGACCAGTTACAACCATCATAAAAGTAACTTATACTAGTCACTAGCAGCACATTTAACAGGACTAGGTCACCAATTTATTCAGGCAGGTCTATACTGCTATTTCATCAGCGTAGCGTTGCCATTTCTCTTGCTGAATGCCTTTACAGCACAAGGGCAGACATGAGATATACAGCTTAGCTTACAGATAAAGCTTAGATGAAGCCTTTCCATCTTCACCTTGCAATTCTAGACTATCGTCTGCTTGTCAGTTGGCTCCAGGCTTTTCTTGTCAAAGTAAAGCACCTTTAACAAAAGACTTCTTTTTCTGGCTCTCTGCATTAGTCGAAATTGGCCGTTCTGTTCGGTTGTCTTTGTTAGCGGAGCGCTGTCAGGAAATGGATGTGTTTGTGACAGTTTGATGTGCGGTGTCTGTGTGCGCTTTGTAAGTTATTGTGATCCCGCTCTGTGTCTGTGGTGGCAGGAAGCCCATCAGGCTTTGCTGTTTTCCCTCTCTGCGAGCGATCGATAGGTCACACGTCTTATTAGATCCCGTCACTCGTTGGCCGTGCTTGGCTTCCACGCTCAGTTTTTCTTTGCTTGCTCCAATCTCCCCACAATTTAGATGAACTCTGGCCTTTCCTTCTCCCTCCACCACCCATCACTCTATCATGCATTATACGGCCTCCCACCAACACCTCACCGGCCTAAAGCATCGATCCCATTTTTTTCTTCCTCTTTCATTATTTGCCAAGTTCATATCATTATCATATCATCTCTTCATTCTCTTGCTTTCTGTTTTAATCATTCTCCATAGCTGTTTGTGTGCCTGTGGGTTTAGGTGTCGCACTGATTGTAAAGAGCGTGTGTGTGTGTCCTTTAAGACTGACAAGCAATCTTAGAGAACCCATCATGATGTGTTTGAAGGAGGAGGGAAGTCTGTTCTGGTTTACCATGTTTTCCCAGTTTCTGTCATCTAGGAGATGGAAGTGTGTTTGCTCTCTAGTATGTTTTCCTAAACTATGAACAAAAATGGATTATAATTCAAGATATAATAGGAAAAAAAATGGGTTGGATGTCGTTGTGTGTCTTTGGTGCCGTCAGACAAAATAATTGATGCAGGGAAGACAGGGAGATGATCTAACAGTCCTGCTGGAAGATCAAACCAAATGCTTAGGATTATAGGTTACATGACCGTTTATGACCAGCTTCTATATATTAAATTAGTTATTGTATTATGTACTGTAAAATGACAATAAACTTTAAATTTTGCAGCAATTATTGTAATTCATTAACATATTGCATATTGTAATGCATTAACGATCATACAGAATTTATTATTCTAAGTGAATGTAAATTCCTACAAATACCTTCTTAACATTTTAAGAGTTATAAATGAACATTAAAGGGATACTCCACCCCAAAATGAAAATTTTGTCATTAATCACTTACCCCCACGTGGTTCCAAACCCGTAAAAGCTCCATTCGTCTTCGGAGCACAGCGCTCTTCTGTATCATCCGTGCCACAAGGATGCACTGTTTTCTTTCAAATCAAAGCTAAATACACATAGAAACAGCGCATCCTTGTGGCGCGGATGATACAGAAGAGCATACACAGCATACAGTGATATGGAGAGACACAGAGGAGACTGTTGACAAAGGAATTGTTGAATAAAGTCGTTAATTTTGTTTTCTTCGCTTACAAAAAGTGTTCCTGTTGCTTCATATAACCCAGATTGCACGTCTGATGGCAGATGGAGTATTCTGACGATGACTTTCATACCTTTTATGTGCCTTGACACTGTTATTTATTTGGCAGTCTATAGGACAGTCACAGGCCTCCTGGTTTTCATCCAAAATATCTTAAATTGTGTTCTGAAGGGCAACGGAGCTTTTACGGGTTTGGAACGACATGGGGGTCAGTGATTAATGACAAAATTTTCATTTTGGGGTGGAGTATCCCTTTAATGTATAAGTAACTAAATCAACAGTATATTCATAAATTAGTATATTAATAAATGTTGTAAAATGTAAATAGATGTTTACTATATTAACTAATGCTAACAAACTAATTCTAACATGTTTAATACTCTTGCTTAATGCTATTTTTTAATAAGATTTTTATATTAGTATTTAATCATATCTGAACGTGTTTGAACAGGAAGGCTCCATCGTAGATACTTGGGTGGGAAACAGTGTTGTTATAGTTAACTAAAACTATTAAAATGATTTTTATTAACTGAAATTAAGCTGATACAAAGTAAAATATAAATATTAGATGAAAAACTTTAACATAAAAAGCTGCCTTGTCAGCTAAATAAAGAAAACACTTTAAAGTTGAAGTTTTTTTTTTTTTTTCATATTTGTGTATTTTGTTAATCGTGTTTGATTATAAAGTATTAACATATGCATTTTTTTTTACATTTTTATAACAATTACCAAGAATTAATAAATGTTTGAAAAGTATTGTTCATTGTTAGTGCATGTAAAACATTGGGTTTACACGTTTAACCTTGTTGTACACTGGTACCATTTAAGCTTAAGCATGTTAAGCTTGTCTTGTCTTGCACTTTTTCATCCCAGTCATTTTGTGCAGTTGAATATGCATGTGAAACCTACAGAGACATTTAAATATTGTCTACACATATCAAATCTTGTGATTCTCAGTAAATATAAACAGTTGTAACATTTCAAACTGAGATGGATTCACTCGGGAGCTTTCAAGACGAAAAGGCATTAACTATGTGTCATTTTATCGAGGCTCATAAACAAATAGGGAGCTTTCCTTATTTCTGTAATCTGAAGGGAGTTTTTACTCATCCAGACTTTAACTGAGTGGAAGTTATTCTCATTCTCTTCAGTGCTCACTCTACTCCTGTCAGCTTCTTTTTTTCCTCCAGAATGTGGGTTTTTAGGATGTGGTGGGATTTAGCAAGGGGACTGCGAGAAATTGACGGACATTGTCGCCATGATTGAATTTGAATTTCTCCCCAAAATACTTGACAGACACAGGGGGTGCGGCAGTCCGCTGAGTCCCCCCTGCTCCTGCGGGACATGTGTGCTGGTTTCCATGCAAGGACATTACCAATGGTATCGCAAAAACAGGATGTAATGACACAGTTGCAGTCAAATGTTTTGACCCCTTAAACGATATATGCAAGACTCAAACCTCCATTTCCCACATGAGCACCACTGCTGGAACACATTGGTCAACCACTAGGCCACAGCTCCAACCTCTTCTTTTAATAATGATACATAACCATTGACAACCTCAAGCAGGTGTCGTCAAACATCGGCATCCTTTCCAGCCTAACAAGCCATGCCACCAGCAGTTCATTACCTGGATCAGCGCTGCCGTCTCTATGAGAACAGAAAGTGAAAGCCGTGCTCAAACTCATGTGGACTGTGAACATAATGACCTCGTCCTCATCTGCCTGATTAGAGGGAGGGAATACGGTGCCTCTCACCATTTCTTGTGAGCATTATTGTTGTCTCTATCTCTTCTCTCTGTAACGATGTGGTGTAGCTGTGGCTGGGGTTTTAATTAAAGTGCCACCACTGGTGAGGGCATATCACGTCTCATCTCATCAGCACTGCAGTCTTGCACCTCTCAATGTCACCCAGCTCTCTCACACACACTCGCACACCGACAATGTGTTTGTATGTGTGCGCGAGTGCTTAAGAGTGTTCGTTAACGAAAAACATTTCTGTCGAATTATGTCATGCCAATTTGATCTGGACTTATATTGTGCGCGGCTGCACCTGCTCGTGCTCTGAGTGGAAAGTAGGACCCAGTAATTGCAGGAAGTTTGAGTTTAATTTTAGCATCTTGCAATTATGCAAAGGTATATTATGGTAGTGGAACACTTTAAAAGTGCTTTAATAAGTAATTAACAAAAAAAAATTACTGTATATTCAAATATGAATAAGGATGTTGATCAAAAAGTAATGAAATATAAATATTTAAATGTACATTTACTGATAATTAACTGATGGTTCTCAACAGTGTTATACTTTTTCTATTTATAGTTTTAATTTCACCAGTCATAATTTAGTTTTTCCATTGATTTCTTTTTCCCACCAGTATTTATTTATTTACTTATGTACTATTTTGTGCTGTATTATTTTGAAATAGCTTTTATTTTGAGATGTTTTATATAAAAAAAAATTATTTTAGCTTTTAGTTACATTTATTTATTTATTTTTACTATTTTCATTTTTAATTTTATGTGATTTTTGAGTTACTTAGTGTTGTTTTTTAGTAGTACTCGAAGTAAAAAAAAAAAAAAAAGGTTAAAGTTAAACGTCATTCATAATCACAATAATAACTACTGACTACTTGCAGTACCAAACAGAGTTGCAAAAAGAATTATTGTTTTAAATAGATTTCTAAAATACTGTTTCCATTTATCATTCGTTGACCAAATGTGTAGCCCCGCCCCCAATTCACACCATTGGTTGAGACAGTGTTGCTATGTCAAGTTGGTGATGCTGAAAAATATAATTTATTTTTGATAGGGCCAGTCAAATCTGAGTGTTTACATATTTCAGGGAAATTAGCTTATGAACAGCTTACTGTTAGTAGTGTCTGCGTAATAAAACAGGATAGAAGAAAGTATTTTAAAATTATGCACTTCAACTTGAAGTCCAATTTGTGTGTCAACAGCTCAATGTTCTTTAAAATCACAATCCATCTACTCATTTTCTTGACATACATAATCACTCATGTATGACAAATAGATTGTATAAAGGTAGACTCATTCTCGCTTATGGCACAGTGAGAAGGGCCGTGCAAACCCAAACAAAGCTGGAAGCGGTGGGCCTCGCTGAAGAACTAAACAGATGATGGATGGGACAAGCTGTGAAAGCAATGGGCTCTCGCGTGTCTCTGGCGGTTTGTAATTGCAGGAGAAAAAGGATGCTCAGCAGCCCATAGTATTGCCCTAATGGGATTATTCCCCAGCCATCCTCGTCAAGAGAGAGAGATAGAAAAAGTGAGAGAGGCAGTAATCCAATTCTCTTACTGTATGTCACTAAAAATCACCCGCTGGATTGCATACACATACATACATTGCATACGCTTGGGAGAGTGTGTCATTTGCTGGAGTCATCACTTGTTCTATATGCATGCATGCATACATGCAGTTGTTTGTTTGCATGCATTTGTGTTTATGTTTTGTATCATGCAGTGTTGTATAATATTGCTTCCAACATTAACATTGCGGTGTCATAAAAAATAACTGACTGTGTTGCTTACTATGGAAATCACTCCTTTCATTACTTACGTTATGCATATTTCTTTTCTCCCAGTCAGCTATCTCCCTCCTCCAGGTAAATGAATGCCCTGTGCTTGACTTGAAGACCCAAAAATAAAAATTAGCTGAAAATTAACTCACCCTCAGGCCATACAATATTTACATGAGTTTCTTTCTTCATTGGAACAGATTTGGGGAAATTTTGCATTACATCACTTGTTTACCAGTGGACTCTCTGCAGTGAATGGGTGCCGTCAGAATGAGAGTCCAAACAGCAGAAAAACATCTCCAATCCATCAATTAAATATTGTAAATTATATATATATATATATATATATATATATATATATATATATATATATATATATATATATTGTGTTATATGAAATAATATAATTTGGTTATTATGATGTAAAAACAAGAAACATTTGTGTGAACATTTTTCTTTGTGCGTGTATGGGTGAGATTACTTGTTTTTCTGAACAATAGTTCTATTGTGTGAGATGTACTTCATACAGGATCAGTCATAATACAGTAACTGTTTGTTCTTTACTAAGAGCCCCTCTCTAAGGAGCACAAAGTAAAGTTGAATTTGAATTCATATCAGCTTCATTCTGGCCATATTAAATATTTTTGAATGCACACACAGCTTGAATGCACATGCCATGGATCAGAGATTTGCTTGAGCGTATTTGTGTGTGTTAAGTGTCTTAGAGCAGTCATTGGTTGAGATGAGAATGCCACATCATTCCAGATTCCAAATCCCTTTAAGTGTGTCGGACAAAGAGCAAAATCTCTCTCTGCCTGTCTGTCCACTCTTTCTTTAGGCCTTTCTTTCTATGAATATCAATCTCTCTCACTCTCTCACTCTCTGTTAACAATGACTTTAAGCTATAATTCTCCTTTGCACTGATAGAAAATAGTCCATGTGAATGATAAGACTTAAAATTCATTTAAGGTGATGCTGACACTCGTCGCTGAAGGTAATAGTGTATTGTTGTTATTTGGTTTGTTTTTATCTGTGTTATAGGACCGAAGATGAAGGTACTCATTGTGAGTTGCTTGACCGTTGTCTTTAATTTCCTTTTTTCCCCTTTGTTTTAATTGTCTCTGTTGTAGGAAAAGCTCAGCTGCAACTGCTTTGGCAATATAAATGCACAGTTTTTGTCATGCCAATAAAGCTCACCTAAATTGAAATTGAATTGAAATTGAGAGAGACAGAGAAGCTGTGTGACTAAGGGATCCCTTATTCCTGTTGCAGACTGCAGATGGGTATAGCAGTGAGCAAGAGAGAGACAGGACATGATAGAGATGGGGACAGAGAAGGTCTTCTACAGCCAAACGAACGCTAATGAAGAGTGACAGCTTCTTTATAGATTCACAACACAGACACAATGAGCATGAGAACATTTAGAGCAGCTTCCCTTCTCTCTGGTCTCCATTACCCAGCAGTACTGGACCACAGGCCAGACAGAATAGAGTCAGACTCTCTTTTCATAGTCAACTATTAGACTGACACGGTGTGTTGTGAGGTTTCTTTGTTTCTTTATACTTTTTATTCATTCCAAAAAAGGCTGTTATAAAATAAGAATATTAGATGACAAGTTACACTTAACCTTAAACAAACATTTAAAAAACTGAAATAAAATACGTCTGAGGACTAAAATGACTGAAACGGATATAAAGCATTAATTATTGAAATAATAAATAAATAAATAAATAAATAAATAAACAAATAAATTACTAATAAATAAATTGCTTAAACTTAAAAAAAAAAAAAAAAAACGAATTCAAAATATTATTAAATACCATAATAGTATGTAAAAGAATACTAAAATGACACTGCCATATATATATATTAACTGAGATACAAATGAGATACAAGCATGGAATATTAAACAAATACGTTTATTTTATACATGAAACAGTTTCCACACAAAAGCAGTTAATTCATGGCATGTTCTCCATTGACTTCCACTCAGAAAGGGCTTCTTATCTACATTATCTACTTATTCATATCTATGGTTTCTATATCATTATGGTATTAAGCGAATGTATTAAGTGGCATCCTTGAAGATATAGTCATTAATCTAAGGTCAGCAGTCTGTGTGCTTCTATGGGTGCTGTGCAGTGATGCATACATTAACTCACCATTTAGCTTAGTAACAGCTATTATATTGTGTGTTTTAGCATGGCTGGAATGCCATATTGACCAATCAGTATCCAGGACCGAAATAATTTGTTTTATAAAGTAGAACACAATACTTTCCAGATGATGTACCTTTTCATTGCAGTGCCTGGTGACGCACATGCACTTCCTGGGAGGCATATGAAAATCTTGAGTTGAACACAAAACCAGCAAATTTCCATTGCTGCTGAGATGCACACTAATCCAAAGAGCTTTGTGTTTTCTGAGGCGCAGGAGGTTATAGTTCATTAAGCAGTATGGGTCCTGAGAGAGACTCTGGACCTCTCTCTGTAAAAGACGCCCAGGCTATTAACGCAGCAGAGGACAGGATGAGTTCTCCTCCATTAGCTTAGCATGGCTAATGACTCCCATTCATCCACTGTTTATGTAAAATGGAGCTCTTTTAGAGGCGGTGCTCGCCATCAAAACAGCTGGCGAGATATTAAGCGTGGAGCTGTGGAGTCAGGGCATGGATGGATGTGAGTCTGGGCGAGTCACGGTTGGGAAATTGTTCACAATGAGAGGGGCTGCAGTTCACAGCGGGAGATCGCTGCACAGAAACGCTGCCTTAGACCTCAGCAGAAAGGCAGTGAGTCAGTAAGCACAAAATATCCCTCAACCCGCGTAAAGGAGAAACAAGATGCTCAGCAAGAAGAGCCAAGAGAGGGAGAGAACAGAAAACGTTGAAGAAAGGGAAACCGAGAGAGATTAGCTCAGCTGTACTGTGTGTGTAAAAATCACTATCCATGCTGAGGGAGACAAAACATGAGGATCTGTGTCTTCAAATCACATAAACTCATGAATCCAGAGATACATTACAACCTTAAGAGTTGAGTCTGTCTTTGTGTGTGCGTGTATTTTAAAAGAGTGTTTCACTGTTAGCTTGTGCGCTAATTATGTGACCTTTCCTGCAGTATGTGTCTTTTTTGTAAGGTGAGGAAAAGAGAGGGTGGGAGTGCTGAAATAAGGCATTGAGCCGGTGTGTGCGTTTTTCACAGTGTGTGCCTCGTTGTGAGAGGGAGCTGATATAGTGCTGATCAGGTTCCTACGATGGCGCCTGCACCTCACAAGGATAGGAAACGGTACAGAGGACAAAAGCAGATGGAGAGGAAATGAGAAGGGAATGCAGATGGAGGAGAGGACAGATGGGATGAAAGAGAAAGGGAAATGAAGGCTGAGAGAACCTGAGGAGGTGAAGGTGGTGAAGTGGAGGGTTATACATTCTGTGCTCCAGCAAGCAAAAAGAAAAAATGAAAAGAAAAAAGTGTGTTTTAATGTTTTTTGTTTTTTGTTTTTATTAGGTAGATAAAAAAGGAACTGGATTAGGGTATGTTGCAAGCCAGATTCAAACCAGCATCTTCCACTTGAGAACCACAGAGCAGAGTTTTACTACTGTTATTTTTAGTTTATTTTGTTGTTGTTGTTGTTGTTTGTTTGTTTGTATATTTGTTTTGGCAGGAAATTATGAGAAAGGATACTGTGGAAAGTGTATAACGTGAGCCAGATTCAAACCTGAATCTTATGCATCAGCCCAGTATATTCAGTCCAGATGGGTTTGCAAAGCAAGAGTTTAATAATAAACCAAATGTCTGGTCAAAAAAAAAACAAAAAAAAACAGCAACCTGGACTGGGAGACTAGCTGGCTAATTGGAAAAACCAGCTTGACCACACTGAAAGACCAGCTAGATCAGTTACATCCAGCTAAGACCAGAAACCCCCCTTTTTAATCAAGGAGCTCACATTTAGTAGTTCTATGATGACCTGTGAAATCAGCATAAAGTGAAAGTTCACTCTGTCTATTTTGTAAATGCATATTATAGATCTCAAAATGTCACTATATCTTCTGGTGACGTACAGTATTCTGGACTTCTCCAATCATTTATGACAACTTAAACTCTGACCACAAGCTAACATTCAGGTCTGCCTCTATCTGGTCAACAACAAATGACCAGAACCAAATTCCTCAACATTTTTTCTTTTTCGAAAATCCGTTTCACTCAGATATATGTTGCAGCATGTAAGAAAAGTCCTGTCGCTAATTCTGTTTCATTGTCGCTTTAAAGCGGTCTAGGTTAGGTTACTTGAGTAAGTACAGAGATCCACTAGTGGACTCAGCAAAATCTCCCTATGTGTCCCTGCATTGTTTACTTTATTAATTAGTGTTTTAATTTTTTGCGAGGCCCTGCGAGGTTAATTAACATCAGTGTCGGCATGGTTCCTCTCTGCGCATCCGCCAAGAGACCGAAGCTCGACGCAGAACCGCTTCCCGCAGTCAGCCAGAGACGAGAGCGACTGACAATATCGCTGACATATATAAGGCGGCCGTTCATGTGTGTCTGTCTGTGCTTGTGTAGATAACACGTCTCTGTTCTGCTCTGATTGTCTCCCACTCCCAAACCAAAGTCCCATAAAGTGACCGAACTAAAAAAGAGACCTTGGGTTGTTTGTGTATGCCGGAGCCAGGCTTGCAGCCATACGTTATGGCCTCACAGATGAGGTTGAGATGTCTGGCGGAGTTGCTGTGACTGCTCTGCTTCCAAATGCCCTGATTAAAGCTGCAGACGGTAGGATGGGGCCATACAGCCGGCGTAATGAGATAGCCAGATGCGTGTTTTATGAACATTGTATAATCAAATGCAAAACTTAGACAATGTTTTTCTTGCATTAAAAATGTAAATGTAAAAAAAATGTCCAAAACAATTTTCTGCTTGGCTCCCTTCTGCGAGTGTGCAGAGCTGGGTGCTAACTGATCATGATTGCATTCTCTACAGAGAGAGAGAGAGAAAGACGCAGAACGAGAGACGCATGGGAATACATCCACCTCTCCCATCCGCATGTCCATTCCCCTCATAATGCTATAAGTATTGACTGTCATTAGGAGCAGTATTAGAGTATTACGATGACTAATGTTGATGGAAGAGAGAAAGAGATGATAGAGAAATGTGAACAGGATCTACATCAGCATGAAGGAGGAAAGGGAAGATTCAGACTGACTGACGGAGAGATAAAAGGAGCAAGAATGGCGTTGAATGGAAAATGAGCATAAAGTTATATAATTCTCCACAACACAAGTTTCGAGCTGTTATTGTGTTCACACTTTGTTTGCAACTTTTTCTGGCAGGTAGTGGTGTGGCATGACCAAACACTGAGGGAATAGTCTAACACACTTACCTGAATGGTCCTCATGTACCACTGGGAAGTCTTCTAGTGAATCAGTTTGTGTTAAATGGCCCTCTCTCATGTGTCGCATTGGAAAATATGATTCATTTCGGTGAATCAGTTCATCCTAAATGCTCCTCTCTTATATGCTGCATTACAACGTATGATTTATTCGAATGAATCGGTTCATCTTAGTGAATCGGTTCATCCTAAATGGCCATCTCTCATATGTCGCTTTGGAAAGTGTGATTTATCCTAGTCAATCAATTTGTCATAAATGGCCCTCTCTCATATGTCGGTTTGGAAAGTGTGAGTCATTCTAGTGAATCAGTTCATCCTAAATGGTCCTTTCTCATAAGTAACATTAATAAAGTCTAATTTATTCTCGTAAATTGGTTCGTCCCAAATAGCCCCTTCTTATATGTAACATTATAAATCTGATTCATTCTAGTGAATGGCTTCTTCTAGATGGTTCATGCAAATTAACAAAAAATGGTTTACTGAATCATGTCACTGCAGTACGTACAACATTTTTGGACGTACGTAAAAGCTGTTTTTTGTTTGTTCTCATTCGAAAGCCCTCAATGTTTTTCTGCCAGTAAAAATACAGATCTGCCTAAATGATAGCTTGACTCTAGTTTAACTGTCTTAACAAGCCACAGTCTTTAAAGAAGCTTCCCAAACACTGGCAGCTGGTCTGTTTGTGTCTTCCTCAGTGTTTTGTTTAAAACTGATATATTAACTTGGGTAAGTGTGTGTAGTTTTTGACATCACAATGGCGTGTGAAGGGTTTCAAGCTCAATTTCAACTTCATTTGTATTTGCCATTGCGTCAGAAAGTAATTAGCATGTGCACATCCCGCAATCCAATCCACTCTCCCACTGACTCACACAGCGTGATTGTCGAGCAACGCTGAACTTTATTTTTATTTTTTTAGGTGCTTGTCCCAAAACTCCTCAGATGGCCTTCATCTCACTCTGTTTTCCTCTTTGTCCGCTTGTCTTCCTGTCTTTTGTTATTCTCAGATTTCTTCCTAGTCTTATCTATCATTTTCAGTGGCGGCATTGTGGAAGTGGCTTGGTGTGAACTGACTTTGCCATATTGAGATGTAGCTCATAGTTTCATTATAAGGCAATCTGCATATTACTGTGGTGAATACAGCTGAGCCTGAGTGGAGGGCTATTCAAAGAAGAATCCATTTGTCACTGAATTAGCGCTAATTAGCAGAGTTTGGGCATGCTGTATCATAATTGGACACATTTTTCTATGTTTCCTCCAGCTGGGTGCTGGAATTCTGGTACGGGGAGCGGAAGATGCTAGCAAAGGGGGCTGAGGTGGGAAGAGGAGGTTGGTGAAGTGTACTGAAGAAGTCCCTTTGTTGATTTAGCTGGAAGCAACTTTTGGTTGGCTGCACCCGCTGGCAGTGTTCTTGTTGTTTTATATAAAGCTATACATATGCTTTGAGGTGCACATGGAAAAATTAAACACAGAAAACGAGGACAAAAGGGGAAAGAGTGAAAAGAACAGAAGAGATGGGGCATAAAACGCCTGTTCTGCAACGTGCAGCTGGATCATCAGCGCAACCTAATGAAGGTAGAGGCATCCCACTGGTTTTATACCACCAGTCTTGCACAAGGGAATGCCAATTAAGTGCCCCCTCCCTCCTCGGTTGACACACATGCATGCCCAAACACACACTTACGCACAATGAAGGATGCAGAGATGCGGGTGCACGGGGGGAGATATTTGGCAACCCCTGGAAAGATGTCAAGATCCTGTCATTCCGCTACCGTTGAGCAGCGATTGTCAGAGAAAGCTCTCTTTCTTCTCTGACCCTCCTTAGCTGAATATCATCATGTGGGTTGATTTGAAAAACAACTTCCTTCTCTGTTAGCATAACTCACTTTGGAGTCAGTGTGAGGCTGAATGCGGTGTAGAAAGAGCATGACTGAACAGCATGAGGTCTGGTCCACATTGCAGCTTATTCTGGCCAAGAAACACCCACTTAGATGGGAAGAGAGCGTCTGACTGACATAAGCAAACAACCACAGTTTGTTTTGATTTCATGTGCTGTTTAGAGGCGGCTATAACTGAAAATCTTGATATAATAATAATAGACCACTGTGGAAAATATATATAATTGATATAATAGTATAGTAGTGTTTGGCAAATATCGAGACAAATCACATGATATGCAAATCTCATATTAAACAGCCTAAAAGTCTGTTTGTGTCAGTTGATACACGTGATACTAGTAATTAAATTAGATTATAATAAATAATAATCATCAAATTATGATTGTCCCTAACCTTACCCGTCTCCCACCTCAATAGCAGCAAAAGTATTTTGGTTGCACTTTATTTTACAGTACATGTACTTACGGTACATGTACTTATAGTGTACTTACAGTGTATTTATCTAAGAAAGTTCTGGTAATACAGGGTAACTACATGGGGTAGGGTTAGGTTTAGGGGTAGGTTCAGGGTTAGTACCTAGGTATTACATAGTTATTGTAATTACTATAATAAGTACATAGTATGTACATGAGGAACAGGACTGTAAAATAAAGTGCTACCAGTATTTTGCAATACAATATGAACACAATAAGTACATTGTACTTATTTTTGATGCAAGTACATAGTAGTTAAGGCCACATAAAGTGGGACCAAGAGTTGAACTTGTAACCCAAAGGTTGCAGGTTCGAGTCGGTACCGGCAGGGATTGTAGGTGGGGGGAGTGAATGTATGGCACTCTCTTCCTCCATCAGTATCATGACTGAGGTGAGACCCTTGAGCAAGACAACGAACCCCCAACTGCTCCCTGGGCACCGCAGCAAAATTGGCTGCCCATTGCTCCGGGTGTGTGTTTACGGGGTGTGTGTGTTCACTACTCACAGTGTGTGTGCATTTGGATGGGTTAAATGCTGAGCACAAATTCCGAGTATGAGGCACCATACTTGGCTACACGTCACTTTTCACTTTTATGATTTAATGTATATCATTGGTTATCAATAATTTGGTCAAACTTTGGCAAATCCAGGAGTAGTTTAAAAATGCGCATTTTACCAACCTGGTACCTTGTAAATATGACACTTGTTTCCAGGCAGATTAAGTCATCCAATTAGATTACAATTTGCCGAATCCAGAAAGTGCCGTCAAATTTGTGTTTAGTATGCATCAGACGGTCAGTGGAAGGGCTATGGGCAGTCAGTGGGTGTGCCGTCTGAGGATGCAACTAGGCGGAATGAACCTGAAGAGCTTTTGTGGTGAACTTCCAAGACATTATTGTCTGTCTCACTGAGGCCTCACGCTCATTTAAAGCACTCTGTTTAATGTATGGTGTCTATACCTCGTAAGCTCTCAAACAACAGCTCTCTTAAGTGCTTTCGTAGCCGTGCCTGCTACATCAGGTCATAGCTGGGTGTGAATGTGATGCTTGTCCTCACAACGTCCCTCCACAGAGAGATGGATGAAGGCGCACAGGAAGAAGAAGCCTAATGTGAAAATAAGATGTTGAGCCTGCAAAAAAGACAGAAATAAGAAAGGCATTTTGAAAACCCCTCACAAGTCCTCACAAATGCGATGTGACTGGCCTCTTCCAAAAGCAGATAAAAAGCGTCCGCCTGCCTCTACAGAGACCCTTTACTAATGGCACAACATGCAGGAACTGGACCCAAGAGAGGAGGAGGGAGGAGAGAGAGAGATTGGAGAGGGAGAGAAGGAGAGAGAGGGAGTTCCTTTAGCTTCTCACTCTTTGCTGAAGTCTCTGTGGAAGTGGGACACTGACAGAAGCACAGTGAGACTGTAAGTGTGTCTCCTAGTGTAAATGAATCAATGAGACAGGCTTTCTGACAGACATGGTGTCCTCCTGTCATGGACGGATGAAATAAAGCTGACTGCTGCAGTATGGAGACAGGCGAAGGTAAGGCACTCTTTACTTTAGATATGGTCTCAGACTATAGGATCATTTCTATATGGTCACAGCATTGATTTTGGTGAAACACTCTGTGAATATATTGATTGTGAGGTCAGTTGGAGAGTGTGTTTGTGAGGAAGAATTGTGGGAGGCTTATTGAGTTCTACCCCGTTTGGCTTTCGCAAGGTCAAATGCGGTCTCTTGTGCATTTATTGACACGAAAGCTGTTCAGAATGACTCGATATATTGTAGAGAGATCAGGTGTGCAGGTGCATTTATTAAGCACCCTATCTACTAATGTACACAGCCATCTGCTTACTGTGTGTGTGTGTGTGTGTGTGTGTGTGTGTGTGTGTGAGTGAAAAAGAGAGAGCATGAATGTGTGGGTACAACCTGTGTCTGTTTAGAACAGCATTTACAGAATAATTGTCTGTTTGTTTGTTTGTTTGTTTGTTTGTGTGTGTGTGTAACACCCCCTTATTTGCATTATTAGACAATATATGATCTAAATTAGACTGTATTTTCTATACAGTACTAGACCTCCAGATGGGGAAATGGATTCATAAGGATGCATGTAGGTTAAAATACAGATTTTGAAAATACTTTTTATTAAGCCTGTAAATATGATGTATCATGATAAACGTATTTTAATGCCTTATAATGCATTAAAAATAAACTTTCTTAACACAAAATTAATATTATATTGTGCTATAATGCACATTGCACACCTTTAAAGGTTCAACACATATACTACCTTTTAAAAGATTCAGGTCAGCAATATTGTTTTATTTTTCAGTAATGATCCATTAACTTGATGAAAAGTGACAGTTCACTTCAAAGTCACAAAAATGTTAGCAGCACAACTGTTTTCAGCACTGCTAATTAGAAATGTTACTTGAACACCAAATATTTATGATATTACAGTGATTTCTGAAGAAATCGTGTGAGTTTGAAGACTGGAGTAATGATACTAAGAATTCAGCTTTGTAATTCAGGTAATAAATTATATTTTAAAATATATTCAAATAGAAACTTTTTTTTGTAAAGTATTGCAGCCTTGATGAGCATAAGCATAAACATTTAAACAACTTATATCAACCCATTTTGAAATGGTTTCATAAATAGTGTTACTTGAATATTTCCATTAAAAAAAAAGTCCATATAATTTTAGTATGTTTATAAATACATTTGCTTCATGAATTATTCATGAAACATTCAAAAAAATATAAAAGCAAAAATCACACTTGTGCAACTACTTATTTGCAATGTTGTGTGATAAAACATAATTGTTGTCTAAAAACTGCATTTTTTTTTCTTCAAGTAATGACTCTTGAAGAAAATCCTCTCGCTTCATAAAGACCTTGTGTATTTGCTCTTCTGGCCACAAGATAACAGTGTGTGCATATTCAGAGGTCTCTAATTAGCCGTTGTGTGCTATCATCACAGGTGGTTGCGATGAAGCTGGAGCTTCGCCTGTGCTCACTCAGGTCCAATCACATGTAGTTAATGAGCTGACGGGGTTAGTTACCACTAGGTTAATGACGCACATTAATATGTTGCTAATATACCCCAGGTCATGCAGTAATTAAAAATCTCATTTTCAGCTCATAGAAAGCACAGACTCTCCTTCATCTTAAATGATTTAGTAAAGAACTAGAAAGAAAGAGCGAGGTGTGTCGATTATGATTTCATTCGTAATTCCCTGTATCATTTGTTTGATGTCATGGTTTATGGCTGTACAGTAAGTGTGTGTGATGTAATGTCAGGTATTACTCAGGAGCAGTTGCATCAGGTGTTTAGGGTTCATCCAAACACTCGAGCACAGGGACACACTCTCTCCTCAGGGTCAGCTGATGCAAAGGGCTGATAAATTTACCTCATAGTAGCACTTCAGATCACAGCCCCTGTGTGTGTGTGTGTGTGTGTGTGAGAGAGAGGTAGAAAAACACCCCATTGTGACTCTCACACACTGTCTTGTCACGTCTATAAATACTTCTCATTTGCGTCTGTTGTTCACACTTAAGAGAAAAGAGATGTATACATGACCCTAACGAAAAATTACCATAGTTTCCACCAAATTACAAGTGTATTACCAGCATAATAAAGTAATATGGAAACACATACAAACAACGTAAGATGCAGTCTTGTCTTTGTCTTTGCGTTTGTTCTTTTGTTAATGACAGTGGAGACTGTTGTAGTTTGTTGGTTGTTCCCAACACACATTTTATGAGGGTTTATAATGGAATATATATATAAAAAAAATTACAATAACAAATAAAATATAATTATAAAATTAATATATACATATAAATTGATATGTAGCTATTTTTAAAAACATTATTATTATTATTTTCATTTTTATAACACTTAAAGGGAGTTTCTTTCTTCTGGTGAACACAAAAAATAAGATACTTAAGAATGTTGGTAACCAAACAGTTGCCGGTAGCCATTGACTATACTATGAAAGTCAATGGCTTCTGGCAACTGCTTGGTTACCAGCATTCTTCAAAGTATCTTCTGATGACAGAATTTTAATTGTTGCGTGAACTATTAGTATAACCACGCATAAACTGCTTACGTATTATTGTAGCTCATTTTGTGCAGAATACAGTGTAAGAAACTGATAAAAGCACAAATTTCAGGGCATGCCAAAACTTCTCCAGGGCCCGAAAACACCCTTAGTTAACCAGCCATCACTGTCTCCTTGATCAAATTCTGTTACTCTTCAATACCATAATGCTATAATAATTTATCACATTATACTGAAGATGGCATGAAGAAGGAAGAAAAAAACACTTCACAATCTGAAGTGTGACATGAGTGAGTGACGGAGTGCAAAAAGGTGAAAAAGACGAGTATGCTCAGAAGCACACACTCCAAAAATACAAACAAGCAAGGAAAGAGTGATAGTTGTGATTTAGTGGTTTTGTGGTTTTGGAAGAAGGCTGTTATCTTGAGTAGAGAGAGAAATATTTTATTTATTTATTTATTCCAAACACTTTGATCTTCAGTGCAGGTGAGAGGTTTCCAAAGAACGCACGGCGGAAGAGGGGAGGTACTGTAGGGAGAGGTGAGGATGGGAACACAGAAGTCTTTTCTGTGCTTTATTGCTAAAAATAGATTTGATTTCATAAGAGTCACAGAGTCACAATATAATTAGCAATTTATATACTTTCACACTGAACAGCTGATATGAGTGAGGAGAACCTGCTGTGCATGACTCCATTCATACTTTGTTTTATGGAGGATTTTAGTTTGATGTGTGCTAACTTGTCATTTAATTTGTAGTGCCCAGTTTTTCTTCTGTAACCATTTACAAAGTCAGAAAGTGTATGATGCCTAGTGTTTTAAAATCTGTTCAGATTTTAAAAGCCATGTTGTGTATTCCAGCCTTTAGATTGGTCTTCTTGTTAATTGTTTTGTTTATATAATTGTGCTTAGCTTTGGATTTGTTGATTTGTTTTATGTTAACATCCAATGTGTAGATGAGATTGTTTCTTCTTCAGAACAGATTTGGAGAAATTTAGCATTACATCACTTGCTTTCCAATTGATTCAAACATGTTGGTGGATTTTGATTCGAGACAAAAGTGTATGTTTTGGCCAGAATTAATGGTTTAAAGTTAAAATGTCTCAATGATAAATTTGTTTCAAACAACCATGCAGCATTTTGTTGAATTATTGTTATGTTCAGCCAATCATCTTTTTGGACTCTCATTCTGATGGCACCCATTCACAGAAGATCCACTGGTGAGCAGGTGATCTAATGCTACATTTCTCCAAATCTGTTCTGTTATTTAACCTATTCTTTTTACTGGCCTGAAACCACTGGTTCTTCCTTTAGGAAGTGCATATCTACATAGTTTTTAATGCTGACTCTTTGGATGATGTGTTAAGGTTGTGAGAACAGTGGACAAGCACAGACGTCTATTTAGAGCAGAGCCCTGCAGTCTCCAGCAACAGGTATAAAGTTTATCTTAGGCAAAAGAAGTGACAGTGACGAAAATGCTAAGAGGCAGTGACATCACTTCTGCATTTAGCCTAGCCAAAGTTGCAACTTTATGTCACTGCCTCATATCTGCGACTCTACTCTTCAGTTTGGCCCTGAAGCTTCTGCCTGTGTGTCAACTCATCATCTCATGAAATTCTGCCTTAAAGCAAAATGTTAGAGTGTGTGTCAGCTGAAAAGTTTATTTTTCATGGGGCGAATGAGGTTGACGCCATGTCCTCATGATGTCAGAGTACATATTACTTTTTAATGTAGTGTTTTAGAGCTTTTTTTTTATTATTCTTTTTGTCTAGCCTTGTAAATAAACAAGTGTAGCATTGCTTACGGATGTGTGTGGTTGCCAAAAAGCTTTTTATTAATATTGTAGGACTTGTTCTGGGAGTAAAATGACAAGCATTGGGGTGTTCTTCTTGCTTTATAGCAATATCTCTCTCATTTAAAAGGCAGCTCAGCATACTCTGCTTCTTGGCTGCATTAAACCTGAAATCTCTTGATGAGTGCAGTTTTCTTTCCTGTTTTTTATGCATTTCCTCCTGAAACAGGAAGTGTAAGATGGATATATCAAAGCGGCTTTCATTTCATTCTAAATAACCAAAATGCATGATGTTGGTTGGTTACAGGGTGGTATTAGGGGGCGTGACATTGTTATTTAAGCATTTGATTGGGTAAAAAATCTGTGCAGTGCAGGATGAGTTTTTATTTTTTTTAAGAGTAAAGTAGCATAGATTACTTAAAATATGCTCTCATACATGGATTTAAAAAAGGTAATTATTATGAAATAATTAAAAATAATAAGTGAATTATCACTATGCATAGATATTATAAGTATTATAAATACTTAATTATAAATACTACATATATATATATATATATATATATACACATACATACACTATTAATATATGTAATTTTTTTTTTTTTTTTTTTTTAGGAAATGCTGGGATGAGGGGTGAATGTCTGGGTTACAGGGACCTTGATTGTGCTGAACAAGGACACAGATGGTTGTCCTGTTTGTGTTATATTTTGCTAATATTTTTCATGATGCAATGTTTTGCAAGGCCAAATATCATTGTTCTGGTTAAAATATTAAGCAGATTTTTAGAAGACTGTATGTGCATGTATCAGTGTGTCTGTGGGCTCACAGGTGGGGCTGTTGAGTGATGGCGCTTATTTATTCCTTCTCTCTTCTGTAAGTTAAAACATGTGGAATCCATAACAGTGTCATCAATCCAGAAAGACAACGTGGATGTAATTTATATGGAAATGACGTGCAGAGAGCAGACAGAGGCCTGAGCCTAATTGACAGTGTGTGTGTGTGTGTGTGTGTGTGTGTGTTTATGATTCCACTGAATTCACTGTCCTCAATGCACATGCTCATAGCATCATGGTCTGGCGGAGCAGGACACACTGACACCTGCGATGAATCAAAGTGCTGCAGTACACGACCCAAAAAGTAAATAAGCATAGCGTTGAATAGATGATGAATTGCTATCATTATAGAGCATTTAGGATGCTGACAAGTTAAAAAGAAAACAAACAGAAGTGTATTTAAAGGAATGATTCAGCCAGAAATGTTTAAATTTATTCCTTTACGCTGAAGCATATTGTACTAGTGTTATTTTGTGTTATTTATATACTATAATAATAATATGTATTCATGTTTTAAATTAGCTTTTATTTGAATATTTTTAGTTGTATTTATTTATTTTATTTATTTTTCAATTTAAGAATTGTCTTTACATGTTTTTTATTTTATGGTTTAGCAACTTTGTTGTATTTCAGTGTTAGTTTAGTTTTTGTCATTTTTTTTTTTTTGCCAAAGCAGCATGTCATTTTCATTCGAGTTTGAGTTTTCCCATCTAATATTTATATTTTATTTCAGCTTTCTTTTATTTTCAGAAAAATTACGTTTTAGTTTTAGTTCACAGCAACAAAACTGACACATATAACTTATGCATATTCAGAATGCATTACTTTATGGTTGATTTGCAGCAAGTGCAAAAGTGCAAGATGAAACTAAAAATTTCTTATGGCTTTTGTTCGGGGTCATGGGCACTCTAAGGGTTCTTAGAGCGACTTTACTGTGATGGACACAAAGTGAAGTATGTTGCAAAGAATAATAACAAAAAGAGATGTTGCAGTGGCCCTCAACACACCTGGACTCACCAGATCCATTAAAGTTCAGTCTTTTGGCTGATCCTCCATTAAAGTGAGGAGGAGCCGTGCCGGTGTGTCTCAGTAATGCATTCTGTCCCCTCACTGTTCCCTTGCATTTCCTGAAGTCATTCTCAGACAGACAAAACTGAGCAGGATTATGAAGGAGCTCTGAGCTAGACGAGAACTCGGGACTTGAAGTTCAACATCAAAGGGTTTTTTGATTGGAGAAACATCAACCTAAAGTCACTTTTAAGATGAGAAAAGCTAACTTTCTTAATTGTGGAAAGCTTACAGTAAGTTGATATTTTCAGCTGAATAAACCAGGATGAAGGGATTTGGATCGTGCCAGTACTTATGTGTGTGTGCCTGATTATCCAACTCCTGCTCTGCCATTAGCATTGGCTGATGCTGTGAAATGGGCGTTAGTGATTTGACAGGCCCGACTGAGCTTAGTTGACAAGACACAACATCAGAATGAGAAAATGGAGCCAATCACAGAGCATCCAGACATTCTGCCCTCAAAATTCTCTGGCAGAGACAGACGCGGGACCAGCAGCGGCCATCTTATTAACAGTGGGCATAAGATGGCCTCCTGCCCTGGATCACATGAGAGATTCACGTTGCTGTCTCTCAGATCCTGTCACTTTCCTATATGTTAGCTCAATTCCAAACCTAGTGAGCTGCCTACATAGGTGGATGCACTCTATGGAAGCATCCAAACTGAAATGGACTGATATGAATGAACTCTGCACATTTAAAGAGACAGTCCACCAATTTTTTTTTTCACATTATCATTTAATCACCCGCATGTCATTCCAAACCTGTATGACTTTCTGTATGGAAGAATGTTTTTTTTTTTTGTCTTTTTTTTGTGTTTTGTTTTTGTGTGTTTGTTTGTTTTGACATTCCTGTCCAGTGTTTTTTTTTTATTTTTTAATAATTTGTTCTTTTATTTTCGACAAAAGAAAGTCAGTCATACAGGTTTAAAATGACACGAGAGTGAGACAATGATGACATAATTGTAATTTTTGGTTGAACTGTCTTTATATTTTTGATGATAATACTAGGCTTATACTAGGCTTTGATGATACTTTCAGTATAGAATGAATTATATTTATAATCACTATATCTTGATCTTTATTAGTATTTAGATTGTTTTATTTTTATTTATTAATTTATTTTTCCATAGAGAGAGAGAGAGAGAGATGACGTTACTATACGGTTTACTAACTCTGGGTTATTTCACATCTGTTTTCCATCCTACTTTTCTCTGTTCTCCTCATTTCCTCTCACACACCTGTAAGGTAAACTATGTGTTGCATTTCTTATTTTCTGAGGTCTAATCCGCCTCCTTTTCCTCCCCATCTTCAGCGTGTTTGAATGCAGGTGTTGGATGACGGTTGAGCTAAACGTGTAGGTGCGTTGTTGATGAAATTAGAGGGAGGGAGAGAGTTTGGGAGAAATGATGAATGGCTCTCATTAGGGCGGTAATTTGTCACTTTCCATCTGACTGGGCTCCAGCTGTCTCTTCCTGAGCTTTGTGGCCTCTTCGGCTCGCCGTCTCCTCACCAGCCAGATGGGAGGAGAGATACTGTGCCGCGCCCCATGTGCTAGCTAGACCCGGGTCACGGTATTATGGTATGTCTGTAAGCGTATTCGTGAGAGTTTGCGGACAGGAGCGCTTCACTCAGAGGCATGTCTACTTCTATCCCATAATCCGTGAATCTACAGAAATGATTTTCACATAATGGTATTACATTACATATTGTAATTTTCTCAGCGCACTTACCCAGAGGCTCCAACAAGTGATGGAAAAGTTAGACTCCGCACCAATCCAAAAAAAAAGGCACTGGACAGGCTTAAACTTTAAAATTATGAGCTGTGTGAAACCAAGCGTCACAATGCACTTTCATGTAGTCTGGCCACAAACTTTTTCAAATCGAGTTTTGTCAAAATGGAGTGAAGCCAGAAGCAGCAGCGGTGGAGAAATGCTGGATAACAAGAGACTGAACCCAAAGTACAGCTGTCAACTCTGTTTAGCTCTAGGAGACCAGCCAATGTGGCTTCTTGTCAGAGATCCGAAAGCTTTTGAATGTTTTTAAAAGAAGCCTCTTATGCTCACCCAAGGCTGCAATTGTTTGATATAGCAATAACTGTAATATTGAGAATTGCTATTACAAATTAAAACTGTTCTCTATTTTAAGATGTTTTATAATGTAAGTTATTCCTGGATTTTCAGGGGCCATTACTCCAGTCGTCAATGTCACATGATCCTTCAGAAATCAACATACTGATTTGATAATGGTGCTTACCTGTTTTTCAGGATTATTTGATTGAAAATTCAAAAGAACAGCATTTTTGTTTTGTTGTGTGTATATATATATGTTACTATATCAGTCTTGATCAAAATAATGTAGAAGTGTAAAGTAAAATAAAATTATATATGTATACACACATCGTTTTATATAATTAGTTTTTTAGGGGTTTTGTTTTATTAATTTATTTTTACACAGCTTCATTTGCCTTTTGCTGTATATCGAGAGGCTACCAGTGCAATGTTTTGAAAGTACCACAAAGTTTATGCTCTTCAGGAAATCAAAAGTTGTCTCTGAGTTGGGATAGGGCCAAACCAGGGATGTTCAAGGTCAAATCAGCATTCCAGGCCGGCAGATCCACAGTAGCACATACTCTCCCAGAGAGATAAAGGGAATTTAGGAAAGACGGCAAAGGAGAAGAATCATCTAGAGGAACAGGTGCCCCCCCCCCAACCCCCTTCTAACGAGCCTTTGTTCTAATAACACAATTTATACTGACCTTTATAGAAATGTAGCAAAAATAAATTACAATAGTTAAAAAATGCCCCTGAGCCTAATTGCAAAAGAGATTAAGTTTTCTATAATTGCTTTTGGCCACCTAATACAAGTAACTTTTTTTGTAATTAAAGTGATTTAAAAATTTAATAACCCCCAACACACATACACACACAGGCTTCTCTTGTCCAGTGCCATAAATACTCTCATTATTGAAGCAATAGTCCACTGAAAATGGTTTCATGGTTTTGTGTGATGAATATTATGTGCTTGTTAAAACGAGTTCAACGACAATAAACATTTTGCCTCTGAACTGTTTTAAATATTCATTGAAACTTACCAAATATTATTCTCTGTTTCTGCTGAGAGGAAATGACTCATTAGTCCATCTACACTGCTTCTATCTACTGTTTGACAAGAACAACTTCCCAGAATTCCAGCTGCTCTTCTGTCCTCAGATACCCATATGCAGTATTTTTATGGCTGAATTCTCCATCCGTCTCTTTAGAAGTCAAGCTAATCAGCCAGCAGCACACTTAACCTCTCGCTCTTTCATCTGCATATTCGCTGAGCTTTTCAGTGTTTATTCATCTCCTCTGTGCATTAGTGAAGATCCCTGTATCTTTCTCTCTCTCTCGTTGTTTCTTTCTTCCTATTCACTCGTTCTCAGATGTGTATGCCATAGATGCTTTTATGAAATGCTGACTGTAAACATATCCTTCCTCGTCTTTCTCTTTATTATTTAACAGGCCTCTGCCCCGTGTCCCTGGGGTCTGCTTAACAAGCAATCTAATCAGCCCACTATATTTGTTTATATATAATATTCTTCCCTCTTCCACAGATCATGAGGTCAGACATAAGAAAATAGAAGAAAAAGACTTTAAGCAAGACATGTGGACAGTTTTGAATAATATTTAGACTTTACGGTTTAAAAATTTGGTGTCAATTTTGTTCGAAACAAATGAAAACTTTTATTCAGCAAGGACACATTCAAACATCTCAGTAAAGACTTTATATTGTTACAAAATTGTTGATTATGAACTTTCTCTTCATCAAAAAATTGTGAGAGAAAATAACAAAAAAAGCAGCACTAATAATAAAAATAATAATAATAATGTTTCTTGAGCAGCAAATCAGCATATTAGAATGATTTCTGAAGGATCGTGTGACACTGAAGACTGGAGTGATGATACTGAAAATTCACAGAAATAAATTATATTTGAAAATATATTAAAATAGAAAACTTTTAAATTTAAATTGCAATAGTATTTTTATGACATTTCTGTTTTAACTATTTTTGATCAAATAAATGCAGCCTTGGTGAGCATAAAAAAGACTTCTTTCCAAAACATTTACAAATACTTTTGAATAGTAGTTGATGTGCATAGTTTTTGTTTACTTCAATTTATTTTGTTCACAATAATATTATTTTATTATTATTGTTTTTTTTTATTAATAGTTCATTTAATATTTTATAATAATTTAAAACATCAAATAAAAACATTATTTGACCTAAATTAAAGTCTAAAATAAATTTAGAAGTAGTTTTAAAATAAAATCTAATCTGAAAAAAATCTAATTAGATTAGTGCAATGATGCCCAGTGTTTTGTGTGTGAATGGAGGTGTGTTTCTGGCACAGAGCAGCACTGAACCAAATCAATAACACAAGGCACAGCCAGCAACCTCGACTCAATTTTCCTGAATGACCGCATACTGTACTGACAAAAGAGTCATGGGGAGAAAGAGGACGAGCGTTGAAGAGGGAAGTTGAGTCAGATGTGCTCATACACTTTCTGCATTCAAGGTCTTCTACAAAAACACCTCTTCACCCTCTCGCTTTTTTTACCGTTCCTGCTAACAGGCAGTCGAGGTTGATGCGATGAAAGGAAGATGAAAGTGGAGCTGTGTGTATGTGCGTGATAATCTGTTTGTGTACCATTCGGCTTTTGAAGTTAAAGCTACTCTTGAAAGATAGAAATTGCACAGTCTTCGTTTGATCCCATTAAAACGGTGGTCAATACATTGTCAATTTAGTTTTACTGATATGAATCTTAAAAGAGTGCCGCTCAGACGTCTCACAGTGTGGCGTGATTGTAGCGAGCACCGTCTTTTCCCTCAGTGCTATGCAGGAGTAATTAAGGCAGGTAATAGCCTCCTAATTCCTCCGCCTTTATGAGGACTGACTGCACACGCTTCTTTGGAAAAAAAACCCTTTGCAATTTTACCTCCGATGTCATGGCAATTACTCAGGAGCTCAGATGCATTTAAAACCAATGACTTTCCGCAGCTCCCCTCAGGCATTTGCTCGCAGTGAAAAAAAAATTACATGCACTTCATAACTGCAGGCTCTTTATTGTCATATAGAGCATGTATATGGTTCTATTACCGGATCCTGTTGGGAAATCACATCCGAAACATCTGTATTACAGTGATGAAGTAGACTGTGTTTGTGTGTGAATGTGCTCATGCAGTGCTCCCAGCGTGGAGTTTTACTGGACAAAAAAAATAAAAAATTGCTGCAAGCAGCACTTCCTGTCTGCTGTGCTGCAGAACAAGCACTCCATAACTCACAAACCCACACACGTGTACATGAACACTCCAACTATTTAGTTCTGTTGTGGTGCTTTTGTTTGTATGTTGTCAGTGCGCGCTGAGAGTGATGTCATTTTAAGCATGCCCTCATTATCTATGCACAGTTGTGAGCACATAAAAATTGCATGCATTTATGAGCACATATAACTTGTGCTGTAAACTTTGTTTGTGACCTCATAGCTTGCTTTTATGAGAAACACCTTGGAGCTCATTTTATGGGAATTGTTTTATGAGCACATTGTGCGACTTGAAAATCACAGGGGACTGTTATGTTTAAGGTCAACATGAAATCAAAATTGACCCTATTTACTTTCTTAATACATGAGCACATTTTATCAGAACATGTTGTTCCAAAGAGAATTTTTTTTTTTCAAAATCCTTCATCAAAATGGCAAATCAAAATTGACCATATTTACTTCCTCGATACATATATTTCAATACATGTTCTAAAGAAAAATTTATCAGAATCATTCATCAAAATGCCGTAGAAACAACTTAATATTAATAATTAATATTAACCAATAGCCAGATCGCTACTTGTTTTAGGCTACTGTTGTAAGCAATGGAGCCTTTGTAAAAGCTTCCCTGTTAATATACTGTAATAAAGTTTATGGCAATAACTGTAAATTATGAAGCATTTGTTGAAGTATTACTATTGGGATGTATAATAACGTTCTCAAGGGTGAACTTAATCTTCAGCCTCCACGTATCGGGTAAAATGCCTCTTCAGAAATGGATTCCCAAGGTGTTTCAGGAGGGGCGTAGTCCTCCATAATCCACTCCAAACTCACATTTTAAACGCATTCTAGTATGAAACAGACCCTTTTCATGATCCAGTCAGATAAAATCAAATCTCATCCTGCATTTTTTTTGTATTAAATTTCATGTTTCACTTGAAAACACATGATATTACAGAAGTAAAATGGGTTGTAAAAGCCATTTCATGTTGACTTTGAAGATTGTCATTGTCATTTGAATATAATTAATCACGTTACTGGGTGCGTTATCACATAATTGAGTTCATTAATGTCACTTGATTCAGTGTAATCTGCTTGTTGTGTTGTATGTCTATCATGTTGATATCTGCCGTGCGTCATGTCACATGATCATAACAAGTTTGTCTCCTCCTTTTATCTGTCCATTCCTCAGGTCGTCCCCTCCCTCCCTCCACTGCCTCCTCCAGCCTCCTGCCCCCTGCTCCTTCTCCCCCACCCGCCCCCCTTCATCCAGCCCCGTCTACCATAAGGGAGTGTCAGGTTCCCTTGCTGGACAGCAGCTCCTCCCACACCATGCTGGAGCCCCATCCAGAGGACCAAATCTCCCCCAACTCATACCTGCTCCGGGCCCAGCCCCCCACTGGTAAGCCCCTCCCACTCACATCTCATTGGCTGATGCCACTATCATCATCTTATTCATTTTCCGTGTCCTGCATTTGTTGTCTGCTGTTGGAGGGGTTGGGTGGGAAATAATGCTGTCTGAACAAGGTCTATGTGAACAGCCCACAACATAGAAGAGATTGTATATATCATTTGTTAGTTGTTGTCCCTAAAAAGGTCATTTTGTTACAGGAAAAGATTATATTTATGACTTTGAAGCTCAAGGAGGCAAGGCTTCAAAAGGTAACATATGAAGCACTTATTTTATGGTGACTTGTTACACTTTAACAGGTTGTGTAGAACCTTACTATAACAGGTCAGACCGAACAGAATGTGTGTGTGAGTCGTCTTAGTACAGCTGTGCTCACTCAGAGTAATTAATGCTCCGTACGCTGCACAGTCCTCCAAACTTTGCCCCATGTCCAAATCTGCAATCCAGGGGATATGTTTAGCGTAGAGGAGGAATAAAAGTTGTTAATGTAATTTCTGCTGGAATATAATCTATTGTTAATGGCATTAGCCTCTCTTTTGATCCGCTATAAATCTTTATTACGTCTGATCAGAGGCCTGAGTTTAGGAGCAACGCGATTATAAACCTTTTAAAATGACATTACATCATGCCTCTAATTGGTTTACTGTTTGCTGCAGCAACATCAATCATTTGCAGACTAACCACGCTGTAAATAAATTCACTCCAACACTGCCAGCTCCACGGATCTGGAACGACGCGGCAAAAGGATTATGTATGAGAAAAGATCAAAAATACAAGAGGGGAAATTACAGTGTCTCTCAGTGCAGACAAGGTGACCACTAATAGCTTGATTGGGTCTGTTAGTATTCTCACTTTTTTCTTCTGAGCTGCCATAAAATTTGCATTTGCTGAAAAGAAACGGCAAAAAGAGATTTTCTCAAAATAATCTAGGAATATAATCTCTGATTATTGGAAAGAGGATGGAAATATGTTACCCTCTACAAAACAGAAGTGACAATAGTGATGGTGGTGGTGGTAATAGTACAATTATTAGTTCTTTTGTTCTTTCATTACTTTTAATTAATTTTAATTAATATCTGTATATTTCTATATTCTAAACAGCTATATGAGAAACATTTTTGGCTTTGACAAATGCCATTTATTGTTTTGTAATGCACGGGTCTTTATCACATTTGGAAAAATAACTACTTTGAATTTTAGATGCTTGCAACTACTTATTCTTATTTCATATTATTTGCAAGTTTGTCATATAGTTTCCATTTCCTTGACCTGATGACACCTTCAGCTCTGAGGAGTTTTAAACCTTGCAATTAGCCTGAAAATAAAGCAGTAAATAATTGGCTTATTATCATGCTGCCTTGATCTTAGATTTTGTGTACAAGTCTGAGAATGTTTAGTTTCAGAGTGTGTGTTTTACTTCTTGGTGTGTTGGATTGAGATTGGAAATGTGTGTTTTCGTGAGACTAAGTCCAATTAAATGTCCTGTGAGCTTGTAGAGGGTGATTGCAGTGCAGGAATTCAAATGTCTGGCCAATAACCCAACGTACTGAGGCTGAGAGACATTATAAAGAGGAAGAGTGCTCTGAGTAGTATTTTTGGGCCTGTTGCGTGTCTGGTAAGTGCATTTATTACTGGTTGGTTTTGAATTTAAATACATAAAAGCTTCAGAATTAGTGATAGAGGAGTGTATAGTGTTTATTGCGGGTCTGTGCTCCAGTGGGTTATATTGCACAGCTGGACTGTGTCTCTGCCAGTGGGTAGCACTGACACTGGTGGCATGCACACGGTGCCACAGTCATTACTTGAGCTATTGCAGCTGTCAGCAAGGCTCTGTGACTGGCAGCCTGGCTGTGTTAAAGAGAGTGGCGACAGAATGCCTTATTTTCGACATAAATGCTTGTAAAAATGAAGATATAGAAAGTTTGGAGTTGGTAAAAATTTTTTTTATGTTTTTTTCACCAAAGCTTCCTTTATTTAATTATAAAAAAAATATTTTGTGAAATATTGCAATTTAAAATAACTGTTTTCCATTGTAATAGGTTTTAAAATGTATTTTCAGCATCATTACTCCAGTCTTCAGTGTCACACAGAAATCATTGTAATATTCTGATTTGCTGCTCAAGAAACATTTCTGCTTATTATCAACAAAGAAGTCAGTGATGCTGCCCCTCAAAGAAGTCTGCAGATTCCATTCATTTGCTTTGTTGACATTGTGATTCATGGCCTGTATATTTGAAAAACATTGAAGCTGTTTTGTTGCATTAGGTGTCTTTCTAAAGAGAACTCCTGGAAAGAGTCACTCTGTGTTTGTGTGTGTGTGTTTGTGTGTGTGTGTGTGAGAGAGAGAGAGAGCGAGAGAGAGAGAGAGAGAGAGAGAGAGAGAGAGAGAGAGAGAGAGAGAGAAAGTGTGTGAGAGAGAGAGAGTATGAAGCACTAGTGTTTGCATCTCTATCTATTTATTATAAATGGAGAGTGTCAGCTGGCTATTTTTAGCAGCTTCCAAAGTCACATACTCCTGCATCAGCCGTAGATCCTAATTCAATTAATTTTTAATCAACGTGTGCTTTGAAGAAATTCTATTGAAACAATTTAGTTTGGACTATATGCCTTCTTAAAGCTAATTTTATGCTGTTTTGCAGTAGTAATTAAAGACGTTTAAGTTATTATTTTATTAGAGTATTTAAGCCTTTGTGTTCAGAACAGAGGGCCGTGTGTGTGTTTGTGTGCGGGTGAGTTTTAGAGTGGGGTTTCAAAAGCCTGTTTATTTCCAGACTGATTTGATGACTCTTCTCTCAGACTGTTATTATTGCTCATTACAGGAAGGGATTTGGCCAAAGAGGCTGAATGTGAGGGAAATGTTTCGTTCGGAGCCCAGTGTACAGTACAGCTTGCATTTACTTCTATTACCACCAACCAAGCTGTGTTTTAATTAAACCTCAGAATAAACATCCATGAGTTCAACAGCATGACCTCCAGACCAACAGCTGTCCCTTCTGTACTGTTCTGAGACTGTACTGAAAAACACTGAGATTCATTTTAGGAAAAGAAAATAATGCCATAAAATCTTTATTAAAAAACTGCAAACCCTCTAGATATTTATCATGCAAAAATAAAAAGTTTCGTTTTTATTATTATTATTATTATTATTATTATTATTATTATTATTATTATTATTGAGGGTTCAAATTATGGTTGAAATATGTTTCGCTCTTATGATCAAGTGATTTACAAATCCTTTGCATTTTCAGTTTTTCAGTTTGAACCAGTTAAAAAGAAATTGTTAAATCACAAATGGCACTGCTAAAGATGGCAAGATACAGACTTTACAAAGCCATTTGAATTTGCTGTAAGAACTTTTTTTTAGGCCAGTGGCTGCTCTTGTGTGAGTCACTGAAAGTTAGCAGAAGTCCTGATGCCTACGGCTCCTCTAGGCTGTGGCTGCTTGTGCGGGCATCCTTCCTCAGCATCCGACACTTGCATTGAACCACAGAAAATATCAATAAACATTTTTACTGAGGCTGGGCCTGGAAAACAAACATGGTGGCTTTCTGTTCCCGCTGCCAGTGGGCCTTCAGAGCTCCACTGTGAAACTAATGCAGTGTACTGAAAGCCAATTCCATCCTGCTCAGAGCCTCTGCTCCGCTCTGCTCTGCCCAGCACAGGCACAGTCCCAGAAAGAGCAGGGGGTGGGTTTAAGTGCTAACCTCAGGCACGCCGGACTGTGTGTGGGGATCTGCTTTTAGCAAGAGTGAGCTGAACCATGCAGGTTTGGATCTGTGTCAGGCTAGATGACCTCCATGCTGGGCTATTGAGACTGGCACAAAACTCCACTACGCTTTCAGTGTTTTCAGACACACACACAAACACACACACACACACACACAAACACACACACACACACACACACACACGTAGTCCTCAGTGCTTTGGTTCTTAAGTTGTAGTTGGTGTCCATGTTTCCAGGGTGCATGTAGCAGTGAATTAATGCATAACTCTCTTATCCCAAGCAAATGTGAGTATGTTGCCACACATCCCTGATCACATTACTGTGTGTGAGTAAAAGTTGAATTAGTGTTTTGTGCATTTGGAAGCAAAATTTCTACTGTCTGTCTTCCTTTATAAATTATATATCTATTGATTGGCTAACCCATGCTTGAAAGTTTTATTATTCTATTTACTAGGAGCTGCTATTAATGATGTTGTCATATCAGATATTTGCTTGAATGTTGAGTGCAGAATAACACATTTTAGTTGCAAATTAATATGGTTGCAGTGTTCAAAACAACGTTCATACGGCATTGTTGTAAACAAAGAGGTCTGTAATACCTGGAGAAAACTATCCGTTAGCAGTCCTGTTTATTTCGATGACAGTTGCTTGGCTTTTTTAGGATATGAGAATTATATGATTTGAAATGTGGTCTTTGCTAATAGGCCTTCAGTTCTACTGCCAGGAAGTTTTGAGCCAGCCATAAATGCCATGTGACTAATCATCATGATGGATTCTTTATGACTGACAGATACTTCAGAATGGTCAAAGATGCTTTTTGTAGCCAGATGATGTAGTTGCAGTATCTACCAACAGGTGCTAACTGGACCATGCTAACCAGCCAAACCTTGACCTTTTGATTGTAAAGTGTGTCCTATTTCTAGGTGATTATGTGCTGAAATGACCTTCATCTTCTGTTTTATTGCAGTCATGTACTGTATACCATACATGAACAGGCAGCTATACTGAACCGGCCCTGTGCTGGGATGTGCTGTATATTGTGCCATCTACTCTAGTGAAGAAAAAGAAAGAAATAAATACTAAAATGTATTTGAAATACATTTATTTTGTGCTATGTATACTACAAGTACATTTACATATTTATGTGCATAATAAAAATGCCCTGCAATTGTTCTTTTGGTATACTAATCTGGAATGCTTAAAGTCTGCTAAATTGGAACTATTATATACAAATTTTGTGCTTAATGCACTTTAATTGTGTGAAAGTAATGCTGAGGTCCAACTAAAGTTCTACTTAAGTATTTTTTGATTGTGCTAAAATGGAACTGTTGCAAGTATACTTTAGGAACACTTTAAATATCTTGCATTTAAAGACTAATATTATACAGAGATCATACAATCCTTAGTAATAGTGATTTTGTAGTGACATTTTAGGCATAATATTAAGAAATGTGCATTGTGCATTAAAGAAATACTCCAAATAAAGTTTCATTATAATTTTATATCAGTACGTCTTAAAGGGATACTCCACCCCAAAATGAAAATTTTGTCATTAATCACTTACCCCCATGTTGTTCCAAATCTGTAAAAGCTCTGTTTGTCTTCAGAACACAATTCAAGATATTTTGGATGAAAACCAGGAGGCCTGTGACTGTCCCATAGACTTCCAAGTAAATAACAATGTCTGGGTGCATAAAAGGTATGAAAGTCGTCGTCAGAATACTCCATCTGCCATCAGACGTGCAATCTGGGTGTGTATGCTCTTCTGTATCATCCGTGCCACAAGGATGTGCTGTTTTCTTTCAAATCAAGCTAAATACACATAGAAACAGCGCATCCTTTTGGCGCAGATGATACAGAAGAGCATACACAGGATACGGTGATATGGAGAGACACATAGGAGACTGTTGACAAAGGAATTGTTGAATAAAGTCGTTATTTTTGTTTTCTTCACTTACAAAAAGTGTTCCCGTCGCTTCATACACACCCAGATTGCAAGTCTGATGGCAGATGGAGTATTCTGACGATGACTTTCATACCTTTTATGGACCTTGACACTGTTATTTACTTGGCAGTCTATGTGACAGTCACATGCCTCCCGGTTTTCATCCAAAATATCTTAAATTGTGTTCCGAAAAGATGAACAGAGCTTTTACGGATTTGGAACAACATGGGGGTAAGTGATTAATGAAAAAAAAAATCATTTTGGGGTGGAGTATCCCTTTAAGTGATGTCAATAAATATGTTGGATTTGAAGCATACTTAGTATGAAATAAATGTATTTTAAGTTAATTATGGCATTTCAAAAAAAAATAATAATTACTAGGGTATCCTCACTGCAATCTGCCGAGAGCTGAATCTTGGCTCTCAGTGGCAAGAGAAAACCATTGTTTAATCAGTGAAAATGGTAGGAGTGGGTGGTTGTATCGGGGTATAAGAGGAGGTCGTCTCACAGGCTGTTTCCTAATTACACTTTTATTTATTCACAAGCAGACACAAGCATTTTCCACTGAAATCACACTCTCTTTTACCTCCTGTGGTCCAGGGCCTCTCTCCGATCTCCTTTATCATCCCAAATTGACGTTTATGTTCTCACTCCTATTGTTTCCCGAGGTTTCTGCCGCTTATGTCCAGCGGTTTATTTCAATTGGTGTTGGTGTCTGTGTGCTGCTGTTGGTTTAACTGTAGTCAAACAGAGGAATTTGATTTTAGCTTTATCCTTGAATGTGTTCTTGGCACATGACTGACTGATAGTTTGTGCAGACGTTTCCATTGTATTGTCTCATTTTTAGTAGTTTATAATTCATGTGCATCAGTCAGTCTGTTTATAACAGGCATCAATTAGTTTCATAAAACATTCATGGACAAAGAAACTCGATTATCCTCTAAAGTAAACCATCAATTAGTCATTCCTAAAATAAGTGTTTTAGGCTGTATGAATCTGTCAGTGTCCTAGAGTAAAGGAGACATCGAGAGTGCAAAGGACAGCGATTACTGTGCGCTGCAGGTGTGAATTTTTACCTTCACACACACAGAGCCTTGACACAGCCATTTCATAGTCGACGCAGGATAAAAGTTGATGATGCGTGCAGAGGTTTACGAATGAAGAATGCTTCTTCATGAATATGAAAACAACATTTTCATCAGTCTAGGAAGGGCTGACGGGGGAGCCTACATTGTTTTGCCTCGACCACAAGTGACTTTTGCATTCGTTGTTTTCTCAAGCTTTGGCAAACAGCCTTTTCTCTTTTTAAGGCAGTTGCACAGGTAATAACACAAAGGTATTTGTAAAAAATCAGCGAAATATATGCTGTTATTTAACCTTGAATATTTGAAGAAAGGAAGAAAAAAAAACAATAGACTGACAGAAGCTGGAGCTCTATTGGGCTTATGCATGTTATTTTGTCTCTAATTCATAAAATGTCCTGTTGACAACTGGGAGTGGTTTGAACCATCATTTGTCTTGTTCGGTAGTGCTGTGTTTAATGATTTATCACAGTAAACAAGCAATATAGCAAACTCAATAAATTGACCAAGAGTAAGTGTAATTATCTCACCTGTCATAACATTCACTTTAATTCTTCTTAGAGAGACTGGATCAGGCAATGAAAAGCTATGTTGTGTACAATACTTTTCAAATGTTTGGGGTCAGTAGGATATCATATATATCAGAAATAAAGATGAAATTAATTAAAATAATGTGTAAAAATAAGATATAAAGAAATGAATGCTTTTATTTAGCACAGAAATATGTCCAACTCGTTTTCTGAAACTTTGGCCATGTTTAGCATGAGAATCCAGTGTAAACAGTGTAAATAACTCAGGATGCATGAAACAGCCTTAAAATTATGACAGTAAAAATCAAAAGTGAAAGTAAAGACATTTATACTGTAATAAAAGTTTTCAAATAAATGCTGTTCTATAGAGTTTCTATTCATCAAAGAATCCTGAAAGATGTATCACAGTTCCCACAAAAATATTAAACAGTATTACTCTTTTCAACCTTTATAATAATAACAAATATTTATTGAGAGCAAATCAGCATATTAGAATGATTTCTGAATTATTATGTGACACTGAAGACTGGAGTAATGATGCTGAAAATTCCGTTTTGCATAACAGGAATAAAAGTTTAAATTTATTAAAACAGAAAACAGTCATTTTAAATTGTAATACTATTTGACATACTGTTTGTGCTGTATATTTGATCAAATACATGCCTTAGCATATGATATTTCTTTCAAAAACATTAAATAATATTGCAGACCCCAAACTTTTGAATGGCAGTGTATGTGTTTGTAGGTTTATAATATGAAAGGGAGCTCACACAGAAGCTCCTAGTTGGCAAAAGTAACATGCTGTTATGAAAAGCCCCTGAGCTACCTAAACCTCCCAACAGGCATTTTAAGTTTTGAGTTTTATTTTTCTGTCCTAAAATGTTTCAGTGCATGTATAGTTGTGTGTGTGTGTGTGTGTGTGTGTGTGTGTGTGTGTGTATGTGTGTATGTGTGTGTGACCATTGGTTTGTGTACACATCCTCGGGAGGGTGTTTGAGTGTGTATTGGCAGATGCTAAATGTCTCTCTGGGGTTAAGAGGTCACCCTCTTCCCTCCACATTGAACATCTGTACACTGACCTCCCTCACCCTGCACCTGGGCCCAAAATCAGGCCACGTCTCCCAATGTTCACTGTTATAGCAGCATGCTGACGAGGACTTTTTCTCCAGCCACAGGGATCATGCCTCTAGAGAAGAAGAGGCATTCATCTTGTGGCCCCAGACAGCCATACATAGTGTTACAAACAAAAGTACCCCTAAACAGAAGTTAACAATGTCCAGAAGTATTTCCAGCACACCTATAGAGCTAATGAGAGAGAGAGAGAGAGAGAGGAACTAAACTTTACTTTACTTCACCTTAGCACTGCAGAATCACTTTCATAGTTATATTCTGCAAACTTGGAAGAAACAGAATGTAGGAGACAGTGGGGTAAGATGTGTCAGGGGGTAAACTGTGTCACCCCCTTAATCTAGAAAGTGCCATTTCAGATATATAGACAGTATATTATGTTTTTCTGTGAAAGCCCTTAAGAAAAATGCTTTGGTAAATCATAGCTAAGACATAAAAATGCATAATTCTTAGACAAAGAGTCAAAAGTCCTATTTATAATATAAAAAGTCAAAACTGACAAGTCTAAATTATCAGATAAAAAGTCTAAATCATGATATACTAAGTCATAATTGTGAGATAAAAAGTCCATTATCTACCAAAGCATGATTGATCTTTTTTTTTTTTTTTGTGTGTGTGGTGGAAATGGGCTTCCATATATTTCTATGACTGTAGATGATAAATCTTTTACTATTTCAGTTCATCTGAAGATGTATTATTATTGTTACATAATTCTTTAATTTGTGTCTAATGTCTCAATATTTTCCCTTGCCTACTATTTTATCCTTGCCTATAGGGTTATTAAAGGGATAGTCCAACCAAAAAGAACATTTCTGTCATCATTTACTTGCCTTCATGTTGTTACAAGATATTTTTCACAATATATTCCATCACTCAGTGCTCACTGATCACAGATCAGAGTCTGGGTCATCAGAGCGTGTCACCCCCAGATAAAGCCATGGGGCCAGTGAGCTCAGATCAGTCCTCAATGATCTTTAGAAAGGGGATCAGACCCCATCACCCCTCCCGCTGTACCTGATCACCAGGATCTCTCCCAATTCCCAGCATTCAGGGACCGGCTTTACTCTTATTCCGTGTTTGATCCAGCACT
Source organism: allo-octoploid hybrid of Carassius auratus x Cyprinus carpio (assembly GCA_024542945.1). Taxonomy (NCBI): domain Eukaryota; kingdom Metazoa; phylum Chordata; class Actinopteri; order Cypriniformes; species allo-octoploid hybrid of Carassius auratus x Cyprinus carpio. The sequence continues at coordinate 4,499,784 of CM045040.1, forward strand.
GTTGCCATTATAATACAATGACGAACAGCAGATTACATGGCCAGGCCAGCACTGATCCACTCTACTCACACACACACACACACACACACACACACACACACACACACACACACACACACACACACACACACTTGATCTGTTCTCCTTTGGTTGGATTTATATTATAAGAACAAACTCTTGACGTTCTGTTTGTCAATACACTTCGTTCACGAATTTAATCCCCCGCACATACACGTCCTTCTCTCGTAGTCCTTGGCACATGCACATTCTTGTTTTTAAAAAGAAAAGAAGAGGATAAGAGGAGAGAGAGCACAAGAGGCTTTTTACTGTCGCAGATTTAGCATCTCAAGAGCAAACACTTGCTAAACAGGGGCCAAACACAAAAGTCTTTGGTTAGATAGTTGATGACTAAAAGCATGCTTGAAATTTTATTTTCTGTGTACAAAGTAAGAAATTAATCTCATTGCATAGCCAAAGGGCAGTCTATTTAGATTTGTGAGTGAGCAGTCATATTTATTAATTACTTTGTTTGAAATTAAACCCAAGGCCTGAAATACTATTCTAATGTGTATTTATTTATTTATTTTAAAACTAGCTGTTAACCATTTGCAAAATGTCACTATTAAAACGAGTTTACCGTAGTGCCCCCCCCCCTTTTTTGACAGTTTATTTGGTGTTCTGTGGTATACTGTACATGGAAAGGTGGAAAGTACCATGGTACTTTAATTGCCTTATTAATATACCATGGTTTTAATACTCACTATTTTGATATTAACCTTGACATTAGATATTAAATCTTGTTTTCTTAAAAAAAAAATAATAATAATAATAAATGAAAAGAAAAAACTAGCTAGTAGTAGCTGCTAATGTGGTCAAAAAAATAAACTTTATTCAAAAGGAAAACAAGACAACAATAAGAAAACAAAATTTTTCTAACCCCACATGACATATTTGTTCTTGTTTTTTTTTTTTTTAGAAAACTAAGCTTAAAATTTTGAGTTATTTTGCTTCTTAAAGGGATGTTTATGTAAGAGATGCATTTACTCACTCTCAGTTGCCGGTAGCCAATCAATGTCAATGACTATCAGCAACTGTTTGGTTAGCAACATTCTTCTAAATATCTTTTGTGTTCAAAAGAAGAAAGAAACTCATACAGGTTTGGAACAACTTGACAATGAGTAAATGGTGGCAGAATTTTCATTTAGTGAACTAACACTTTAAGTATTTATTTAAGAATATTTAGATATATGTACTGGAAAATGAAAAAAAAAACTCATTAAGAAAAACACTTTTTGCAGTGTTGTAAGCATGTGAGTCTCTTCGTAGGCCTGGTTCACGTATTGTTTTAGTCCATCTGCTTGTACTGATCAGATTCCTGACAGTAGTAGACAGGGGATCAGGTTGTGGAGCTCGCTTTCAGGCAACTGTCATGGATCAACAAGCACGAGATGGGCAGGCTGAGAAAATGGAAATGGTTTTGGGTGCTGGTGGGAAGAAAACTTGGATTGGGAGGTTCATCTTTATTGCATTACTTCGTGTTTCATGGGAAAATATTATTAGGAGCATGTTTGATGCTTCTTATTTGGCCTCCTCCCTGCTCTCTCTTTCAGTTTTCCTCTGATAGACAAGAGTAATAAATGTAACATGATAGAGAGATTTGTTTTCTTTTTGCTTTAAAATTACATGTCAGACGTTTCCAAGCACCACAGGTTACCTCATACAAAGCAGCCCTGAAGTGAAAAGCCTCGCAACACAGTCATGTCCATGTACAAAATGTTTCACGGTAAAAGAGTCAAACAGAGCCAGTGCTTCCTGCAGATTCATGCACTGAATTCAAGCTGCATTAAAGATTACACTGAGCCAAACAACGTCAATTAATGCTGCTTCATGAGGTACGAGAAAACAGCATCCAGCAACGCCAGCACAGCTTAAAAAGAGAAGACAGGAGTTTCCTGTCTGACAAGCGACTTAACAAGCTGGGTGGTTGAGTGTTTTAGGGGCTTCCTGCCGCCTCGGAACGTCTGCATGTGAATTTGGAAAGAAAGAATAACAACACAAACAGCTTTGGCAGGCTGTCATCACTGAGAGCGTCCTTTCGTCCCTGATTTGATGTTTATTCTGATTGCACTTCACCCTCACAGTGCCGTTATTCCGTTCGCATTTCCTGCATCGCTTAACACACTTTTTGACATTGCCAACTGATAATTGATTGACAGTCTGATAAAAGGGTTTTTCAATCATTTTTCCCCAGGAGCTCCAAACCATCACAGCCAGTCCACCCTGCGGCCGCCCATCCCTCCACCGCACAACCACCAGACGCTGTCGCACCACCAGTCCTCTGCCAACTCTCTCAACCGCAACACACTGAGCGGCCGCCGCAACCCCATCCACGCCCCTCCCTCCGCCCCGGGCGAAGGGCCCACCACACCCGAGTCAGTGCAGCTGCAGGACAGCTGGGTGCTCAACAGCAACGTCCCGTTGGAGACCAGGTCAGTGGTCACTTTTGCACACAACACATCTGGGCTGCGTTTCCCAAAAGTGAATTGTGACCATAGTTGGCTAACGATGCTTTTGGAAAACGCACCACAGTATAATTAAGCATAATTAACCATTAGCAACTTAAATTTTAGACACACTATGAGTAATAATAGAAACATTAAGTACTTTTTAATTTAATTTATTTATTTTATCTCAGCTCTCTTGAAACACTGTTTCCAGCAAGATTCCAGAATAGAATATAACTGTTGTATAAATGGAAATAAATGGCAGTTTTCGTGCAGAAAGGAGCATTCAAATAGCAGGTTATATCCTAATTCTGACAAAACAATCTTTTTGTGGCCCCCAGGGAGCAAGATTATTGAGTGCGATGTGACAGAAATTGTGTCTCAATCCAAAGAGTTGTTTTTATGAAAATTCTAGGACTATTATTAGTTGGGTGGAAGCAATTTAGGTATTTTGACAGGTCTAGTCATTTGAAAACTTTTTTAACCTATTTCTGCATTTAATTCTGTAATATTCTACAATTTCAGAAATAAATAAATGGGTAGAAATTTATTATTTTCTAATATAGAAACTAATTTGTAAACAATACCTAGTATTGCATTTATTTCTGTTAGTATAGACCAGAGTATTGCGATATATAATTCATAAACAAAAGTTTTTTGTTTTTTTTAGTTTTTGAAAGAAGACTCTTATGTATATTCTCAAAAGCTGCTTTTATTGGATTGAAAATGCAGTTTAAAAAAAAATCTAATATGATGATTTGCTACTCAAGAAACATTTGTTACTATTATCAATGTAGAAAACAGTTGTTTTTCTTAATAGAGGTTTATTTTTTTGGAATTTATTTGACTTTGTTACATTATAATGTACTTAGTATTTATAAATGTGTCTTTGCTGAATTCTTTTCTTGAACCTTTGAATGGTAGTATTCATGGTCATTTTGACCTTTTTCTCTCTATTTCTGTACTTACAAAATATGTAGTATTATGGTATGTGACTTTCATGCTCGGTAAACATACAGTAGTGTGTGCTTACAGATCACACGTGCACACTGTATTATGCATGTCCAGATTTTAGAGTATTAGCATTCATAGTTCCCTCAAATGCAAATGCTCTGTCTGTCATGCGTACACATTCACTCACCCCTGTGCCTCAGCTTTCTCGTTCACACTTTCTCTCTCTCTTTCTTTCTCTGTATGTTTCTCCTGCTGGGCTGAGGGTCACCTCCTCTGTTCCCAGATCAGAGAAGCAGCATACCCGCATGCACTATTCATGAGGCCGGGCTGCATGTTTAATTCACCAGGACAGGTCTCAAGCCTGTTGGAAGTGCAGGTTCCTGACTGGCTGTAATTAAAGCAGGGTTGATAGGCGGTTCTGTATGTCAGCATGGGCCATCCAGCACTCAGACATGAATGCTTTGGGAATGCTGTGTACAGGACTGGAGAGTGACAAGGTTTTGTTCAGTTCAGGGTCACCCTGTGATACACACACATACAATGACAATATGCCTGTGACCTCCAGCGTTAATTGTCTGCTGTGTTTGATTGGCATCTTTGTGCTGCTGATTATGTGGACACGCCCATTGGCACCTTCCTGATCACAATTTACCCAGAAAACGTTTCATGTGGTTTGCATCAGGGCTTTTCAATCTTTACAGATCCAGAGGCCTCCCCCCAGCCAGACTCTCAGCCATAATAGGGACTCCCAGTATTAAAATGCAAATTTTCTCTGGAACACTTTATAATAACGTTCATTACGAACATTAAATTTATTATAAAATGCAAATAGATCTTTATTTAGAAACTGGTTGATAGAAATGGCATCAAAATTTCAGCTCTTTATGTTTTATTTATTTTCTGCATGGACCCCTTGGAGTACCCTCAGGACCCCCTGAAGGGAAAACCCTGTGTCTACACGAACAGCAAAGAGTTTCCCGTGGAGAACAAAAAAGAAGGGAAGTTCAACATGTAATATCAGAGCAGCAAATCTAGCATTATTATTATTATTATTATTATTAATATTATTTGCATATAAATGTAAATACATTAATAAATTAATATAGCTTCATAAAGCCTATTCTTTTATTTTAAATCTTTTTTATGTTAAGCAGCACTGACCCTGACATGTGACAAATGATGATATTTCTTGTCGGGAAACTCCTGTGGATTCCAGCATTGCATTCTGTCCTTCGGTTCTTCGGTTCTCTGTCGTCATAAATCACTGGAAGTTGCCAATGTGTGTAATATCTATCGGCTTTATGGCTGGGTAATATTTAGACAGCTAACTGGCACTGGATAATTGTCTCACAATCCTTCCTCATTTGCTCATAAAATTATGAGGTGGTCCTATAATGAAGGCCCAACGTTCAGCATTGACTCGTGGATGCTCAGGTGTGTTAGAATGGGCTCCTGTACTAAAGCCATCAGGACTACCCAGCAGCACTAAGCCTGCCATCTGCTGAGACAGAACTACACTCCCCACACCAATCCAAACCTCACCAAGCCAGGAAGCCGGCCCAAACTCTAGCCCCCCTCCCCGTTCCCCTGCTAGCAGGCGCCGCCCCTCTCACTGCAGCTTTTTAATTGGGGTTCTGTCAATGCAGATGGGCCACCTGTCACACACGCACATGTAATTCACAAATGCATTTCCAATATATTCACATTCATTAACTGCATTACTCTTCGCATTTGCGGAGGCACTGAAGTGTGGTGAGCATGCGTGATTTAGAGAAATCGTGAGTACAGATTGAACCACCAGCAAGCCACCCAGGATCTGTGCTGGCATCAACCAGCATCACACACACCATTCCTGTGCAACAGGCGGGTTTGTGGCCCTTCTCAGTGGAATCCTGCAAGTGCCTGTTCACTTCACTATGGTCACAAGTGTTAACTTCAGAGACAGTGATCCTTTTGCATGTGTCTTTAGATTATGTGCAAAAAAAAAAAAAAAAAAAAGTTCAAAATGAAAACACTGTCGTTTTTAACCCACCTTTATGTTGTTATGAAAATATAAGCATTTTGGCATTGGATGTTTAAATAATTGATTTTTGAGTGAACTATCCTTTTAAAATGTAAAGTATATGTGTGTCTGTGTGTCTGTGTCTGTGTGTGTGTGTGTGTGTGTGTGTGTGTGTGTGTGTGTGTGTGTGTGTGTGTGTGTGTGTGTGTGTGTGTGTGTGTGTGTGTGTGTGTGTTTGAGAATTTTTTCCCTCAAGATTTAAGGCCTTTTGCCTTGAGAACAAACTCAACCAATAATGTCAAATAAAAGATTAATATAATATAATAATGTCGCCCTATTCCTAGAATAAACATTACATTTTGAAATTACTAGATTTAACTTGTATTACTAGATTAAAATTCAATTCTGAGTTTATACTTGTGTTTTGATATTACAAATTATATTAGTGCCATGTTTGTATGTTGTCTTCAGAGATTTTTTTATTAGTATTTTTACCTGGCCCCTCTTCTGTAAAATAATAATACATAAAACTGAGTTTAATTTTAAGGTACAGTAGATGCAGTAACAGACGCAAAAACACTGTTTAATTCTGATGCCCCATTTATATTGGTCATTAAGGTAATCTCTGAAGGTTTGTGGTCCAGTTTTCTCCAAAATTGCTGGGTAAATTTTAGTTACTTTCATTGAAAATAAATGACTTCCAGTCATATTTTTTTTTTTTTTTTTGGCAAACAACTGTCAGGGTAAAGGCCCCTTGATGGGTGGAAAATGGTCATGTGAAGCTAATTTAAGATAAGGTTTTGGTGCAAGAAACCTTGACTTCAGTGGGGAAAAATAATGATTTCTATAAGAATATAAAAGGCAATTTGAAATGAAATCAAATATGTAATAAAAAATAAGCTGCCATATAATGCTTAAAATGGCATCCAGCCCATTAAGTAGCCGAACAGATCAGAGATGTGTTCAGCTGTGTAAATAGCACAGAATGTCACATGGACAGACAGGCGCTCAGTTCCTCAGTGTGGAGAGATGGAGGCTCGGGGAGTCTGTGTCTGCAGAGTCTCATCTCCTCTCGCCTCTGGGTCACACAACACTAAGCCAACACACTAAAGTTAATAGGCCTATTTTTATTTTTGTATCAACAGCAGAGAGAGAGCATTTTCACACACTGTCTGCCTCTCCCTGACCAAAAACACGGACCAAATCCACCTCTGCAGATTTATAAAGCAAAGAGAGAAAGTTTGGAGGAAAGTCTCCAGCCTTGTGATGCAACAGCAGCCTCCTGTGATGCCATGCTCGTGAGAGATTCATGGGAAGCTTTTGGTCGGCACTTTTCTAGTTACTTTTCTGTGGACAAATAAGTTAACTTGTGAGTGGTGTGCTGTGCATTGTATAGTCAGTTGAGACCGGGAATGGCATAAGTTCCCATAGGATGAACAGGTTATTTTCCCTCCACTGCATGTTTTCTCTTTGTCTCCTAGTCACTCTTTTTTTTTAAATTATTGGTTATTTTCAAAGCGCATTTTCATTCAAATAAATGCATATAGTCTTTGCAGTTGTTTTAAAAGCTACCGATGCTTCATAGCCATAGATTAAATAGGGATTAATTTAGTTCTAATTAATTTTATATATATATATATATATATATATATATATATATATATATATATGTCTAAAGTGACCCCTGTTATAGAGGGTTAAAACACAAAAATAGACATACAGTAGGGGAATATAATCTCAGAAAGAGTGAGTAGCATGACATTTAAAAGCAAAGAATATTTTTCTTTCTTCTTGGAATTGGAGGTCATGTCTGTTTCTGTTTAGGTGGATGACTTTTAAAGGGGTTTAGATTGATTACCTTGAATATTCCACCTGCAGATCAACACCCTGAGCCATTTAGACAGGAACACACAGCTGTGTGTGTGTCCTCTATGTAAATTCTGTTATTTTATAGGTCAGGCCTTTCCTGTTGAAGTAGAAAAGCAAACCTTTCTCTGAGAGGTACCTGCACAGCTGCCAGTACTGCAAGATTGATTGCCAAAGTATGCAGTTGTCAGACAGGTAGAGGGAGAGGAGAGAGACAAGCTGGGGGGAAAGGGGGAGGATCCGACAGATTGTTTCGGCTGAGAAGGAGTGAGAGGGAGAGATCGGAAAACAAGAAGGAGGGTGGAATCGGTTTTCGGCAGCATAAATGACTGGAGATGGCCCGGTCCTGTGAAGGCTTATTTCCAATCATAGAGTGAGGCCTTTTCACCAGCTGATGCCTGCTTCAATTTTGCTCTCATCTCAGGATGCCTCGAGCTGCTCTCTTCTCCCTCCATACAGACTCGTGCACACTCAAATTAGATTCCCAAGCAGGTCGCAATATCACAATTGAGCCAAAGAAGAGGGCTTTCACATGCACGGTGTGGGGGAAGTTTCTGGAGGTGTGTATTGTGGTTACAGCCCGGCTGGTGTTTGTTTTTTGTGTGTGTTTGCAGCAGGGTCCTGTGTCAACTTCTTAAGCTGTAGTTTGGGTCTGTGTGCCACGAGAGAATTAGATTTTTCTGTTTGTGCAGACATCAGAGATTCAATTTGACTTGTGCGATATGCTGTGCACACATTCACAGGTCCATGAACTCCTTGAACCAGATGCCTCTGCGGTTATTTCTACTGTACATTTGATGTTGCAGCATCCATTCTGCATCATTTCACATCCATTAGTTATGGGTAATGTAATTTTTGACCTCAGAAGATGATTCTTGTGAATGTTTAATTGTAGCACTTGCAATCTCACTCATACTTTTTAGCACAAGGTACTTCATGTACAGACTCTTCTCATCCTTTTATAGTATTTCAGATGACTTCACATTTACACTAGGTGAAGTGATACAAAAGAGCCTGGTTAGATCATTTTGGTAGATGTGTTGTCCATTCTGATTACTAAGGGAAGCTAGCAGTAACACAGTAAGGTGCATTTAGAGAGTCATTTTGTTGTAGAAAATTGTAAATATTTGTAAACTTGTTTCATTCCAAATCTTAGTGACAGTCCCATTAGCAAATCTTATGCAGTCCCATTAGCAAAATTTGGGCCAGTTTTCACAGGCAGAAGAAGTCCTGTAATGTATAGTCCACTGAAAGTGAGTTGAGGTTGAGAACACAAGTGTAGTTTTACTGATAGGCTAAATTTGAATCATATACAAAACAGCCAAAATCAAAACCGTGACATGAGCTAGAACAGACTTGACTTAACATAAACTAGACAAAACTCACCAATTGCACATCAAAACAACAGCTAGACAAGAGATATGAAGCCAAATCAAACTTCATACTTCAAACCAATTTGATTTACATGGATTCCTATTGAAATGAATTTCACTTGCAAAAATGCTAAACCACAGTAAATTTGACCTTAATGATGGCCCTGTATTATTTGCATAGTGAATTGTGATTGGCCTTTATTGCACATTTTGTGGCAAGGTCTACATTTGTCCTTAGTGAAAATGCAGTTTGGAGTTTACTTTTTTATTTATTTTTTCCTTTTTTGCTCAGAAAAAGAGGCCAAAATTGTTGTGCAATTTTAGGTTATAAATGCAGCTTTTAAGGGAGAATAAAAGCAGGAAAATTGTCCTAAAAGAAAATTGTTTGAATTCTTGAGCTCAGGCTGAGAAGTGAGCAATGCACAATTCTGCTTCTCTCTGCCTCTTTTCTTTCTTTCTTTCTTTCTTTCTTTCTTTCTTTCTTTCTTTCTTTCTTTCTTTCTTTCTTTCTATTCTTCCCCCCCCTCTTTCTTTTTCCCTCTCAGACTTCATCAGTGGTTGCCAAGGTATCTGTGTGGGGCAGATTTAAATTCTCAGCTGCGCTCCGAGGCCAATTTGTTATCCTAACGGGAGCCAATCAGAATACAGGTGCCCGCAGCTCGCTGAAGATTTATGGGCCCTCTCTGTGCTCGTGCCGCACGCAGATCAAATTCTGGATATGGCGCAGCAATCCCAGCAAACATAATTAGAAAAGTTTTTGGAGATCTTTGTTTTGGTGTTTAGCCTACCCATCGCCCAGTAGTTGGTTTGCAGGAGGAGAATGTGGAGAGCAAAGCAAAGTTTAACAAAGCTGAACAAAGTGTGATTCAGGTCAGGAAGAAACTTGTCTCGGTGAATCTGTTCTCGTGCTGGGTGTTTTGGGATGTGGGCGTTCAAAAAAAGAAAAAGCAGTTAAAAAAGTATTTTACTCCTATTACAGCATGCAAAGAGAGATATTTCTCGACCGCGGTCACTTACCTGTCTTGATAGGCGCTGATGTTGGTTATTTAAAGTGGAAAAGTGATGTATATAATGAGGGTGTCAATCAGAGGCGTGTGGGCAGCGAGTGTGAGATCAGACAGTTAAATGAGGTATAGATCTGGAAATGGAAAGTTAAAAATGAATAAATAAACACTGGTGTCTGACACTAACTACATGTTTGGTGATGAGGGTTCTTCTGGGGCTGTCACAACTAATGAGTGGCAGGGTCCGTTTTCGGCAATGCATATTTAACAGGGCTCAATGACACACACACACACACACACATATAAAGTGAGAACACACCTGTCTAACTGAGACAAGATCATTAATCAGCTCTTGCACACTACACATACCATGACCTCAACAATGACTTCATCAGCGCCTGCAGAGAACTTAAAGAAAGTACCTGAGCTTATCTTTTTTCTTTGTCTCATTTTGTCTCACTTCCTGTCTCACTTCTCATCTTGACACCTCTCCTGTCTTCATTTCCTCTCCTCTTTTCTCCTCTGCTCTCCTCATCTCATATCATCAGGTCTTTATGCCTCATCTCGACTCATTTTTCTCCACATCTCATCTCCTCTATTCAAGTTCCTTTGTTTCGTCTCTGTTTTCTCTTTTCATATCTCCAGTGTCCCCATCGTGTCTCTTTGCATTTCCTTGTTTCCTTGTTTATTTACTCTTTTGTCATCTCCTAAGTTGTCATCTTTCTTCATTTTCCATCATTCCTTGTCTCCTCTCAGCTCTTCTCCTCTTGTCATCCCAGCTCCTCTTCTCATCTTGACTCCTCTCCTTCATTTGTTTTATCACCTCTTGTATCATTTCTTGTCTCTTCATCTGGCTTAATTTTGTTTTCTCTCCTTTCAGTTCTTTTCCTCTCCTTCACTAGTTGTTCCCGTCTCCCAGTAAATAAGTCATGTATCTCCCTCAGATCATTATGTCCCTGGTTTCTCAGTCCCTGTGGACTTTGAAAAGTGCAAAATTGCCATTGTCTCCAGACTGTCCTCTGCATAACCCCACCCTGTCAGCACTCCTTTTTTTGGGCTCAATCTGGCGTCTCTTTATTTCCTGTCCACCCCCTGGTCTGGCCTCATCTCTCTCTCTCTCTCTCTCTCTCTCTCTATCTCACGTCTCCCATCATCTCTGTTGGCTTCAACTCTTCCCCCTGCTTCCCTCCCAAACAATGCTCGACATAAATCACTGTCAATTAAGCATGCCGTGTAAATCAAGCATTTTAATTTCATTTCACAATTAAGCCACTCCATCCGCATTCGGCTTCCCCTCACCATCCCGAGATGAAATGAGCTTTCAATAGAGATTCAGCCAATAGCTATGAGTTACACTTCTGCTCGAGCGCACGCGCTTCCGAAATGACCTTAATTAATTTCCCTCCGTCACCCCTGTCAGCTGGCAAATTAGTGGCTGCAACCTTCTGCATGGGTAAAAATGATTTGGCATTTAAGTGACTGACTTGACCTTGCGAATCGCCCGACTTCAGACAGTGGCGGAATGACACGGAGGCGGGGCCACAGGAAGCGAAGCTGTATTTTTAGACATGCACTTTGGCTGCCTTTCTGTCACTCTGCTGCTCATTGCCGGCCTGATTACTGCCTACCTGTAGCCTGCTAGCTTCCCTGTACAGTTTGTGCACGGATGCACCTGACAGGAAGATGCGAAGGGAGACGATACGGGTTCAGATAAAGGCATGGAGCTGGAGGTGGAGGTACCACCTGTGGCATCACACCATCAGTTGGAGAAGAGCGGAAAGAATGTACGAAGAGTGAGTGTGAATATGAAGAAATACGAGATTCTACTTTTTTCCACTGTTGACTGAGCTTCCTGGTTCATGCACACAATTATTCAAGGTCTGCATGTGTTTGTGCACTACTGTGTGTATGTGTTATACATGCATGTGAGTCGGTGAGGCCTAAGGCAGTGTAGATGTCACCCTCAGCTGGGGAAAACTGGCTTTGTTATGTAAAGCCACTGTGTGGAATCCTCCATGTGGCCTCCATTCATTATACTGCTGCATTATTATCATTTATTACCATTCATTACATTTATCAACCTGCTGTCACTCTCTCTGTCTCTCCCTTAGTGGCTTTTGAGAAGGACAGACCTCTATCTTTTTCTTTTGTATTTCTTCTTAGGTTTATTTTCCCTGTAGGCTTGTGGTGAGATGAGCAGAGACAGACGTGGTGGGTATGGAGTCATGCCATGGAGAATTTTTTTTTTTTTTTTTTAAGGAATCAGACTTAAGATTTTTTTAAAGGGACAAATTAAATGTGAGAAGGGTTTCTTCACTGTGAGTGCTGGTATTCAATCTTCCAACACTGGTATTTTTCGCTGTTTGTATAACTCCATTTGTCTGTGTTTGTGTATTTCAGACATATTTAGTAGTGGGGAATTTTAATCGTTTCACCAGTAGGTGGCAACACATAACTGTCTTTATGAGTGAAGATATTGACCCGTATATGCAAATGATTTTGTCAAAAAGACTGATTCCTTTAGAAAGGAAACAAGTGACTCTCTTTGAATGAGTCATTGAATCATTTACTCAGTTGATTCATTCAAGCATGTTGATTCATTAAGGAACAAAACAAGTCTTTATGAGTGATTCATTTAATTATTCATTAACCCAATTAAAATAAAACTGATTTAAATTCTAACTAAACAAATGACTCACTCAATTCTGAATATAATTCGATAATATTACTCTTGCTATTTCTGTCTTATGCACCTTATTTTTTCTGAAATATGCGTGTCCATTTGTAAATGTAATGTGTCTGGGTTCCAGTCTCATCCGGATCCAGCTATTTTTAGCTGTACAATACAACTCGTTTTGCAAACTGGTGTGTGTTACCAATTATGAGTTAGTAACTGAATTATTCATTCAACCTATTTGTTCATTTGCGAATTAAACTAGTGACATACTGAATTAGGAAAAGCATACAAGCATAATACTTTTTCTATTTCTTTATTTAGAATTTCAGTTTTAGACACAATGCTGCCAGATTTGCTCCACAATCATAAACTGACAAACTGGCAGTATCATCTCTAAAATATAAGTTTCAAATTTTAAACAGATAATACAAGATGTCAATACTGAATCCCAAACTGTGATGTCAATAACAAATCCCTGGCCATGTTCTCTTGTGTATATGTACTGAACGTAAGAGTGCACTGTAGGTTAAAACTTAAAAATACATTGGTTACGGGTTAGTTAGGTGCTGACCCCAGTTGTCCCATCAGGCCAGATTCCAGGGGGGTTCAGTCTGTCCATCCATGGGTGAGTGTGGGATGATAGAGGGATGTATGGGGATAGGCTGATAAGAGTTGGGGGTAATGGAAGGGCTGGAGCACGACGGAACAAAAATCAGCTCTGGAAATGGAATCTGCCGCTGGAACGTGTCCAGAGATATTGGAAGGCATCTTGTGGAAAGAGGCTATTAAAGATCACAGGAGTGAGCAGCCTGTGGCTGTTTCCCTCGTAGGTTAGAGTTATGAGAGACGGATGTATCTGGGGGGTAGGGTGTGGGGGCCGATCCAGAGACAAGCCTCTCAGGCAGATACCTGACCGCAGAAAAACTCTCAGCCTCTTGATTTGGTCTTAATAGAGAACGGGACCTGATAAAACACGACAAACTCCAGGACCCCACGCTAATCATGACGGCAGCATGACCACAGCTAATCCATTTTACACTACATCTCTTTTTAAAAATGCATCCGTGCCCCAGGCACGACGGTGCTTTATGTGAGACGAAAGTCCTCATTTGCAGGGCAGGAAACACCAGCATAGGGCTCAGAGCAATAATTAACTGCTAAATTATTTAAGTACAATGCTAAATTGTACAAGTTTCATCAATAATCTATTGTAGCATTAAGGCTATGTTAGCGAGTATCACCACTAATGAAAGCAGCACGGAAGAGAGACTGGAGAACACCCGTGTGACACCAGAGAGACCTTTTTGACACTTTCTTTTTTGAGTGATGTCATTTCCTAAAGGTAAAGCGTGTCTCTTTTTTTTGAACCTGTGTTAAGTATCAATAAATATTAATTCTGTCATCATTTACTCAACCTCATGTCTGACTTACTTTCTTCCTATTGTGTAACACAAAGAGAAAACTGACTTCTGCTACAGCTTTCATTCTCACTTCAGCATATTCCATTTTTTTTTTTTTTTTTTTTTTTTTTTTTTATCGACATCAACAATAGACTTCTGCCGGTAAACATTTTGTGTCAATGTTAAGGGCAGGATTAGCTGTTTGTCGAAACAATGGGAGGCAAGGGAAACAGGAGATGTTTTGAAACAATTCTGTTTAGTACAAAAATGACACTTTTAAAGCCAGTCAGGGGTAAAAGTGATTTGTTAGATCTTTCAGAATTGCGCACCATTGTGAAAAACATTCTGTGGAATCCTGCCAGTCTGTTGTTACATGGCTCTGTGGTCTATGAACTGCATTTATGATGTTTTTGGAAGCTTAACGCTGATTATCTGTGAGTATGTTCTGTCTCACGGTAATCTCGGTGCTGAGGCTGCATATTAACAAATCACCTCCTGTTTGTCTGCGCCAAGAGTCCGTTTATGAGCCTGTAATGATTAATCTCACTGTGAAGTATCCTCCTGTCTATATTTTTTCTTTTCATCAGCTCGACGGAAATGACCCCATACTAGAAAATCAAACCGTTATGCACGGTCTAAGTGAAGTGTGTCTCTGTATAGTATGTGTTTGTTGTAGCTGAAAGGAATGGAGGCTTTTGAATTATTGAGTGACTTTGTTGTGTAAGTGTCCCTCGAAGGGCCGGGACAGGCCTGCGGTGCTGTGTGTTTGTGTGCCATATGTCCACTGCTCCACACTGAGGCGCTGCATACACTGTCCTTCACCCCCAACAAGCGCCTGCGACACTCTGTGATCAACGCAACACACACACACACACACACACACACACACACACACACACACACATATGTACCTTAGAGCTTAGAAAGAGAGGACGAGATTTGATACCAGGGATGGATGTGACCTTCCATGTGTGCTTGAAATATTAAAAGTGCTATTTATCTTTCTCTTTTCTGCAGGCATTTCCTGTTTAAGACCTCTTCAGGGACCACGCCTCTCTTTAGCAGCTCATCACCGGGTTACCCCTTGACATCCGGCACAGTATATTCGCCCCCACCACGGCTCCTACCCAGAAACACCTTCTCTAGAAGCGCCTTCAAGCTGAAGAAGCCATCCAAGTACTGCAGCTGGAAATGTGCCGCCCTGTCGGCGATCGCTGCAGCCACCCTGCTGGCCATTCTGCTGTCCTACTTCATCGGTAAAATATCTCATTCTCTTTTTTGTCTGTAGCCCTTCAGATAGCTTTTTATTGACTGTAATGTACCATCTTGCATCTGTTAAGTCTCTTTTTTTGGATCACTTTTAATAATCGATTGAGAGGCATTATAATGAGCACTTATATCTTTACAAACACGGATTCGGTGATAACAATAAGCAGATAATTTAATTCCACATAGAGATTAAATAGGCTATTCATCATTAGATTGTGTGTGTGTGTACTGTATGTGTGTGCATATTTTATCCAGATGCTGCTCATTATTGAATGTGCCTGAGGAGAAATGTAGAAAATATTACCTAACTCATACCGGGTGATCTCTGACTAGAACTCACCAGTTACATTGTTAAGATCTGAATTATTAAAAGCAGCGTTCCAGCTTGTGCTTTTTGCATCTAAGGTGCCCAGCAGGCTTTAACCAGCTGATTTTTAAAAGTACTCTGATTTTTACACAAGCACAATTCTGCCACAGAGTTAAAAAAAACAAAAAAAACAATGTAAGCTCGCACTTTTACTTGAAGCATTTCTATTTAACGCATACAAGTATGTTTATGCATTATGCCTTGTAATGTACCTTATAATACATCATATGATAACATGAATAATTGTAACAACACTTAATAATTGTAACACTTAATAATTGTAACAATACTGATCTATTCATTGTTACATCTTTGGAAATTGCAATGCATTAAAACACATAAGGAACAAACATGAATAGATCATAATACATATTAACTTTCTTTTACAGTTATTTATGAAAAGATGTGATGCATTATAGTGTGCATTATGAATTCCTTTAGGATGCATTATGCATTAAGGCTTCAAGTGTTACCAAAGTGAAATTATGATAGATAAAGTCACAATTTTGAAATAGGTTACCATGAAAAAATAACGACAGTTAGATTTTAATTTATTTTTTTACTAGTTGGAAACAGGCTTAGATGTTTCTTAGATTTCTTAGAGTTCTTTTGTGAAGGACATTTATTTATTTATTTAATTACAGATATGTATAAATGCTTGAATGATTAAAAGGAAATTCCCCAAAAAAACTAGTTTATTTGAGAATTAATTGAGTAAAGGTGGAATGAGTGAATCTCACCACTGATTGTACTAATTTTAATCAGAGGATTTCATATTATTGTGTGTTACTGGTCCAATTTAAAATTTGAATTTACTAGTCATATAAACCACATATACTCATGAATAATTATTTCAGTCTATTTACAACATGCTCGTTTACTCTCTGAATATCCATGTCAACCTAAAGACAATGTCGACCTCTGATTGTGGAGGACACTTTAAATGCAAAGCACTGCCGGGAGTCTTTAACCCCACACTGCGTCCGTGAAGGACACGCTCGAGGGTGTTATTATTTTCAATAAGACCTCTCTGGGTTCATGTTTTGTGAGTGTATGCGAACGTCAGTTATTGGGTAATGGAGAAGCGGTGGCCTTCCCCTCACACCTCACGGAGCAACGTAAGGACCCCCAGTGGAGAACAGAAATGAGTCCTCGCTCTTCACACTGGATGAGTTTAATACTGAGGGTGTGAACAGCATGAGAACGCAAGAAAAAATGAGAAAAAGGTACACTCTCAATGAACATCAGAGAGAAAGTCCGACAAGGATAGAGACACAAAAAAGCCACATAGACAAACAAAAGCGGACACAGAGGTAGAGGTTGTCTTTATGTGGCCTCCATTAGAAGCACACCTGGGCTGGGGAGTTTTGCTCTGGCAGGATGCCTCAGTCCCCTCTGTGTCTCTATTTAAAAGCCTTAAGCAAGGGGCAGATGTGTCACACAGACCCTCGCTGCCCCTCTTCTCTCTGGGGACCCCGCTCAACAGATGGGGCAGTCAGCAAGTGCAGGAGTCAGCACAAGCGCCCTTGTTCTCCCTGCCTGCGTCGCTGTACATGTATTCAGCTACCCGTCTGCCTTTCCCATGTCCTTCAGTGCTCCACGCTCTTTTGTGCTGTCCGAAACTCAGCTCACAGATAAAACCACACAGATATCCACTTGAAGCTGGGAAAGGTGCGAAAAGTGTGTGGACACTAAAGTGATCATTGAAAGTGCCATTTAAAAGTTTGGAGTGTGTAAGATTTTATGCTTTTTGAAAATTCTCTTATGCTCACCAAGACTGCATTTAATTGATTTACAAAAATACAGAAAGACAATTATATTGTGTATTATTATTATTACTATTATTATTATTATTATTATTATTATTATTTAAAACTATATAGTAGTATATTAAAAAATGTAATTTATTACCATGATGGCAAAGTTTTTTTTTTTTTTTTTTCCAGCAGTCATTACTCCAGTCTTCAGTGTCACGTGATATTTCTGATCATGTGATCATTTTAATATGCTAATTTGCTGCCCAGGAAGCATTTCTTATTATTATCAATCTTGAAAATCTTGTTGTGCTGCCTAATATTTTTTTTTTTTTTTTTTTTTTGTGAAAATCATGTATTATATATTTGCCGTCACTTTTGATCAATTTAATGTATTCTTGCAAAAATACAATTCTTAAAAAAATTAATAAAAAAAAAAAACTGGCCCCAAATATTTAGATGGTAGTCTATCCATTATATAACAGAATATCAAGTGCTATTTATTTAAAAAATTCAAAATGAAAATGAAATTAGTAAATAAATAAACTTTCTGGTTTTGTGATGATACTACTAATGTGATGAACTGCATCTGTGGATTAATTAAATTAGAAGTAATTTAAAAAATGGCCCAGAAAATGAAAGTGGAGCTAGTACTGGCAAAAGCTCTAGCATCATTTGTTCTCATATGCCACTGATGTTTTGTTTTGCAATGCAATGAAATGGATGTATTTTTCATTAGTACTTAGTGTCCAAACACTTATCAAATAGTAGTGACTCATACAACAGCTGTATATTGTTTGAGGTTGAACTTTTATTTTGGTCTGAACAGGATTCATTCCAGAGGAAGGATTCATTCAGTAAATGTGTATTTACTTTTCTAAAGGTAATTCTAGCTGTACTGTCAGCAGTATTCAGTGGATGGAGGTCTTAACTGCCGGAAACTGACCCTGCTTAAGCTCTCTGACAGTGTGTTTATGGACTTGTTCACATTTGTGTGCGTGTTCGTATATTAGTGTGTCCCCACAAATAGATAAATGTGCCACTGCAGCATTTTCTCCAACACAGACGTGGCTGCTAGTCCGCTGAGAGCTGCCCAATCTCCTTGGGAATGGAGAGAACGCACAGGGGATAGAAAGAAGAAGTTATTTTTATTTCCTCATCTTTTACTGGTAGCCTGAAAGACTCCTTTTTTGCTTCATTCTCTTTGGGGATGGATAACTGTCCCAGAACGGCACCATAGCCCCTGAAAGCCCAAATTCAGCACCAGGAGAGGAGGACTCACAGATGCTTGTACTAACACATTTCAGCTCCCTGTGGCTTACATTCACACACACGCGCACACACACAAACACACATGCTTACATACAAACACAGGTGTGCAGAACAGTTCTCTATGAGGAGAGGAAAAGAAAGAAGAAAAGAAGAGACAAGAGGAAGAGATGCAAAGAGCAGTGTCAAGATGAGACGAGACAAAAGAAAAATAGACAAAATAATCTGATAGATGAGACCTGATGATTTGAGGTCAGAGGAGAAAAGAATGGCCAAGATGAGATACAGTAAGACTTAAGAAAGGGATTAGACAAAATAACACAAAATGAGTAGAGATGAGACCTGATGAGATGAGATAAGAACACATATGATGAGACAAGACCAGGGAGAACAATTAGACAAATAACGTGATGAGATCAAACGAGAAGGAAAACAAGACAATGAGACAAGCGAAACACTGATGAGATGAGCAGAGAAGCATTGAGACCAGATGAGTCAATAGAAAAAGATGAGACAAACACTAAATTAGAAAAGTAGACAAGCATTAAAGTAAGATAAAATGAGAAAAAACTAAATGAGATGAGACCAGATGAGACGAGACCAGGGAGAAAACACAAGATGAGGCCAAACAAGCGGGAAATGTCAAGATGGACCAGTAAACAGAGATGAGATGAAATGGGACCATGAGAAGCATCAAGATGAGATGAGTGTCAGAGATGAGATGAAATAAGCATTAAAATGAGAAAGAAAGTGAGCCCAAAATGAGAAGAGATGCATCAAAGTGACATAGGCAGAACGAGAAATGATGAGACAGAGAAAAATAAAAAACAGGATGAGAGGAGAAGAAGTGTTGAAACAAGATAGAGTGCACCGAAAAGAGACTTATTGCATGCATTCATGACATCACTCTCGTCACTGTGTTGTGAGGCTGCTACAGCAGGGATGGGGTTGCTAGGATACAGGTGAGCGGTCCTGATGCAAAAGAGAAACAGGTCTGTCATCATATGTTGTGGAGAAGACAAACGCTCAGCAGCTCCCTCGCGGCCTCGTCTGCGCTAAAGACTGCTTGATTCATTGGCCCAGAGTGATCAAAGAAAGAAAGAGGGAGATCGAGGGAGAGTGGACAGGGGCAGATGGAATGTGTAAGAGAGATAACAAGGTTTAGACTCCATCAGGCTACATGCTGGTTGCACAGGCTGCAGTCTGGATGGCTCAGAGCCCAGAGAGGAACAACACAGCATCAGATCAGCAACAGGAAGACGACTTACTTATAAGGCACACTGACATAACTAAAAGAGCTATATACACTAACACACTAAATACACACCATTGACAAGTTAACAACATCCATCAAAATCAGATTTTAGCTTGAGGGTCAAGGGTTTGGAACCTTGAGCAACATTTTATCATTGCCTGTTGATAGTGGGATGTCTGCACGACTTTCTTTCTTAGTATTAGAAAGTATCTTTAGTAGTATTTTTGTATTTAATGTTATAATTAATATTGCAATTCTAAAATTATAAAATTATTTATAAGATATTTTTATTATTTATATTATATTTATATAATAATATAAATAATAATGGCTGTTAATATAAAATAATTATATGTATTATAAATTATAAACTTATACAAATTAGAAAAGTATTTAAAGTGAAATGCATCCAAATTATTTATTGCAAAGTATCGTTTGTATTATTATTTTACATTTTAGGTATTTATTATTTAGTGGTATATTTTGGATTTGTGTTCAATTTATTATATAATAAATTATTACATTATCATACAAATGTATTAATTCCAAAATATATCATATTTTTGTTACAGTGTTATTAGTATTTATTCATTCAATTTACATTATTATTAATATATTATTAACTATAAAGTCGTTACATTTATTATTAAATCAAATTATTAAAATTACAAATTTATTTAGTGCAAAATGTATCAAAACTATTTATTATTTATTTTAGAAAATATATATATATATAATTTTTTTTTTGAGATTTCACATTATTAAATTATCATAAATTTCAATATAAAATTAAATGTATTAATAATTATTAAAATTAAAATTATTGAAATTACAAATTAATTTATTGCAAAATATATCATAAATTACTAAGTAGGTTTTTGTTGTTGAATATGTTGCTCTAGTAACATGTCCTGTTTAAAAAAAGTAGCATGCAGAGGGCTACATACTGCTAGATCACTGTGCATTTTCAGAGCACATCAGTGTCCTTGAGCTGGGAAATTTGTGCGTGGGTGTGGGGATAGTGTGGGGTGTATGTGAGTTTTGTGTCACCTCTGTGTTGTGTGGATACAGAGGCGGCTCATACATCACTGAAGACAGGCCGTGTGGTGAGTGTCATGGAAGTAGACAGAAGACAAATTTGCACTCTCTCTCTCTCTCTCTCTCTCTCTCTCGCTCTCTCTCTCTCTCGCTCTCTCTCTCTCGCTCTCTCTCTGTACCCCCCTCTCTGTATTTTTAGCAGCATCATCACTTCCTTTCATTGCCCACCAATGACTCAAATGCTCATCGCCACTCTGGGCCGCTGACCTTCACGCCAGCCGACGCATGCACCTCCATCCATAAAGCAGCACTGTCTGGAGCATTATTGAGTAATCACAGCCGCTTACTCTAACCACATGCCGCAGTGTTGGGGCGGTCTGTGGAGTCAGGCAGCATCCATAAACATCACTCCACTACCACTGAAAAGACATCGATTGCAGTTTTAACGTCATTCGTCCTGATGTAGCTTCGGGGTCTTAAAGAAAAAATAAAACAGCATTAATTTCCATAATGTGATGCATTTTGTATTGAAACAGAATGTTCAATAGGGCATGATGTAGGGCAGGTCTTTGTTGTATACATCAAGATTCTTTATTGGATTGTGATCGTTTAGCTATTATATTATTGTTTCTATTATTTGCTCTAGTTACTTTTTATCAGCAGAAACAAAAAGTCATTTTAGATGCAAGGATATTACATTTTGATGCAGTATTTTATCGAATAATGTAAACTCATGTATAATGCACGATAACATCATGGATATTTTTTCAGTAAATACGACCAATTTTTATTTCAAGCTGTTTATAAAGCAATAGTTCACCCTTATTCAGCCATCATTTACTAACCTCATGTTACTTAAAAAAATAAAATAAAAAAAAAGTTCTTCAGTAGAACAAAAAATTAGACATTTTGAAGAATGTTCATGAACATAATGAACATAATTTATCTGAAATGCATGTCTTTACTGTCACTTTTGAACAATATAATGCATCCTTGCTGAATAAAATTTTATATATGAAAAATCTTACTGACTCCAAACTTTTAAATTGTAGCGTAAGTCTGTTTTGTGTATGGATAGTCATTATTCACTTTCATAAGGAGCGCTTTTATGATAATACTGAAGAAGCAAAGTCATACAGGTTTAGAATGACATGAGGGTGAACAAATGATGACAGATTTTCATCTAAGTTGCAAACAAGATGAAGAGACCTGCTGTGTGTGTGAGCAGGAGTGTGTTAGATGAGCAGCTTTATTCCACATTGTCACTGTGGCTCCGAGGTGACCTCGGCATGTCATCTCACGGCAGTCATGAGGGACACAGAGACAGTGAGAGAAACAGGATACTGGACTTTGACACTGCACCAACATATGGTACATAGGGAACGCGAAGCATATGGCATGTATGGTGTATTCCTGGTTTGGGAGCAGCAGGAGATGTAGACTGGAAGCTGGTGACTCTCAACAGACTGTTGTAGGTCAAGAGAAGTCATATCAAGAGCAAAGGGACACAAGTTTGCTTCAGTACGGCCGGCTGGTTGGGCAGGAGAGAGAGAGAGAGAGAGAGTAGAGAGCTTGTGCTGGCACACATTAGAACAGGATCTCTCTAAAGAGGAGGAGAGAGTGTGTGTGAAGGACGGCTTTCAACTCCTATCTTCTCCGACGTTCATCTTTGTCCTTGTCGGTTTTGATTGATGTGTTTCATTTCTGGCACGGTGGTCAGCCGATCGCATACACGCAAACTCCCACTCCAGTGCTAATGTTCGCAGCGGTCTTTGGTCTGTCAGCAGACGCCCACCGCTGCTCTGGCTGACCCGTACTGTCCGTCAGCAGCTGGCCTTCCCCTCTTTTCATGTCTGTCCCATCCTGTCAAACAAAGGTCCTTCTCTGAAGTAAAACTTTCACTGTCTAACCTCTATCATTGACTGTTTGGTGGCATCCAACAGATCAAGGGCTGTCAGTAAAAAGACAAACCGTACAGTCGTCAGCGTTGACCCCACAATGAATGAGGCTCTTGAAGGTATTAGATTGATTTCAGTTCACAAGCTGTTTATTATCGCCCATGAGATTTGAGGCGGTCACTTTCGTTGATATCTGTAATCAATGATGCCTCATGTGGCGAGTCTGTGAGTCGGACATGAGGATGTGTGCCGCTTTAAACTGTAACGAATGAGTCAGACAAGCTCGCATATGGAAAACAAGGCTAAATATTTCATAACTTCGAAGACAATGATGCAGTACTAGCATACAAATAAACAGTCACAATCACAGACATCAAGAATGTGCTGATCTCACAGGAAAAGGAAGGGAAATGTGGGAAAAGGAGGATATAAAATATAAACAGTATGAAAATATATCAAGAAAAAGTGCTGATATAATCTCACCTGGGACGTGCGTCAGAATGTCTCATACTGACAGCCGAGACAGAGACAGAGATGGAGGGAGGGAGGCAGCCATAATGAAGACAGAGAGATAGGGCGAGTGTGTCTATCTCTGTGTACCATTGATCTAGCTCGTGATTTCAGCTGCCTCTCATTTCCTGTTGCTAATGTGAATGGATGAGCCTCTAGGCACAACACACACATGCACACACTGCATACAGAAACTGCATACCACAGACTCATCTCTTTGTGTCTTGATAAGGGGGTTTGCAGAGGACCTGCCATTCCTGCACTGTATTCAGCTCTGCAATGACAGACTCTTATGTGTTTGTGGCTCTTTTTCTCATATACACTCTACATCATTCTGTATATCTTTGTATCTATATCTGTACTCTATATTTTTCATTAATGCTAAGGAGATGGGTTATTCTCATGAAAACAGTCAAGAATGTTCAGTTTCCTTTTTCTTGAATTATATTTGTATTTGTTTTTAAGTTTGTGTCATTGTGGCATGTTTTCAGTGAAATTAAGCACATTTTCCTACCATTATTATTATTATCATTATTAATTACAAACTGTTTTCTAATTTATGCTTAATGTACAGTACTTACTGTATTTTTAAAAGAATAATTTAATACAGAGTAAAAATGCTGTTACATATAGATAATTACAACAACAACAATAATACTAATACTACTAATAATAATAATTATTATTTTAAAAATGCACTATATTTCTCAAATTACTCATTATTGTAATTAAAAGACTATTATATTATTGTATTTACACACCATGACTTCTAAAATTTGGTAAATGTACTTTTTACTGTAATACAGTGCCAAAAATACTGTTACAGTAATCCAACAGACATCTCCAATCAGAATAATTGCAAATTGTGGAAACAAAAAGTTACAAATCTGGACACATTAAGTTAATGAGAAGATGCGGGGAAATGTGCTTAATTGTCATGAAAATAATATCACAATGCAAAACAAATATTAATGGACCTGAAAATAGTTTATTTTACATTATACTTTATACTAATACTTTATTTTTATAGCTTTTATTTTCTTTTTTTAATTTTCTTTAAATTTAGATTTAAGTCTTTTATGAGAGTTACCCAACACATTTTGACACTGTGTATTTTACTGTGTGTGTGCATGATAGAGACGAATGATGAACAACCTTTGGAGTGTAGGCAATGAGCTTTCAGTTGCATTATTTTGTTGGGTTGGGCCCCTGGAGAAAGTGTGTGTGAGTATAGTGTTTCTCTGATGGATTAGGATGCTACTGATGGCTGCTTCACTCATTAACTGTGTATTTGAACTTGCCCCTCCCCCAAGAGACAGAAGCCAAGACTCTAATGAAACACACATACATATACGCAGAGCCCATGGGAATCTCCTGGTGCTTTGTAGTTCAACTTCAAAGCCTTTTGACCAGGCTTCTCATTTGCTGTGACTGTACCCTGCAGCCTCACCCTTTTCCGTGTCCCACTCCATAAACATGCCATTTCACGTAAACACAAACACACACACACACACACATTTAAATGCCTTCCTGATGCAGCCCAACTGAGCTCTTTCTGGGGGAATATATACTGTATATAT
This sequence comes from allo-octoploid hybrid of Carassius auratus x Cyprinus carpio, assembly GCA_024542945.1. Classification (NCBI taxonomy): domain Eukaryota; kingdom Metazoa; phylum Chordata; class Actinopteri; order Cypriniformes; species allo-octoploid hybrid of Carassius auratus x Cyprinus carpio. Next base: position 4,524,504 of record CM045040.1, read on the forward strand.
ATATATATATATATATATATATATATATATATATATATATTTGTCATCTATGTCCATCTATGACTAATGTCAGCTGGCAAGTTATAATCATTGTTGGTTTATCAATAACATGTTACTCTAAAGTTTGTTTCATTGCAGTACATACAGTATTTGCTCATTTTGGAAGTAATGTATTTAAGGGATAGTCCATCCAAAAATCTAAGTTTGTCATCATTTACTTACCCTCATGTTGTTTCAAACATGTATGACTTACTTCCTTCTGTGAAACACAATAGAAGATATTTTGAAGAATGTTTTGCAGTGGAAGTCAAAGGGAACTGTAACTGCTAATTTTGGGGTCAACTATCTCTTTGTAATTTATTTTCATACCTTCAACATGTAATGGCAAACATTTTATTCTCAACAGGTTTTGCTTCATGATGATTAGAATTTACACTGGTCATCGAGTGATAAAACAAGCACATAAATCCATTACCTAACCATATTCAATGTACTATATAGTAGGCAAATGTGAAATAAGTTTTTCTTTTTTTCTTTCTTTTTTTTTTACAGCAGGTTTTGTAAACCAATTACAGTTGGCATCCAGGATAGTCTCAGCTTACAATTAGTGTCCTAATTGAGGTCAGTCTTGTTAATTTAGTGGTAAATTAGAACAGTTAATACGAGTTTATTATGGAGGCCAAGGGAGACCGCAAAAATTACCTTTTAAGTAATATGAGGTCTCTTTTGCGCTCTAATTATGGCTGTGTAATTGTGTGATATGTTGAGTGGAGGTGTGTGTGGATGGAGGGATAGGATGTCCTGGTTTCTGCTGTGTGTTGTAGTCTGTTAGAGAGGTGACCTGAGAGTGAGTTCCTCAGCTTAATGACACACACAATGCCTCCAGTGTTTTTTTGAGATTGTGAGATTCTCTGTCGAGAATTGCTAAGTGAGATAAGAAGCATTTTCCCACATTCATTGTTTGCTGAGTGGACAAATTTGAGCAAGGGAAGATTCCACAAAACACACGACTGAATTCTCAAGTGCCTGTCAGAGGAGCCGTGTGGAAGAATTGCACAAGGCATGAAAGGTAAATAATAGAATTTAGATGCATGCAACTTGTACATGTGGACACTAGAAGATGTCAGTGTCTGTGCATGTATGTTGAAAGTAAGAAGTAAGAGTGAGAGGGAAAAAAGACAAGCGGAAGAAGGGATGTAGACAGAGATGCTGCTTCTTTATGAAAAATGCATTTGCTTGCCTACAGATAAATTCATGTGAGAGCCTAGCCTCATATATAAACATCTGTAGGGAAATAAGTGCATGTATTCTTTATGATGAACAGATATGAAGACATCTCATGTTTACTTCATATTTAACATGCACTAGTGCTTATAAAAGTGTGGCTGAGTAATTGTGTTTATTTTGGTTTCCAGCAGACCCGCACAGACTCGGTGAGAGCAGAACTTGGCAGAAACTTCAACAGATTTCCTTGTATGTTCAGTGTTTTAGCTAATTTGATTATACTTTCTGCCATCACACATTAGCTTAACCCAGATTTTTCCCTAAAAATATTAAAATGATTGCAGATTGTCTGGAACCTTTTCTTAAAAAGGTTGTTCACTCAAAAATTACAAATATTATTTTGGACCCCATTGACGTATGAACAAAAACATTTTTCAAAATGTATTCTTTTGTAAAATAAAGTCTAACAAGTTTGGGATAATATGAGGGTGAGTATAGATGATGACATTTTTTTGGGTGGGGGGGGGTGATCTATCACTTAAATAAAAACATCAATATGGCAAGATAAAGCTGACTTCCCACTAGGAGCCACAAAACATGCAGAAATGTCTAAAAAAAAAAAACATGCAGAAATTTCTGTTTGACTGCACTGCACCTGCTGTGAATCAAAGATTGCTGAAAATTCAGACACGCATATATGTGTTTGTGTGTGTGTGTTGTGTATCTGCTGTCCATTTTATGTTATTTATAGCAGTGTCTCAGGGTGAGTTTGGACCTGGCCGTCTGCTCGCATGTGAGTTATTTTCCACTTGGGCCAGAAGCAGCTCAGCCAACACCAGCATAGTATTTGGGCATATGGATCTGTTCTAGCAGAGAGAAACCTGCCACCTGCTTATGACTATATGTGTATGTGTGGTCACAGAGGTCTAATCGGTGATGACAGGTGCGGCTGAATCATAGAGGGACGTCCTGCCAGCCCTACTTCGATATGCACTTACGTCCGCTCTCTTTCTTTTTTTTTTACTGCGTCTCCCGCTCATGCACACAAATAAACAGACAGGAACTGCCAAGAGCTTCCTCCAGGTCTCTCTCACACGTAACTGTACCTTAAGGACAACCTTAGACCTTCATTTCAGGGCCCCATCTTCACTTGTCTTGTTCTATCTCTCTTCTTCTCAGTCATTCTCATGTACACGTATAGCATCCCTTTCTCTCTCTTTCTTTCCATTGCTCCCTTGGTGCATTATCTCGCCAATTTATCCTTACTATATCCATCCCTCCTTTCTCACTGTCCAAGGTAACCTTGTAGCAGGGCTGCTGGCATGTCAGGCCGAACAGCATTTTGAATTCTGGAATATTCCAGTTGTAAACATCTGCCACTGTATAATTATGGTACAGACAAGACAGCACACATGCATGCTTACGAATATGCACGTTTTCTGGCAAATTCACAATTTTTTTCTCAGAGTATTTCAGCACAAAATGTGCCTCGTATTCACTAACCACCTGTAATCCAGTTTAATCAGGCAATAAATACACTGCAATAATGACACACTGTTGTTACAGTTTCACACGCTCATAAGCACACTTACGCACAAGCACATAGACATTTATAAATGGAATTACAATCATTTTTACATTTTATTATTTTTTTTTATTAAAAATACATATATTTTTAGCTGTGTTTTTTCATCTACTGTATTTGTTTTTTTTTTATATATATATATATATATATATATATATATATATATATATATATTATTATTTATAAATGTATATATTTATTTTTTATATGTCTATCTATCTATCTATCTATCTGTCTATCTATCTATGCTCTGTCATTGGTAAATTAATAGAAAGTCCAACCCCAAACTAATGTCTTTGAGCTGTTGCTGTGTGGTTGAAAGCACAAACAAACAGAAATGTTCTGATACGGCCACAGTGTTTACAATATTTCACATACAAATTACTTACATATGGTTGTCTCTGCCTGTTAATCTGGGATAGGATTTTAAAAAAGCAATGCTTTAAATATATTCTCAAGCAAGTGACATCTTCCATTCGTATGTGCAGGTGAATTATACATCAACAAATCCATATTATGCATTGATTCATACATTTTTAATAATACACATTCCCTTACAAAACTGAGCCTTTCAGTGAATATTCATCAGGAGACTGAGAATAAAGCTGTTATCTATAGCCTGATCTGCACATATGCACAGAACAGCAGACAGCTTAATGTTGTGCACATTTGCGTGAAGGCAGAAAGTAGATCATGTCTTGTGCTAAAACAACCATTCATTTTGGGTGCCAGCATCAAACAAGCCATCAGCTTTGGTTCTGTTTTTCTTCTCACCCTCTTTAGATTAGTCTCATTCTCTTGCTGTTGTATTGAACACCTATCATGTATTCAGGTTTTAACTCAACATTGCCACCTACTGGTGCAGAATACATTAGGCTTTGTCTGTACACGTATGTGTGCAGGGCAAAAATCCAGAGTGTCTGAGCTGCAGTTAATCTGTCTGAGTCGTGTCTCTCGATGCCTTCAGTTACTGTAGTTCGCTGATTCATTTGTTAATTATTTCATCGATTACAAAATTAGCATTAGGCACTATCGGCGTGCACAATCAGAACACAGAGACAGATGGATAGATAAGGAGAGAAATAATGAAGGAAAGGAGGGTGAGGAAGATGAAAGGATTGGAGACACGTTAGAGGTGAAAGAGCAGATTGAAAAGCATGGAGAGAGGACTAGAGAAGAGGAGAGCAAAGCTATCTCAGTGTTTCCTTCAGACCATCTGAAACAAATAAAAGAGCTGACAGAGACAGCAGAGGCACACTTAGAGTGTCAGCGCTTTCCTTTAACTGAGAAAGAGACCGAGTGAGAAAGGGAGAGGTATAGAGAGGGGGACCATGTCTGGGCGCAGGCGGAGGGGGAGATGGAATTTGACAGAAGAGAAAATTGATTTTCTGGGATGAGATTTAGGTGTGATAGGCAAGCAGAGGGGAGGTGAGGAGAAGGGTGGAGTCTCTAACACACACAGACAGTACCGTCCTGTAAATCTCCACCTGCTGGATCAAAACCAAAAGATGCAAAGAGAGGGAGACAGGCAGAGAGAACGTTTACAATGACAGCAATTTGCAGCAACCAGATATCATTCATTTTCAAATAGAGTTTCCAGTGACCGAAACAGCTGGCAATGTGATGTGCAAATGAGCAATGATGAGAGCTGCTACCAATGGGAGTGCAGACAGTGATCCACTGCCTGATAGAGATTGATACTGAAATTGAGTTGGAACAACTGCTAGAAGCCAACAGCACAGCAACTTGTCGAGTTCCAGCAATTAAATTGCTGTTAGTGTGAACACTGCTTTAGAAAGTAAAACGGGAATAGATATTGTTAGGTGTAGAGTAAGGCGGGCAGAGGGAGAGGTTTGTGAGGTCCTGTCATGATAGGGTGAGGGTGAGAGGTGGAGATAGTTAAGGAGATGGTGAGACACATGGAGAGAGAGAGACGAGGAGAGCTAGATTGAGGTAGAGAGTCAGAAAGGCAGTTAGTGAAATAAATTGATATTGAAATTGAAAATACAGTAAAGTAGAGAATTAAGGTAAGGAGAGAGTGAGGCAGCCAAAACAGACTGAGATACTGAGGTAGAGAGTGAGACAAGTAGTGAAATTGTGAGGTAGAGAGTGAGACAGGCAGAGAGAGTGAGACAGGCAGAAAGATGTGAAGTAGTGAGTGAGACAGGCAGAGAGAGTGAGGTAGAGAGTGAGACAGGCAGAGGGAGTGAGGTAGAGAGTGACACAGGCAGAGAGATTATGAGGTAGAGATCGAGACAGGCAAAGAGAGTGAGACAGGCAGAAAGATGTAAAGTAGTGAGACAGGCAGAGAGAGTGAGGTAGAGAGTGAGACAGGCAGAGAGAGTGAGGTAGAGAGTGAGACAGGCAGAAAGATGTGAAGTAGTGAGTGAGACAGGCAGAGAGAGTGAGGTAGAGAGTGAGACAGGCAGAGAGATTATGAGGTAGAGAGTGAGACAGACAGATAAATTGTGAGGTAGAGTGATTTTCACCATTTACAAGGGGTAGTCAGTGATTTAATTGCCGTCCGAATCCAGGATGCCGGTGTTTTTCTGTCACCACCCCTGTAAAAATCCCCAGCCAAATTACCTAGTGTTTTTTGACAAACACAGAGGTCATGTGGTAATTTAATTGCCGTCTGAATCCACAAATTTACAAAAAGAAATTGATTCAAAATTCAGTGCTTAAACCCTTTTTGAGCACTCCCGAACACCGTAAGGTACGTTAACTGTTGTACTTTGGTGTAATTTGCATACATATTTATTTCTGAAATGCTGGAAAATATTTAAAAGAACAATAATATAACTGCTCACAGCGACTGGGAGCAGAAAGAGAAGAAAAGCACGCAAACATTCGAAATGGGTCTCTATTATGGCAGCAGCAGGTATGCAATACAGTTTTAAAATGTGTATTATAAACGGATATATAGGCAACATAACTATATTGTGTATAATTATATACAACTATAGTGCATCTTTTTAAACAGGAGATTTAAATCAAATAATAAATAATTTTGTAAATAAAAATCATTTTATTTACAGCAGACAATTATGTGACTGGTCACATGAGCAGCACGTTCCCAGGTTCGCAGGATCACAGAATTCACTCCTCCTCTGTGAATAGATCGCCATCTGAATCCATGAGTTTTATCACTGAGGTGATATGTAAATTTATTTTTACAGACATCCACATGAGAAACAATCACCGTCCGAAGCAGGGTATAGATAGTGAAGAATTGAATTGAATTGAGATACCAAAGCAGAGAGTAAGACAGCATTAAAAGAGGAAGAAAATTAGACATGCAGAGAAGTGAAGATCTTGTGAAGATCTATGATAGGATGAAGGTGAGAGACTGAGATACATAGAGGGTGAGGATAGAGAGAGTTTGAGACAGTTGAATAGAGAGTGAGACAGACAGGGAGAATGGTATACAGGAAGATAGATACATAGGCTGAGCGAGTGAGACAGACAGAATGAGAGATAAAAGTTGAGACAGGTAGAAAGATTGAGGCATACAGAGAGAATGAGACGGACAGAACGAGTATGAGACAGGCAGAGAGAGAATGTGACAGTGAGAGAGAAAGAGTTAGACAGGCAGACCAATTGAGACAGACAAAATGAGACCGAGAGAGTGAGACAGAAAGAGTAAGACAGGCATCAAAAGCATCAGACAGACAGAGATAAAGCATATCCACTTGAGTAGTATAGTATGTTATTAAGTTAGTATAAGAAGAATGAAGCAGTAAAGGAATGCACAATGGAAGTCATACATGAGAGAAACACTGCACCTCCTTGTGAACCTCCTCCTGTGGCTGCCGTCTCTGATGACTCACAATCTCACACAATCTTAGCCCATCTTTACCGCCACTGTGAAGAACAGATGACGAAGACACACAGGAGCGAGAGATAAAGCACAAGATCCTGCAATCAGCCCGAGACTGCGTGTTACAAAGAGCTTCCTCTCTCCCACGTTTCCTGCGGCACCTCTGGAGTTCAGCAGACTAAGCGCTCCTCTCTCTTCTGTTTGCGATAAAAGTTTCTTTGCAGAACTAGAAAGGACACGGGTCGGGAAGAGATTCAGCTGACAAACTGCACACAGGCCTCGGAGCGAACAGACCAAAATAAGCTCCACAGGCACGAAAAAGAAACAACAGCTGCCCAATACAAAGAGGAAAGACGGAGAGAGATCTACTTTCTTTCAGCTGTCACTCAGATTGTCGCTGAATCATGCCAGTTCAACATGAAAGCTCTGAATGCTCTCAGGATTCTGCTGCTTCTCTGCCTGCACATTTGTTAAATTTTTTAACCTGTTGAGGTTCGAGTAATTCCGTGGGTCTCACTGCTTGCTTCTCTTTCTGTCTGAGTCGCGTCTTAGAAGCGCGTCTACATCATTTCCTCAGGGCTCAGTTGATTGAATGACTGAAATAAACACACACACACAGTTAAACTGATTTTGTTAAAGTACCAATTAGATCTGTCACCCAGTTCCTTTAATCTACTCACAGAAAATCATTTTGTGGCACTTTCTATGAAGGCTGTATATATTACATTACAAACTGTATTATATTATCACAAATAAATATTATTTATGAAAAGTTATAACTATTTGTGGCTATGCCTGTAAAAAACTACAATTAATTAACACATAAAACAGTGCAGCAAATTTGTTGTTGATCTTGTGCTGTTACACAATACACTATTTAAAAATGTGACCAGGAATAGGTAAATATTAAAATGCATTATAATTGACAATTATTATAATACTGCAGTTATTTACAATGACATGCAGTGGATTATGTCCATTATAATGTATTATAATCCTTATATGTATTATAATGCAGAAGGCAGTAAACAATAGAAATGGAATCCGTTTTTTGTTGTTGTTGTTGTTGTTGTTGTAAATAAAGATTATTTGAGTATGTTTTACAAGAAAATACTATTTCAGTATTTCTACTTCAAAATTTCACATTCAATGCAATGTGTTACTTGATGTTTCTTTGTAAATAAAAATAATTGTAAAAAAAAAAAAAAAAAAAAGTTAATTTAGTATGTAGCTAAAAGCATTATCACGTTATTTAATATTTAAAATATTTAATAACTAAATATGCAAGCAGCAGGCCATATGTTGAATTTTTAAATGATGACTTTAAATTTGGTGTAAATGGAGTTTGATTAGTATTGTAGAAGTATTGCTGTAGTCAGGGAACATTTTTTTTTTTTTTTTTTTTACATTTCTGATATAGGGAGGATTGCATGAGGATTGCAGAGACACTGAGACTAGTTTTATACATGCACTTGCTGCTGTGACATATATCAGACTGAGGATCAAATGCAGGCGTCCTATGAGTGACAGATGGCTTCTCATTCAATCAACATCAATCAGTCATGCAATCAATAAAAATGACTAGGTCTGACTGGGTTTTTTTTTTTTTTTTCAAGCACAAAATAAACTACTTTATCTTCCCTGCCTCTCCCTGACTGTACCAGGTTTAACAGATCAATATTATACATTTTAGATGTAGCATTTTGTTTCGTTTTAAATCATTTGTGCTCTTACCGTGAAACAACAGTACAGAGTCGTCTTTGCAAAGTACTTAAGCTTTTCTTTTTCTGGCTACCTTTCTCTTCTTGTATACCTGCACTGTTTACACTCTTTCTTTCTTTCTCTGTCTTTTTCTATTGCTCTCTTTCTCTCTCAGCCATGAATCTGTTGGGGCTGAACTGGCAGCTGAAACCTGTGGTTGGTCCCATGCTGAACAACGGCTTGGGAGCCGGGCTGCCCAGCAACAGTGACGTAGCAACAGCGTCCTCTGGAGGCAGAGGTGAGCAGCACAGCCTCACAGCACGCTGCAGTCCCGCACTCTCTTTTACGATAAGAAGAATGTCAGGATTGTAACATAATAACACAAAGGGGGGAAAGCCTATAAACTACATTTAGAAAAAGAAAAGAAAAAAAATCAGTTGTGCTGAAACATCCCACTGCCCTGTATATCAATTTGTTTCCAGCTTGTACTCATTTTGATTTGTGTTTAGTAATTTGCTTCTCTGTCGCACACTGAGGTCCCATCATGACAGCATATTTATGCCCACACACACTTCTCTGCCTGCTTCCACGATCGACAAGGGATATTATTCTCTGGGCTTCATTTTATATAGCCGTGTGACAAGTCATAAGAAACCAAGTAACCATGTGATTAGGTAGAGCAGCAAGGCATGGTGGGAGAGTGGTGCTGGGGAGGTGATTATTTTTCAAAATGTGTTACACAACTAGAAACATCAAAAGGGCTTTTCTCACTGCGCTACCTAACCCTGGGTTATCGTCATTTTAAAGCCCTCTTTTAACCATGGGTAAAGGAATGTTTCACACGTGTTACTTGGATTGCTGTACAGTGTTCAAATGTTACAGCTAGATACTTTGTATCCGTGTTTCATTGTATTGCATGCTCTGGACAGTCACAGAAACACTGAACATTGTATAAACAGTAGTTTCATTGATTGAGAAGAAAAAAGGTTAAGTGATGAAAAATGCATCAATTGGAGTGAAAAAGTGACCATTTTATTCTCACATTTATAGTTCAAAAAGTAAAAAATCTTAATAATACAAGGCAATATATAATATGAGAATGTGCCTTTATGTAAACAGGTTGCATGCTGCATTCATCTATGGAAATAAGAACATTATCCTGGGGTTTATGAATGTATGGTTTGATACTTCAGCTTATTATTACCCAGGATTCATTTTTAACCCCAGGTTTATGAGTAGTGTGAAACGTGAAGCAAGACAGCCCAGGATTCCTTTTATCTGGGGGTTTAGAATGACTTAGAGTTAATTATTTATTGTGTGAAAATCCCTAGCTAGTAGTACACCTTTAGTAGTATACATATTTAATTCTGTGAATGTGGACATAAAAATCTCGCTTTTTAATCCAATTTTGTTTACAAGCACATTTCCCTGGCAGTTCAATCAATTAATTATTCAAGACAAAGATGTTAAAAATACAACTAATACTATTTTGGAGACAGAGGGTCAAGTAATTTACAGTGCAATGTGGGATACTGTATTCTGCGCAGTGTGCTACAGTATCTTCTTTACTGCAAATTTTGCCAAAAGTACTTGATCATCCAGGTATTATATGCATAACAATTGTAGTAGTAAGATATGGCAGTAAACCTACATAATCAGCACATCTTCATAATCTACTGAAAATTCAGATTTTTCCAATCAGGAATCAAACTTTTGAATAAAATTGATGAAGATTGTAAACAAACATTCATGTAGTTCTATACTTACACAATCCTGTCTCTGACTTGATCTCACGCACTCATAGATTCAAAGGAAGTGTCCTAGAAAACACCACATCACCTCTGTATGAAGGACAACATTTTTTTTGTCTTCTTCTTCTTGTTTTTCTGTAGAACAGTAAGGGACTAGTCATCTTTAAACACACACACACACATTCTGTTACAAAACCTAGGGGCAGAGGTGGCAAGTCATCAAGTAGGCTACTTAATACACTTAATTTTGAACAAATTTTAAATCAGTGTCACATAACTTTTACAAAAAATAAATAAATGTTAAAAAGGCCAATCCCAGAATGCATTGCACGGAGCTCAGTGAAACACTAAATCCAAGTAACATTTGCTTGTCTCCCATGCAAAGCTCAGTTTGTTAGGCAGACAGAGTTGCTGCCTACTTAGTGTCCTCCAAATTAGTGAGGGTAGAAGGTTAGGATGCTGTCTTGGAAGGCATATCCTAGGTTATTTATTGTTATTTGCAACAGAGTAGATAAATTTTCACATTGTCAAATTTTTCTTTTCCTCTTTCCTCAGTGCTATGTAAACATATCTAACTCTGTGATTGAATATAGATTATATGGTATAATATTTTGCTGTTTTTTTGTGAGTGTGTGGGTAACGGTGAGATTGTGTGCTTTGAAACAGCTCTTCATCTCAAGTGTTTCAATCTCAACCCCTCAGCATGTCGGTGTCGATTCAATCCATACAAATATGACTTTTCTCTTGCTCTCTCCCTGTCGCTCTCTCTTTCTCTCACATGCAGACATAATGTATTCTACATAACAGTGAGATTTCATTAATCATTCACAGACAATTCTACAGTACAGCTACGAGGCAGATGTTGCTGGTTGCTCTGTTTAACGATAGCGGCACATATAATAGGTCTTGTGTTGTGCCATCTCTGGTTGTTTTTGTTGCTTTTTCTTCTCTGTCTCTCTCATCCTCTGCTGCGTCTTTGTGTATAGCTGTTATCCTACCTTATTGTCTGGCATTTTGTGTTGAGATGCTCTTATCTGGGCTTCTGCAGCATGATTTGATGCTCTGGACTGATCTGTGAAATGATTTGTGTGTGCTCTTGCCTGCTGGCTACATTAGCTTATGATTGGCCTCTCTGCACTCGGCTGGATTCTGTTACGGTACTTGATGCTGTGCTTAGACACTCAGATTCAGATTCCTTTATCTCCACGATAGCTCTGGTCCAAAACCTACAGTATATATTTATATTTATACAGTTTATATATTCTGTTTATAGTACATTTCTTAATATAAACACAGTAATTATTGCTTTGTCTTCTGTTTTTCTGTTTTTGTTTAATTTGCACTACTGTTCAAAAGTTTGGGGTCAGTAAGACATTGATTGATTGTTTGATTGATTAATTGATTGATCTGCTCACTAAGGCTGTTTATTTGATCAAAAATACATTAAAAACAGTAATACTGCAAAATAGTTTTGTATTTTAATATATTTTAAAATGTAATTTATTCTTGTGATGCAAAGCTGGAGGTTAGGATGATTCCAAGGGCCCGATGAATGAGACGGGGCCCGGAACATGATCTTTACTTTTTACACCCCGAGGTGTATTGCACTGTAAATGACTTGACCCTCTTTCTCCAAAATAGCATTAGTTGTGTTTTACACCCCGAGGGGGCCCGAGTCAATAAGCTGTTCAGGGGGCCCAGAAGCCATTGCAGTGCCCCTGGCTGCATAATGTTTTGTATAAACCCCCTTTTTTTCAGGATTGCTTGACGAACAGAAAGTTCAAAAGAACAGAATTTATTTAAAACCGAAATAACTTTTGTAACATTATAAATGTCTTTACTGTCACTTTTAATAGTCCTAAATAAAATATTTATTTAATTAACTAATTGTTGTTGTATATATAAGCACATTATATATTTAATTGTTTGCATTTTATTTTATGTATTTCTATAAGAATTTAATTTTGCAGCCTACTAAAACACATTTTTGGTAAATACATTTTGATTATAAATATATCTTATTAAATACTAGAAATATAGATAAATTAATAGTTAATAGAGCTAAAATAATTAATTTAAAATAAATAAGTAAATGATAAATGCTGAATAAATTAAATGTACTTTTTTGACAAATTTGGGGATGCTGTGCATTATATTTATTTGTATTTTGTTTTGTGTGACTGCCTACGTAGAGTGTTCCAAATAAATCACTTATGACACTGTTCAAGTGTTATGTCGCCTTAGTAATATAAATCTTACTTTAGAAGGTAGCTATCTATGTATTCAGCAAGTTGGTTCACTATTATTTGGTACAGAGCTATTGTGTTTTGTTGTGAAATAATGCTGGACTATTGCTTCAGCTAGGCCACAGACTGATCGTTCCTTCCCTAAGGAAATTCTCGTCCGGGCTCCCCCGCTCTCTATTTTTCTTTCTTAAGTTCCATTTCTCCTCTGTCCATGCTGTTCTGTATTAATGAGGGGGGCTATTTCATCTCTTGTTGCGGCTGCTCCGTCCTGATTGTGTTTTCATTGTTCTTTATTTCCTCACCATTTTTCACAGGTTTTTTCTGTCAGGGCTGCGGTCTCCAGTGTAGATCTGACCTGATTACAGGGGAGCTGTTTTCATATGTGTGTGAGAACATCACAACCATAGGGACAGAGGGAATCTGTTGCACGCAACCTCCATTTACACTCGGCCATTGCCGCTAGCTATGAGCAAGAGATAGAGAGAATAAAAGATAGAGCGAGAGAAAGACAGAGAGGGAGAGAGCAACCATGGATTTTCCATTAAATGAAAAGTGGATAACAGCTTGTGTGATTATGTTGGTAAACAGGATGGTGGTGTTGACATGCTGTATGAGCCAAAGCCTGAGGGTGGAGAATACATGAACCCTCACTATAGAAGAGATCTCTCCGTCAGCCTGAGAGTCCACAAATACCAGAGACAGAAAAAAGAGGGGGAGAGAATGTGAAGCAGATGATAAGTAAAAAAAAAAAAACGGGTTCCAATTTCACTTTTAGAAATAGGTTCCTCGCAGCACCCTAATGAAACAAAGAACCTATAAGGACCCACTTATGTTGTACTGTAGAATATATATAAAAATCTTTAAAAAGTTTGGGGTCAGTAAGAAGCAAACACACATTAAGTTGATCTAACATGACCGTAAATACAGTTATAATGTTATAACAAGAAGAACAACGAAAACTAATTTAAATAAATGATGTTATTTTGAACTTTCTATTTATCAAATAATCCTGGAAATAAAAATATATATATCAAGGTTTTCATAAAAACATTAATCAGCACAACCTTTTTCAACTTTGCCAACAATATATGATCACTGAAGCCAGGAGTATGATTCTGAAAATTCAGCTTTGCATCACAGGAATAAATTACCTTTTAAAATGTATTAAAATAGAAAAATAGAAAAAATATTTCTATAATATTTCTGATCAAATAACGCAGCAATGAGAGACTTCTGTCAAAAACATGTAAAAAAAAAAAATCTCATTGACCCTAAACTTTTGAAGTTTGGTAGTGAATAACTTTTCATAATCCAATACATTCCATATGAAAAAAAAAGAAAAGAAAGAAGGCGAAGAAAAGGAATACACACACACACACACACACACATATAAATTCACATTCTACATTTCTTTCATTGAATGTACTATTTCACTCTGAAATACATCATGTCAATGGAAGTAAAATGCTTTATGAACGCTGTTTCATGTCGACATTAAGATTGTAGGTCTGAAAACCAAATCTCAGTCAGAATCATTGATCACACTTTAAGACTTATATCATGTGACAATTCCAATAAAGCTCAGCTTCGTAGAAGCAGCCATTAACTTTTCATCTTTATATGTTATTCCTCAGTTCTTCTGCGAGCTGCATTTGAAAAACCAGGCTCAGATATTCAACAAAGAATCCCCTATTCCCTGTCTCTCTCTGGCTCTCTGCTGTTTATCGTGATGCACTCTCTGCTTTCTTTGCGCTGGGTGGGTACAGTGAGGTTATGGGTAAAAAGACTTCAGGAAGTAGCATTTGTGTTTTTCAGCTTCCATCAGATAAGTGTCTCCCAGAGAGAAAACACATTTGTGCTGTTTCCTTTTGTTTTCTGTTTTCAAAGCAGCTACCGCTGAATCTATAAACAAGGGGCAGTTGCAACACAGCTGAGATGAGAGATTGATTTTTTTTTATGCCTTCCTCTTTGTCTCAGGGCCATGGGCCGCTCGTAACAGCAGCATAGATACGGGCAGCCTGGAGGTGGGCAGGCGCGTGACCCAGGAGGTGCCGCCCGGGGTGTTCTGGAGATCCCTGATGCACCTCAGCCAGCCTCAGTTCCTCAAGTTCAACATCTCCTTGGGCAAGGATGCACTCTTCGGGGTTTACATTCGCAAAGGGCTGCCGCCGTCCCATGCACAGGTGCGCACAGCCTTTCTATTTACAGAGAGGCCACTCTGTGAAGTCCTTTCAGGGATAAAAACCCCTCTTTCATCCCAACAACGGATCAATCAGTCATCACAAATACATTTTAGAAGTCACCGGGTGTTAGATAAAATCATTCCTATAGCTCAACTTCAAAGTATCTCACTGTTTGATATGTATGAATGCTGTCAAACCACTAGAGATCACGAAAAATAAAAACGTCCCCTCTCGTTTCCCTTGTTTCTGCGTTTCTTTCTCTGCAGTATGACTATATGGAGCGTTTGGATGGAAAGGAGAAATGGAGCGTAGTGGAGTCACCCCGTGAGAGACGCAGTATTCAGACGGTGGTTCTGAACGAGGCTGTGTTTGTACAGTATCTGGACCCCGGCACGTGGCACCTGGCTTTCTACAATGATGGCAAGGAGAAGGAATCGGTCTCCTTTAGCACAGCTGTTCTGGGTCAGTTACTCTAACACTGGTTAAACTCTCCATTATACATTTACTTCAAACGCTCACTACATCACTCAACTGTGACATTTTTATTTGAAATGAAAAGATACAATTAATTTGCTGTGATAAGCAAACATGTAACCATATTTTTGATTTACAACAAAATATAAAGCAAAAAAATATTAAGCAGCACAACTGATCAACATTGATAATAATAATACAAATTTCATCAGGACCAAATCAGCATATTAGAATGATTTCTGAAGGATCGTGTGACACTGAAGACTGGAGTAATGATGCTGAAAAATCAGCTTTGCCATCACAGGAATAAATTACAATAAAATGTATTAAAATAGAACACTGTAATTTAGCATTTTAATAATATTTCTAAATATTACTGTTTCACTGAAGTTTTAATCAAATATATGCTGCATTGGGAAGAATGAGAGACTTCTTCATACCAATCATACCAAACCAAAACTTTTGAAGGGATGTTTAAAAAAAATAAGCATAAATAAAAGAATATGAAAATGTATCAATATAAAAAATAAGAGCATAAAATGCATCGTCCTTGCGTTGTGACATTGAATGGCACATGCATTTACGAACAGTTTACACAGAAATGTGTATTTCAAACTTGTATTTCATAAATGAGGTCCAGTTAATTTTGAAACATTAATATTTTGGACAATTGGATTCATAGGTTTTAGTCTCTATAGAATTACAGATAAATGCTTCCTTGCCGTCTAGTAAAAATGAAATAATTAAATAGTGTCAATCTATTAATGTTATACCATTTCATATATATTATTATCCACTTGAAATGAGATAAGCACCTCGTGGCTCTGTTCTATGAATATTCACATGCATGAATTCTACGAATAAGTGGTGTCTCACCAATTAACCTTGCGCTAATCTACTGTGATATGGCCTACTTTCATTGCCGTGATATTACTCATGGCTAATGAAATGGTGTGTGACGCTGTTTAAATGGGTTGTATCAATAATGACCAGAGTCTGCCACTCAGAAATAGAGTGAAAGAGGGACAGAAAACTCAACTGAGAGAGAGAGAGAGAGGGAGGATGCAGTAGAGGAAAAGACCAGATGAGAGCTGGATGTGGTGGTTACAGCTGTCATTACCATCAAAGTGGCCTTTTTTAGAAAGGTTTCATTCTTTTCACAGATTCTGTGCAAGAGTGTCCCCGCAACTGTCATGGTAACGGAGAGTGTGTGTCAGGAGTATGTCACTGTTTCCCCGGGTTCCATGGCATGGACTGCTCGAAAGGTAAGAGACACTCCAATTACACCCCGAACTCTGTCGTACAGCAAGAGAGAGAGATTGAGGAAAAAATAGCGACAGAGAGAGAGAGAAGTGAGAACAATTTTTATTTCCCTGTCACTCATACTAGAGAAATGGAGAATGATCCATTGAATTCGTATTTAAAAGTATAGTTCACCCAGAAATGATCGTTTTGTCATCATTTATCCACATCGTGTCGTTCCAAACCTGTGTGACATTCTTTTTTAGAAAAACAGCAATGGAGCACTCTTGTGAAGTCATTTTGGAACTTGACAGCTATAGTGTTTATGCTGGAGATTGAGGTCCTTTTCTCATCCCCATCAATCTTCTCACCGTCATTTATTGTTATCTCTGTAGTTTGTCCGTCAATAAAATGGCGAAAAACTGCAAGTATTGCAACATAAAGCATGCATACTAAGGTCCAGACAGACATAAAGAAAAGAAAAGCATGCAAAAACAGCACTAAATTGTTCCAGAATGGCACCAGCAGTGGGATTTAAAGAGCTGAACACATCAAAGATTTGTGTTAATCTCAGTGGTCCCAGTGGCTCTAGACACTCAACAGCCTTGGGTTTAGCCCAAGAGTCCAGACACCCTCTAGATGAGTGTGTATATGGGTGTGTGTTTCTGACCTAACTATACGTTTTGGGACCAATTTGATTAAATAATTCCCAACTTAATTTATGGACCATCATCAAAAGGAAAAATGGTTAAATAGACTAAATAACATCTTTATTCAACTCCCAAACTGCCAAAAGTTTAAGAGGTAAGAGATGGGAAGTCCCCATTTAGACAGCTAGGTAAGTGTGTGTGTGTGTGTGTGTGTGTGTGTGTCCTCAATAGCACCCCCCCCCCCCCACACGCACACACACACACACACACTCAATGTGTTTGCATACTTTCCTATTGAGAAGGTGCTTTACTGTAGTTCCATGACTCATCAATAAACTAAGATCTATTTGTTAGTGGAGGTCTCTCTTTTCTTTCTCTTTCTCTTTCTCTCTCTCTCTCTCTCTCTCTCTCTCTCTCTCTTTCCGAGGCATAAGGATGATGAATGGCAGTTCCTACAGCCCAATATCTCCCATTGTTCACCTGGGAAGGTCATGATTAATAGATTTGTTACTGCAATGTTAAATTACATTTTCTTTCATTACAGTTTTCTCCAACCTATCACAGCTGTCCACTACTGCTGACCCTCTGTGTGTGTGTGTGTGTGTGTGTGTGTGTGTGTGTGTGTGTGTGTGTGTGTGTGTGTGTGTGTGTGTGTGTGTGTATTAATATCTTTACAATGCACAGAGCCTTGAGACTCTCTCATTGCAGAAATCACCGTAGGAAGTCTTTTTAGACTGCTAGTTATTAGACATCTTTCATGAGGACTTAGAGAAGGTGCTTCGGGTAATGTAGTTAGAAAAGTCGAGATTACGGTTTAGATGCAGACACAGTCTGTTCTTATCATGTGCGAACAGAAGTTGATTTATTATTATTATTAATAATTTATTAACAATCCCCCCACCACATTATATGGATAAAAGCAGATGCTAAATTAATAAATATATAATTTCATTTTGCAATCAAATAAAGGTCACAATAAGATAATATTCCACCAAACTGATTGTAGTTGAAAGTGAGTTTGGTGCCTAAAGCTTAAGTTTTGGTTCATGTTTTGTACATCATATGTTCTCACTGTGAGCCTTTTCTAAACACATTGTTGTCAGATGTGTGCTCTGTCCTTTTTTCCCTGTATCACACCATTCAGAGACACATCTATGACCACAACTGCCAGCTTTTGTCTCAGTCTCTTCATAAATTTACACAGATTCTTTGTAAACAGACTGAAATTTTCTTTCGAGACAAAACATTGCAAAAGAAATCATTAAGAAAGCATCAGATGTCACTCATGTCAAATCATTCCCTGTTTTCTTTCTGTTTCTTCCCAAGCGGCATGCCCAGTCCTATGCAGTGGAAATGGTCAGTATGACAAGGGATCGTGTATCTGCTATAGTGGATGGAAGGGTCCAGAATGCGATGTTCCCATCAGCCAGTGTATCGACCCCCAGTGTGGCGGTCATGGCACATGCACAGAGGGCATATGTGTTTGTTCTCTGGGCTACAAAGGAGAGAATTGCGCTGAGGGTAAGCATATGTGTCTGTGTGTGTCTCTGTTTGTGTGTGTGTGTGTGTGTGTGTGTGTATGTGTGTGTGTTTATGTGTGATAATGTAGCTTTGTATGGATGTTGTTTCTTTCTCAATTACTTAATAATACACTCTATGGCTGTAATAGCTGTATTCTGTCCATGTAGCTACTTGAAAAGGAAAACACTCACATATTTTCACATATTAAAACCTTTGGCTGTTTCCCCAGATTCACTGGTAGGTCTTAATGGGCTCCCACAAAAAAAAAAAAAAAAACAATACCTCATAGAGATGTCTAAAAGCTGAAAAATATATTGATCTGGGTGGTGAGAACAATCATTTTGGTCTTGATTATTTGTGTGTGTGTGTTCTGTAAAGTTCAGTGGCTTTTGGTTAAGACAGCGAGTGACAATAAGAGAGAGAGGAAAACAAGAAGTCCCATGAGTCTAAAAATGGAAAAGGAAGAGAAAGAAAAAGGTAGAGACAGAAGAAAAAAGCTGAGGTACTGTATAAGAGGACAAAGGGAGAGGCTGGGATGAAAACAGCTAACAAACATAGAAATAGGTTGATGGAAAACAGAGTTTCAGAAAGTCTTTGCTGCTCATTACAGAGAGACAGTGATGGCAGCTAAACAAACAGAACAACAGAAGCCTTGCATATTAATGCTCTCTTATTCTCATTCTCTAAATCCCTAATTCATTATCAACAGTCTGGCATCAAGTCTCAAATTAAAGTATTTAGAGGGGGATTGAAGATTTTTAAATGAATTATTCACCTAAAAATGAAATTGTCATTGTTTACAAATACACACATATTTTTTGTGTCCGTGTAACACAAAAGGAAATATTTAGGAAATATTTATTTATTTTAAATTAAATGAAAGCATATAACCCACAAGAGGTTGTCAGGCACCATAATGACTAAATTAACCATTTCTTTAGATGTGTATGTCAGTCCGGTTTTGCATTTTGAGGTGCAAATGTATATAAATAACAGGACCATGATATTTCCAATGAGGAAATCTAAAAATGCAAAAAGGTTTGTGTCACGGTTAGGTTTAGATTCTAGGAAATATCATTAACTCGATAAGAAATAAGCAACAAATGAGTGTGTGTTTTAGTGGGGCATGAGGTACTTGAGGTGTTGCAGATCACAAGGTCAGCACTTTTGCTGCTTTCATTTTTTTTTTCGGCCATTCTAAGATTTTTCAAATTAGATATTCATCACAGCAGAGACATTTAAACAATTTACCTGAAGTGCCGGTGACACAGAAATCGATATCCATGATGTGCAGTTTCTGCAGCATAAACATTAGGCATGAATGGGTTTATGTGCGTGAGGGGAAAGGAGCAGCACTTCTGTCAGCCGAGGGGGGCTGAGACAGGGGTGTCACGCAGGGCACCTCAGGGCTGGGAATTTGTCAAATGGCTTTCTCACACTTTTCATGGCCAGATCTCTTCTTTCGCTCAGCAGTCAATATAAATTTTTTGAGGCACCCCGAATGGAACATGTTAGAGACAGGGTCAAAGTCAAAAAGACAGAGGAAGGGAGAGTAAGAAAGACAGACGGAGATGCTGAGAAAGGGAGGGTTTGAGAAGTGAGTGTGAAAGGTTCTAGACAGGAAACTGTCATTCTCACACTTAAGGTGTGGGATATCAATTTTTCATGCTTAGATGAAAGACGTAGTATGTGCTTGTGCATGCTTTCTTCAAAATCCCAGAAAGCCCAGTTATGTGTGATTATACATCCCTTTTGATGTTCTCAATATCTAAAGATTTACAGTGAAGCTAATAGTAATTTGGTAACTGGTCTAATAATTAATAAATAAATGGGAAAACAGGACATTGATTATTAAAGTTGTAGTTTGTGGCTTTTACTTCACATTTACTAGCTTTTAGGCTAGTGTAGTAGTGTAACCCTAAAATTCAAAATTAATTTTTAAGCACACAAATTAATTTAAAATGTACAGTCTTTCCTTCTCCTATGACCAATCTTGCGCTCATGACATAAAATAAAGTCATTTGCTGCATCCGAAATTAAATACTTCCCTACTATATACTGTAGTATGTGAAAACAGGATGCCAAAATAGTAATATGTGCAAATTCATACTATTCAAAAAACAGTAATTGAAAAGTACATCGGATGATCTACTACTGCCTGGATTGTGAATTGCACAGTTGATGGACACTTAACTATCCCATAAGGCCACGGGAGAGGATTTATGAATGGCAGTAAACTGATGCTTGTAGGTCACGTGACAGTAACAACATGGCAGATGTAGTATGTCTGAATTTCATTCATACTACCATATTTATAGTATATAGAACATACTTTTTAACGGTCTCAAAGTAAGTTCAAATTCAAATGTAGTATATACTCAGACAGTATGCAATTTCGGACCCACCTTTGACCTTTAGCAGGGACTAGCCCTTCAATATGTCCCACCCCAACTTCCATTTCCAATAGATATTATGTCAACACAGGAAAGAAAACGAAAAGAGTTTATAAAGCAGTATCATTGGGCTTTTACATTTCTGACTGATGAAGCCTAAGTCATGACTTTCAAATTTTTGTACACAGTTGACTGCCTGGATCCAACCTGCTCAAATAATGGCATCTGTGTGAACGGGGAGTGCCACTGTAAACCAGGCTGGGGTGGACCAAGCTGTGAGCTTCCCAGAGCACAATGCCCAGATCAGTGCCACGGTCATGGTGCTTTCATTCCAGACACAGGCGTCTGTAGCTGTGACCCCAATTGGATGGGCCCTGATTGTTCTGTCGGTCAGTATGCATGTTTGATTGGATCTCAGTAATACAAATGATAATTCATTTAATTATACCTGATTTCTAATGTATGATATGTAAATAGTGATTTTATTTCTCTATTCTTTTCTCTTCAGAGGTCTGCTCAGTCGATTGCGGGACACATGGCGTATGCATGGGTGGCTCGTGCCGCTGTGAAGAGGGCTGGACAGGTGCGGCATGTGACCAGCGTGTGTGTAACCCACTCTGCGTGAAGCACGGCACCTGTAAAGATGGGAAGTGCGAGTGTGAACAGGGCTGGAACGGAGAACACTGCACCATCGGTAGGCAATCGCCCACCCCTGACCCAGACACAGAACTTTTCCTGCTCCCTATACTTACCATTGCAACAGACGCCACAGCACTGTATCTTTCATGAACATTAAATAGAGTCCCTCCTTTTTTCTGTGGTTGAAGCTTAATATTTTTGCATCATCCTCGTTGGTCCTGGGGCCACAATTTTATTAACTAGGGGTGTGACGAGACACTTATTCCACGAGACGAGACGAGACACGAGACTGGGTTCACGAGCACGAGACAAGACGAGATTTTTAAACTTTTCTAAAGAAATCCTCGATGAAATACATATATTCCAGATTTATTTTTTAATATTAAATCAGTTTTTGCGGTTTTATATTTACAGATACTAGTCCATGTCGTGATTTGATTTGAAGTGTAATGGCCTACTTTTGATTAATTAATTCATAATGTGTCAAATTCTGTGACATTCCGCGTTAAACTGTGAAATCTGTTTTTATGACTGGATAAAGACTTCACTGCATAATTTTCCCGCTTATCATGTGGCCACTTTCCTGATGTGAACATACCTTACATACCACCACTGGTGAAAGGGCCAGTGTAATGCAAAATATATCTGAAAGGTCTGCATGAGGATTTCGTCACCTTCTAAATAAGAGAGCAATAATAATAACACTGTTCAGACCCTAAACTCGTGGCACTAGATCTCGGGAGATCCTATGTGTGACTCGTCACACCACTATTATTAACCAGTTCGATTTTAGGGAAAGGGATAGAGCTGAGTTTAGGGTCTAGAACAGTGTTATTATTATTGCTCTCTTATTTTGGGCCTAAATTATGGTTTGGACCAGGGGTGTCCAAACTCAGTCCTGGAGGGCCACTGTCTTACAGAGTTTGGTTCCAACTTACCTCAACAGTGCTGCCTGGAAGTTTCTAGTATGCCTAGTAAGACCTTGATTAGCTGGTACAGTGACAGACTGCCACTGTCCTGAAGTTAAACTTTACAGGACAGTGGCCCTCCAGGAGCAGGATTGGACACCCCTGGTTTGGGAAATGGCTTCTTAAGGACCAGCAAAGGATTGATCTAAGAACATGACCTACATGCATGCAGCTCAGGGTTTTAGGAGAACACCAGGAGAAGTTTATACTGGTGGTTCTAGTGATTTTTCTCTTGACTAATCCATAAGGATGGGATATACAGTACAATACTCTAAAACTACTAATATTAACGCCTTGTCCCAAATGCTGCCCAAAATGTTGTCCACAATTTGGTCATATAAATCCAGAGGGATTGTAGTCTACTGTAGAGTCCACAAAAGTATATTTACAGACATTTAATGAGGCTCAGAGGTGGGATGAGACTAAAATGGGATGATATTAAATGATTTAAATAACTGAAATTATATTTTAAAAATCAAACAAACTGCCAGTAGGTGACGGCAAGTCACTGATTTCATCACTGAATCATTCATTCAGTTGATTTGTTCGAAGGGCTGATTCATTCAGGAATAAAGCAAGTGACTGTCTTTATGAATGGGTTATTGAATCATTGATTCACTAGATTTGTTTAAAAATGCACCTTCATGAATAAATGAAACACCGCTGTGTTTGTTTGGAGATGCGCAGCGGCTCAGCTATGACTTTGTTTTAAACTATTTTTTGTTGCCGAAATAGAGCAAAATCAGGCGTTGTAGTCAGTTCATGTAAGTCACTTAATATTGACTTCTTGTTTATTGAACTGTTGTATTAAATCAGTGTCATATTTGCAAACTCCCTTAATAATCATTAAAAGCTGCCACTCACCTTAGTTCATCGTGATCTCATAAAGTTCCTTTATAGTCAACAAAGCTGTCTACACTGATTTGTGAGCTTGCATAACTCAGCACTAAACAAAACGCCTGTGTTTTCAGAGGTGAGTGGTTCAAGGAATCAACAAATATGTCTGTGATACATTACTCAACGCTGAAAAATCATGTTGCGAGTAGAAACCTTTGAAGCTCCCCTGAGGTCAAACACAAATATGCTGATCGGGGCAGTTGCACTGGTGCTCCTATATACTTTTTCATAGTCACACGCAATAGTAGACTGTATCTCTGTCTTGTGTTGGACTGAGAACAGACTTAGTTGAGTTTGATCATGCCTCAGACAGCGGATGCAGATGTGTGGGCTGCTGGGTAATGAACAGTCCTTGTGGAGTAGCAGCGACTGATGAAAGATATAGGCGTCTTCACCTTGATAAGTCACACCTCTTTTTGTCTTGACTTCTTTCTCTCAAAAATAGACTCAAAAGTCAGAGTTTTCCTTTCTCTTATCATCTTGGATCTGTGTGTGCATGTTTGTCTGTCACTCCGAAGATGACATGAACGACAAAGACTGAAAGTGCTTTGCCTTTAATCCTTCTCCCCATTGTACGCCACAACAGGAAGTCTGCCAGCTTATTGTCATCAAACTCTTTCTGTAGGCTAAAAAACCCATGTAAATGGCTTCCATTTTGAGTTTCCATTTTGATTTCTCAGAATTCTTCTGTTTTTAACTGATTCAGATGCAACACATGTATTCATTTGTCTTCTTGTTATGACACATTTTTGTTCCCTCTGAATGTCCTCTCTGATGCAGACTTTTGGGATGGGAGTATTAAAGGTATTGTACCTCGTCGTACTGTGATTAGTGCTAGCTGCACTTTAGTCTGGTCGTGAGCAACCCCCCACCTCTGATAGCTTGGCTGCATAACGACTGTGTGCTTCTGTTTGTAGAGTAGCCGTGGTGGAGTAGAATGTTGTGTAGGTTTATAGTGCTAGTCTGTGTTCTTCAGCGTCTGTGTTTTTATTCTTGTTGTCAGATGATAATAGTATAGCTGTAATCATCAGTTTTGCACCTTGTTGCTTTTTAAATGTCCCTCTCCAACAGCATTAACTGAGCTACGAAAGTCTCTAATCTGTCTTGAGCCACTTAAGACATTTCAATCCTTCAGAATGTGGGGTAATACTATATATTAGAGTAGGGGTGATACACTCAATTTCTGGAGGGCCAGAGCCCTGCAGAGTTTAGATTCAACCCTAATTAAACACACCTGATCCAACTAATCAAGTCCTTCAGGTTTATTTGAACACGAACCCCTTGTCCAAATACCCACACTTGCAGTCTTTGCACTTGACCACTTGACTACTTATATGACATATTTCCTGTATTTGGTCCAAGTGTTCAAGTAAGTATGAAGACCACAAGTGTGTGAAGAACTTTTCATTACCTGATGGGACACACTATAGTGTAAAAATGCAAATATTTTCAGAGCTTTATTTTTATTTTCAATACTTCAAATTTCAAAATTTCTTAATGTCTGTTCAGTAGTCTTTATAACAGATGACACAATTAAATTTTGTGGTGCTTCTAATTAAGTAATAAAATGCAGTTGCAAATGTTGTACAAAATAATCATCGCCACTACTCATTTGCACCAATAAAAAGTGCAACTCTTTGTTTTACTACCACATTACATTTAATATCTAACTATTACTAATGTTTAACATACATTGGAAAAGTTTCTGTGACCTCTTGCTAGATCTGGCAAAAAGTCTCACGATTTATTTCCAAAACTTGATGCATGATGGGATACACTAAGCCTTGAATACCGCTTCAGATAGTATGGATTTAGTGTGTGTTAAGGGCACTGCACTTTGGCGTTTTTAAGACCTAGGTCAGTCTTGTGCATTACTTCCTGTTGTGCGCACACGCTCTCAAGTGGCCAAGACCCCAAGTGTGGGTATTTGGATAAAGGGGCTGGTATAGTATGTGTGTTGAAACAAAACGCTGCAGGGCTTGGGCCCTCCAGGAATTGAATTTGACACTCCTGCATTAGATTGTCCATGTTAGTAGTTAGTAAGCAGACATCCTAAATGTCTACCAAGATTTATCCCCAGTAACGTGGGGATAACATTTTTGCTGAAGTTGTTGATTGAGTCAAAGCGCAATTCATGACATATAATAATAAATCTCCAATGTAACCGGTTCCGCTCGGCCAACTCTGAGCAGGGCTCAAGCTGGGAGCAGCCAGCATTGGGAGGCAGGCATTCAAACAAGAATGCTGAAAACTGAAATCTCTAGTGTCAGTTGCTAGTGCCTCCTGAGTGCAATGGGAGTGAGATTTACCTGCACAACTCCCCCTAGCCAGCCCAAATCATCATGGTACAACTCAGTATATCTAATGCACTTAGGATTTTATTAATTCTACTTGGCAAAGGCTTGGCTCATAAATGTTAACTTGGTGACTGGATGGTTATCTTGCAATGTCAGCATGACACAAAGATTCATGAGCCAAGTGATTGCCATGTTGTCACAACCAGCCAGTCTTACAGGTCTATGAGGTCTGCCAGTCAAGAGCAAGAGTTTGAAAAGAATCTTGCAGAGCCAGTTAGATCTTATAACATGTTTCTAACTAGCTATACTCCTCCTGAGTATTAAACTTTGTTACCACCACTGTAATGCAAGAACCTTAACTATGCACAACAGCACTAAGCGAATGCATTTGCATACTTGAGTGTTTGTTTATGAGTCTTCCAGTAACCTAAAAGTCTTTCTTTTTATAGGTAGGATTTATTTCTGCATCTTTGAAGCAGTGATGCCATAGAATGGCACCATAAACGTATTAAAAGACCAGTCTCTCTGGAGCAACATGAGGTTAAGAGCCTAGCTCAAGAGTACAATAGTGATGGCTTCTTAAAGCAGTTGGAACTGACAAACTTCGAGTTAATAGACTTGAGCTGGAACCACTACAGTACACCACTGCCATTCCCTCCAACTTTTAAAGGAGCAGAGCAGGGTCAACTACATGACTCTAAGCATAATGGTAATGATTGCATTTAAGTAGACTGCATTTTCAACTAGAGGCAGAGCAGCACTCACCAGGACCCACCAGCTCCTAGCAGTCTGTTTGAGTCTGCCTTTATGTTTGCACAGAACAGCGACGCAGGAGGCAAGTCGCCCTACACTTCCATTAAGTCTGCTTCAGACAAAAGTGCTAAATTACAGAGGACACTGCGGAGTAGAGACAAAGATCAAGTAGATTTTCTCTCTACCTAAGGGATGTAGATCACTACTGCGAGTAAAGGGATCGGGAGGGAGTGGATCCTAAGATAAATGTGAAATTTCATGAGCTTTTGGTCAGGAGCAGTAAGCAGAGTTTTTGCTGTGCATATTTCGGAACACAGGGTGTAGGACCACAGGCGGCATGGTAATGACATTGTCTCAGTGCATTCCTGAGTTCCAACTCATATTATGAATACTAATGGAGAGGCAGAAGTGTGTGTGCTTTTCTGAGAAGGGGAGTGCGGTGTGTTTACAGGGAGAGCAGGATAGCAAGGAGTCTAACTGCAGGGCCCACAGTGAACACCTTAATTTGCATGCATCATTAGACAGGAGCAAGTCTGGCACAAGAGCTACAATAGTATATATAGTTTATATTCACATCTCTAATGGCCGAAATGATTGCAGATGTATGGCCGCTTGAGGCATGGACTTTGTATGCTGGGGTATCCTAAGTGGAAGTGAGTTGCACTTGATCAAACACATTATTGGCTCATGGGTGGAAACCACATCCACCTTAAGTAAAGAAGCATGCTAGACAAATGCATCCCAGCTTTACCTGCACATCTGGATATCATTTTAAGGAATGGCAGTTGTTAACGCTGCATTTGTCCAAACAGAAATTGCAGAAAAGATGTTTGACTGTTAAAATGAATGTTTCCAAACAGGTTTTGCAAACACTTTAGGCCTCTGTGAGAACTTGTTCAGCGTGCACAGGACATTACCCCATCTCTGCTGAAGTTCAGAAACCATTTGAGTGAAAATGTTCAACTTTCACTATTCTCATGCTGAAGTTTAGGATATTTGACTTTGTAGTACTACATGGAACACTGTAGGTAAGGAAAATCCAAACAGAGGGCATTTTACGCAGTAGGTGCTTACTCCCTGTGGGTCTTTATCTGTCTTTTCCTAAAGCGAATTTAGAGGATTTATGAATCTAACCTTTATTTTATGACCTTTAAAGGCGAGAGGGCTGCAGGCCAGTGGATGGGATAGTTAGGTGGAGGACTGGATTTCTCTTCCACATGTTCTTTCTTCTCTGTAATATTCTTTCCATCCTTTAAGACATTTCTTTCTCCTTCCTTCCTTCCTTCTTTATTTGCCTGCAATTCATGACCTGCTGTGCTTTTCTTTTGCAGTATTTTCCCCTTTCCACCAATCCATCTGTCTCTTTCTATCCATCTTTCCATCCATCAACCACTGACTGTTGCTATGCAGCATGCTTCTTTCCCCATCTCACCTTTGCGTACCTCTCTCATACCGTGTGCGCTGACCCATAACTCAAGGCAATCTCAGCTCCTTTTTAAGTAGATTACAATAGAGTCAACCCACATTACTTTAGCCAGGTGGCTTAATAGTTTGTGAAATCCCACTTTATTCTAGTTAGTGTTCTGAGAATCGACTGGCCTTTGGCATGAAAGAGGGGCCCTGCTCAGTGCTGCCCAATGAAGAAGATCAATGATTACCATAGATTTTGCTGTCCTGGTGTTTCATAAGTATTAGGCTGCTTAAAATGGCAGCTTCATTTAAAAGGCAATCATTGCTAAGTGACTTTCCTCTCAGCTCAATATTGCGTGACAATCGATGCATAGCAGCCTGTTAATGTGGCATCCCAAGGACCCCAGACATTGAAAATTACATTAATTAAAGCAACATTTGATTTGAGTCACAATGGATGAATGCATTCCAGTGCATGCTGGGTTTTCACACTCCTCTGGTCAAGCCCATTTCATTTCACTCATCACAAATCGTCTGAAGTGTCACCTGCGCTGGGTCAGCTGCCAATAATGCCATATAACCTTGTGATGAAGGAAACTGGCTCCTTCTAAAAGGCTGTGTTTCCAGGGTAACCATAAGCGGAGGCTGTGACACACTAACAGAAGTGTTAACTGTTAGAGATTGAACTCTGGGGCACCTGCAATGGTTTCTGATGACACAGTGTGAGGTCGCAGCGTGGTTTTCCTTTTACAGCTAGGTAAGAGACGATGCCATGGCAGTGCTGAGAATTTTAGAACGCATGCTTTATTTACACGAAACTCCTGACGACTTGGAAATATCAGGTCCCGTCTCTAGGGTGCTTAATTATGGACTGGTGTGGCTAAAGGAGAATAGTGCTTAGCCTTTTCATTTCTCTTTGTGTTTGTTCATCTCAGTCTCTGCCTCTCCCAGAGAGAGCTTCCTTAAAACATTCACATCAATCCACACTCTTATTAAAACTGTTGTGACAAGATCGTTTTCCGCCTTTTGTCTTTTAGGAAGGCTGTTTATCCCTTAACCGCATACATTAAACACCCACATACACGCCACACTTTACTCCTAAAACTTGATATATTATTCAAAGCACTATTTTTCTCTGTCTTGAAAATGTATTTAGAATAAGAATAATTCTTTTCAAAGTGACGTGACATACAGCCAAGTATGGTGACCCATACTCAGAATTCGTGCTCTGCATTTAACCCATCCAAAGTGCACACACACAGCAGTGAACACACACACACCGTGAAAACACACCCAGAGCAGTGGGCAGCCATTTATGCTGCGGCACCCGGGGAGCAGTTGGGGGTTCGGTGCTTTGCTCAAGGGCACCTCAGTTGTGGTATTGCCGGCCTTAGTGTTAGGAGTCAAACTCTCTATTCACTAGGCCATGACTTCCCCCCACCTTTATACTACGCCTTTATATTCTCCCACACTATGTTCTTATTGAAAAGTCGTTGGTTCTCACACACACACAGATTCGTACCTCTTACTAAAAAGGCATTCTAATCTGATCTGTAGATTTGGTCAGTCCTAACCACATTCTTACATGAGAGCATTGCTCTCTATCCAGACAAATCAAATCAGCCACTGTAAATGAACAGTCAGAGAGTGTATGTGCTCTTTACAAATATCCCCTCCTGAATGGATGAGTTCTGATAAATTCATTTGCTACCAACAGCGGCTATCAGACTACCGAAGATAATTTAATTGCTCTCAGAGTTTGAACTGATTTGAGGTGTGAATAGTAATGCTTTTCATATACTTCATCCCCTCAGACGAGCATTGAGCACATCGGAGGCAGATATGTTTGTGTGTAAGCACTGATGCATGTCTGCCTGTAGTGTCACAGCCAAAAGTTTGAAAATCTAGATTCGTATTTACATAAAGGATGGTTCTAATTTGCATTTCGTGTTCATTTGTGGCAGTCCATTTTTGATTGTCTGGATAATGTCTGCAGTTTTTGTTAATATGCTTTGTGTGCTGTCTCAGCTGTTTGTATAATATTGCATAAAACAGGTGCAAACAATGGTCGTTTTTTAAAAGGTTCTCTTCTTCTAATTTTGTTTCAGTAAAAATTCAAAAGTTGGGGTAATAAGCAACTGAACAAAAAGTTGATTGTCAAAATAGATGTCTGAAAATGTATAGCCACATAACCTGGACACTAATAACTCTGGAAACTATTTTTAGCTTGTTTTCAAACTTTTGGTCACAATCATTGATAGTGCTCTGATGACCGGCGTGATGGATTTCAGCCTCTCTAAATCCATCTGCCTTCTCTTTCTGGCTCTTGCAGATGGCTGTCCGAACCGATGTAATGGAAATGGACAGTGTCTGCTGGGCCAAAACAGCTGGCACTGTGAGTGCAAGACTGGATGGAGAGGCACCGGCTGCAATGTCGCCATGGAGACTTCATGTGCAGACAACAAAGACAATGAAGGAGGTGAGAGATCTTTCGTTGACTCTGTGGGAACTCTGGGGAAGATTGTACGTGATTAGAACAACCACAAGTGCACAGGAACAGCTGCTGTGTGTAATTTTTCTGTTTTATTTTACGTAATAACGGAATTATGTAAAAAAAAGTTTGCTATTTGTTCTTACAAACAAAGCATTATTTGAGCAAGAAATTGATATGTATGTCAGACAAAGTTTGATACCATCACACACAACATTTTTTGGGGGATATCTTCTTATGAATGGCTTACTAATAGTTGTCTTGTCTTAGCAATTTAAGATGGCATAGTGGATTTTTTTTTTTTTTTTTTTTTTTAACATTCATGCTCTAATGGGATGAGAGTGACTGTTTAGTAAACTCAGTCGTTTGTGGTTCTGGAGGTTAATATGCAATTCTAACCAGATGTGGCAACTTTTTGTTTGTATCTATACCCTTTTTTTCACAATTCTTGAACGTGTAATTTCATAGGAATTAGCTAACCTTTTCTCAGAAAATAACTAGAGCTAGACCTTTGGCTTTTATCTGAAATGATGGATTAAAAAAAGCAAGTCTGATGTTCTGTAGTGAGTGATTTAATTCAAAGCCTAAAGGTGAGCGAAAGAAGAAAGCACTTTTCGATCTAAATGAATACTGGCACAGAGATGAAATTCAAATCCAACAACTTTGTGTTCAAAATGTACAAGAACACTTTGATGAAACGGCCTCTTGTTCAACAGATGAAGAATGTTCCTTTTTTTTTTTTTTTTGACAGAGAAGCAGATGAAAAGAGAAATCTTTTGCAGCCTTAGGCAGCTCTGATTGATTGTGCACCATGATAATATGGCATTACTCATCACACCGCTGTTTCCTTTCTTCTAGATGGTCTGACTGACTGTATGGATCCAGACTGCTGTATCCAAAGTCCCTGCCAGAACAGTCCGCTTTGTAGAGGGTCCAGGGATCCCTTACAGGTCATACAGCAAGGCCAGCACACTGAGCAGAAAGTCCGTTCCTTCTATGACCGTGTCAAGATGCTAGTGGGCCGGGACAGCACGCATATAATCCCTGCAGACAATCCCTTTAACGCAAGGTAACTTACTTTACTCCGAACAACAACTTCCTACATGCTGGGTTGGTAAATGTCAAGTCTCTTGCATTTTAGGGTAGAAGAAAAATGAAATATCCACTGAAGTGCACACAGCTTATGCTATATCTGTTGAGAGAAAAGAGTGCTGGGATAGTTATTGTCAGTTCTGTGTGTTTTCGTAACCCCAGAGCTATTTTTGAGGAACTGTATCGATTGTTGTCAGTGGTGCTGCAACATCTTTCTGTCTCTTTCTACTGTATTTCTTGGAAAGACTGACAGATGTGTTGACTAAGTTTATTGGATTTTTTGACAGCAGCTGTTGGATTGATGGTATCGTTTCGGATTTATTGGCTATCGACCAGCTGATGTCTTCTTGTTTGTTCTCTGTTCTTCAGTCTGGCATCACTGATCAGAGGTCAGGTGGTGACAACAGATGGAACCCCACTGGTGGGAGTTAATGTGTCGTTTGTGAAGTACCCGCAGTACGGCTACACCCTCACAAGACAGGATGGAACGTAAGTTTTAAAATGGGAAAACGTGAAAAATGTTTTAAAATGCTTGAGATTTCATGGAAGCCAATTCTTCAATTCTGAGTATTGCCCAACCCTGGTACCTACACATCCAAGCCGATCATTCAAGGAACAAACAACCCTTTCCCCTCTGAAACACTTTGATTATTTCTGCCGCCGAGCCTTATTTTGTGACTTACTTGTTTACATAAGCTTGTAGTGATTTAGAGAGCTACATGCTAACTGAGCAAATCTTTACTAGATTCATTTAGAGCCGAGTAAACTCAGTCTTTCCATCGAAATGACTGCAATCTATCAAAACAATGAATTATCCCTCCCAGCGAAATGGCATTTTTAATGGTAAAAGCATTCAGAACGTAATGGTGCTATCAATAACGGAGAATAACACAAGTACATATTTGTTTTTTGGTTGTTGTTTTTTTGCCCTCTGTTTGCCTTTCCCACTTCCTTTCGCTCTGTGTCATTAGATTTGACCTCATTGCCAATGGTGGAGCCTCTTTCACCCTCCGATTCGAGCGGGCTCCATTTTTGAGTCAAGAGCGCACAGTGTGGCTCCCGTGGAACATTTTCTACGCCATGGACACTCTGATGTTGAAGACGGAAGAGAACACCATCCCGAGCTGTGACCTCAGCGGTTTTGCGAGGCCTGATCCTGTGATGGTGGCCTCCCCCCTTTCCTCTTTCTTCAGTTCCAGGCCAGGAGAGAGGTCCATCATTCCAGAGACACAGGTGTGATGAGATTCTCACTTCCTTGAAGCCTTCATTACTGTAATTAGCAGATTAATGGGTTTTGTAATGATGGGATTCTTCAATTAGACTTCACCCTTCAATTTTGCTCACTTCCCAAGTATCGCTCTTTTTTCACTTTATTCATGTTCCTTCACCACTCTCTCTGGTCATTAAATTAGTTGACAGGTTGTTAACCTGACGAAGCTCTCAGGTCATCCCTCTTCAACCATTTTCACTATAATTATACTCTTTTTTGCATTTCTCCATCCTCTCAGTCTTTCTTCCACCCTCTGACCTTGCTAATCATTTCCTTTTCTTGTTCTAAAATACCCTATTCCTATGACGTGAAAGTCATTCCTCCATCTGTCCGCCAGGTTCTGCATGAGCAGCTAGAGATTCCTGGCACCAGTCTGAAGCTCTGTCACCTGAGTTCACGGACCTCAGGTTACCGCTCTTTGCTCAAGATCACCATGACTCAAGCCGTGGTGCCACTCAGCCTGGTCAAAGTCCATCTGATGGTTGCCGTGGAGGGCCATCTCTTCCAGAAGTGGTTCCACGCTTCACCCAACCTCGCATACACCTTTATCTGGGACAAGACCGATGCATATGGTCAGCGTGTCTATGGCCTCTCTGATGCAGTGGGTAAGCACACATGATTGATTATGACTGGATGCTTAGTTATTAGCAAACGTGCTACAATGGTATTATCCCATTACATTTACTGTTCTTAGAAAAATATGTCTATGAGCACGTGCTTACTGAAAAACATTCATATTCTGTAGTTAGCACTTAGAGATGTTGCGTTTTGACTGTCAGTGTCTATTTTGTGCTCACAATGTGAATAATCTACAACAGGTAAAAATGTCAGCTGTGTGGACGCTAGGGCTATCAATTTCTAGATTTTAATCGATCTTTGTTTTGATGAACAAAGATCATTTACATGACAACAGGGTTTTGTGTGCAGACATGTAGTGTTTTTTACAAAGTGACATCATTAATTACTGGCCTAGCATGCATAATACAGCGTTTTATTCGTTTTTGTGGATCCATGTGAATGGGAACCGTTTTGATAGTGTTGTCATCTGTATATGAAACTTTTCAAAAACACAAAGGAAAATCGTTGTCATGAGTCTGCACTGTTTTCAGTTGAACCGCTTTTTGCTTAGTTAATTTTGGTTTGAAATTTTATAATGAAATGTAAATAAACAAATATTTTAAAGCTCTTAAATGTGACATCACTGTAGCCTCCTCAGTTCCAGCAGCACATGAACCGATTTTCTTCCTCTTTATTACTAGTTATAACACAAAGTAAACATGAATGATCAGAAGGTTTGTTGAAAGAAACAGTTACTGAAATATTAAGTCTAATTTAATCTTCAGTTAGTGTTTTAAACATAGAAAGACATCAATAAAACAGTTTGTAAGAAATGTCAAGTAATGTTCCATTTAACTCAGGAAACCCATTCAGTTTCAGTAGCTCGACAGTTAGCCTTATGTGCAGTTTAAATGTTATATACAGCTCAGTTTTTGAGTGTTGATTATTGTATATATTGAGTAATTGTTCATTAAACTTTATTTCTAGTTTCGGTTTTCTGCTAAATTGAAACTTTAATTTTTGGTTTTGTTGTTTCAGTTAAAAACGTAATTTTGGTCCGTCACTACTGTAAATACAAAGTTTGGCGCAATAGAAATAGGCATGACTTTCAGTTCAGAAAATTTACAGAAAAGGAATTTAAAATCAAAATGTAAGTTATGCACTGGCAAATGCATTAAATACATTTCTCAAGCACATTAAATGGCACAAGCGCTCTGTCAGCACTTGACATGTTACCCAGCCCACATTAAACTCTCCTCTTATGAGCCTCTTTTGAAATTGTTAATGTAAAGTGCTCTCATGCTTTGAAAAGCTTGGTTTGTGTGCTTTCACCATTTTTCAAATTCGTCTTATCATACAAACAAGCTTTTCACTACCTTAAGTGACGTTACTGACAGATGTTCTCCACATCACAACACAGAAATCCAACTAATCCATTATTTTAAAAAAATGTCACCCTCCAGATTGGTTTGTGACACTGAAATTCACCTTTTGGCACTTGACGGGTGTTCATTTGGGACCCTGGCCGAGTGTAATGACCGTTCAGCATCCAGGACACACACCAGTTAAGCAGGCATGGGTAATCGGTCACTCTGCTGACTGAACATAGTGAGAGTTAACCCATCAGACAGGATTTGTGCTCATGTGTGTGAACGTAGGGCCCAAAGATCATTCAGCCTGACCGTCCCTGTCAGAGAAACACCACAGGTTCAGAGAGCAGCCGCAGTGAGCCGAGGGAAATGCAGAGAACAGCACTCAGTCTAGTGTGACCTCCTTATAACACCCACTAATCTCTCTTTGTCTTTCCGCTGCTTTCTCAGCCTGTCTACCTTCCAGCTCTCTACATCTTTTTCATTTATATTTTGAGATACCCACGGTCCCACTCGCGTCAACACAGCAATAAATTCTCACCTGCCTCATCGGTATATCTCCATATATATTTATGCTAATGGATTCATGGAGTTGTGCTCCACTTTTCAAGAACTAGAAGGAAAGTTTTTTGTGGAAACACGGATCTTGCAATGACCCTGTAGCAGCAGCACAGATCACAGATTCTGTTGGAGAAGTGAAAGCTGAAGTCATGTCCAGCCACGGGGTGTCTGAACAAATCACGTTCACACTTTACCGAGGTGCTTTGTGGTTGTGAAAGCACCCAAGCTGCGGTGATTTGTGAAGGCTTGCCCAAAACCTACTTCTGCCCAGCAGTCCACAAAGCTGGAAAGAGAAATGTTGTGATGATTGTTGTAGGGTCATTTATAGCTTGCAGTTGCCTCCTGTGTGCGTCTCCAAGTGCTGAATTTTCATTGTTGCTCTAAATGTTCTGGCTTTTAATTCAGCATGTGGTTTTCAAATAAATATTTATATTCTTCCTCACTGTTTCCCAGCTAGACTCCCCATCCAATCTGCTTGCATTGTATGTAAATTAATCATCTCTAATATTGGCCTGTCATGTAGTTAATTAAATGCTGTTTTGATACATTTTGTGTGCACTAACACCCCCCCCCCCCCCCCCTCTCTCTCTCTCTCTCTCTCTCTTTCTCTCTCTCTCTCTCTCTCTTTGTCCCCAAGTCTCTGTGGGGTATGAATATGAATCATGTCCTAGTCTAGTGCTGTGGGAGAAGAGGACAGCTATGCTTCAAGGCTATGAGCTGGAACCTTCCAATCTGGGCGGATGGTCTCTGGACAAACACCATATTCTCAACCTGCGCAGCGGTATGTTCTCATATAGGGGCAAAATGCACCAGTTTTTGTCTTTGTGTGTGTGTGTGTGTCACCACAAGTATAGTAATACCAGTTACTTTTGACCCTGTGGGGACATTTTTTAGGTCCCCATGAGGAAACAAGATTATAAATCACACAGACTGTGTTTTGAAAATCTAAAAATACAGAAAGTTTCCTGTGAGGGGTAGGTTTACATGGAGGGTTAGGGGTAACGGGATAGAAAATACAATTTGTACATAGTATACATGTAGTATAAAAACCATTATGCCTATGGAATGTCCCCATAATGAAAGGAATATCAGTGTGTGTGTGTGTGTGTGTGTGTGTTTTGATGTCTGATGTGATGTGATCCCTGGCTGCTTTCAGTCGTTTTGATCAATAATTTAATGTAATGCTCCGAAAATGTGGCTGTAATGGCTCAGGTAAACAGCTTTTAGTAAAAATGGTCTTTTGAATATGGCACTTTCTTTTTCCATTTAAATGGTTATTGTTTCTTTATTCATCTGACACCAGGCATCCTTCATAAGGGCAGCGGTGAGAACGTCTTTGTGTCCCAGCAGCCACCCATCATCACAAGCATCATGGGTAATGGGCGTCGACGAAGCATCTCTTGCCCGAGCTGTAATGGCCTGGCTGATGGAAATAAGCTGTTGGCACCTGTAGCCCTGTCAGCAGGCATTGATGGCAGCCTCTACGTTGGAGACTTGAACTTCGTGCGCAGAGTTTATCCCAACCTCAATACCACACGCATACTGGAGCTCAGGTACTGAGAAAGCACCAAAGGAGACTTTTATTATTAGAGTTTTATTAATTATGACTTTTGCTTTTAAATTTGAAAGTCCACGCCACAACTATAATGTGAACAGCTCAAGGGAACAAAATAATAGGAATCACTTTAATTTTACCAGCTAATGATAAAATCATTAGCAGCCAATTAGAATTCATCCTGCTTTTAAACTGGCAGACGACAAAACTGCAGCTTATGCTTATAATAATCAGAATGTTATTGTGCAGCGGTGTAAATGCTAATATAGTTTTCATTATAGTTATGGTCCTTAGTGTGAATAGCCTTTTGCTCATAATTAAAGTGCCCCTATTATGGGTAATGAAAGGTTCATATTTTGGTTTTGGGAGTCCCCAACAACAGGTTGACATGCATGCAAGGTCAAAAAACACTTTCGTTGTTTTATTATATGCATTTATTTTTATCTTATTTGCTCAGTGACTCCCAAATGATTCGTTTAACGATGAATTTTTCCAAACCCCTCATTTGCGTGAAGCTAATCTGCGTGATTGGTCCCATCAGTCTCATTTTCATTTCATCTTGCCTGTAATGCCTGATAAAGCAGCGTTTGTGAGCGCAGTGCTGCTTTGTGTAAAGCGTTACCGGGGAAACCGCTATTTTACCGCTCCAAAATGTTGACGTCAACATGAAACGGCTTGGGATTTGTTTTAAAAACTATTTGTTTCAATGATTCAGAGCCGACACGTTAAAAAAACTTTATACACGGTGCACTTTCAGATTTAAAACTTTGCAGGATGTTTTCATTCACTAAAGAGTCGTGTTACACACTGAAAGCTTTCACCTACATGAAAGGTCATTTTAAAAAATCCATAATAGGGGCACTTTATTGTTCTTTTTTTTAGCAGTTTACTCTTAAATAAAATATACGATATATATATTTTGTCATATTACATTGGAATCATAATTGTGATTCTGGTTCTTTTCTTCATTTACAGAAATAAGGATTTTCGACACAGGTGAGCCTTTAACTTGATTTCTTTCTTTTTTACTTAAATCGGATTATTCACTGAATATAAATATAGCGAAAGAGCAACACATTATGCCTGATTGCGTAATTGCAACACTGACTTAGCTAATGACCTCATTTTTCGTAGTAACAACCCGACTCATAAGTACTTCTTGGCTGTGGACCCAGTCTCTGGGGCTCTGTTCATCTCTGACACAAATTCTCGGCGAATCTACAAGGTGCGATCGCTCACAGGGGGAAGACTGCTGGCCGACAATGCCGAAGTGGTGGCGGGCACAGGAGAACAGTGCCTGCCCTTCGACGAGAGGTGCGGGGATGGGGGCAAAGCCGTAGAAGCCACTCTCATGAGCCCCAAAGGTGAGGTTTAAGCATTGAAGGAAACCAAAACAAAAGCTAGATCTTATTGCTTATTGCATGGGTTATCCCTTTCACATCAGATGAAATCACACTAATGTCTCTGTCTGAGGTGAAGAAATGTTTCTGCAGGCTGTCTTTACATCTGCTTCCTTTGTAGCAGTGACACCTAACATGGATAAAAAGAGCCTTATCCTCCAGCTGCTTCCACAATCACAGAGAACATCCAACCTTAAGCTATTAATTAATTTCTGAATGTGCTATGGGGAGTGTGAGTCTCCGGCTTCGATTATCGGAGTCTCTTGGTATTCTCTCTCTCTCGCTCTCAGTCTGTTTCTCAAAGATAATGTTACTTAATGTGGTGGCTCTTTTAACTCTCATGTTACAGTTCAGAGCTGTAAGTGAGCATATTTCTGTATACAGCGTTGGTGTTTAGGTGGATCACACAGAAAGAAAAATCACAATGAGTTCTATTGAATATTTCAGATGAATGTTTCAGATGTTCTCAGTGAGATTAGGAGGAAGAGTTCCAATAAAAGTCACAATGAAATGGAAGTAGTGACAGATCTTTTCCAGATTTGGATGCAATTTTTGTTTAAAAGGGTGGACTAAATGACTGGAGAAGTCTTAAGATGAGATCTCAACAATGTCTCACGGTGTACTTATTACAATATCACCAAACTCTGTAATCAAGAGATCTTGATATGAGCTTGAATATTTCTCATCGAATGCTATCCATATTAATTTTATAGCTATACACTCTATTACTGTATGTCAGTTGTCTCATTTGTATCTATTATTTCCTCATAAAGTGGAGTAACATCTGAGACAAAGTTGATACTTTGAGGAAACGTATCTCAGAACGTCTTAATTCTCCTGAACTGTGAAATAGCAGCAATTGACCAATTAAATTTTCCTAGCTTGTGTTATACAATATATAAACTGAAATGATTTTTATTGGGTTTATTTCAGTTCATGATTTCTTGCGGTAATGACCAATGATAATAAATAAATGATTATGATAATAAATAAAATAAACATTCAAAAATATCTAAACAACCTTTATGAATTTCGCATACACATAATGGGTCACAAATTCAAAGTTCAACGTTCAAATTGAATTTGGTTCAAACTGGAATTGAAGCACAATATATCCAAGCAAAAACAAATATAGCAGTGAGAAAGGAAAAGATAAAGCTACAATGGTAAGTTAGAGCAGGTTTTAAAAGTGAAATCCAGGTTTGGTGTAAGGAAAAAATAGCCAGTCTGACACCAAACTGTCAAGGATGTCACATTGTCACATTTTCTGTATGTGACGTTGAATTTGAGCTTCTGGAGGGAGAGAGTAGAGAGGTGACAGACTACACAGGCCTCATTACTGATTCCCAAATGACTTCACAGTGAAAAGGCTCAGTCAAGTGCACTCAGTCTCTCCCTTCATGCTCTTTGTCTCCCCGTCTTTTTGTTCAAACCCCTCTGCATCATACACCTACACAGGTCCATTCTATAAGCATCTTCTTGTCAGCACTTTGAGATAGTCTCATCTGCTCTGCCTTCGGTGTCTGATAAGGGGAATTGATGGGTTGACACAGGAGTGACGTCTGATGGACGTGTATTATTTGCTAGCTTATATAGGACAGGGGCTCGGGAGGGAAAGACGAATTGAGCAGAGCCTGAAGATAAACTTAGAACAGATTGAAACCAGATCAAAGATTCACTTGCTCTGATCATTAAGAAAAGCAGAAGACAAAAATAAACAAGGGTTTGAGAGTCTGTGTCACCCTTGAACTTCCTTGTTGACTCTTTACCTGTTTGTTTTTCTCTTTTCAGGTATTGCTGTAGATAAAAACGGGCTTATGTACTTTGTGGACGCCACCATGATTAGGAAGGTGGATCAAAACGGCATCATCTCTACTCTCCTGGGCGCCAATGACCTCACTGCTGTGCGCCCACTGAGCTGCGATTCCAGCATGGATGTCAGTCAGGTCAGCAAGCCGACAGCACACATTATAAATTATTAACAGGCAGAAAAAGGAAATTGGATGATTCATTTGATCATAAAATCTACTCCTTAAAATCCTAAATCTTCAAAACAGACCCTCTGAGCTGAAAGCACAGATACTGTATGCAAGTATTAATCATGTCTAGCAGGCTTGCAAAAACTTAATCCGAAACCCAGAAAACGATATAAGAAAAGTGCATGGTTAATCTAAATAGCTTATTTTTTTAAAAACGATAAATATTTTTTTTACCCAGGTACGCTTGGAGTGGCCCACTGACTTGGCAGTAAACCCCATGGATAACTCTCTGTATGTGCTAGAGAACAACGTTATCCTACGCATCACTGAAAACCACCAAGTGAGTATCATCGCGGGGCGTCCCATGCACTGCCAGGTGCCTGGCATTGACTATTCCCTTAGCAAACTGGCCATCCACTCCGCCCTGGAGAGCGCCACGGCTATCGCCATCTCCCATACGGGTGTGCTCTATATCGCTGAGACAGACGAGAAGAAGATCAACCGTGTTCGGCAGGTTAGCACCAACGGAGAAATGTCACTTCTGGCTGGTGCTGCGTCAGAGTGCGACTGCAAGAACGACGTCAACTGTAACTGCTTTGCAGGAGATGATGGATACGCTACAGATGCCAGCCTCAACTCCCCCATGTCTCTGGCTGTCTCACCGGATGGCACGCTTTACATTGCAGACCTCAATAACATTCGGATCCGTGCTGTGCGTACTAACCGACCAGGGCCTTCAGCGCTGGGCCAGTATGAGGTTGCGTCCCCTCAGGAACAAGAGCTGTATGTGTTTAATGAGGAGGGTCTCCACCTACAGACCATCAGTCTTGTGACGGGTCTGCCCCTCTACAACTTCAGCTACGGTCCTGATGGAGAGCTGGCCACAGTGGTGGATAACTGCAATAATACGGTGAAAGTGCGGAGGGACGGGGCAGGGCAGGGTGGTGTGGGATTGCTCAGGCTCATCCTGCAGCCTGAGAATCAGGTGGTTACGCTGGGACTGGATCCTGCAGGAAGCCTGCGCTCCATCTCTGCTCTTAGCCAGGAGATCGTTCTGCTGGGATACAATGGAAACACTGGCCTGTTGGCCACCAAGGCTGATGAGACTGGCTGGACAACCTTTTATGAGTAAGTTGCCGTGTATCTGTTTATGACATTTAATTCTTTGTATATGCATGAAACACTTTACAGAAGTTTAATATATCATGTTTCCACAAAAAAAAAAAAAAAAAAAAAAAAATCAGCATTAATATTAGCTTCAGAAACAGTAAAAAAAATATCACCAACCCCAAACTTGTCATGGAACACACTGTGGTTGAAAGCTAGAGATATCCAGGAGGAATATCTGTTTGACTTTGAAAAGAGCGCTGGATAAATTCCTCCCTTTCCTACAGAGTTCTGTTGCAACCCTGCAACACGCCTGCCTGTAATTTCCAAGGGAACCTGAAGATCTTGATTAACTTTTTCAGGTGTGTTTGATTAGAGTTGGAACATTCTGCAGGAAAGTAAATCTCCAGGAACAGGACAGCGCAAACTTGCTCCTGAGAATGCAGAATTCCCCACACACCACTGCACTGGCACAGACATCAGCCAGACTGTGACAGATCTGTGGCAGGATCCAGAACTGCTCCCTAATTTAATGTTACAGAGAAAGAGAGAGAAAAAAAAATAGGCAGGGATAGCACTGAACCTCAATGGAGTGATTGTGTAGAGGATACAGTTTTTTTTTTTTTATTTAGATGGTCAAAGTTTGGGCACAATTGTGATTGTTTCCAGTGCTTAGCTTTACAAATATGAACTTTAAAATGGCTTTTGCTAACATTTAGTCTATTTTCAGGTATGACAGTGAAGGGAGACTAACCAATGTGACGTACCCCACGGGGATGGTCACAAGTCTGCATAGGGAGATCGAAAAATCCATCAACATTGACATTGAGAGCTCCAACAGAGATGATGACATCACTGTTATCACGAATCTTTCGTCAGTAGAAGCCTCTTACACTGTTGTGCAAGGTATGTCTATTCAGTAGTCATTTTTGAATTTATATTTTGGGTTTCAGAAATCATTTGGTAAATGATTCTGTGCTCGGTTTGGTTGGTTTCATATTTCATTTCATTTTGAGCTTAATTGTTTTATATATCAGTGCATACAAACTTACAAGATACAGATACCCCTAACATCCATGTGGGAGGCTGGAAGCCAAAGTAGTGTAAGATTCAGTGCAGAGACAGCATTTGTTTTCTCTCCCATGCCTAGCGCTCCAGTTGTGTTTTGCTGTGATGCATATGATTCGAAACAAATTCATTACCTTATCCCAAGGAAATATTCTTCTCAGATAGTCTTCCATCTGCCCTGACCACAAACCCCACTGTCCCAAAGCTTATTTCAGCTGTTAAGATGAAAGGACTGAAAGACAGAGGGAGAGAGCAAAAATGTTTTACTTCCTTCCCATGGCAGACTAAACCAAAAACTCAAACTTTAGTACAACCAGACATAACACAGGATGAGGGAGGAGCCTTTTGAATGGTTTACAGAGGATTTAATCCATGGAGAACGTTCCTCAGATCATGCATTTAAATCTAACCTTGACACGCTCATGGGGTGAATAATAAATTGACTAAACGCCTCTAAAAGGTTCCATATTAATTATAAACTATATTATCTCAAATTATTTTGTACCGTACCTTTGCTCATAAATTAGTTTCATGGTTTGGAATTTATTTATAGTGGATGTTCTGAAGCATAAGAAATGTTTGTGGCACTCTGTGAAACGAAGGGATTTGAGGCTCCCCATCATTTGTTATAAACAAAGCACTGCTCTTTGTTATCTTTTATGATCTTAAAAAAGACAGCCAGACTGTTTTTGAGCTGATGAATGCCCCGCAGCCCTTTCATGAGTTCAAAATAAATCAAGCCTTTTTGGTAGTTGTCATTTTGTTCTGTTGTCATGTTGAAAATTTGTTGTGTAATATTTTGTTTAGTTCTTAATTTAATGGTAATTTTATGTAACTCTATTTCCCCCTGCAGATCAAGTACGGAACAGCTACCAACTGTGTAACAATGGCACTCTGAGAATAATGTACGCCAATGGGATGGGCATCAGCTACCACACTGAGCCCCATATCCTGGCAGGGTCAGTGAGTCCCACAATCGGCCGCAGGAACATCACCCTTCCCACTGATAACGGTCTGAACTCCATTGAGTGGAGGCTGCGCAAAGAACTGTCCAAGGGCAAGGTCACTGTGTTTGGCAGGAAACTTAGGGTGGGCACTCGAGATTTTAAAATCATTACTGTAATACATTAGTTTTACATATCAGTGCACAGTGCACACAAAGAATTCTGCTTGATTATCTAATAGGTAACAAAATCATTTCACCAAACTGAAAGGTTTTTATATCAAATATTTGTGCAATTTGCAGGCACATGGGCGGAACCTCCTGTCGGTAGATTTTGATAGGAACACACGGACTGAGAAGATCTATGACGACCACAGGAAGTTCACTCTGAGGATCACGTATGATGCCCAGGGCAGGCCAGCGATATGGCAGCCGAGCAGCAGCCTTGCAGTGGTGAATGTGTCTTACTCCAGCACAGGCCAGCTAGTGGGGTTGCACCGAGGGAGTATGAGTGAGAGAACGGAGTTTGACCCACAGGGCCGAATCCTCTCGCGCTCTTTTGTGGATGGAAAGGTCTGGAGCTACAGTTACCTGGACAAGGTGAAATTATTGATTAAAGTGAAATTAGGTTATTAGTATTACTGTTTTCAGAATTTAGAAATTTTTTAAAAGATTTTTTAAACAATATGTTTTACTTTACTTTGGAATTTAAACAATAATAAAATAAAATATAATACTACAAATAAAATATGTAGTCAGATAATACACTATGAATTAAGATTTATATATATATATATATATATATATATATATATATATATATATATATATATATATATATATAACTTTTATTTTTAATTGGCCATTTTTTTCTCTTGTTTTAAGCGTATATTTAACACAATTGTGTGAGATTTAATCTTAAAACCAGGGGGGAAAAACAATATTAATAATTAAAAATCAACAAAAAATAAAAAAAATCATGTTTGATTATAGTCCAAGTCATAGTTTGCATAGTTACTGTATAAAAGTATTTTTTTTATCAAAAATTAATAAAAATGACAGATGCACAACAAAATTATTACAACTAAAATTAAAATGAAAACTGAAAACAGAGTAAATGCTAAAAACTGAAAACAGAGTAAATGCTAATTCAAAATATTACTAATCATAATTTATAAATAATACTAAAATAACACTAGTTATAATAGATAAGTATATATATAT
This sequence comes from allo-octoploid hybrid of Carassius auratus x Cyprinus carpio, assembly GCA_024542945.1. Taxonomy (NCBI): domain Eukaryota; kingdom Metazoa; phylum Chordata; class Actinopteri; order Cypriniformes; species allo-octoploid hybrid of Carassius auratus x Cyprinus carpio. Next base: position 4,568,876 of record CM045040.1, read on the forward strand.
ATATATATATATATATATATATATATATATATATATTAAAAAAATCTAGACAAAAAGAACACAGTATATTACAAAATTCCTCCAGTAATCAATTTGTAAATTAAATTTTCCAACATTTCGTACAGAAATTCTGATGAATGATTTCATTTTGAATTATGACAGCTTGTTAATTATGTTGTTGCTAATTAATATCAATGTGATAATAACATTCTGAAAATACTTCTCTCTACAGTCCATGGTGCTGCTCCTGCAGAGTCAGAGACAATACATCTTTGAATTTGATGCATCCAACCGCATCACGGCTGTCACCATGCCTAGCGTTGCCCGTCACACCATGTTCACTCACGTCTCTATCGGCTACATCCGCAACACCTACAACCCGCCAGAGAGCAATGCGTCCATCATCTATGACTTCAGCGAGGATGGGCGCCCCCAGGCCGCCTACTTCCTGGGTACCGGCCGTCGCGTCCTCTACAAATATGGCAAGCTGGCCAAGCTCTCCGAGATCTTGTATGACAGCACAGCCATCACCTTTGGCTACGATGAGACAGCCGGCGTGCTAAAAATGGTCAACTTGCAAAGCGGTGGCTTTTCGTGCACGATACGCTATCGTAAAATGGGTCCCCTGATCGACAAACAGATCTATCGCTTCTCGGAGGAAGGTATGGTGAACGCGCGCTTCGACTACACCTACCATGACAACAGTTTCAGAATCGCAAGCATGAAGCCAGTAATCAGCGAGACGCCACTTCCTGTGGATCTATACCGCTACGACGAGATCTCCGGAAAAGTGGAGCATTTTGGAAAGTTTGGAGTCATCTACTACGACATCAATCAGATAATCACCACTGCCGTCATGACCCTCAGCAAGCATTTCGATGCGCACGGCCGAATCAAAGAGGTTCAGTATGAGATCTTCCGCTCTCTCATGTATTGGATGACGGTGCAGTACGACAACATGGGCAGAGTAATCAAGCGAGAGCTAAAGATCGGCCCGTACGCCAACACCACTCAGTACCGCTATGAATACGATGGTGACGGACAGCTCAGTGGTGTCAAGGTGAACGATTGGTCCACTTGGCGATACAGCTACGATTTAAATGGCAACCTACACCTGCTCAACCCAGGCAACAGCGCCCGACTCATGCCACTCCGCTACGACCTACGAGACCGCATCACACGGCTCGGTGACGTGCAGTACCGTCTGGACGAGGACGGTTACCTCAGTCAGAGGGGCGGCGACGTGTTTGACTACAACTCTAAAGGCCAGCTGGTGCGCGCCTATAGCCGTGCAGCTGGAGGATGGAGCGTCCAGTACCGTTACGATGGACTCGGACGCAGGGTGTCTACTAAGAACAGTCTGGGTCAGCACCTCCAGTTCTTTTATGCTGACCTGAACAACCCGACTCGGGTCACGCATGTGTTCAACCACTCCAGCTCAGAAATCAGCTCTTTGTACTATGACCTGCAGGGCCATCTGTTTGCCATGGAGGTGAGCAGTGGGGAGGAGTACTACATCGCCTCTGACAACACTGGTACACCACTGGCTGTCTTCAGCAGCAACGGGCAGATGATCAAACAGGTGCAATACACCGCTTATGGGGAGGTGTACCACGACTCCAACCCTGAGTTCCAGCTTGTCATTGGCTTTCACGGTGGGCTTTATGACACACTAACCAAGCTGGTGCATTTCACACAGAGAGACTATGATGTTTTAGCGGCCAGATGGACATCGCCTGATTACACCATGTGGCAGAAGATTGGAAAAGATCTGGCACCCTTTAACCTATACATGTTCAAGAATAACAACCCTCTCAGTGACATGCTGGATGTCAAGAATTATGTCACAGGTGAGAGTTATATATATATATATATATATATATATATATATAATTTTATCGATTTATTATTACTTCGTTCAGATTGACAGCCCTTTAATCAGTTAATTGCTCTTTTTATTGCAAACCCAAAAAGCTTAAGCTTAAACTCCTTTTCTATGTATTTTTCATTGCAGATGTGAAGAGTTGGCTGGTCATGTTTGGCTTCCAGCTTAGCAACATTATCCCAGGCTTTCCCAGACACATACACTATTTCGTGGATCCACCGTATGAGCTCTTCGCCAGTCAAGAAAGTGAAAATGGGCAGGTGCGTCACCACATTAATACCAAAGTAAATCCTCAGGATATGATTACAATTACTTTAGTATTTCCAAGGGTAGCAAATCTGTGAATATAGGACTAGGTGATCTCGCTTGCATTTACCAAGACCTTTAATTTTCTTCTTGCAGCTGATAACTGGAGTTCAGCAGGAAGCCGAACGGCACAACCAAGCATTCATGGCTCTGGAGGGACGGCTTCTTGACAAAGAGCGCAAGACCAAACATGAGAAGCCAGGCCACTGGTTTGGCACGACTACGCCCATCATTGGACGAGGAGTGATGCTGGCAGTGAAAGAAGGCCGCGTGGTCACAGGGGTCTCCAGCATGGCCAGCGATGATAGCAGGAAGGTGGCTCTAGTGCTCAATAACGCCATCTACTTAGACGGGACACACTACACTCAGGATGGCCATGACTGTCATTTCTTCGTGAAGATAGGCTCAGCTGACAGTGACCTCCTAGCTTTGGGACTCACCAATGGACGCAAAGCACTGGAAAGCGGGATCAACGTGACGGTAAGCGGTCGCTCGCGACGAGGAGTCACCGTTGAGTTCCGGGTTCCAGCTCTTTCTCTAAGCGTGCGCTACGGTTTGGCGTCGGACGTCCTGGATGAGGAAAGAGCCAGGCTGTTGGAGTTGGCGCGGCAGCGGGCGCTATTGGGAGCCTGGGTGCGAGAGCAGCAACGTGCACAGGATAATAAAGAGGGAAGCCGCTTGTGGACTGAAGGAGAGAAACAGCAGCTCCTCTCAACAGGGAAAGTGCAGGGGTACGACGGGTACTACATTTTACCCGTGGAACAGTATCCTGAACTAGCGGACAACAGTTTCAACATCCAGTTCCTGAGACAGAATGAGATGGGGAAGAGGTAACAGTCCAAACATCTGTTATCCTGTTTCTTTATATTTCGCTTTCTCTCCGCTTATACCTTTAGAGTTTTCAGTTCTTTTCTCGATCTCTTTCTCTCTCTTTGCTCTGTCTTTCTCTTTTTTCCTTGCTTTGTTTTCTGTTATCTCCTGAACCCACGGAGAATAATTGAACTAATGGGGAAACTCACTGAACGCTGCAGGGACTTTTAAAAGAAGAACATTCAAAAACTTTGTTAATACTGCCTCTGGCAAAAAAAGAACAATTTGAAAGACCTCGTCTTTGTTTTTCAACAATGGACGTCAAAAAGCACTGAGAAACTGAAAAACAAAACAGAGCTACTGTTGCTGAAATATGAAGAAAATCCCCTTTTTAAAAAAGAATAGATATTTTGACCCATATTTTTTGGGTTACCGAGAGGATGTCGGTGCCAGATGATCTGGACCGAGAGGTGCTGCGAGTCTCATGCGCCATTGGAGAGGCCCAGTCTCGACGTCAGAACTGAGGAGTAACATCCATCAAGAGAAATGTCAGTCTCAGGCCTCACATTCTTCACAGCTAAACTTTCAGTTGCCACTGCAGCAAGTCCCATCATCTACAGACTGTTTCTTCAGGAAGGTTCCAGTGGAGTAAAAGTGATGAAAACAACCAAGTCGGATATAGTTTGTTTCATCACTGATTGAAAAGTACTTGCATTGTATCTGATAACAGTGAAGTTCTGAGTGTGCTTTAGATGCGATAGTTTTGTACGTCCCAGTCGCATTAGAGTAACGAGACCTTCACCAGGGCACTTCTGTATAGAGATATCAGAAAAAAAACACTCACAGTCTCCAGATTAAAAGGTTACTAGTTTCAGAAACTATTTATTTTTACTTAGTTTGTTTTAATTTGTATCATGCATAGTACTCTATGACAATCATAAAGGAGTCACTGCTTTTAGCTACAAAGATAAACATTGATGGTTGAGTTTATTTTCCTTTGTACAATATGTAGTAATTTTTCATTTTTGTATTAATTTAGATTTGTTTGCTTCAAAGCAAATTCTAGTCATACACAGAAATAATTTATGTAAAGTGTTTAAAAATGGTTTATACTTTAAAGTTTAAAACTGTGAAACTTGTTTTTCAAAATATATCTGTATGTACATTGTATAGATTTACCTTTATGCAGCACAGTAGAATATTGTTCATAATATCAACTTTTATATTTCTAACAGAAGGTGGCTTGCTATGTGCAAATCAACAGCTGGTATTAAAACACTAGAATTTTGTGACACTCGGATATCACAGATATTGAATAATATTGACACCCCGACTGATGTTCTGGTTTATTTTATTTTTTTTTTTTTTCTGGTTTTGTTTCTTTTTTTAATGCAGAAAAGTTGCTGTACTAGAACCCAAACCATAGAAACTGATTCGTTCCACTGTGAAGAGACTCATTATGGATGTCATGATGTACCAAATCAGTATTGAGGGATGATTCTTACTCAAGTGAGACTCTTCTGAGACCTTACCAATAAATAGTTGAATTCATGTGAGTTTGGCTAGTCTCATGTATTTGTAAATGTCTTCACACAGCTGTTATAATATGTAATTTCTCCACATCTCATGGGGTGGAGAGTGTACCATTTCCTTATAGAAATTGACCATGTTAAACTATAGTTTCTGCCAAATAACCAGTTTCGAGTTTACATCTTGCAATTCTGAGTTTATATCTCACAATTCTGACTTTTTCCCCTCAGTATTCTGAGTTTATATCTGGCAATTCTGTTGTTGTTGTTGTTTTTTCTGAATTCTGAGTTTACATTTTGCAATTCCGTTTTTCTTTCTTTTTTTTTTTTCTGCCATGGAATAAAAAAATAATGAATGTAATTGCAATATTTTATCTCACAATTCTGGCTTCTTTTTTAAATTCTGACTTTATATTTAACCCTTCTGAATATTATTATTATTATTATTATTATTACTACAACTAACACTACTCTAATACTACTATTATTCAGATGCGCAACCAGTGCACAATTAGCAATGTAGCAGTCTTTTATTTTGAAACTAAAGGGCTTTTATTGGGAAGCTAGCTCACGGAGGGGCGTTCTCAAGGCGGTGCCTTTTTGCTTGGCCACGCCTACGCTAAGAGTACAGCCAATAAGAGATGGCTTCTGAATGTTTGAATGACAAGGAAGTAAAGGTGCGACTACTACCCGGTGAATCTTAACGTCAACATGGCAAGCAGCGGTAAGTGTGTTTTCGTGTAAAAGTAAGACACACAGTTTTAAATAAAGTAAATTTAAATACACCGAGGTGGAACAGTTCAATGTTTCTGAGCACTGGAAACCCGTGCGTGAGCAGCAGCTGTTGTTTTCGTCGTCTGTCGTAGTCAGGGTGACAGTACCCATGTGATAAACACTGCCATTATCTCTACATTTTATCACTTAAAGTATAACAAGCTGAACGTTTTGTACACTTGCTAATATCCTGCGGTGCCTGTTCTCTCAATGCCATTTTATTCATCTCCTAATATAATGCAAGTTACATTTAGTCTTGTGTCCTGGTCGTTATTTCCATTACTTGTACACTTTGAAAAGCTTGAAACCTTGACGTAAGGATGACTTGCAGAAATTGAAATATTTTATGTGTATGGAATACAACACTCTCTTGATGTTTTTGTTATGATTTAATTATTATTTGCGTGTGAAAACATATTCTTGAACATCCATACATCAAAACAATTTAAATCGTAAAAGAGTAAGTATTCACAAGGTAACCAAGCAATTTACAAACAAATAAATAAGATCTCGCGTAAATGATATTATTGGCGTAATGGGAATGTATGTATATGTGTGTATATATATATATATATATATATATATATATATATATATATATATATATATATATATATATATATATATATATATATATATTAGTCATCAGATACATATATACTTTAATATTGTTGTAGTAGTATTAGTTTTGGTGATTACTGAGCTCTATCAATGTTGCTTATTGTGTGACAGGACTCCAGGCATAACTGCTTGACTGTACACATTCCTCTCTGCTATAGATAAGGAGATTTCCTACAGCAATCTCAAAGATCTTTTGGCGAAGGGTTCAGGGCTTCTTGTGGATGTGCGCACTAAAGATGAGGTAGACCGAGGGCATATTCCAGGCTCCATTCACATTCCAGGTAGGAGAGAAGATGGACAAATAATTATGCATTGGTTGCAAAAACTATTGATCTATCTTATCTGTTATTTTTCTATATTACCACTTTTTAGGTTACCTAAAATCATTGTACATTAAGTGTATTGAACGTGAACTAAAAGCCATTTTCATTTATTTATTTTAGTGGAAAATGTCGAAAGTGACATGTCCCTGGACGCAGCTGAATTCCAGTCTAAGTTTGGCGTAGTTAAGCCATCTCTGGACAGCTCTGAACTGGTTTTCCACTGTCAAATGGGAAAACGTGGAGCTCTTGCCACAGAGAAAGCCAGAAACCTAGGCTTCAAGAAGTAAGAAACCTGGAATCATGAATGCTTAAACAATCACAGTTTTACTGAAGCTGTAACTATAATTCCTTCTCTCTCCTCAGTGCCCGTAATTATGCAGGGGGCTACAAGGAATGGTCAGAAAAAGGTGGCAAGTGACAATCCAGTCAGAACTCCTGGAACACTCTGAAGATTCCAGCTTAAATCAGGGACCTTTTTACTCTCATACAACTAATCATAATATTTGTACATGTATTTTAATAAAGTCTTATTATTAAACAAAATAAATGCTGTCCTTGTGTTGACGTTTTAAATTACCTTGTATGAATGTATGAAAAATTAAATTGATTCGGTCCGCACCGGTTCAGATTCAATAACCGATGATTCAGTTACATTGTTTCCGATGCTTTCCATCTTTTAATCGCGCGTGCGCGTCAGCTTTCACCTTGCAGCAACACTTCTAAGCGAAATATTGATATGGTGCTAATTAATGGACACGTACATAGATCTTTGCCAATCATTCGGGTAATATTCCGCGATGTCTCTAAATGGTTAGATGCACTGTTAGAATCACATAATAAGCGTGAATTAAGTCGATTGTTTGTGCATTCAGCGTCTTGCTAGCGCGTTTGTCTGATTTGGATTGCCTATGTATATGCAGATATTATATACATGAAAATTGTTCCGTAGTCATGATGACTCACTTTAGGTGTTTATATCTAGTGTGCCCCTCTGGGTGGGGCCGTTTACCGTTTAATCCGGCGTCAGTTAGTAAGCGTCACTTGTATTTTATATATATATATATATATATATATATATATTCTTTATTGATCTTAACGCAAATGTTGACAGGTGAACAGGATCGTCAGTAGCACACGACAAATCCACTTACGTGTACCCAGCTGAGCTCAAAGAGATGGTCCGAGCAGCCTTTCCAAACGACATCTGTGATTAAGACGACCCCTGTCGCGAAAATATGAGATATATAGCTACAGTTAAGTTAATGTTGCCTTATTGATCTTATTAATTTAGACACTAAAGTTCAATGATAACAACCGCTTTACGTTTTGTTGCAGGTTGTTGCCATCACTAAGGATGACTTGAAAAGGATGGAGTTCTAAATGGTTTTATACAGTTTTATAGTAGCCTATAAAGTTTTCATATGTTCATAATATAGAAATGTAAATTGTGATAATTTACGATGATTAAAGTAAATTTATTTAGCCTATATAAAGTAGTTCGGTTTCCTTAAATAGGCTTTTGTAATATTTTTCAGCGAGTTTTTTCCTAAACATTTGTTAATGTTGTCATTTATTTGAAGATAATAATTTACAGTCATAAAACCAACTGTAACGTATTCATCTAGGTGTCAGCAATAGCCTAATGCACACCTTTTAGATTTTTGATATTTCAAGGAAAAAACTCAAATAATCTGACTATGTCAGTGTGGTTATACTGTGTTTACCTAATAGCCTTATAAAAAAAAATTATGTTTGCAACCAACATAGGTTACTAAATCTCTGCTAGAGACTGTAAGCACTTGTGTGACTGGATAGACATGTACTGTACAACACACACAGGATAATGACACTAGCCCCGCCCCCTGCATAATATTGAAAATAAGTTAATAATTGAATAATAATAATGGCAATGAACTACCAGCTCTTAAAGGGATAGTCCACCCAAAAATGAAAAATTCTATCATCCTTTATACACCCTCGTTTTATTTTAAACCTGTATGACTTACTATCTTCGTACATAAGAATGGGGGGTTCTTTTGTCAACACTTGACTTCCATTGTATGAAAGGAAAGACATTTCTCAAAATATCTTTGTTCAACAGAAGAAACAAATTCATACAGGTTTGAACGACATAAGGGTGAGTAAATAATGACAGAATTTTCATTTATAAGGTGTTTAAAAGCTTTATTGACTAGTGTACTGGTGCAAAGATTATCCAAAGAGATATATTCAGTCTTTACACCAAAGAGACTAAAGCTGCACCTGAGATGTCTTTGGTTCAAGGATATCTCATTAGTGAGAAGTAGGCATTGGTTGGCATGGTCTATTAAAATCTGAAGACATGAAAAAGCCCCCAGAACCTAGATTTTTCAAGAAAGGAACATGCTTTGAGCCATTTAATGATGTTTGTTGACCTGAAAACAAGATTTCTAAAACAAGGATTTCACCAAGTTGCAATAGTTCAAAGCATCAGATGCAAACAGTCTATTTTTCATGTGCATCTGAGAGACTGAAGAAAAAAGAAAAAAACACACAAAGCCAGAGGAATAATAGCTTGAGTGAGCTATTAAGGCTGCTAGTCACAGAACTAGTTAGATGTTTATACTTTTGTTGATGCCCCCCCACCCCCTCCAATTATACCAGAAATAAAACTGCCATGCAGATTACAGTTTTTCCAATTATTCCTGAAACGGTCCTTACATTTACATAATAGTTTTCTCTGATTTGTAGATGTGGAGTAGGAAGCTATTATGGGACATTTGGAGGCCCCATTCAAGCAATGAGTGCCCTACAGAATCCAAGGAAACCAAACAAATCACCTGGAAAAAACTTCTACACCAATCCACCCAAGAAGGGAAGTGGTTACGGGTAAGCAAATGACTTTATCCTCTAATGTGCAAGTTTCTGTGGTTTTGCTGTCAGACGTATTGATTTGTCCTTGCACTCTAATAGCTATCCTGACGTCACCCTCTCCAAGATGGTGTCCCATTCCTCAGACCCCTATGACAGAGCCAAGGAAATGCTAAAGGTATTTTTAGGTCTACATAAATGAGATTTTTAATCAGACTCCCGGGTCCTTGTTTTAATCAAGATAAGGAGTCCTCTGAGTACCTGACAGTATAATTCTATGCAAGCAGATGACTGTGTTCTCTTTCTCTAATGAGAGAAATAATTTGTTTAGCAGCGTGAGATCATGGCACACAAATCTATGCTAAAAGGGGGAGCGTTTCGTTTGAACCTTCATCCAGTTGAATTCTTTAACAGCAATCCTTACAAATTTTTACAAACCTCTACAACCTCCAAAGTAGACAGAGGAGAAAAAGCACACAATGGTACCCTTTAAACCAAGTTCGCCAAGTAAAAAGGTAAGTAAAGGAGATCAAACACAGTGCAAAAATGTTCAAGACGTGCATATGGAAAGAGCTGTATTAAGTTTCCATCTTGGAACATTTTGTGGCATATTTATTTATTTAATTATTTATTTTTTTGTGCAGACTAGAGGCATGAAAGCAGGAACATTTGACTCCTACCCCACCTACTCTGCAGAACCCCGTGGTACCAAAAAGACCAAATCACCAATGACGAATAAGGAAGTAAAAATATTTCACCCCTCCCCTGGTCCAAAGAGCATACCTGTCAAGAGCATCATCAGTCTCAACGTCAAAAAGTAAGCTGGGCTCCAGGAACTAGCACCAAGACAATCATATTACACTCCAAACAATGCTTAATGCTTTGCACAATTATCAGTAATGTCAGTTGCTGAATAAGTTCCACAGGGAAAGACACTGCAGGCTCACAGTAATGTAACTTTCTTTATTTTACAGAGCTGTGAATTCCACAAACTATAATCGAATCCCGTCTGTGATGGCATATTGAGAACTTGTGATGTCTTCAGGTGAATAAATGAATGCTATATATTGGTTTTTAGATTAAAAAGCTGCAATTTTGAATTGAATTTATATAATTCTCTTAATTGATAAAGATGAACTCTTTTAGGATATCTTATACTTAATACTAATCCAGAAAAAAAAAAAAAACTCTTTTGTCTAAAACTACAAGTTATTAAGCATTAAAAATACATATTGTGTTTAACTAGCAAGGTGTTGGCCAATTCAGCAAGCTCTTAAAGTTCACAAGTTTTTACAGCATTTATGTCATTCTTTTTTTTTCTTCTTCTTCTTTATTTATTTATTTATTTATTTATTTTTTATTATTATGGTTAAAACCTTTCATCTTAGGTGGCCCTAAAGGGATAGCTGAGCATATGACAACAGAGTTTTCTATTTTGTGTGAACTATGACTTTAAGTTCAAACATGAGACAAATAATATTCATAGAAATTATATAAACATACAGAAAAAAAATTGTACTGGGAAACAGATTGCATTTTTTTTTTTTTTACTGTGCAAGTGTGACGACCCCCCAATTGACGATTTGTGTGTATTCCCAAATACTTTGTACATAGATGATGGCATATTGAACCTGTATTAAAAGTAAAATTCCCCTTCTTTCATATTTTGAGAATAACTGAAACCTAAAGGGATTAGTTTGTGTCTAAATTTAGGATTTGCTCTGCACAGAAGGCTAATATGTGAGAAATGACAGAGTTGACTAAGTAGTAGCTTTTCAACAAGAACTAGATTAAGGCCTTAAGAAAGAGTTTTGAAAGTATAAGTTTTCAGTGATCACAAGTTTTCGGTGCTCAGAGTGCTTTGTGGGTTCTAAAATGTTTTGAAATTGTATCAGTGAACCGTACAGGGGTAGTCAAAAACACGTGACCACATTGCATTTAAATCAATCCATCCTGAACCACAGTGAAGCAATGGCTAATGCATGTTAATACCAAGTGTAAACAGTAATGTAGTAATGATTCGATCACTAAAATGTGTTAATACCAGGTGTTTACGGCTTTAAATTGGCCTTGTATTTCCCTTTATAAACTTAAATGAAGAAATGAACAACGGAATATCAAGAAGCAATAATCGCAAACAATAGAAGTTGTCTAATTTCAACTGTCCGTCCCTCTAAGCAGTAGGATATACAGTAACTAGATCATGTCCCTTAGGTGGGGCCATTCGCATTCGAGCATGGACTTCACAGTACATCTGTCCCTCCACGAAAAAGTAGCCCTTCTGCTTCAAGTTCAAGCCACAGTCTGAGCACACGAAACAGGCTGGATGGCGGTACTTGTCCCGTGCTTTCACCACCGGTCCACTGTGAGCCAATTGTAGAAAAACTTTGATTTAATGAAGTTGTTAAAATGCATGAACACTATTCAGTGTAGGAACAATTTTCATGAAAATCTGTATGGTCTGAATGCTGTACTCACACAATGCCAGTGCCACATTTATCACAGAGAGGCAGCTTCTGCAGAGAGGATGTGGCGGCTTGGGACTTTGTCACTGGGGCTTTTACACTTCTAGTTACCATAGGCCTCGTGCCTGTCAGAGGAATAAAGAGTCTCAGATGCACCTCGCCAATAGGAAATGCTTAAGTTAAATAGAGCCTGCAAAACTATTACTCCTTCAGTGCACTTGTAGTTTGACAGAAAATTTGCTGAATTTTAAACTGACATCTTTATCGGTGCAGCAAGCTGTAATTTCTGTCTTATGAAGTCAGAATTGCCACAAATAAGCTCACCATCACTCTCCACAAAGTCTTGCAGGGCCTTGAACGATCCAGACTGACGTGGTTCATGTGGCTGCTCTTGGTTCTCTTGGAGCATACGGTACACATGAGAGTCTTCAATAGACGTCAGGGGTTTAGGGCTGAAAACCGATAAAGGCAGAAGCCCTGAATGTTTGTCCATTAAGAAAAAACATAATTTTTTGTTATCTAAAAGTTTGGCAGTGCTCAAGAAGACACTTTATGAATATGAGATGCTGTCTAAGTTAACAGTTTAGATTTAAATTTTCACTGGTATTAAAAAGAAATAATAATAATGTCCTGGATTCATAATAATTTATAAATGGCATTCTGTCGATTACCACAGTTTGAGTTGTTTGAACTGTCTAGATCATAATTTTAGCAGTGGAGCTACTAAGTCAAAGAATTTCTATTTTGTGTTTTCTGGCTTTACATACTGTAGTCATAACAGGTTTTGAAACTACTCTCATATAAACCCATGTTTGTCTTGTGTGCATTTATTTATTTTTACATTATTACCACCTTTTTTTTTTTTTACATTAAACGTTATTACATTTGCGCCTTGCCCCATAGCCTTTCATCGTAAATAAAGTACAAACTTAAAACTTCTGTTTCATAGCATATTGACCAGAAACCTATATTCCCTATGTATAAGTTTCCATTACTTATATTTAATTACTGTACTTTGATTTCAATGGTTTTTCCAGACCTGCAGTCTTGAAAAGAAAGGTTCCAAAAATGGGATTTTTTTACAGTGATGCCACTGAAAGAACTATTTTGGGTTTTTCAGTTTGTAAAAGATCCTTTTTTTTTTCTTCGTATGAAGAACATTTTAAAAAACTAAAGAACCTTCTGTCCAATGGAAAGTTTCCATGGATGTCTGGATCTGGAACCAGCAAAGCCATTATAGAACCTTTATTATTAAAAGTGCACATTTGCAATATTTAAAGTATTTTGAGGTTTTCCATCTATAGGAACCCTGTTTCTTTAATCTATCAGGTCTTTATTCAGCTATGCTTACTGTATTAGGACAAACTAGTAGGTTTGTGGTGTAAAGCCAGTGTGATGGAAACAAAGCTTTTGGTTACCTGGGCAATGCCTGCCTGACTACAGTTGACATCTGAGCCTGCTGCAGTGTATTTGAGACATTGTCTGCTGAGTATAATGCAATTGGGGAGTTATACTGTGCAGAAGGAGCTGCCATGGACCCAGCCGATGGGGTGCCAGACATTTGAGCTACATTTCCGATCAGCGTCTGGGATGTGATGTCACTGGAGTTGTGTAAGGTCAGTGTATAATAGCCAGGTGAACCAAACCAGGAAGCAATCAAATCAAAAGGACCACACAGAGGACACAGAAGGGAAAAATAAGACAGAAAAGAATGGAAGGAGGAGTTAGAGATGTACATAGAGCTTCATTATATACTGTGCTGTTGCTTTATAATACATCAGCAAACTTGTTTTAAGCTGAATGAATGCATGAATGTAAAAAAATCTACTTTGATTAAGTGACCATATTTGACTACATGTAGGGTGCTTTTGTCTAATGACCTCGTTTGGCTTGCAGATGTGAAGGGCTTTGGTCTGACATTAAACTTGTGTTCGAAGTAATCAATGTCCTGTAAGACATAAGAGTGAAGATGTGAATAGACAGTTAGAGGTGAAAGGTAAAGGAGCAGAAGTCCTCCAAGAGCCAACACTGCAGGTTCAAATGTGAATATGTTTTCTGCTATAATATACTAGTACAAAAGTATTAGATAAGGGGTTGCCCTTTCTTATCTCTAACAGAACCCAATTAACTTCTTTCTATCATAATTTTCTATCCAAATGCTTAGGCTGCTGGAACACTTGTGAGGACTTCTGGAGGATCAGAGTGTGTGTTAGTGGTAAGTGGGCAGCCGGTCTACAGCAAGCAGAGAGAAGTATCTTAGTCCATATGGTTGGGGTGATCCATGTTGGCACTCACCCCTCAGGCTTTTCATGCACCAGACCCCGGATCTGTCCTTGCAGGGCGTCCTGGATGTTATCTTGAGAGTAGAGGCCTATGGGAGTGTTGTAGGTGGAGCTCACCACCTGCGTTTTGTCATCCAGACTGGCGGCAGCCACAAAGGGCTGCGCTCTTCTGTTATGACCTGTGCCAATAGGTTTACACTCCTGCGTGTGTAGGACAGATGGACACACTACATTCTCAAAGCCCCACATAAGCACCACATTTGCATACCACATTCTGCAGATATGTCCTTTTGTTATCTGAAGATGCTACATACACTTTAACTCATTTAAACTTTTCTAAACTATCATATTGTTTTTCAAACTGTCACATTAAGTCACATACTTTACTTTACTTTTCTTTATTACAACACTTGCTTACCAATGGATCCTCTGCAGAGGATAATCCACAAGTAATCCACACGACTTCAAACCATTTCTTTCAAGCTAAAATACAAGTCCTCTTTGCATAATATTGGTTCCAGTGCAAAAAAAATGTCTGAATCAGGAGAGAAATATGTCTCTCTTATATTTCTAACAAAAAGGCACTGGTGTCAGATGGATTACTTGTGAATTGTTTATTTTTTTATCAGCTGTTTGAACTCTCGTTCTGACAGAACCCATTAACTGCAGAGGATCCAGTAGTTTAAGCAAATTTCCATTTCTAAGTGAACTCTCCCTATAAGGCGTATTGTGTTGGACACGGACAGATCAAAAAAAACTTAGAAGCTTTGCACAATTTATGAAGGGATACGCCACCCAAAAATGAAAATCCTCTTATCATTTGCAAACATTTTTTTGAAAAATAATCCATCTCTGTGAGTCCATATAATACAAGTAGATAGGCTTGTGCTTTAAAAAGCTCTCAAGACAAACACAACGGTAATCCACTTTGCATAATATGGACACTTACTGCTATTACTATGGATTATTTTTCTAAAAAATAACTGTTTGTGTTCCACAGAAGAAAGTAAAGATGAGAGGATTTTTATTTTTGGGTGAAAGTATCCCTTTAACATGCCTCATGCACTCTAGTGTTTTTAAAAAAATAATAATGATATACATTTTCTTGCTGCATATTATAAGCATATAAAAATAAATAAAGACCTTTGCATCTGTTGTTCTCTTCCATTACACTTACTTGCTTCTCTGCCTCCAAATTGATTTTGAATGGGTTCACTTTCCCTTCTTCTATAACCTGAGGTGACCACATTTTAGTTTCTGGCCTGCAACACATTTAATGCACACAGTTAGACACGAAGTACTCGCCTCCTGTGAAATCATAAAAAAGATCAAAGAGCACTAAGGGGGGGGGTCATTACTGTGCACCAGGGCCATGACCGATTCTAGATAGCAAAGTAACGTCAACAGACTGGCATGTACAAGCCAGATGGTTTACGAGGAGGGTATTAATCACAGAGGAAAGACACATTCATTGTTGTTGTAAATAAGGCTCTGTGGGTACTGATGGACACTTTCATAGCAAGGGGTAAAGACAAATTCTTACAGTCCTGCCTCTGGCTGCAACTTTAAAAGGAGGTGAGAGAATGTGATATAAAGTTGTTGAAAGACACTTAACCCTGTTTGTAACACTATCCTATAATGAGAAAAGCTCATGGTACCTCTCTATCTTGAGGAAAAGCTGATTGGTGGAGTCTTTGATCTTGTTCTGAGCTTCAGCGTGAGTCATACCCTCAGTGGACGCTCCCTGGATGGCCAGGATGATGTCTCCTGGGCACAGGTTGACCCGAGATGCCTTACTGCCTGGTGTCACCTAAAAACAAATACCAGACTTGATAAAGGCCATGCATATACAATGACTTGAATACAGCTTTTGTAATGAGCATCTTTTTCTATATACGTAGTAACTGAAAAAAGCTGAAATAAAATATAAATATTTAAAAAGTGAAAAATCTAAACTTTGAAATAACTGAAAATAGCTGAAGTGGTAAAATTACTAAAACTAAACTAGTAAAGATTAATAACAATTAAATAGAAATGACAAAAGCATGTAACACAATTACTAAAACTTAGTAAAATAAAAACTAAATATAAAATAAACGTAATTCAAAAGATAATAAAATAAAAAAATAATTTACCTTATTTTTTTTATTTTTTTTTACCTTCACATGTATTTTAGGTGTAAGTATAATGTTTTTTTTTCTTTTCTTTTTTAACTTGATGGTTTTACTACACGATTTTAGAATCTTGAAGCTTTTCTCAAAAGTAGAATAAAAGTTTTTAAAGCCATAAGAAGCCACCATAAATAGAAAGCCTTTCTTGGACTTTAGTTTTAAATATGTGAAAATGCTTACAGGCTGTTCACATAGAAAGCATTTTTGAATTTTACTGTGTTGCTTTTCCATTGTTTTTCAATGTGAATATGCATTAGACAGATATCTGTCTTTTTCAGAATCTCACTCATAAGCGCTGCTTTACAAAACCACAGCACTCATGTTGAAAGTTTTTAATTCCACTGCCCAGCATCTTGTGTTTTTGAAACACAAATAAGCATTCTGTGTGAATGGACCTTATATGCAAATTACATTCAGTGTAAATGGGAGTGGTATACTGTAGTATGCAGGGCAATCGAGCCAAAGGTTGCTAAAATAGGACTAATTGTGATCTAATTCACTTTGGATAAAAGTTCTGAATAGTTACCTGCTTAATATGCTTCAGCTTCTTTATAGAAGAGCAAAGATTTGAATAAAAAGAATCAGATTCTTAGGAGCCTTCTTTCAAAGTCACTACATGTTTGCAGCAAACTGGAGCAGTTTAGACATAAACAGAAAGTGACAGGGGTAGAAACAATCTGTTGACCCAATGTGGTTTAGAAGTGGACTAAAAATAGCACGTTGTGGATGTGTCAGTCAAGACAGGGTATCGCCCTCCAGGGGAGCACAGTCAAGCCTATTGGCGGTTGATGATCTGACTGCTCTGGCATTCAGCCTGCCGCCCGGTGTTTCTCTGCCCTCCCTTTCCATCATCCTCTCTTTCATTAATGGAGTCTGACATCATCCCTTATTCCTCTCATCACTGCTGGGTTCATTTTCTTGGGTATTCTCTTCATCCCCCTAGTCATTTATCTCATCTGCTCATCCTGTGTGCAGGCCTCGTTCTATCTGTGTTCTGACTCAGCTGCTCTATTACTGTATATCCCAACACTGCTGACCTTCTTCTAGTTAAGTCCACCTCTCAAGAGAGGAAGATTTATACCAGGTCAAGTCATGCCAGTTATTTAAGACCAGAGGGTTTTAGTTTTCCATCATCAGAGTTTAAATGTCATTACGATTTGTGACCATGGACCAAAAAAACAGTCAATTTTATTAATGAATAAATAAGCTTTCCATTGATGTATGGTTTGTTAGGATAGGACAATATTTGGCCGAGATACAACTATTTGAAAATCTGTAATCTGACAGTGCAAAAAACTCTAAATATTGAGGAAAAAAAGCCTTTAAAGTTGTCTAAATGAAGTTCTCAGCCATGCATATTAGTTTTTATATATTTATAGGAAATTTACAAAATATCTTCATGGATCATGATCTTTACTTAATGTCCTAATGATTTTTGGCATAGAAGAAAAATCTATAATTTTGACCCACACAATGCATTTTTGGCTATTGCTACAAATAAACCTCAACAACTTAAGACTGGTTTTGTGGTCCAGGGTCATATTTTTTATGTTTTATTCCTAATGCATCATTTAATGATGTTTTATTAACAAGGTTCAGGAGGAGCACGTCAGATACTTAGCCTAATCAACACCGGTGGAGCACAATCAAGTTAATCAACACCATAGTATAAATACAGCTTACTTACCTCTATCCAATGACGATTTATCAGCATCCCTCCTCCACCCCATCTCCTCACTTCGAGTTCATTTTACAGTTATACGGGGGAGGGGGGGTACTCTAGGTTCGGGCCATTCCTGTCCTCGGAGCCCTTCCCCGGACAGCACGCCAAATACGCATTATCATACTTCAGCTAATTATACGTAAGTGTGAACTCGTGAATTGACTGATGAAGCTAGCAGCTCTGTTTCTTGTCAAATAACAGTCACACTGTAATATCTCATTTCCTGTTGCCTTTCTCACTTTGTGTACACAACAAAATCACCTTTGTCCACCCTTATCTTCTAGAGTGAATACATCTCAAAATACATTTCAAATGACTTCATATAAGAGACCCTGATCACTGGCTATATTTAAATCAACAAATAAAAACTAGGCCTTATTTCCCCTGTAGACATACATTATAGGGGCGTCTTTAGAAATCGAGGGTTACTGCAAAGAAATAAGCATCCAAATGTCTCAGAATCGACACGATAAAAATTAGATTGTTCCCTTGACACTACTCAAGCAAATGAGGGATGTGTTTGGCTCACCAACAAAGACGCTCTGTTTAGTAGATTGAAACAAAAGGAGCTATGAACTGATATGAAACCATCGAGTGACTGGTATCCGATCGTCGGTATAAACAGAAACATGAATATAACAATTGGGGTTTTGTAAGCTATGCAGAACCTGTGCAGAAAAATCCCCAAGTGACACACAAACCCTCAAGAGAAGCATGTAAGGGCACGCTGAACATTAGACATTATGTGCAGAGCAACATCAGGCAGAATAAATAAAGGGATAGTTCACCTAAAAGTTCAAATTTATTTGTCCTTTTGTTGTTCCAGACCTGCGTGATTTTCTTTCTTCTGTGAAAAAAAAGAAAAAAAAACTTGATATTCTAACTGTTTTGTCCATACAATAAAATATCACCTGGGTCCAAAACAACAACAGACCTCACTGACTTTTATTGTACACTCTTAAAAATAAAGGTTCTTTGTTGGCATCTATGGTTCCATGAAGAACCTTTAACATCCATGAAACCTTTCAATGCACAAAACATTGTGGAAAAAGTTTTTTTTAGAATACTAAAATAGTTCTTCACTCTAAGAAAAAAAAAATGGAACAGAAAAAAAGAACTGTAAACTGAAAGGTTTTGTGGGGAACCAAAAATAGTTTTTCCATGACATCACTGCTTTGAACCTTTATTTTTAAAGATGATATTTTTCAAATTATCTTCTTTTGTGTTCGATACATGAAAGAAAATCATATGGGTTTGGAACAGCATAAGGTTAGTACATTTTAATTGTTAGGTATTCTGCTAACATAAGGGTGAGTAGTCCTACAAAAAAAAAAAAAAAAGACCCCGACATGGGGTTGAGTAAATGACACAATTGTCATTTTTGGGTGAAGTGGCTAAAGCTCAAGGTTGACGCTCAACCGTAAACTATCCCCATCACGCCCTTGAGCAAAGCACTAAACCCAAGAACTGTCCATGAAATAAACGATTTGTTAAAGGTGTCTGCTCAGTGACTGGATTTAGATATATAACAGTCATTTACGTTTTTAATTCAACAGTATAATTTAGATGGTCTGATTTTGCTTCTCATAAAAAGTCCCATCTGTGCTGGCATGCCCGCATCGATGGAGGCTAATGTTACTAGAATAAGAACATCAGGGCTCATAGTATGAGAAAAGAGCCACCTTGCTGGCATCACTATGTGTATGATTACAGACAGCGGTTTTACAAAGAAACCACACACATTCTGCATTAGTCATCAGTATTTCTCTGCTTAGAGACGTGATATACAGTGGGTATAGAAAAGAATCACCCCCCCCCCCCCCTTTAAAATAATCACACTTTGTTGAGTTTTTGTTTTATCCAGCTCCACTTACTCAGTGCAACTGAAACTTTTCTCTATACCCACTGTATTTAGCTTTCAGATTCTGGCACAGGCATACACCAAAATAAGAAACATGCTCATTCTAATCCATTTAATTTATGTTTGAGTGGATTTTATTGTTTTTGTTTGAAATCAAATCCAGTGTCATTTTACTTGGATTCTGCAAGGAAGTCATTAGCTAGGAATGTTAAATAAACCTGAGTGGTTTAATTTAAGAATGACATCATTCTTTTCAGCTGAGTCTTCAAGTCTACGTTGTACACCTGGACGTTTCAATTTCCCTGCTGTGGTCAAAACCAGTGCTGCAGCAGAAAAATATACTTTTTAGACATGTTTATTGGTAATACCACAGTATTCTTTGAAGAATCTTGAAGTATCATTGTATATGAATAATATAATCATTAAAATACTATTATACCATCTGATACCAGTAATGTAATGTGGTAGCACCTCAATTTTTCCTGTTAGGGCAATTCATATTTTGTAAGACCTGCTGTTCTGGTTCTAATCAGTGAGTATGTGAAGTATCATTTTTACGACGACCTGTCCGTTCTCTGCTGTGTTTTTTCCACAATTTATGGCGAATGTCAGAACTGGCTTTTCACTAAGAATATACTTGAATGTCACGATCAAAGAGCTACTGCTGATGACTGAGCTACTAATCATATCGCTACATTCCACGTTTTAGAATGCTGCACTTCCTAGAGCTGTTCAGACACAAAAGTCAATATGTAGCTGTTTTGTAGGTACATTACATAGCTTTCAGTCAAACTCCATAAAAAGAGTTCTTATGAAAGATACAGAATTAGTTCGAGGAGGCAGTTTGCAGTGTCTTTCTGTATAAGGGGAAATTCATAGTTTAGTCAGGTGGAGCTCTTAGCCTTCACCAAAATACACAAACTTTGCCATTGTACCTGCCAGTTCAAAATTACTTTATCTATGAAATGGGGCACTTTCACCCCCATCTATAAGGAAGGATTAGTAGTTTTAGACATTTATGAGACAATATGAGTGGATGTGAGGCTTGAGATGGTGCTGAAATAATTGCTTTAATTAAAGAGATTGTCCAGTTCATCTCACACATCACCTAGTGCTCAGTTAACCTTTGACCTCTTCTGTTACCACAAATGATCAGATTCATCAGCTGTTTAAAATACTGTTGGACTAAGAGCTTTGTGATTCATTCGGGCAACAGGTGTAGAGATCCTCTCCGGAGACAGGCGTTAGACTAGACTCTCTCTCTGTGTGTGTGTGTGTGTGTGTGTGTGTGTGTGTATGTGAGAGAGAGTGTCTGTCCCTGACTTTTTGTGAGCATGTTAGTAACTCTAAGTGAAAATGCCTAAAAGTTCATGAACTGTAATATACACTTTTAGGTACAGCCGTAATACATAACCACATTTATGACTCAGATGAGTTGTGAATAATCTGTGTTTTCAAATTCACAAACACCATGATGCAATGGGAGATAGTATGCTATTTTTATTTTAAAAAAATCTGTAATTTGTTATCAATTTGGCTAATTAATACATCATTAGACATCTACAGAGACTGATACAGGAGACTGAAATTATGATATTCAAATCATATACACTATTAAAATGTTTGGGTTGGTAAGATTTTTTTGAAGATGTTTTTTGAAAGAAGCCTCTTATGCTCACTATTTGAAATATACAGTAAAAGCAGTAATATTGTGAAGTATTATTACAATTTGAAACCGTTTTCTGTTGTCTATTTCAGTATATTTTAAAATGCAATTTATTCCTGTGATGGTAAATCTGAATTTTCAGCATCATTGCTCCAGTCTACAGTGTCACATGATCCTTCAGAAATCATTCTAATATACCGATTTGATGCTCAGGAAATATTTATTTTTATTATCAATACTGAAAACAGTCATGCTGCCTAATATTTCTATGGAAAACATAATACAGTATATTTTTTTCATGATTCTCAAAGTTCAAAAGAACAGCATTTATTTGAATAAAACAATTGTAACATTTTAAATGTCTTTTACTTTTGATAAATATAATGCATCCTTGGTGAATACAAGTATTAATTTCTTAAAATGCAATATTAGAGTAAATCACAGTGGTATGAAGATAAAAACTGGGTAATTATAACTAACATAGAAAGTCTCTATTGGGAAATGATTTCCTGACAACCACAGATGTTTCTAAAAATGAATGTCAGTTCAAACTGTGGCTCTAAAAATATTTCTCTGAAATCTTTCTCACTGTACTCCTCAGTTACGTCTAAAGTGAGGTCCTGGGAATGTTGTTTTTATGATCCACCCCACTGGTTTCTCATGCCCACGGCAGTGTTACCCAGCACATCAAAAGCATCTTTATCTCTGAGTGGAATGTGTGAAGCAGCAGACTTTAGCCAAAGGCATTCACTTACCCGAGTTATGGTCAACGGCTGGTTAAAATCTTTGCCTCCTGAAAGCCGAAATCCCCAAGGGGCTGGCCCGTCCAGCACCACGTTCTGTGGCATATCTGTCTTGTTTTCTTCAGCCTCCTCTTTCTCAAAGTTGAACTTGCTTCCTCAGTTCAGTCTCTTTTTTTTTCTTGGCGAGAGATCTGCAGTAAGAAAAGAGTAATCAGCTCTCACTTCTACCCCGGATGAATAGCTCACCCAACCACGATTAGAAGCCAGTGCCTGTCTCTGAGTCTCTTTTAAGCATGCGTGTGGGGTTAGGAGAGTGAATGAAAGAAAGATGATGCCTGGATGCCACACCTCTCTGAGGTCATAGGGTTGACTGAGAAACTGAGGGTTCAAACTCTCTCCCCACCTCCTACAGATCCAAACCTTTACACCCTTTGTGATTAATCCTCTTTTCCAATAAGTCTTAGCGGTTTGATAACTAAAATCATCCACCAGTGACTCCCTTTGCTCTGTCATCACCCTGTCCGCTGTCTAGACCTTTCTTTCCTAACCGCAGGCCAGACACCTGTGCCTGACTGAGAGGAGTAGACTACTCTATCATGAAGTTGAGGCTGAGCGTTGAGTCAGAGCCTTTGCTGCTGATGAGCAGATTATGAACTATTTACAGAGCACAATAACAGAATGTCATATTTTCATATCAACACAGCATGTGTTGCTCTTTTAAACATCTCCTCTCGGGAATGTAAACAATTTCAAAAACAAAGCCTCTTAAGGGAACACTGAAAACTGCTTGGATTTCATTTAATTAAAAAAAAAAAAAAAAAAAAAAAAAGTTAATTTATCTAGCCAAGTGTGTTGCTGTCACAGAGTTACATTACACATAACATGGCTCCAAAAAACAGTTTGGACACATAAACCACGCTTTAAAATGTATGAATGTCATTGCATTGGAAGAAAAAACATCAGACCAAACTTTTCTCCGAACTAACTTCACTTTTCTGAGGTTTTTATTTTTTTGCAATTACTGTTAAAGCAGTTATATAACAAAAAAACATGTTGAATTGCACTAACTGAAAAAAATAACGCCTTGTATTTTCAGGGCTTGCATTTTTAAAATAGTTGTTTATTTAAGCTGTCAGTATTTCGATTCAAAACATTTCACACACATTTTCATAATTAAAAATTCAATAATTCATATTCAGCTTCCAGAGTTCACGCTGAGCATGCTGAGATCTGAGGTCTTGTTTATGTCACTGTATTAATTTGTTGAGGCGCCTTAAAGTGGTCATATGATGTTGCTAAAAAAAACATTACTTTGTATATGTGGTGTAATGAAATGTGTTAATGTGGTTTAAGGTTCAAAAAACATAATTTTCCACATACTGTACATTATTGTTTCTCCTCTATGCCCAGCCTTTCTGAAACATATCGTTTTTTACAAAGTTCATCGGTTTGAAAAATGAGGTGTACTCTGATTGGCCAGCTATCCAGAGCGTTGTGATTGGCCGAATACCTCAAGTGTGTGACAGAAATGTTATGGCGCTTAACATACTGTGATGATTGTCCTGGTCAGAACACCAGCGCGACAAGACAAAAACAATAAATCCCATTAAAAACGAGGCATTTGTTGCATCCAGTGGGGACATAATTAAAGATTATAAAGACATACTACTGTCTTTTTACACATTGCATCGCGCCGCATAAACATAAAACCATGTTTGAATTTGTGATTGGAGAAACGACAAACAACAAGCTCTACTCTACACTGCTCAAAAGTCGCGTTTGAATCATCAGTGGCAAATCCTTTAAATATGTAAACGTACTTACAGACTGAGTCAGAACAGCCGGCATTGTAGTCTTCTCTCCCAGGTTCAGGAAACAGTCCTCCATAAAATGTGCTGCACACATCTAAATATTTGGGTTGAACTGTCCTGGAACATTGTTGTAAATACAACTTAACCACTGATTTCTAGTTGTGTCCTCTTTTGGAAGGCCAAACAAAGTATTTTCGCTTTCACAACGAAACAGCGTCTTCACAACATGGCGCCGGCAGCAACAGCGAGAATGAAAGTTACGACTTCTTTTCTTCTCAATATGAGCTGAACGCAGGCAGCTTACACTCTTCTGTGTCAGCCACTCCAGAAGGATGCACTGTTTTCAGAAGCGTAAATACACATAGAAAATGTATCTTTGTGGCGCAGCTGACACAGAAGAGCAGCTCATATTCTCCAAAATGGCACTACAGTGATGCGGAGAGACACAGTGAAGACTAATTGTTGAATAAAGTCGTTATTTTTGTTTTCTTCTTGTACAAAAAGTATTCTCGTCGCTTCATAACATTGCGGTTGAATCACTGATGGCAGATGGAGTATTCTGATTATGCTTTTCATACTTTTCTGGACCTTGACAGTGTTATTTACTTGGCAGTCTATGGGACAGTCACAAGCCTCCCGGTTTTCATCGAAAATATTTAAAATTGTGTTCCGAAGATGAATGAAGCTTTTACTGGTTTGGGACATCATGGGGGTAAGTGATTATTGACAAAAAAATTTCATTTTGGGGTGGAGTATCCCTTTAAGTGTCCAAATACTTTCTTGTGGTAACTAAATATACCACTAATATAGTATATTAGCAGGCAATGTAGTAAACTACTCAGAAATTAAACCAGAAATTGCTAGTAAATTTCGCTATTAATTACAAACATATTACAATGACTTAAACTTAATTTTTTTATGCAGAAATGCTTAAGTATTTTTTACATCATTTTTATTTTACTCCCCCTTAAGGACTGTGTGAGTTTTTTTTTCCTGTGAAACAAAAATTAAATGTGTCCAGAATAGTTATCATAGTTTTAGTGACAATGACATAAATTATAAACCAATTATGAAAAATGTCCAGAGTTTTCATCTTATTATAGTTACAACAAAAAATTATCTTGAATTTATCTAGTGGTTATTTTTGGAAAAACAGTAGTGGGTGTTTTCCCCCGACTCTGTCCTACCTAGTAAGATGGTAGCGATGCTTTTGTCTGCCATTCTGTTTATTAGCTATATGTGTTGACATACAAACACTGGAAAGACCTAGTAACGTGCATGTGATACTTGTTTCCAAAGTAAAGTTTCAGTAACTACACAGAGAGGAGCGTACTGTACTCTACATGGCACTGCAGCACTGTGCTCTTTATTTGAAAGCCAAACATTCTAGCTTGAGAGCACTTGTATTGTAGTCTTGAACAGCTCCTTGTTTGGTGTTCCAGGGATGAGCTGTTTGTCATGGCCTGAGCTACATAAAACATAGGAGACCTTAACACCAGAAAATCTTTCTCTATCCCAAGCTGTCACATCATGTACCCCCTCTAGTAATGAAAGGGCACAGGTCATCCAAAAATTAAAATGCTGTCATTTACTCAGCCTCATGTTGATCCAAAAGTCAAGGGGGTTGGAACAACATGAGAGTGAGTACATGATGATTTTGGGCAAACTGTGCCTTTGAGCAGATTGGCATGGAGGTTGACTGGGGTTGTGCTCAAACCCCAGATATATTTATCAAGCGCATAAAAGAGCATGTGAGAATTTGCGCCATTAAAAACAAATGCGGGAAAATCACAGTCTAGACAGAAACCCCTGCCTCTTGGATGGCTTTGGTTCTTTCTCTGGGACAGAAACTCAGACCGGCTCTCCACTGTCCCTCTGTTGACTGTGTTGCCATGGCAGCAGGAGGGACAGTGTGGCTGTTTGTAGACTGGCTGATCTGCAGAGACTTGCTAGCAGAAAGAAGACGTCCAGCATGGCACGATTATCCTATGCACCTACGGAGACCGACTCCCTTTGAGAACATAGTCTGATGAAAACATTAGAAGTGATAGAATTTATTCATGCACTATTCCACAGAGAAAGAAAAGACGACAGACTTCAAATCAATGATTGCTTTGACATTTTGGAGAGTCTAATCAGACACTTTTTGTTTATTAATCAATGGGTGGACATGTTGATTTAAGCAGCAGCGATGGTTTATGACTTGTCGTTCCTTTATATAATTCAGTGACGTTATTCTTTCTATTCTTAACCAATGATATTAGAGCAATTGTCAGTTTTTATCCAATCAGAATCCATCAACACTCTGGCACCAAACATAATGTTCAGTCAACGTTCAGGTTTAATTTACTGAACATATCACAGTGTTCTGTACTTTATAAACATTGGTTCCTGAATCGTGCATTATTAAATATAACAAATCTCCATGTCATTACATAAATTACATGTGGTAAAGTTATGCACCAGGAACAGCACAGTTTACTTCACTTCTGATCAGCTAGTGCTTAAGAACGGAAGACTGTCTGCCAACTCCTAACTAAACCACAATGAAGGTCTCTGGAAGCCTTGATGGTTCACAGATCCAGATAAAGTCCAGTACCGTACATCTCTTAAACCAGAGCAGCATGTTGTTAATAAATGCTCATACTGGTACAATATTACATTTGCACTGATGAGCAGTTCTCATCAGAAACAGCATGCGCAGGATGTTACTGGTACATTAAGCACATTGACAGACACAGAGACTGCATAATTCCATGAGGTGTAATATTGCCTAAATTACATATATTATTGGTTCATGTTTCTACTGACTGACACATTTACATTTCTTGCTTTACTGACTGGAATAAAACTATTAGTCATAGTCTCACAGGAAAATTGAAACGCTGCATATTTTAAATTGAACATTTGAATATGAGTGTAATCACTGTGCTGAACAGATCAGACATAGAACGTGAACAATTAACAATATATTAAGTATATCATAATGAAAAACATTTGCTGAATGATCAAATAAACAAAAATAGATTTTTACGTACTGTACATTTCCTCACTCAAATTGAATCAATTGGAAGGCGACATACAAAATACATGGCTGTCAATTGCAGATTAGTAATTATGACATCATGTGCTTCTCTTATTGGCCATAAATAGATTACAGTGTGTAAACCAAAAGCAATGTGCAAGGACACAGAAGTATTTCTTATAGGCAGTAGAGACATTAATAGGAGTCAGTTTACTACAGTTAACATGGCCTTTTTGCCAAAATCCTTTTTGTTAGGGATATTGCAATCTCAAAAACGTTATATCTTTAGATTGAAAAATATCAAAAATATTTTTCTCTTATCTGTAAAATCCTTCAAATGCTCAAAGGAATGTTTGGAGGAAGAACATAGAGCTCTAGAAAACCGGAGGTCATTCTTCTGAATCAGAAAGTTAATAACATACGAAAAAGATACATGTTGGCAGGAATGGTCATCTGTAATATCCACTGCCTGACACAAACATGACACTGCAATACTGTTTAGTCTATACAATCTAGATCAGATCAGACATCAGGTGTACAAGGGGCACCGTCAGTAGATCATTCCTCACCTACTGTACTTCATCCTCCCAATGAGAGAAAAAGTGCCTCTTAATAAAGTACAAATAAATAGGACACTTGATTACTCATTATGTTGAAATTCATCAGGAAAAAATGTAGGCAACCAAATGTTTTAATTAATGTAATGGTTTCAGAATGTAATTATCAGCATATTTGAACCAAATGACATAAACGGTGCAATAACCCCTCGAAGGCCATTGGCTTTTCATCAGTTTGATCACTTTCCACAGGTTGATGACTGGAACATGTCATGCTAATTCCAGAATTGGTAGCTGTAGGTGACATTGTCCATCTCTCCTCAGTAGATGTAGGACCATCAGAGATGTGTATTGGAAAAGTCCATTTATAGCAGCTTCACGTAGTTCCCAGGAAAGGTTCCAAAAAACGTGGTTCTCCTGGACGTTCCTAAAATATTAAATATTGAATTAGGCCAACTTTTTATGGTAAAAAATATCATATATATGGTCAAGTATATATTTTTGTACAAATCCATCAATATATTTATCTCTCCAAACATGCATGGGCTGTTTGAACCATGACAGTGTTGACAGTATTTTTTGGTTGGAGAATAGCACCAGCTAGTGGAAAATAAATGAACAACACTAAAACACTCATTGTGTAGTAACCAGCAAAAATGGAGTTCACAGTCTTACCCACAAACCATCCATCATCACACTTCTCCATGACATCAACAACATCACCCTCCTTCAGTTCCAGCTCATCTTCATTTCGTGGCATGTAGTTATACAGGGCTTGAAATCTGCATGAGGAAAGGCTCTCTAAGTGTGCTTTCTAAATTAGGTTATATTACAGAATTGGGTCTTGTAATACTGACCAAATCCCACAAGGGAATAATGTTAGCATGAAACAACAATCTACTTTAAGTGCATGCATTGGTGAAACAGAAAAAGACTTGAAATACTCACGGTTCCCCTGCACCTTGAAGCGGATCGTGAACATGTGCTGGTCTTTGGGACTGGAAAGAGAGAAAACAGGAAAGGCTATTTAAATGTTTCCATCTCTCTTTCTGCTGTATGTCCATCTGATACTGAGAGTTCCACTGTGCTCGTGGAGAACCATTGATGCAAAGCCTGAGGCCAGACCTGGAGCAGCTGTGTATCTGAACTACGTACATGATCAAACCTGCCTAAATGTGTTTAAAAACTTTTTTTCAAATACGTGTGAGATCCAAGACCATCGGAGCTCAAGTTACGGGTTTCTAAGCCATCAAACAACATTTTTTCTAAAATATGTCTGATTGGTGGACTTAGAAACAGTCGGGAAATGCCTTGAATCCTGAAAACCAGGACTGTACTCCCCTTGTTTGGAAGGAAATGTGGGGAATAGGCCGCTTGCCTGGCCCTGGGGAGTACACCTTGTTTAAGCTGTATACACAGGAAAGATCATTGGGACAGTCCCACGAGTAATCCAGACACTCCAAACACTCTCTATACATGGCTTAAACCAATACTGCATGAACAAGCCAATCTTCTCAGCAGCTTTGAACCAAAAAACAAAAAGACTGCAGAAATCCACTATTTCTGATCCCAGAAGTCATGAACATGCAGGAAAACCATTTCCAGAGACACTTGCAGCATGCAGACTGAACAAAATGTTATCACTCTACAACGATGTTAGGACTTAAATGTTATTTTCTCGACCACAAAATGCACTAATGCACACAGACAGACATGGTGTTAAGAGCATCTCTTATTCACTGACTCAGCATTCCTCCAAACTTTACTGATGGAATGATATTGCGTACCATACTCTGACACAAATATATGCCAGTTTATATTGTATCATTCCTAATATCATTATATCCAGCTATAGCAGCAAAAATGGAAAGAACTGCACTCAAAACAGTGAATTCCCGGGTCAAATTCAGTGAATGACATTGTGCGTTGTGCAGGGATACATTGAAAAGAGAGAAAACTGAATTTCCCTTGAGTCAGCTGTGCCGTTTCCACACAAGGTGCACATACTCCCTACCCTATGAGATGGCGAAAAGTTTTGACCTCTAACAGGCGATCCGCAGGACCTTCTAGACATCACAGGGCTACGAGGGGGCTTACCAACAACCACAACATCAGGCCTTAACACAGGCTGAAAGAACCAGAGCCGAGAGAAGATGGCATGAATGTTATGTGCAGTCATATATAAACACAATTTACCAAAATATACACTACTGTTCAAAAGAGTGGGGTCAGTACATTTTTTTTTAAAGAAATTATTTTATTCAGCAAGAGTGCATTAAATTGATAAAAAGTTACAGTAAAGACAGAATTAAACATTGTAACAAAAAATTGGAATGTTAAATAAACCCTGTTCTTTTGAACTTTCTATTCACCCAAAAAAGAATCAACATAAAAAATTTATTAAAATGTAAAAAACATTTTTGACATTGCAAATCAGCATATTAGAATGATTTCTGAAGGATCACGTGACACTGAAGACTGGAGTAATGATGCTGAAAATTCAGCTTTACCATCACAGGAATAAATTACTTTTCAATATATATTAAAACAGAAAATAGCTCCTTAAAATTGTAATAATATCTCACAATATCACTGTTCTGTTTCTGATCAAATAAAATATAGCTTTGGTGAACATACAGTAACAGAAAATCTGACTTTTGAATGGTAGCGTAATATATTTATACAAAAATGGGTTAACATTCTTTATACGATTTACTCATGGACAGAATTGTGCCAGTTTCTTTTTGGTCGAAATGTCTCATTATTTACCCAAGCATCCGTTGTGAGCAGTCTTTTTTTGTTCCCATGCCAGTGGATGGAACTAATAGGGCAAGGCCCGTAAGCTAATTTAAAGGATCTTAGGATTGTGGGTAGCGGATTTAAAAATGTTGGTTTGTGGAGGTTGGGTGATTTAAATATGTCTATGACTTACTAATAATTAATGACTCTAGCTCCCAGTATAACTGTAATAATTTACTGTACTGTATGTCAGACATATGAACTACATTGTTCTGTTTTCATTTTTAAAGTGTGCACGCTGTGCATACCGCAGAGATGATGTTAAGTTAACTTTAATAGGGAATGTTAAGTGTCTGTATGGAGTGGTAAGACTAGGGGGAAGGGTGGAGGATGACGAGCGCTAGTACAGTCACTAACAAGCACCTTGTCTTTACCTTGACCTTTGGGGAGCGGAGGTCCTGTCGAGAGAATGGTTTTTCAGAGGGAGGGGGCGACTGTGAAACCCCGGGCAGTGGAGGGGTGGAGCGCGGGGAAGGGGGAGAGTATTTAGCCGATGAGGGTGGTGTGAACGGCAATGACATCTGTGAGGACAGGGGAGAGAGACGTGGATAGGCATTCTGGGAAACTTCACCCTGCTGGTATGGAGATGAAAAGAGTTATGCATGCCAAAGACATACATTCATCATCCTCTACAGATGCTTCAGAATTTAAAGGTGAAGTGTGTAATTTTTTGTGCTGTTAACTTCACCAAACAGAACTGCAAAAAGGAGTGATGCATTGGAATTTTGGAAACTGAAAATATTCACAGTCATAATGCAGCATCACCCTTCATTTGTTTCAGTCAAAATGAAAATTCATTTTCAGCTGAGGTGGATGATAGTGCTGGATTGGCAATATTGATTTCTCCGTTTTCATCAATCTTAATTTTGATGAGCCAAGATCTTTTTAGTCTATGCTATTTTCTTTTTGTCGATGACTAAACAGAACTTCACCAAACATTATTTGTAGTGCACCTGCCATCCAATATTCACAATAAGCTATGTTACTTTTGATTCTGAGTGGGAAGACATAAATACAGAAGCTTCAAAACAATGTCATATAACATTAAAATTCCCTCAGGAAAGCCATTCAATGTCAAACGCTTGTTAGTAAGCCAGAAACAAATAACTCTGGAGAGGAGAACTTTGGCTAAATATATGCAAAATATTATATATTCCTTTTACTTTTACTTAATCTGTTGCCTTTATTATATAATGAATACATCTGTGAAAAAAAAAAAATAATAATAATAAAATAAGTTTTTTACAGCCACAACTGATACAAAAACAACCTTATATACAACTTTTTTGAGTGTTGACTGTTACATTAATTTAATTAATTGATTATTAAACTTTATTTTCAGTTTAATTTTTTGACTAAACTTTCAATTCTTTTTTTTTTTTTGCACATTAGCAAAAATAATGACCAGTGAAAATAAAAACCTAAGTACTTTGCCCATTTTCTAAAGTTTGCTCCAAAAAGACTGAATTTAATATTTAGTCAAATAAAATAAAAATTACACTTCTCCTGTAAGGAAATCTAATTTGGTTGTTCATTTGGGCAGTATGACCACACAGCGAGCTCTACCTCAACATCTGACCCCTCACTATGGGCAGGTTGGACTGGAGCAAATGTATTTGATGGCAGGGGTTCATGTAAGAAGCTGCTGTCTTCATTCAGCTCCTCCTCTATAAACAGTCTGGGAAGCTTTTCTGTTATATTTGGTTCCTGCCGATAAAATCCCTCCTCTTCTTTGAATGTGCCATTTGATTGGCTGGCCTTAATAATTGACACTAACTCCTCACACAGATCATCATCGGGGTCTTTTGGTGGAAGAATGTCCAATGGGGATTTGTGTGCCTCTAAAACAATCAAGTCAATAGGGCTGCGCAGTTTAGCGGGGCCTGTCTCGCCTGGTTTGTGGAGGTCTTTGCGATCTGAGAACAACTGCAGTTCTTTCTCGGCTAAATCTGCTTTTTGGCTGGAGAGGATCTCTATAGCACTGCTAGACCTGGGGCTGGAGTCAAATATGGGTGAGATGGGCGAAGGAGTGAAGGAGGCGGAGGTGAGGTAAGGTTGAGGTGACGGGCTGGGATCGGGGGACATATAGGACTTTGGGGAGGTGATAGGAATGAAGTGACCCTCTTTGAGCGCAAGAGTGGAGTTGCGGGGAGTGAGGGCTGGAGAGCGGCCCAGCATGGAGGAGGCGGGAGAAGGGGAGATGGCAGAATCCAATACTTCATAGTATGGCTGGAAATTGGAAGGGAAGGGAGGAGGTGTGGGGGCAGGGGTTCCTGAAGGAGACAGACCCAGAGTGAGGGCCAACCAATCGCTGGTGATAGCCTGAAGATGTGCGGCTCTCTGTGGACTGGGAGAGGATGAGGAGAGTGGACGGACAGATGGGGATGGAGAGTTGAAGAGGGTATGTGCAGATGATGGCTTAAGAGAAGGAAGGAGAGAGAAAGGAAAGAGGAGAGTAAGAAATAAAAAAGGGATAGTGTTTATATACAATGGAAATTAAGAAAACTGATGGAAAAGATAATAAAAGTGACAGGAGGATAGATGAAAAAGCATTATGCTGAGGTACAAAAAAAATCCCCCACCTAGAAAACCATGGTACAAAAACAACACATTTTATTCAGTAAATCTGACTGATTCCAGATGATTTAATTAGTTTATAGTTAGAGTGTGGGGTTTGGATTCTGTTATGCGTAGATTCATTACTATTTGGATGTATACAGAATCCCACTCATCATGTAAATTAGATTTCACATAATTTATGGGCATTATCAAAGGAAATTCCTTTGTACAGAGCCACAGCTACACAGCAGAAACACTGTCACTGTGAAAGCTTTATCCAGTCACATATTAAAATTATTTTAAAGGCTTTGCAGATGCAGTATGAGGGAAAACAGGCCTAAGACAAAAGACATGAGCTACAAGGAAGAATATGCCATAATAAATCATTTTAGAGCACACTTGCTGTCTGTATTAATTTGTGAGGTGGAAACAACAACAAGGTCACCTATAAACCAGCAATAGGAGTATCCTGTCCTCACAATACAAGCCTTCCACATCTACCCGGGGGCTTTTCAAGAACTTTCTTCTCTTGTGAAAGATGAAATGAAAAGATATTGGACAAAAATGACCTAGTAGGACATTTTCTGGCCGATTGTGTGTATTGTGAATTTACATAGTCTCCAAAATGTTTTTATCCTTAAGCCATGTTTAAAAATGTACAAATCTAATGTTTGACAACCAAAAAAAGTGTCCAAATACGCTGTCATTTTAATAGTACACTACTGTTCATGTTTGCGGTCAGTGCATATTTAATTGATCGACTTTCATATTGTTACAAAAGATTCATACTTTCTTTGAACTTTCCATTCCCAAAAAATATATATTAAGCACAACTGTTTTCAACATTGAAAAGATTTTGTTATCTAATGCAATAATATTCATCTTCTTAAGTGTGGCTTAAGTGTCCAATTCTTTTCATGTTTGCAATAATAAGAAATGATACCAGTCTAGTCCTATTCGTTCACCTTCACAGAAACTTCCCTTTCAGCAACAGCAGGAGCTGAGCAGTACATGTATAGCACAGCAGGTCATGTCCATGTTTTAATTAGCTATACTGGATACTGGCAGGACGTGTGATTAATCTGATCTAATTCTGCTGGACTCATCTCGTGTGAGCGAAGGAATAAGCCTTTACTTCTTTGTTCTTTAGATGGAATTACAACTCAAGGGCATTTAATCTGAATTCAGGCTTATTTTACACAACAAGCCAAAAGGTAATCTAAAGATGACAGGGGTGATCTATTTTGGCACTGGGACAGTTGCCATCTGAGAAAGGATTAATTTTATATTTGCCACC
Organism: allo-octoploid hybrid of Carassius auratus x Cyprinus carpio; assembly: GCA_024542945.1. Lineage (NCBI taxonomy): Eukaryota > Metazoa > Chordata > Actinopteri > Cypriniformes > allo-octoploid hybrid of Carassius auratus x Cyprinus carpio. The sequence goes on from CM045040.1 coordinate 4,602,933, forward strand.
TTATTGGCACCTATAGTACTGCACATGAGCAATGGCAATATGACTAACATGATATGAATGAGAAGCTTTAGTGCCTCTGATGCCACCGTTGTGTACGGTTCATGTATTTAAAATCAGTATTTACCCAGATAAGATTATACAGTCACTTAACTGGATCAGAGTATATTTTGTGTATCTATGTAACCTGAAATTCAGATATCTACAGTCACCATGATTTAATCCTCACAAGTAATATGAGATGTGTTTTAGATACATTTTAGGTACTTTTTTTTGGTACATTTTAAGTGGAATTGCAGATGAAAACATACCTTACTGTTCAGTCTGTCACTGGAGTAGCTGGTGGGTATACTGGGCCCAGGAGGTTGACCGGTACTTTGTACTGAAGTCTTCTTAACCATGTCCACATACGACACAGGAAAAATCCCTTGTTTGTTTGTACCTGGGATTTTGCCCTCGAACCAGTTCTTATCCACCTGCCGCAACAGAACAACACGCTCACCCTGGAAGACACCAGCACAAGATATCAGGTGGTATATTTGGTGGATCGAAATCAAAATTTCTGTGCAAAATGACAAAATCGTAACCAATTATAATGTATACAACTATATGGAGAAGTCATGGATGGTTGAGGCAAAAGTTCCATCTTTTGCTTTTTTAAAGGTGTTTTATGTCTTGTAGCTTTATTTCTTCTCAAGAGTTCATTAGAACATTAGCATTCAGTAAAAAGTGAGAATTATTTAGCAAAAGACATGCTCTTAAGTGATAAGAAACATTAAGAAGCAGATTAATGAGCACATGCTGAAACTAAAAGATATTTATGACGGCAGTACTAAGAAAATGTTTACTTTTCTTAATGAAAGTTCCACATTAGTATCAGCATTAAAGTTGTAGCGGGCAATTGCTTCCCCAATTTCTTTGCTTTGGGCTGGAGGTGGAGGTCTCGCTGGCTGATGTCTCTCTGAAGGAGGGATTTTCTGTGAAGAGACAGAAGTTAAAAGAGGCAGACTTCAGAAGATAAGTTAAATCATAATGATATATATATATATATATATATATATATATATATATATATATATATATATATATATATATATATATATATAAATATATATATATATATCCAATAAGATAAACCAGACCATCTTTTAAAGGGATTGTTCACCCAAAAATGAAAATTCTGTCATTAATTACTCAATGACCTTTGTTCATCTTCAGAACACAAATTAAGATATTTTTGATGAAATCCGAGAGCTTTCTGACCCTGCATAAAAAGCAACACAACCACCACATTCAAAGCCCAGAAACATAGTAAGGACATCATTAAAATAGTCCATGTGACATCAGTGGTTCAACCTTAATTTTATGAAGCTATGAGAATACTTTTTGTACACAAAGAAAACTAAAATAATAATGGGTAACACTTTTCCCTCAATAAATTCCTAATTTGCTGCTTATTAATAGATAGTAAGGTAGTTGTTAAGTTTAGGTATTGGGTGGGATTAGTCCTGTAGAATAATGCATTAATATGTGCTTAATTAGTACTAATAAATGGCTAATATTCTAGTAATATGCATGCTAATAAGCAACTAGTTAAGAGACCCTAAAATAAAGTGCTACCTAATAACTTCATTCAACAATTTCTTCTCTTCCGTGTCAGTCTTCGACGCACGTGTGTGCATTCCTCTGCTTGCAAACAAGGCACAGCGCATCCGGGTTCTACATCAGAACACGGGCTCCTGTGTCACCAGGCATATCTGGTACTCTTGTGGTACTCTTGAACCACTGATGTCACATTGACTACTTAACATTGGCCTTACTACCTTTCTAGGCCTTGAACGTGTAGTTCCCTTGCTGTCTATGCAGGGTCAGAAAGCTCTTGGATTTCATCAAAAATACCTTAATTCGTGTTCTGAAGATGAACGAAGGTCTTATGGGTTTGGAACAACATGAGGGTGAATAGTTAATGAGAGAATTTTCATTTTTGTGTGAACTATCCCTTTAAAGTACACACCTCCACATATGAGATGGGGAAGATGCCCATGTGTCCACGGTGTTCTCCTTCATACCAGTTATTATCTATCTGCCGAGTGATGTATACCGTCTCTCCTTTCTTAAACGTCAGCTCTCTGGAAGGAAATAAAAATCAAGTTAACTATATTCCACATGGGGAAATTATGCACAGGAAAGACATAAATAATACATGAAAATTTACTGACTGATTGTAGCACATCAAATGCAGTAAAAACAGAAACTGGTCTCATGGTTTGTAAGATTTTCTTACTTTGCTGTCTGTGCTTTGAAGTCATATATTGCTCTGGCTGGCAGTTTCTGTCAAGTGAACGAATCAGAGAAATCAAACTTATGCTGTCATGAGGTGGGTTTATTTGCAGTTTGATCAAAGCTCAGATAAAATATTTGTGATTCTACTAAAATTTTGCAGGAACATATTACAAAGTGATGCATATTCCCTACCTCTCTGACATCAGGGGTTTGTCTCCTGCTCTGTGGTGTGTGGCGGCCCACGTCAGGGTGTGAGTATTCTCTGGATGTGTCCTGAGCTAGAAAGAACAGAGAGGTAAAAGGATTCAAAGACAAGCCTCACAAAGAACCAACACTATTACAGTACATGCGTGGGAACAAGCAATAGCAAAAGAAAACAATGATTTGGGGCTTGATGAGAGAAATGCAGACAAAATAAAAAGAAAACAAGAAAAAGTAAATACAAATATATTTTATTGACCAATGAATAGTAAATAATGTAAATAAAAATATATACATTTTTTTGTCCATAATAATGAAGTAAGCTTCCATGAATCATGTCATGAGTTGTTACACCCATCCTCTAGACTCATATGCCCAGTATACTGTAGATCTTGTGTATTTATACTAAATCCACAAATGGTTAGCTGGCACCTGTGCCAACTGTGGGCAAGCCCCCTTGCTCCGAACAGTCTTTCATTTATAAACACTGTGCACTACGCAAAAGTATACAGTGTCGCATTTCTTTATGATTAAAAAAAAAAATAATCATAAAACAATCATCTTTTCCAATAAACAAACGACTCAAAGTTTAGGTACTGAGGCTGATCTCATCATCTGTGTCAGGTCTGACAGAGTGAACTGTGTTAACACTTACAAGAGAGTATCTTTCTTCTCAAGCCAATAAAATCTCAGATCTGTTTTTAGATTGCATGCTTCAGCTGCTCAAGTCATCTGTCCAATGCTATTTATATAGAGTGAAACTTCACAAAGTTATATTTCTTTTGTGGCAAGCCCACACACTACCTAGTGTTCCTCTAGTGATCTGGTTCCCAGAGAATGTGTGAACCTCATAAAATATATACCTTCACTCGTCTGCCAAATAAAGCAATGTTTTGTAAATGGAGTAGGGAAATAACTTGTTTAATAAATAAATGTTTGATCAAAGAGAAAGTAAACAAAAATACAATGTGATAAAATGAGAATATGAAAGACATAGGGACAAAATCAAAAAACAAAACTAGATAAGGCGTGGGTATGAGTCATGCTCTCTGATGATCCTTGCAACATAACAATTCCTTCCTCTAAGCCAGGGGTGTCCAGTCCTGCTCCTGGAGGGCCACTGTCCAGTAAAGTTTAGCTCCAATCCCAATTAAACACACTTGAACCAGCTAATCAAGATCTTCAGGCTTACTCGAAACCTGCAAGCAACTTGGAGCTAAACTCTAAAGCAGTGGTTCTCATCTCCAGTCCTTGGGACCTGCACATTTTGTATGTCTTCCTTATCTAACGCACCTGATTCAGATCATCAGCTCATTAAGAGGGAGCTCCATGAACTAAACTGAGTGTGTCAGATGAGAGAGAGAGATACAAAATGTACAGAGCAGCAGATCCCCGGGACCGAAGTTGAGAACTACTGCACTAGAGGATGTTGGCCTTCCAGGAGTGGGTTTGAACACCCTTGCTCTAAGCAAGCACATTCACAAACACAGATGGAACATAGCAATGGTGGAGGAGCTGAGCTCAAACACGGGGGACAGAAGGGGATTTGGGAAACCAGAGATGGATGAGTAGAGTCCACCTTGATAGCAGTATTCAAAGTTGTGTTTCCTCTGGTTGTTGTTGCTGTCTATATGGTTGTGAGAGGCACTATGGGACAGGCGTGAGTACTCAGATTGGTAAGTGTCCTGGCTGGGCATGCCATCAGGCTGTGGGTGGTAAGAGCGAGGCTGAACTGTAGGGCTGCTTCTCCCGAGCACGTACAGGGATGAATTCCTCTCAGGAATGTCTGGAAGCAACTCCACCAGCAACCTATGAAGAATGCTGTTATCCGACAGGTTTCCCCTGTGCTTCTCAGTGCAGATGTGGTCGTAGATGTCTTTCAGGGCCGAATCTAGGGCCTCATACATACAGCTCTTGGAGTTTGGCATTCGAGAACAACTCAAAGGTGACAGGTTCTTCCGGCGAAAAGGCACTGGGCTGACCAGGAAAGCGAGCTTGCTGAGGCCGAACTCAGATTCTTCTACACGCAAATGTTGCCTCCGGTCCTGCTTTGCTCTCTCATGCTTGATCATAGTGGTGAAGCGTGTGTAGGATGCTGGACAGCGGCCCTTGCAAGAGCTCACAAGCTGCCTGTGATATTTATGGTGGTGCCCCAGTCCGCAGGAGCTCTCGGAGGAGGCAAATGAACACACGTCAAACTCTCTCTCGCTACAGAAGGATGAGCCCTCAATCTGGATGAAGTCGCTAAGATCGGACACTACAGCATCATGCTCACTGTCTGAGTAGTCGTGTTGGATGGCAGAGTTTTGTAATTGGTCACTGGTGACTTGAATATGGATTGGCACATGGGTGTTTATCTTGGGGTATTGAGGCCGTCCTTCAGGAGGATTTCTGGCTGGTGGTTCTTCATCCAGTAATGACTCAATAGAAAGGCTACGCTTGGGGCCGCTGGCCCTCCTCCAAGAACCCCTGATCAGGCACTCATCCCCAAGATTTGGCATGGATTTAGACTTCTGGATCAGACTCTCAAATTCAGAAATCCTGTTGTGCACCATGTCCCTAGGCACCTCTTCATTACAGCCCTTGTTGCCAGTGAGTCTGTCCTTCCGCTGTTCGCTCTCATACTTATGGATCCTGGCTTTGACCGAGCATATCACTGTAGAGTTTATCAGCTCTTGCCGGTTGATGTGATGCATCTTTTTGTAGAGTTTGAGGAAGCCTGGTGCATCATGGGCTGAGCGGTGCCTTGTCCTCTCCCTATGATTCTCAGACTCTTGGGCGTCACTGCACTGTGATGCCTCTAGTTCGCCGTTGTGCAACAAGGAGCCGGTGCTTTCCAAATGGGTCCGCACTTTCCTTCCCCTCCCATCAGAGAGAAGGTCATCACAACTCCAGGATTTGAGCTTAGACGTTGTCTCCTCTGAGATCATCCAGTCTTCTGGGTGCTCTTGGGCTGTTTTCCAGCCTTCAGGGAGGCTGGAGAAGCCTTCTGAGACAGCCATGAAACTGTCCTCATTTTGCCCTTTCTTTTGATATGTGGATTCTGAGGTAGCGTGGTTTGAATTTTGACCATTTAAATGTGCTGTGTGCATATTGCTCACATCCCCACCTTAGATATCCACCACAAGCAGCATGATAAAAAAAGAGACATGAGAAGACATTAAAAGGTAACTGATGCACAGGAGTGAGAAGTAAGGATGTTTATACTACAACCTGGAGAAAAACTGGAAAGAAATCAGACATCTTGATCAACAAGCCCTCGCCGAATAAAAAAGCAATTGATATGCTACACTACACTGAGGCAAGATTGTAAACACTAAATAATTCATTGAATTTTATTCATGCAAAGGGAAAGTCGTTTAAAATTCTGCTTGCACTGCGAGGAGCAAAATGAACATTTTCTGTGAACCTTCTCGTGTTGTTTATTTTTTTTCAATAATGTGCACAATTGTGGCTGCTCGTCTGACATCTACCTTTAGTCCTGGTGGCGGCGGGGGAGCTGGGGCTGGTGAGGAGATTCCTCTGGGTGCTGCTGCTCCTCGGTAGCTCTAGTGGCCTGACAGATGTTTGTGTTGTGCCCACACTGCTCTGAGCCCTGGGCTGAGCGGCTGCAGGTTCAGATTTCCGTCTCTTGTTATCAATGGCAGAGCTGCAGAATCAACATGGTTGAAGATTTATAGTAACCAATAAAAATGTAAATTGTGATAAACAATGTAAAAAAAGTGAGTCCTAGGTTTAGAATGAAATGCAATCCTAATCTCCATCTGAAAATAATGCCATGGTTTCTCACCTATAGTGACTTCAAAATATATAAAAAAAAATCAAACCAAGTGGCATTTAAGTTTGTTAGATTTGAAAGTATTAGATTTTAGTAGTATATATTATATATAATATTACATTACTTATTAATTATATTATAAAATTCTTAAGTGATTGATACAAACAAATATTATAAAATAGAACAAAAAGTAGTCTTGACACTTTCCGAATTTTAAGCAGAAGAACAAGTTCTGTAAGGTCATGACCTGCACCATGCATCCACTAAGAATGACCTTGGAACCAGCTGGTTAAAAGTCATTGCAAAAAATTTTTTTGAGGAAAAGGTCACTTTTCAGATGTCACTTTGTTTGATATTTTCTATACATATTTAAAAAATATAGATACTTGCATATAAATCTATGCAATAAAGTTTAGAGATCTGTGTGACTTTCAAATCATTTCAATGCATTTACAGTGAACCTACCATGATGGCCTTTCAAGGCTCCTGTCTGTGGATGGCTGATAAAGGGAGGTCTGCAACAGATGAAGGAGAAAAAGCAGGGTGAATTCCTCGCTTAATATCCACACTTAATTTACAGTAGGTTCCTTGACACCCAGCACTCTCCTTCACAAATCCAACAATGGTTAAAACGGAAAGAAAACTCCCAATGTCTGGACACAGTGACATGGGCCAGCTGTCTCTTGTAAAGCCCAGCCATTCCCAGGACAGCTAGGCGCATTAGATCACTTACGAAGGTTTCTATGACGAACAAAGCAGGGAATTCCTTGTACGCATGGCTGGAGTAGATAATCATCTTCCTGTTTGCTGAAGCTCTGAGCAGTGTTATCTGGAACAGCTCTCCAGATCAGCAGCAGACGCCCCTTGTGTGTTTTTTTTAACCCTCTTTAAACGTAGCCCAAGCATGCAGTACCAGAACTGTCTCCTCATTGTGGCACATTTACATCTAGTCAACATAAATACAGCTCTGAGTGCAGATACCACACTAGCAGGCTCAAAATTGGGTTGCAAAGCCTCTGTGACAATTTGTTGCAATTCTTTGTTTGGATTTACAGCATTCCTCAAACAATAACTGTTACTACACTGGCCTCTAAGTTACGTTCTCTCCTTATGGTGGTCAGTAGCAATTCATAGGGAGCAACCGATTAAAAAAATCATCAGCATTTTTTCAAGACAAATTCACTAAACAGTTGTGCCACTTGCATGTGGTAGATACATGCCTGTGCATGTCTTGATCAGTATAAAATTGGTGCTAAATGCACCGAAATAGTGCTATGTCATGGCATTCTTTCAATTACGCCTCCTTTCTATGTAAACATTATAGATATAGATCATTATAGATAAATCATAAATACAAAACATATGCATTCAATGTTACTTGATTTGCATAATTCTGAATAGGGTGCTAAAACAACTTAGTGTGTGCAAGAAAGTGACACCATTCATTTATTCTTAATAAATTATCTCCTTTGACAGCCAGCAAACTATATTTACAAAGACAGAAAAAAGCCTGTGAGTGAAAGAGGAGCTGTAATATGAGACTGTAGATGGCATGTCCATAGATCCTTCACCTACTACAAACACATGGACAGAATCTGCAGATGACAGCCAGGAGGAAGTGCTCCTGTCTCACGATAAATATATGATGTAAGAAAAGTCAGAACTGTAATTATGATAAGAGAAGCAAATGCAGATGTAGATGCAGTACACGGATTCTTAAGACATGGAACAAAACATGTCCCACACTTTCACCTGCAATTACTTTTGTAAATAGCAGCACTTACATTTTAATCATAATCAGAGGATCACTAGAATGATTTTAACTCAAATTTACCATGCCATCCTAATATGCAGGCAACTATTTAATCAAAATTATGAAAAGACATTAGATGTGTTCGAATATTTATGCACTATTCTTTGCCATTTTCAAAAAGTGTGAGTAGTGTGTTTGCACTGAAATTTCAAAAAAGAAAAAGTGCACTTCAAATACCCAGCTAATGCACTTATTTAACATTAAAAAAAAGTGTGTTATGTTGCATACTTCATGCATACTCAACTGTCACAGCTTTCCTAACATAGCGGACTCTAATGCTAAATGACAAAATATCCTTATAAAATGTATACACTAGACAGTTATGTACATATTATTAGGTAGTGTAAGTGCATAAGGTATAGTACATTACTCGGGACACAACTACAATCACTTTAAAATAATATAGCATGTATGTATGTGTGTGTATACATATATATAAATCAATACAAAATGTTAATCAACATCTCTGAACATGCTTTACAGAATATTTCCAAGTAGTTGCTCTGTGCATAAACCTTTTACTTTTTTCTTTGACTTTAGTCCAATATGTGGCAAATCTTAAGAATCAATTAGTGCATTGCTTTAGTTGAAACAATGGACTTTTTGTTATAATGGAGGTTAAGTGATCTTAATGAGGATGGTTTGAGAAGGTAGGCACTAGCTTGTTTCTGTTAATTTCTCTCTTTCGTTCCCCAAGTTGGTCAGTGAAGCAGTTAATCACTCAGTCAATCACTCATTCAGTCATTCTTTACCTCCGCTCGGAATCGAGGCGAGCTCTCTGGATTGTAATCGAGATGTTTTTTTGGAGGCTTCACCCAGAGATGGGATAGAGGCAGGGAAAAGCAAAGAAATAAAGAAATGTGATGACCACAAACTAAAATTGCACTTATGCCACAAAAACATTACACACTGCAGTAAAGCTCCTTTTATAGAAACACAACCTATAGCACGCCACGTCAAAGACTACTAAGCTACACACACCTTGCATAAAGAGTGGAAAGACAAAAATCTAGTAAAGTCATGCAAATATGGTCAAATTAATCCACAACAGATTTTATCATCAGCAAACAGTAGTTTCATGTGTGCAAATCAAAGCCTAAAATGCAAAGACACAGAACCTGGTATTGGTTATTTATCACACTCCACTGTATGTAACAGTGTCCAGAATTGTCTGCTCATTCCAACCAGTCATTTCAGACATGTCCACCACAGACTGACAGCAAGTGCAGCACGTATCTGACCTTTCCAACCCCACACCAATCACAAGTGGCATGCTAGCATCACCAAACCAAAGCCACACTTACCGGCCGCCCAAACTCCAGTTCAGCAAAGAACTTATACCACGGCTCATTCTCTAAATCTATGTCCTCTGGTCTTAAGTTACTTGTCTGGTGTTGAGAATGGAAAGCAAGTGGGAGAAGAAGATGAAAGGAAGGGAAGAAATGAGGTAATCATGTGAATGTGACAGATACATATGTAAAATGAGGAATGCCTTCATCAGACAAGAAACAAGTGACGCTGTTGATTAGTGAAGGTAGCAGAGCGTAAAACTATTATTACTATGTTGAAAATAGCAACAGAGCAAAGGCTGTTTTTTATTTTCCTCTCCTATCCAGCAGAGGGCAGTGGCACATAACAAATGCTCACTGCTCAAGGACAAACTGCTCTAGCAGGAGCAAATTGGTTCCTCTAACCTTGTTAGTGACCTTGACCACATTACATTCTAATGGACCCGCAATTTATCTGCTCTATTGAGTGAGTCTGCACAGGCTTGCTGAAGCACTTCAGCTCATTTAGGGCAAATGTTTGTGGAGGTTCTTTTAACATATAGAAAAAGCCCATCATGTAATTTAAACTGTTTCCACGTATATTGTCAATGCAACTCAGTTTAGTCAATCAGCATTCAGTGTTTCATGCCTGCAGCGCTGCTGACACTGGGACTCGCCGACTGATAGTATTTCATTAGTGGCATCTGGTTTACGATCTGTCTATACCCATAAAGTCATGGGGCATTAATTCCAAGATCAATACGTTTGTGCCTTCAAATACTAAACTTAAATTGTAAAATGCCTCATAAATTTAATGCTCTTTGTGTAACCAACTTCAAACAAATCTTAAATAATTAACACTTTCCCCGCCATTGACGAGTTTTAATGGCTTTCTGTGTTTTCACTGTTATGCAAATCTTCTGAACGAGTACAAAACCTCCCGAACAAAAACACACGTGAACAGGACTGAAAAACTAGCGACCTCTCATGTAAACAGATGCATATTAAAAATAATGTGATCATCAGCAATAGACAGCATATAAATAAAAACTGCATAATGTTATGGAGTAAAATGCTGATCCAGGAAGTGGTATATGGCTGTGCAAGCTTTGGAGGTGTTGATGGAAGCGATTTACTGGATTTATGTTTGGATAATCATACTGAATATTATCCAGATGTAGTTTTGATAAAAATGTGATTTTCTCACCTTTTCGCTCAAAATGATACATTTTTATGAAACCTACCTGTATTCAAGTGTTGATAAAAAAAGAATGCTTTAAGCTAGAATAAAACTGATTTTTTTTTTTTTTAAAGAAGAGGCTTTGATCTTTATTTTGTGTATTGCATATTCAAATATTCATACAGCAAAATATACTGTAGGCCATCAAATTTTTGTGAAAATCATCAAAATTGCTGGCGGGTGCTAGCAACTTTTTTCAAAAATGCTGGCGGGGAAAGAGTTAGGTTACTTTTAAAACTATTTTTATTAAGTAGCTCATTTCATTCCATTAAGTGTCATTTTAAAAGTTCACAGAAAAATTCTAACATGTTAAACATTAAAAGTCAGTGATTACTTACTGCTCTCTCTTGTTCTAAAATAGATGACTTTCCCGGCTCATAGTCAAAGATACTTCTCGGCTCGGCTCTGTATTTCCGTGTGTCCACCTTTCTGTCAGGAGGCCCCCACTCATTCCTGCAACAAAAAAATAAATATTTGCTGAAAATCGAGATGTAGCAGCTGATTTTATATCTGGAAATCCTTAAAATTAAGTTTTCCTGAGAAATATTGTTGTCACAGAATAAGCATGGATGGGTGGTTCTCACATGTCAGGTGTGCTCCTGCCTCTCTGTGGTGCCTGCCTTTCATTGGATCTCTGCTGTGTGGATGCTGATGTGGGCAGAGGAGAAGGGAGAGAGGAGGAGGCAGGCACCCTGAAACCGTATACGCCGCTATCAGAGACACTCTTGGTGATTGGCCGGTAGGTGCTGGTTTTAGATGCAGGATGGGCCTCAACAGCATTAGGTGCTGCATGCTTATCTGAAAGAAAAAATAACAAATATATAATACTAAATATAATATTTTAATAAAAAATAAAAAACAGTACCCTATTTTTATGGATTTTTTTTGTGTGTGTGTGTGTGTGTGTGTGTGTGTAAAGGATCACTGACACTGAAGACTGGAGTAATGGCTGCTGAAAATTCAGCTTTGCTATTACAGGAATAAATCGCATTTTAAAATATTTTCAAATTGAAAATTGTTATTTTAAATTGTGATAATATTTCACAATATTGTACAATATATTCTTTTAAAGCTTTATCATTTTAAAAGTCTCATATGCTTACCAAGGCAGCATTTATTTGATATGATACAATTTTTTATACAAAAATGCAGTTTAGAAACTTACTGTATTTTTACATCAAAATTATGTTTCAAATAAACGCAGCCTTGGTAATCATAAGACTTACAAAGCATTAAAAATGCTTAATTATTCAAATCTTTTGGCCAGCGGTGCAACTTTTTTTATTTATACAGAAATATATTTAATTGAAATTATAAAATCATTTGTAATAAATTTGAATTTAGTTATTCAATTAATTTCTTATTACTTTTTTTAAACAATAAAAATGAAAATGCAGAAATTATGCATAAAATTATTAATGCATAATTACTTTTATTACTATGGTAAGTACATGTCACATGTAACGTGTAACAAGGACACTAAAATAAAGTGTTCACAAAAAAATAAGATAATTATGCATATTGCTATTTGTTTATATTAGTTTTATTGTTTTTTTTTTTCTTGTTTTGATTATTTGGTCTATTATATAATAGAGTAATATTGAGTCAAAGAGAGACCTTGTTTGGAAATAGTTGTACCAGTACTTGTAACAGGATCTGTGGCAGTATGGGACCCAGACCATTCGTTCTCTGTGAAAACAAATATGACTAACATGGATTAAATATATTTTAAACTGCATTTTAAATGTAATAACATAAACTAACTCATCTGTAAGCAGGATGTGGAAGTAAGACAATTAAAAAGACATGAGATGCAAAATGAAGGGTTTGATCCTGTGACCTCTGTAATCTCTCAGGCAAACCCCCTGACAATCCATTTCCAGTAATGGACACACTTGTAATCCACAACCTGCTGAGTAAAGCTCTTTTATTGTCACTTATTTTTAGGTGGCCCTAGGATGCCCTTCTCTGCAAAAAAAAAAAAAACCTGTCCCCTTAACAGACAGGTCCATAATCAAAATAAAAATACAGGGCTTTATCTTGTCTGACATGATTAAAATCATAATAGCAATGAGATTCTTTATATCCCTTGCATTCATAAAACCAAACAGCAAATATCTGTCATTTACAGCATAAAATAATAAACACAAACCAACAGAAGCTGTAATCCTGTTTAGTCTGCAAAGAATGTTTTCCTTCCCTTTCTGTGTTGCATACTTGCTCTAAAAATAGCTTTAAAAGTGAAAAAGCAGATATTTAACTAAAAATAAGTTGGTATGCCAGTGTTTGACTAAAAAAAATCCTTCCAATAACCACATAATATGTTAACAGGGAACGCAAGCATGCATTTTTAAAGTAATGATGGTACATATAAAAAATCCAGTCCTACCTGGTTTAGGCACCACATGAATCTGTTTGAACATGGTCTTGTACCAATCTTTTGGCCTGTCAACAGTCTAATAAAACAACACACAAAGCAAGCATTTTTTAGATTACAGGCTTTCCAAGCTCTTACAGATTAAGATTCCAATGTCCAGATGCAAAGTTGAGCAAACAAATAGCAACCCGAATGTGCTCCATGACTTTGAGTCCAAAACTCTGGATCAAAAATGCTCCTGTAAAAATGCTGATGCAACTGGCCTCTCCACGTTAAGCTGAGAAAGACACATCACTGCCTGTCTGCTGGCCCATCAATGATGCTGAGCACAGCTGCCCTGTTTCCCTGGGGCTAAATTAAACTCTGTGTGGGAAAATGCAATTTAGCGCACAAATCAAAACAGCCAGTCCCATGTGACCAGAGACCGACTGAAGATTAATTCTGGAATTAACAATTATAGGTACGCACTTCCGACAATGTCTCCAGAGCCAATAAAGAGTCAGAGAGGCCAGCTTTCTCAAAATGAATGCTAAGCTTTTAGGCAAACATGTGTATATAATTTTTTATGCTGTTGATTAACTCTAAACAGTTTACAGTATGATGTTCTCCAGTAACATATAGGTGTTTCTTCATCTTTTGCCACTTTTATGTGCCAGAGGTTTATTTATAACAAAACAAATTGACTAAAAGTCATTTTTGTTATAAAAATAACACATTATAACTGTCTCGTAACCTTTCTGGCATGCGTTCATCATTATATTTGTTACTTTTCAAATGCATTGTTATAGATTATAGATTTCTATTGTATACATATCCCAGATCCAGACTTTCAAAATTAAACTATGAAAATATTTATAAATTATTACATGATTAAATTAATCATAAACCATTTTATTTTTATTTTTGTTGTTAAAATGATTTATATAAATCTAGAAATATCATTTGTACGCATAATAATTTTTTTATTGTGCATCATTTGCAATTAAGGTGTAATTTTGTAAGTGTAAGTGTAAAAATATAATTTATTTCTTATTTATTTGTGTATTTAAGATACAAAATGCAGTAAAATACAGTACATTATTTGTGGTAAGAAAAGACATTGTGGTAGAAATGTTCTTAACGTTTATGAAAATTCACAACAAAAAAATAAATAAAATTCCACCATAAATGCACACAGTTAAAGAAAATATCATTTGCTTAATAATTTGCTTCTCTGACTTGAGTGCATGACAAAAATGTAAACAATAATACTAAAGGATTATATTTATTCTGAGCTGCACAGTATAAATATGGAAACAAAAGATTAACATCCTGGAACAGCATTCACTCACCATCCGTATGGTAACGGGAATCCTGGACTCATCCACGGGACCGATGCCAGTATAGAGCGGAGCTTTCCCTGTTGTTTCTTTCCTGTCAGTCTGTGGCACTCGTGCGTCCACGTTAGCGTAGATGGGAGTGCTAGACTCAGAGGCTGATGGGAGGAAGACAGGGTCAGGTTGGGGGGTGTGTGTTTTTAGTAATTCCCATGGAACCAACCAACATTCCCATGTCAGTAACTGAGAAATACAGCCAGGTCAGGGATGCAGTGCAGAATGTAATTCCAAATCAGGAGAAATAATCCATAAATATGTTGATTCCAGGATTCTGGCATAGAATAATAAACACAGAAAGCAGCTCTCCACATACAGTCTGGCATGTATAGGCATTCAGACTGAAGCCTTTTGGAGAAAAACTGCAAAATGGGCTCTGGTTCGGAGACAAATGCGAGCCTCACGCACACAGATGCTGTAATCCCAGTGTCTCAGCTCCTCCCTCACCCCAACCGCTCCGGGGCTCAGATTTGAGCTAAATCCCCGGCATTTACCACTTGGGATTAGAGAGATGGCGGACGCACACTCAGAGCGGACCAGTCGAGATACGCTTAGTGTCACACGGGTGGTAAACACTGCTGCAGTCAGGTCACGCTTTCTTACTCATCAGTACTTCATTAGAGTCTGGCACATCACACCAGTGACTTAGCAGAGACCAGAGAGAGCATTTCCACAGCTGTTCTGCAATGCTTATGGCATACATTTTACTGTACAGATATTAAAACAATAAAATAAAAACACTATTCTGCATTAAGTATTTTTATAGCTCTGCTACCTCATATCATGTCTTTGATTATTTAATAAAGCCACGCATGTGATTCGTGGATTAACTGTTAAGTTTAACCATCATAGACTTGAAGTTTATCAGTTGCACATGTTTTGTCTTGCCAGTTTACACTTTCAAGCAATGTTTTCTGTGCGCTCAGCCGCTTCCGCACACACCTAAAGCGCGCACAAGCAGAGAGAGAGACACCGCACAAACAGTGAAGTGTGTCAGTATTAGGTCTGTGCATTTAGTCTTAAAGAGACAGCAGCCAATAAATACCTGTTTCTGCCTGCTAATCAAATAACACCACAGCTCTAACAAACATTAATCTGTATTTAAATCTGTATTTGTGTTATATTACACTTAATTATTACATTTCTGCACCTGAATGCTACTGTTACTGACTTTATTTGTAATAAAGTAATTCATAATCCGACCACACTGGTCATGCCGTATGTTTTTGATTTTACAAAAAAAAAGAGAGTCATTTGTTCATGATTCATGAACAAACATGATTTATGTTTTTGATTCACTAAAAAGATATGCAATCAGCAGCGGGGAACATTTTGGGATTTCAAATTACTTTTTGAAATTACTTATTTACTACTATTTGAAAGAAAATTTTATAAATGTAATATATACACACACATACAGCCTGTGGTTGTGGTTAAATTGATACAAAGTGTTTTTAGCAATTACCTAATTCAGTTTCCTTGTTCTTACCAATGATGAAATCAATAATGACGGTGAACGTCATAGACACAAGAGCATGTGGAAGTGTTAGATTAGCATCAGTACTTACCAGTGCGTCTAGCCTGCTGCATGGCTGTAATACTAGGGCTCAGTGAAGGAGGAGGGGGGTATGTTGAGGGAGAGAAGGGTCTTTGGAAGTGACTGCGAGGACTTACTGGCACACTCAGACCCCCGTTCACAGTCATCTGGCCCTGTATAACACAACAGAAAGACCCTGTTATCTGAACAAACATCTTGAGCTATAATAAATTACATTGAGATCGGACTGTTTTGTCACAGATGACATCTGTTAGCCTTAATGAAAGTTGACAGAGGATAAAGCATGGAATAACAAACAATGAAAACAAATCCCCAAAATATCTGTGGATTGATTAGTAAAATGAGCACAAAAAATACAGTGCCCACCCACTAGGCAGATTTAAAAGAAGAAGAAGAAGAAGAAAAAAAACACTGCTTTTTAGTAGAATGGCTTTCAGTATTTGAATTTATTTATTGATTTCCAGGACAAACAATTGTTAATATTAAGTGTTAGTGTACCAAAAGAGATACCACAGGAGCAGTACAATAAGTCACAAAGACAGAGTGTCATACTGAGAATCTCAACATACAGATAATCAGTATGGCAAAAGGTGTTAGTGAAGACCCTCAGGACCCTTGATTTGTTTTTCTTAAGAATATGTTAGTATTGATATAACCCCAGATGTTACACAATGAAGAAATGGTGAAACCGTTAAATGTGAACAGTGAACAAGTGATATTGGTGTCTGTTAAACCACCCCCTAAAAATGCAGAGCAATGAAACCAAATTAGAAACAATAAACAATAAGTTGTCAAACTGATGAAAGGAGAAAAGAAGATATAATTAATGAAAAAAGCATTTGTACTGTACAATTAAAGGGGACATATCATAAAAAAAAAGGGTGAGACAGGAAATGCAAAAACAATTTGGTGCTAAAAACATTATAAGTGGACTTATACAATATATGGAATAGACTTTCAATGTTTCTGAAAGAAATCTCTTTTGCTCACCAAGGCTGCATTTACAGTATAGTCAAATCATAGATATTACTAGATATTATTATAATTTCAAAAATCAGTTGTCTACTATAATGCCTTTTTTAAAAATGTAATTTATTCTTGTGATGGCAAAGCTCAATTTTCAGCAGTCATTTCTCCAGTCTTTTCTTATTAGTTGAACAGGCTGAAACCAGTTGTGCTGCTTAGTACTTTAGTACTTTAACTTAGTACTTTTTTTTCAGAATTCTTTGATAATTAAAAGAAAAGCATTTACTTGAAATAGAAATCTTTTGTCTTAACTGTCAATTTTGATCAATTTGATCAATTGCCGAATTAAATTATTGATAAAAAAAAAAAAACTTCATGACCCCATTTTTTTTAAACAACAAATGTTGAATATGGCCCCTTTAGAAATAGAGGTACAATACGAATTCTTATGAAAACTGATAAAAGAAATAAACAGTAAGTTACAGACGTGACAGAGTGTTGAACTGCTGGTGAATAGTTACATGAGCAGTGCTAGCTGGAGGGGCGTGTAACACCATGTTGACTGTGACCGCACTCATCGGGCTGAGGGTTGGAGAAGGGGTACGAGAGCCAGCCTCTAGGCCTAGTCCACACTCTCTCAACTCCTCCAGCACTGCTGTGGATGCTTCGCTCTGAGTGCAGGAAGAGCAGCGGCTCTGTCCCAGCGGAGGCTCCGAGCCGGGAGAAGGAGGACCTGGAGAAGGGGTCTCGGGGTGATGGTCAGGTCTGATGAAATCGAGGGAGAGTCTGAGCCGGTTAGGTGGTGACTGTGAAGTCAGTGTTTGTTTGAGGAGGGCTGGCACCTCAGGCTGAATGACAGAGAGGAGAGTGGCACATATAAGATTCAGCAGTTGGGCACAGCTCGTGTGAGAGAAGTAGTGATGAGATGCTGCTGACGACTGTGCGTTAGAGAGGAAGGAGGTATTACAGATATGAGATCCAAATGTTATTCCAGTGTTGCATTTGAGCATAATTGGAAAATAAAAAAGCTCATAATGCAGTGAAAGCCAATTCTAGTTTTTTAAAGTCACAATCATCTTGTAGAAAATATGTACATCAATAAAATATGTATATATACTACCGTACACGACCGTTTGAAAGTTTGAGGTCAGTAAGATTATTAAATGTATCTTATGCTCACCAGTATTATTACAATTTAAAATAATTGTTTGCTATTTTTTATTTTCAGGATTCTTTGATGAACAAAAGTTCAAAAGAACAGCATTTATTTGAAACAAATCTTCTGTAACACTATAAATGTCTTTATGCTCTCTACTTTAAATGTAATTAATGTGTAATGCTGAATAGAAGTATTTTTTTCCCCTGCAAAACGAATCAAATAAATGAACCGACTCTAAACTTTTGAACGGTAGTGTATATTTATTTGTTAGCGGAATAAATGTTGGTTGAAAGGTGATTCAAGTTCATTACCAATACAATTCATGATTTAACCATCAAAATAAATTTAAAAAGGAAAGATCTCATTTTACAATGAACCTGAATATGCATCAGCAAAATGGAGAAACAGGATTAGTTATGTTTGCTAAGGTACAGCATGGTGTAGGACAGGTTGTTATTAAGCTAATGCATATATGGTTATGAAATCCGTGACATATACCACTGGAGGGGCTGAAGATGGCAGTGGAGGGCAGGGGCATGAGTGGCTATCCGAGAGGTCCATCCTTTTAGGAGGGGTAGGGGGTCTCAAAGACGGTGCCTGTGTGTGCCGTCCCGATATCTGAGGCCTAGGGTTAATGTGGATGGAGACGGAAGCTACGTATCTCTCCAGCTCCCTAGATGGAGGGTGTGAGTAGGGCTGCTCTGCTTGTAAAGAGCATGAGGTTTGGTCCTCTGTGGACAGCAGTCTGTTGGAGCGGGCACTATGCTCTTGTGCCTGATTGAAGAGAGTGGGCATTGGGATATTAGAGCACAGCTCAGGTACTGTTGTTCTGCAGTGGCTCTCTCATTGAATAAGAGGGTGTGGACATGGTTCCCTTGGAGAATAAACTCTCTGAGATAAACAGTTTAGTGCTATAGTGAGGACAGGCACAACTGAAAAGTTTCTCAATGAAGAACACAAACTTTACAAATGAAAGTACAAGTGAGGAAAGAAAGTAGATTAAATAATATTAGAATTCAGATATTCTCTGCAATTGGAAAGGAAACTGAAATAAACTGTTCGATATGGTTTATTTCATTATATTCATTAAGTAAGTTTTTTTTTTTTTTTGCACTACAACATAGGATTAATCAGTGCATGCTGATGAACTTTTATCATAGTTTCTAGTTATATGGAAACAAAAGTAGTTGACATTCAACTCATTCTTTTTCATCAATAGTATTATTTGTGATTTGAATTTTGTAAACGGGAGTTCCTCTTTTGCTGTGTTATAAGCCGGGCTTTGGATACTTTCACTTTTGTAATCGCGATTGGTCACATTTTACAAGAAAAGATAATTGTCTGTTTTGCTTACATCTACACACCTTTCACTTTTTAAGACTAAAACAAAAGATGGATTCATTGTTATTCTTAATTAAAAAGCACAACAACAATAAAACTGTTAGATACAATGACGAACTAGCTTACAAAACGTTTATTAACAAAGATGAATAAGATGAGGCATGGCATACACCACATGCTGTACTATATACCGACTAATAAATTACAGAACGTTTAGCAAACACTGAGGAATCAAATACAAAAATAACATAAAATAAAAGAGAGCCTCCATAGCATAACGTGAGGTACACTGCAAAGATAACAAGCTTTTCAAAATGAAAACAAAAAGAAAAGTAAAACTAAACTTGCTGCCAGCAACAATGCTTGCATGTTTTTTTTTTCACAAGAATACCGACATGTTCACCTTCTCTGGTTCAAGAAGTGGTCTTTTACTTTGGATTGAAAACCATCCATCTTTCCTCAATATTCGCATAATTTTTTCTGCGCGCACCTTCGCGCTCCAGCTGACGTGGCGAGTATAAACCAGACTCTAAACTCTGAGCGTGCACAGTTCAAACGAGTAGCACGGTTTCGTTAAAACAGAGACTGACTGGATGTGCCATTAACGAAATCGCCTGTGCATTAATTTTAAACATAATTTTATTACAATTTTGCAGTCGCACCAGATGGTCACAAAACGCAACTAGCCTATTTGGTCGCAGTCTGGAGCCCTATCAGGGTTTAACACTTGAATTTAATACATACATACATTATACATATATATATATATATATATATATATATATATATATATATATATATATATATAGTTGAGAGCTTTGCTTTGTGCTCAATTTTCAAACACAAGGAATGGATGTGAACGGTACAGTTAAAAATGTCATTAATAAAACCTGTCAAATGGACTTCCACAGACATTTCCTGAGGAAGGACAGTAAGGATGAGAAAAACCAATGAGTGAAGTAAACACAGCAAAACATACTGGTGTGGGAGACTTTTTATCTTGAAAGGTGGGTCTGACACTTCTGTAGCCTTTAGCTGCCAGAGAAGAAGAGCACACGTCACCATTTCTCAGACCATCACTGGTGCTGCTGCCGGGCCTCCACAAATCTGACAAGAGACAAACAAAACACTTCAAAGTGTTTCATATTCATATATACAAAATATTTGACCACAGAATGCTACTGTTGATTATTGAGATGAAGAATTTTGAGAAAGCCTGCAAGAACAGATGCATTTTTCCAAAGCATGTATTTATTTGTAAAAGTGTTAAATAAATCATTAAAATCAATAAAATAAAATAAATAATACTAATAATAAAGGTTGCTTACCTGAATCTTTAGATTGTGATTCAGAGTCTGCATGGGTTAAAATAAGATAAGAAAACTGTTAAACACTAACAAGGGATCTCCTTTTCACACAGTACCTAATGCAAATGAGGTATAAGATATTCACTCATTAGTGATTCATGTTTTTAGTGGAATGTGTGTGCATAAATAATATCCTTAATTTATTCCAAACCACTGCTTCAGCTTTTAAAACAACCGATGAATGCAAGACAGAAAAATATATAAGAGCATGAAGTAAGACAGATTTATATATAAAGGAGGTTCCCCTTAACATTTTACAAAGAAAATCTGGCAGTCGATTACCACTTCTGAAAACAAATTCAGAAAGGCTATATTAAAAAAAAAAAAAAAAAAAAAAAAACACTTTTGTCATAAATAAACACTTGATAAAAGGCTAAAAAAAAAAAAAAAAAAATTATTTTGATTTGTTTTGTGTATAATTTGACGTAATAACCCTTGCTCATTAAGCGCAGTGCTAAATGAACAGCAGACTAACTCTGTCCTGAGTGAGTTTGTTCAGTTAGCTCGCCCCTGCAGCACCTCGACCGCCCGCAGACTAATTAAACAATGGAGAATATGTGTGTGTGAGGTTATAGTCCACAAGACTGCTTAAACAAAAAGGGTCACCCCCAGAGGAAACTGTGCCGAGAGAGACAGGGAGAAAAAGCCTGAAGTATACAATTGTTGCCATGGAAGTGCACAACTATGGCAACAATCTGGCCACTGTGAGCTGCTTTTTCCCTTTAAACAAAGGAAAGGAGGGTTACCGCTCTTAAACATTCCTTAAGGAGCTGTGAGCACAAGAATGAGATGCGAGCAAGAGTACAGCAGAGAAGAAAAAAAGACAGTGAGGGAGGGAGGCTGTAGGACATGAGATGCACAGGACAAAACAGATGTGGAATTAGTGACGCTGAGTGCAGTGAAGAGGAATTCCTGCTCGCGGTGTCTGAGTAAACCCATTGTCACATTTAACACCAGCAGCAATGTCTTCAGCTCCATTGCTCACATATAATGCTAGTAATAAACAGGCAAACATGAATATGAATATGAGTGTGATCTGGTTTCTGATACCTGTGAGCGTGTATAGGTTCGGTGAGCTCTGGATTCTCTTCATGGGGGTTAGAGTGAGTGAAAGTGTGGTGCTTTTGCGGACATGTCCTCCACTGTCTGTGAAAAGCGCAGCAGCACATGCAAACACAAATGCACATGCATGAGTACTGCTGCACGGCAAGATAACTGATTCAGCAAGCAGAGCAATGTGAAATGTCCTTAGCAACACAACAATATATATTACAAAATTATTTCACATACCAGGATGGATTTTTTGCGTGATGCACATGCTTGGTACACTGTATCTGGGCATGCTGAATGGGTGGATGTGTTGTGGTCTGACTGACTAAACATTTAAACCGCTTCTTTTCAGTGTTTCTGTGCAGGGTTCCCACACCTTTTGACCAATTATTTTCCATGATTTTTCCATGACTGCCTTTCCATTTCAATTTTCCAATAATTAGTGATTACTGGAGACTGTGCTCACAAATGGCAATTTCTAACAGATGAAATTAAACTTAGAATATACAGAAATGTATAGTGTATTGGCTTTAGAAATTAACTTTTTAAAATGTCTTAATTACATGGCTTTTCAACACCTGGAAATTGCTTTTAAAATTCACTGATATTTTTCCCTGGTAACTCTTTAAAAATAATACTTTTATTCAGTAAGGATACATTAAATAGAGTTTACATTGTTACAAAAAATAATATTTCAAATAAAAATTCTGTTCTTTTTACCCTTCTAATTATCAGAAAAAAATCCTGAAAAAATGTATCAGTTTCCACAAAAATATCAAGCAGCACAACTGTTTTCAACATTGATAATAATAAAAAATGTTTTTGGAGCAGCAAATCAGCATATTAGAATGATTTATTTTGCCATCACAGAAATGAATTATGTTTTAAAATAGAAAACAGTTATTTTAAATTATAATACTTTTTCACAATATTACTGTTTTTACTGTCTGTTTGATCATATAAATGTGTTGTGGAGCATAAGAGACTTACAAAAACATACAAAAGTTTTTTAATGATCCCAGACTTTTGAATAGTAGTGTATATTGCAGAACAATATATCTATTCAGAATAGAAATAAAATACCATCACATCTAATATGTGGCAGAAATCTTATTTTGTATTTGCTCTAAGTGTTTTCAAAAAAGGCAAGGTTGCCACAACCAAAGCAGAGCCTAAAAGTGAGAACACCATGAGACTATTTTGTGGATTGATGGGGTGGGGTGTTAGCACTGCCAGATATGGTCTAATGGGTTTCCTTTTCTTTGACAGCTATACCTCTGGATGTCAAAAAGGCAGTTTGGATGCCAGAATCTTTGTCAGACTCTGAAAAGACAGTTCTCAGAGAAAGTCAGCCAAAAACTAAGAACACCCCCTGCACAGCTTTTCTCAGAATCCCTGAGATGAATACAAAATCACATGCTCTGCCCTACAAAAACAAGTGCTGTTGAGCCTACATGAACTGAGAGACATATTTTCAATCAATTTTAGGTAAATTGTTTACTTTAGTAGTTTGTATATGTTGTTGTCCTGGTAGGCAGTGAATTTCCTCTCATTTTTTTGTTTTTCAAGAGCACAAAAGCAAGACAAAATAATTGATAATGCACGGGCCATGTGGGCTTCTGTATGTGTCACTATAGACTATAGTCATTATCATGCCAATTTATCAAAATTTCACTAAACTTCAGTTCCGTATTGAAAATCGATATAGACATAGGTATGGACTACAGCTGAAACGCTGCCTGTTCATTTAGCTGCGATTCAAGAAAACTCAAGCTTTTATTTCTACACATATATATATATATATATATATATATATATATATATATATATATATATATATATATATATATATATATATATATATATAACTTTTAGTAAGGATGCATTAAGTTGATTGAAAGTGACATTTAGGACTATAATGTCACAAAAGATTTCCGTTTCAATTTTAATGCTGTTCTTTCTATTCATCAAAGCATTCTGAAAAACAATGTATTATGGTTTTTCACAAAAATATTAAGCAGCACAACTGGTTTCAACATTCATAAAAATGAGAACTGTTTCTTAAGCAGTAAATCAGCATATTAGAATGATTTCTGACACTGAAGACTGGAGTAATGATGCTGAAAATTCAGCTTTGCTCACAGAAATAATCTACATTTTGAAATATATTTAAATAAAAAACAGTTATTTTAAATTGCAATAATATTTAATAATATTACTGTTTTACTGTTAAATAAATGCAGCCTTGTTCAGCGTAAGGGACAACTTTTAAAAACATCATTCCAGTAAACTGAAACTGATTTAAACTTACCTGTGTTCATGTTGAAGACCTCTCCTTCTTGTGGTGTCTTGATGTCACACAGTCCTGAAAGACATATCATTAAGAATCAGCGACCCGTACTCCTTGGCAAGTAAAAAATTGATTTATCCATGTGTAGAATATGTATGAGTGCACGTAGCGTTGGACAGGCGTCCCATCTCTCCCCGGCACGCCAGCATGCTAGCAAGTGTCTAATGTGGCTGGCTAACATCCCTCTTGGGATATAAGGCCCAAGAGTGAAAGGTGATACAAGCCTGGCGTTTCAGCTCAGAAACACGCAGCACGGTATCAAAATACACACCATATATACGCATTCTCAGATCTTACACATGACCACTTTTGGTGTGTCAGAGATTAACATCTCTTTGAGTTTGTTGCCTGCAATAAACAGCAGTCACACACTCATAGTGGGGCTATTGTAACTAATTAAACCCTGTTTAGTTTGACCTAGTTTACAATTTTTTTAGTGATGGATTAACAGCCCCTGTGACTCTACTCCGAAAATATCTGACTTGTTTTAGCACAAGCTGAATATTTCAGGGATGGTCTATGATAGGAACACTGTCATTCAATCTCATTATTACATTACTTAACTCATTTCCAGAGGCAAAGTGCTGTATAAATGTCAGATAGGAGACACCGTGGGTGTGTGCATATGTTCAAGACGCATGTTTTGCTTTCAGAGAGCCATGGCAGGCACGTGTGCACTTGTCACACATGTAGACCACCCGTCGCTCAACCCACAAAGTGTGCTTCACCTGAGAACCTCATTTGATAGTGGTATGCCGTGCGTTCATAGGTCATGACAAGAAAGAGGCATTCAAATTTGCTATTCTAAACCTTTGTATTAGGTTACATTTTAAAAGGATAAATGAAATTTCTCATTTACTCCCCTTCGTGCCATAACAAACCATTCTTTCTTTCATAGACCTCATAAGGGTAGGCATTCATGCTGATCTTTTTTTCCATGTAATGAATGTTAAGGGTGACCAAAAATGATGGAAAAGCACCATGAAAGCATCATAAAAGAAGTCCATCAGACTTATATTCTAAGAATATGCTCAATGTCATTTGACTGCTGTTAGGGACGACAAAGATTATAACAACCAATCCTTTTAATGGTAATCCACATGAAGAAGACGCTCTAACACACAGGGTAACATCAACAATACCGAACAGAAAACAGTGAACAGAACACAACTTAAGTAGGCTGGCAAATGAAGATAATTAACTAGACACACCTGAACCAACTGACATAATGAACAGGAGACAGAAACTAGGTCACACAGAGCACATGGGGAAAGAAAACACAACAAACAGTCCAGGGGTGTGACACTCATATTAGGGCTGCACGATTATGACAAAAATCATAATTGTCGATTATTCCCTTGAAATTGTAATTGCGATTATTAATTACAATTATTAAAATTTACACTGAATGATGTTTATACCATTGTTTGATGCAACTGCATGCCATATTTTCATATGAAAATAAACAAGCTGAAAACACTCTTACTGAAAGACTTTTAGTGCTTTTCTATAGTATTAAGCCTCAAATGTCAACTATACTTTGGATTCGTTTCTTCTTTAAATTATAAAAAAGTTAAAATATGAATGGTATTATAGTGTTTCTGGCCAGTCAAGCACACCAACACCATGGTCATTTAACCAACTTTTGTTGCTTTTGGCAGTGTAGGCATGTGCCAAATCCTGCTGGAAAATGAAATCAGCATCTTCAAAAAGCTCTTCAGCAGAAGGGAGCATGAAGTGCTCCAAAATTTCTTGGTAAACGGTTGCAGTGACTTTTTTTTTTTTTTTTTTTTAACACAATGGACCAGCACCAGCAGATGACATTGCACCCTAAATCATCACAGACTGTGGAAACTTAACACTGGACTTCAAGCAACTTGGGCTATGAGCTTCTCCACCCTTCTTCCAGACTCTAGGACCTTGGTTTCCAAATGAAATAGTGTACAAAACTTGCTCTCATCTGAAAAGAGGACTTTGGACCACTGGGCAACAGTCCAGTTCTTCTTCTCCTTAGCCCAGATAAGACGCCTCTGACGTTGTCTGTGGTTCAGGAGTGGCTGAACAAGAGGAATACGACAACTGTAGTCAAATTTCTTGACATGTCTGTGTGTGGTGGCTCTTAATGCCTTGACCCCAGCCTCAGTCCATTCCTTGTGAAGTTCACTCAAAATCTTGAATCGATTTTACTTGACAATCCTCATAAGGCTGCGGTTCTCTTGGGTTGTGCATCTTTTTCTTCCACACGTTTTCCTTCCACTCAACTTTCTGTTAACATGCTTGGATACAGCACTCTGTGAACAGCCAGCTTCTTTGGCAATGAATGTTTGTGGCTTACACTCCTTGTGAAGTGTGTCAGTGATTGTCTTCTGGACAACTGTCAGATCAGCAGTCTTCTCCATGATTGTGTAGCCTAGTGAACCAAACTGAGAGATCATTTTGAAGGCTCAGGAAACCTTTGCAGCTGTTTTGAGTTGATTAGCTGATTGGCATGTCACCACATTCTCATTTTTTGAGATGACCAAAGACTTAAACTACTTCAGTCTGTGTGCACTGAATTTATTTAATACACAAGTTTCACAATTTGAGTTGAATTTCTGAAATAAATGAACTTTTCCACAACATTCTAATTTATTGAGATGCACCTGTAATATCATAAAAACAATAATAAAAAATACATGTTTGAAACAACATTTTGGGGTAAATTTTCTCTTTAAGTGAGCTTGTAAAATCTAAAATTAAACATTATAAAAAATAAAATAAACAAAGTGACATGCAACAAATTATCATGCATGGTATCATCAGTATGGTATAATTTAAGGTAAATAAACATTCATCTTCAGCCTTTAATAAAACATTAAGCCAAACAGGATTGCCCCATGCTGTGTTCCAATAAAACCAGACCCAGAGGTCATCCTCAAAATAAATCTTCAGACACCACAGCCAATAGATCTGGTTAAAAACACAGCGGACACTTTTGCCTGTGACACCAATGGACTTTGATAAATCAAAGGTTGTAATGACCTGTCAGCAGTAAATGAGGAAAAGATTATGATATTGGATTTCAAGGGTGCAGACTTGTGGCGACAGAGCAGCTGGAGGGGAAGGGAGCTGGACACTCGCCTAAGAAATGGACACAGCTCCACATTTATATTCATGAGCAGGGCTCACACTAGTCATTTATTTATCTATCAGAACATTAACAATCATTCTGTCTGGGAAATACAAGGGACAGCCTAGCCAATAAGCCACATTAATTTTCACTGCCATTAATATTTCAATGCGCTCGTCAAATAAATAGCTCCACCATGGAAACACTCCAAGAGGACAAGCAGTAAACATAAAGGCTCCAAAACACCAGTTTATGCTAAAAATTCATGTAAAGTGCTAGTAGACTGAGCATGCATATTTCTGACAGGAAAATCTGCAGCATGCAAGTTCAACATTTTGCAGCATTTACGTTCAAAACAACGTATTTCTGAAGACAGCACACTCATTGTAGGCGGGACTTGATTTTATCGATCAGCATTTGATTGGATTGTGATTGCTAAGCTATGATATTACTGATTCATGCTTATGTTTTGAGTAATGCTCTTATGACTTGGAACTGGAAATGAGATATTTGAATGAATAGAGGTGAAATTAGGTCAGTTTTGATTTCATGCTGTTTTTAAACACAAGCTAAGTTAAAATACACACTTGTACTGTTTGTACACGCATGGTGCTATGGTGATCATGTTGTTCTGTTTTGATGGCTTATTTATAGTCAGATCTGTCAGACTGGACACAGGCCATTTTCAATTCAGCCTAAAAGCCTTTACCAGAAGTCAGAGATGAAGCCATGTCATTCATCTCCATGAGTAGTGCTCAAGTGCCAGGATGGAGAAAAATAAAAACAGCTACGCTGCTGAATTACACCAGTAGACAAGAGCTACGAGAGAACTGAAGGCATTAATGGATTCAGTCTTAACATTTATTAGTCTGTTTATCTGTTATGAATTATTCAAATGCCGAAAGGGTTCAAGTTTTTAGAGGTTATAATTTGCTGTCTTCAAAGCAGCTTTATGCACTCTTTTTATGCAAAGATTATTTAGATTTGCAGATATATTTTTGAAAATAAATGCAAGCCACACGGTCAGGCTTATGCTGCAAGCATACGGTTTAGAAAGACTTGGTAAAAAAAAACAATTGTGTATAATTAAAGTGATTTGCTTTATAGATAATACAATCAGTGTGGGTTTTTGTAATTCTTTTAATTTTAAATTAAAGAGCATAATCAGGAAACACCATGAAAATAAAGCAAAAAGATTACGCTAAATGGAATATTCTTCCACAGAACAGAGAACTTCTTGTTCTGGATGCTTTTATGTGCATAATGTGATAACAGTAATTGCATTCCCTTTGAAAGCTATGGATTTTGCTGATGCTTATCCTACCTGTTGGAGATTCTATTATGATGTCTTGAAATAGATGTCCTCGGAAGAACAATTTAATGGTTACATTACTGCTCCTGTCTTTCCTGACGGTAAAAACATAACATCCGAGTAATGGGCTCTCTCAAACCCTCTACGTAAGACACTAATATGCTGGATATGCTGCTTGTATTCTCCAAAATAGGAAGAATCTCTTGCTTTTCATTAGGGATTTCCAAACAGGCTATTTATATGAGCATCTGAATCAGGACACAACAAGCTCTATGTTCTCCTAAATGGAAACTTTTGAATCACAATTACATTAAGTTGGGAACTGTGCATGTTTGCTGCTGTGCTTTCTGTAACGAGACCAACACATAGTTTCTCGAATTGAGAATCTGAGAATTGTGACCAGAAGAGATAAGTATAAATGCTAAGGCTTTTGAAACAACAACTATATATAATATACAAGTTTGGGGTCAGTAAGATTTTTTTTATGTTTTTCCAATAAGTATATATGCTCAACAAGGCTGCTGCATTTAATTGATCAAAAATACAGTAAAAACAGTAATACTGTAAAATATTACTACAACTTAAAATAACAGGTTTTATTTTATTTTTATTTTGATGACAAAGTTGAATTTTCAGCATCATTACACCAGTCTTCAGTGTCACATGATCTGTCCGAAATCATGGTCTCCACTTTATAATAAAGATGGCTGCATCGAACTTAATGGAATGAACACACATGTGGTCAGTATATCAAAGTCATCATGTTGCAAAATCATGTTGATAACTGCTCCAAATTTAGTTTTGAGTAATGGGTCAGAGTTGTGCACAACATACTTGAACAACTGCTATTTTCAAGTCTTATGCTGCTAGAACTTTTGGTTCATGCAACTTTGAGTGGTTCACTATCCAAATATGGCACAGGACATTCCTGGTTGGGGACCGTGAGTCTAAATGTTCCCCACTGGGGTTTAATGTCTGTGCATAGCACATGAACCTCTCACTAGAGAAGGGACTGAGTTAAAAGAGTCCCTTGTGATTTAGCTTGATTGTGCCAGCAAAGGTTTCACTGGCATCCATATGAGTGTGAGAGGTTAGATATTGTCTTTAGCTAGAAACCGATGAGAGGAGGATGTTGGGACAACTGCCAAAACTTGAGAATCTCTGCTGTGATCCAGCTGGTGGAATCAGCAGGTGCCCCGAGGGCTCGTGCGGCCAGCACATTGGTCGGCAATGTCTCAGTCAGACACTTAACATTTAAACAGCTGGAGACTGAGAGCCACAGCCTCCTTCAACTAAACAATCTTCAACAGACACACTAAAGGTTCAGAGTTTAAGAGTTTCCAGGAAAATTCATGTTTAGCTACAGTAGGTGCTTTTCTGGTTTTTCTCCTTTATAGAATTCGAAGCATTTCTTGAAGATAAGCTTGGACTGCTGTAAAAAGATGATTGTAAAAATCTCAGATAAGACTTTTAAGGGAGTCTATAGATACTCAATTTAAAGGATTAAAAAAAAATAATAATAATAATTAAAGGAGTATTTTGGGTTCACTGCAAGATATCAGCAACATTTGTAGCATAATGTTGATTAGAAACAACTTTGTCCCTCATTCTCCTTGTGGGTAAAAATAGCAGAAGATAAGGTTAGTGAATGGGGCCAACTGTAAAAGCAGAAATGTGAACCGTATTATTTATTTGAGCTGTAAAACTGTTTAAATCATAATTTTTACAGTTGTTTTAGGCTTATGGCATTGTGTTGTAATTTTAAACATTAAAATTTAATATCAATTTGCACAAGTGATTTTTTTCATACTAAAATGTGACCCTGGACCACAAAACCAGTCTTAAGTGTCAATTTTTGAATAAATAAGCTTTCCATAGATGTATGGTTTGTTAGGATAGGACAATATTTGGCCGAGATACAACTATTTGAAAATCTGGAATCTGAGGGTCCAAAAAAAATCTAAATATTGAGAAAATCATCTTTAAAGTTGTCTAAATGAAGTTCTTACTAATGCATATCACTAATCAAAAATTAGGTTTTGATATATTTACGGTAGGAAATTTACTAAATATCTTCATGGGACATCTTTACATAATATCCTAATGATTTTTGCCATAAAAGAAAAATCAATAATTATGACCCATACAATGTATTTTTCGCTATTGCTACAAATATACCCAGTGACTTAAGACTGGTTTTCCGGTCCAGGGTCACAAATCATGTTAACATTGTTTACATCCTATGGCTATACTATTGAAAGTTTGTGCATTTTGATGTGTTATTTATTTTAACAATACATTGCACAAACTTAAGCTTAACACTAAATAAACATTAAATAATAACAAAAGAATACAGCTCATTTTATGTCCAGCAATATAGAAGATAGAGGAGATTGTGCACAGGTGTGACGCTAAGGAACAGTCCCCTTTACAGTGAGTAAAATAGCTTTTTGGAATATTGCCTAGAGTTTTGTGCCAACAGCTTTATATTAGTTAATCTGCATTACAACTTTTTTAGCCCTGTGTGATATATACCACACAGAAATGCAATATCATTTTCATTTAAACAGAATGTATTCCCCCCAAAGACCACAACAATGTGCTAAAGATATTATACAGGCACATTATTACCATCATGTAAACAATAAGACCGTGAATAACATTCTGATAGGTTAGCATAGCTTTGTTCTTAATATGTCTGATTTGTTTATATCCAGCCTCCCAGAGAATGTCCTAAACATTGGCATCTTTCCTTTTCTGGTAGTGTTGCCATTTGTGGCATCTTCAGCATGTTCTGAATGTTTAGTCTGACAAAGTGCACATGAGACGATGTCTACAGATCGAAATATCCTGATGAAATCATTTCAAAACAATTGCAAAACCTGTCTTTTTTATTCATCTTTTAGAAAGAAGCTATGTGCTTCGTAAAGAGAGGAAGGCTTTTAGAGGGTCTTATAATGTATACACACAGCCAGCGAAACAGGGACCCGAACTGAGAGCCAAGATAATCAGGCAGCACTCAGCATGCCCAGCACCTTCTCCTAGATGCAATCTGACAAATATCTAAATGGACTGACATTTACAAAACCAGTTGGACCCATTCCTCTGACAGAAGCACTCCCTTGGGCTGGAGATCCATCTGTTAATTAGGTGTTTAACCTCTGGAGGGCACCCAAAGTGACAGACTGCTAAGTCTACTAGTCCTCTGACATGATATCGCCATGTGTACGCAAGCCAATCAGGTGACATCCTGTGTAGCTGCTCCAATACATAATTCAAAACAATCTGATTTAAACAGCCACCTGATATCAAAGAGAAGCTCAACAGCCCTCGGGTCTTTTGCATGCAACTAGAAAATCCTCAGTATTAATTCAAAACTCTTCAAACGAGCCTAAACGCTTTAGCAAACAATTCACTGCCTCAGAAACATTTCTGAGCACATCTTAAGGGATTATATTATTATAGATTCATGCTATTTAACAGCTGATTTATTCAACAAGTCTTATGAGTACGAGGGTTGAGCAATGTCTTAATATGATTTGCTGACAAATGAAATGCAAATGAAACACTGTTGTGAATATTGGGATGATTTCAGTGCACTTTAAATTTATCATATAGTTCATTAGCTTTGATTCCTTGTGACTTGCTGGTATGAGAGACTGTTAAGACAGATGTTTTATTAGCATCTCTGATTCAAGGGATAGTTCACTCAAAATTAAAAAGAAAATAATAATAAAGTCTGTCATCATTTGCTCACCTTCATATCTTTACAAAACTGTATGACTTTTTCTTTTATGTAGAACATAAAAGAATGTATTTTGTCAAATGTTTTTTCTCCATACAATAGAAGTCAATGTGTAAACCAAATGTAGTTTAGTCCTCAACGTTCTTCAAAATATCTTCTTTTGTAATCCACAGAAGAAATAGATCCAGGTTTGGAACGACTTTAGGGTGAGTACATGATGACAGAATTTTCATTTATGAGTGAACTAACCCTTTCAGTAATAAAAATGTTGTTCAAACTGGCAAATACGATTTATTTACCATGAATCAGTTCAAGTGAATCAGTTTAAGTGAACTGATTCAAAACTTCATTTATTCATTTGAATTTTCAATTGAATTGAATTTAAGTGAATTGATTCAAAACTTAATTTATTCATTTATTAAATTCATACAAAGAATTTTTGCAATTCTTCTATGTATTTTTTTTGTAAAGAATAGTGAATAAAACCAGCCTTGATTTTTTAAAGTAGATTTTACTTTAGTTTTCTTAAACATTATGAGTTCAACTGGCTACAGTGGCTGTTTGGTTGATTCCTTTAAGGAATATACATAGAATTTCGTGAAAAGCTTAAAGTGAAAAATTATTTAATATAATATAATCTTTTTACTATTTTGTCCAGTCCTACAGTGTGCCAGTTAGTATAACAAGGGCTCAGTTTCAGGAAACAGGGACTGGGCACTCCTTTATTATACAAAGTTAAAGAGCCCTCCCCCAAAACAAAAACAGGAGCAGGCCCAGAGTCTGCCAGGCAGCCCTCTGTAAGACATCTTCATGACAGCTTTTCATGCTCCTGTGCTGATATTGCACCCAGTGTGTATAGATTATTCTGTATGTCACATTTGACCTCTCAAAGCTGCTTCAATTCTGTCTTAAGCATTCCCTATAGCATAAAACACAGAAGCATGTGCATTTTTATTAAACTAAAATGAGAAAAAGAACATAAGGTCACGTTGAAAGGATTGTGGTGTAGTGATGGACAGTTAATCAACGGATGCCTGAAATGCAATTTAGCTGATATTAATAAATGTTGTCAGAGAGATGGCAGATTGTAACAAAGGCTCTTTTTAAGTTAGACAAGGTGGTCTTATTTCAAACCGTGTATGCGATACATCTGTCTGGGTTGAATCAGTAAAGGCTGGCTTTTATGTTTTGGGCCAGTAGACGCATAAATCACATGCTCTGAAAGAAAGAACTAACTGACAGAGGCATGCATATATTTTTTCATTCTTTTTCACCTAGATATTTTATATAGTTTTTTTATGCTAAAACTTTTACTAAACTTTTTCACTGTGTTTTGGGTTAAAAATGTCTGAACTGCATGAAACACTGCTTCTACCAATGGCATTTTGGCACATCTAACAAATACCGTTTCTCTTTAAAACATTTTAAAGTAGTCATGTGTTTTTATTTAATTATTTCATATGTTAAATATACTATTATCCAACATAAAAATTTATATTGCATGAAAAGTAGCTAGTTTTAAACACATCAAATGTTTTGGCTTGCCTGACCTCAGAGGTCTTGACCTTCTCGAAAATATTTACCATTTAAAATAATAAAACATTGTGATTTTAACAATCTATTAAAATTAGCTAACTACCTAAAAGCTAATTGAAATACCAAAAACATAATATTTAGCTGTGACACATTTTGCACTCAACTCTGTTACCGCTTGAATTTTTTTTTATTACTATAAATAAATTAAAAGATTTAGAATTGAGACACTTTTTTGACCCTTCCTACAGCTCAGTACATATTCTAATTTCACTTACACATTTATTACATTTAACACAAATTGTAGTGTTGACGGCATTTATCAGACTCAACCATTCAACCCTGTTACTCAAGTTCTTGTTAAGATGAAATATGGTTCTGTAATTCATAGGAAATATACATTTGTCAAATCATTTACCATTTGGCGCCAAACTATCTAGCTACTCCACTGATCAACGGTTACTTGCAACCCTATTACCCACAGTGACAGATTTGTTTTTTTCTTGTTTTACTTATATTTTCATTTAACAATTTTTGTGTATTTAATTTGTTGCTTGCTGTTTCTTTTTATATTTATTTGTAGAAAATAGCAATCATTCAAATCAGGGTTTTAGGGTCCATTTAGACTGTCCATAATAAAAATAATAATAATATAAAATTAATAGTATTGCATTAGAAAATCTAATAATTGAGTCCCTTCTTTTCAAATGATATGATGAATCAGTTATTTCTTTAATATGTGCTTAATCCTAAATACTGCATTTATTTTATACACTGCACTTTACAGCCTTTTTATTATATTTAGAGACTTTTTATTATTGAAAAGTAAATGTTTGTGATATTTATGGGAAAATACTACTTCTCTATACCACACCTTACTAAAAATAATATAAAATATAAAATAAAATATATACACAATCCCAGACAAGGCAAATCCTCACCAGGCATTAGGACTGAAAGCTGGCGCCGGGTCCGAGCTAACAGACAGCAGGCTCCACGTCCACACTTCTCACTTTAGCCCAGAGGATCTGCTGCGTTTCAGGGTTAAAGTCCCAGACTGCAGCTGGTTTCTGGAGGCAAAAGATGTAAGAAAGTGAGAGGCAAGCCCCCTCTCAGAGCAAGTGCTGTAGTTCAAGCTATTTTCAGATGGAGACATACACGTCTGCAGGCTGGAAAGTTACTCCACGCCTCTGGGGAAAAGTGACAAGGCATACAGATCACTGCTTAAGAAGATCTCTATGAGTGGTCAAACATCTCGGCTATGCCATGGCATACCTAATACTATGGTAATATGCACAATTTACTGTCAGGTAACATTTATAAAATAAATGAAAATGCTAGAGATTCTAAGAAACATCTTTATTCACTTTCACTAGTTTTCTATAGCTGTTTTTTTTCCATTAACACCTTAACAAAAGCGCCATTATCCATTTTAAGTGCACTTAATATCGTTTTTATTTAAAGATTCAAGCTCCATGATGCTTGCTCTGTTTTTCTCTCAGATGCTTTGTGCTGATGACAGTTCTTGTTTATCAGAGTTTTATAGTGAAGGAAGATGTCCCGGAGTCATGTTGCTACTCTATGAAGACAAATTAACTTGCCACTCAATATAATGTGCAACAAATGAACCCTCAAGAAGACACCAGGGCCAAAAGAATTTCAAAGTTTTTTTTCTCTTACTGTATTGTTCTCAAACTTTATAGCCCACAGCAGGACAAATTTCACACTTGATTGCCCCTGCAAAGACTTTTCATGCCGAACTTGACTTTATTTCTAACAGAAAGAGAGTAAGAGCTGCACAGAAGGTCTGATACCTTGTGAGCTGCCCCGTCGTGTCGTGAGAGATGCCGTCACCCGGGAGCTCAGAGAATGTGCAAAGACTGAAGGTGTCAGTACAAACCTGAGCCAAAGAAAACCTTCCAGTAAAGCTAACATCACTCATATGCTCGTGCCTGAGATGATTTTGGTCTTACATCAACCGGAGCCTTTAAAGTGTAGCTGAAAGGAAGGTATCAGGTCATGATCCAGGACTAAGCAAATTTCCCAAAAGTGAAAAATATCACATTATGACCTAGATTTCAAGTTTACTGGTGAGACACAGTGTATAGGATATTGGCATCTTTCTCTAAATATAATTTCAGTTAGAACCAATCAGAATTTCAAGTCAAGTCAAGTCAAGTCACTTTATTGTCACATCACCACAGCACATGTGCCTTGGTGAGTGAAATTCTTGGGAGCGTGCACCAGAAATTGCAGAAACAGTTAACATATAACCATACAGACTTCAACAGGTGAAAATATGCAATATGCACATACATATAGTCAGTACACACAGTGTACTATTGGACATACTAACAGTTAGCACTACACATTTTACGCAATATGTACATACATACAGTTAGCACTACACATTATACACTATACACAGAATGTACACATTCTACATTATGTAGACATATATACGCATGAAAATATGCTAAGGTGCAACAGAGTGTACGTGGGCTGGATACAGAAATGTTATGGATGTGCATTGGATGGAATCCAGTGGTAGCAGGTAGATTATTGTGTTAAATAGTTCGGTGTTGAACTGTCAAAGTTAAAGTGCAGTGTGTGGCATACCATATTGTGGCGTATGCTGTAGGGTGTATTAGTTCAGACTGTTCATAAGTCGGATAGCCTGAGGGAAAAAGCTATCCCTCAGTCGGCTAGTGCGGGATCGGATGCTGCGGAGACGTCTTCCTGAGGGCAGCAGAGAGAGCAGTCTGTGGGAAGGATGGCTGGAGTCACTGATGATCCTCCGGGATTTCCTTATACACCGCCTGGTGTAGATGTCCTGGAGGGAGGGAAGCTCACCTCCAACAATGTGGCTGGCAGTTCGCACGACCCTTTTCAGAGCTTTGCGGTTGCCAGCGGTGCTGTTTCCAAACCAGGCAGTGATGCAGCCCGTCAGGATGCTCTCTATAGTGCAGGTGTAGAACGATCTGAGGATGCTGGGGCTCATTCCAAACTTCCTCAGCCGTCTCAGGAAGAAGAGGCGTTGATGTGCCTTCTTCAGCACTGCATCAGTGTGTGTAGACCAGGTGAGATCCTCACTGATGTTAACACCGAGGAACTTGAAGCTGCTTACCCGCTCCACAGGTGTCTTGTCGATGGTGATGGGTGTGTGTTCTCTGCTCTGTCTCCTGAAATCCACCACCAGCTCCTTGGTCTTGTCGATGTTGAGTGAGAGGTGGTTGTCCTGACACCATTTAGTCAGGGTGCTCACCTCCTCTCTGTAGGCCGTCTCATCATTGTCGGTGATCAGGCCTATCACCGTTGTGTCATCAGCGAATTTGATGATGACGTTGGAGCTGTGTGTGGCTGTACAGTCATGTGTGTACAGGGAGTACAGGAGCGGGCTGAGGACACAGCCCTGAGGAGCACCAGTGTTGAGGGTCAGCGGGGATGAAGTGTTGTTGCCCATTCTGACCACCTGGCTTCTGCCTGTTAGGAAGTCCAGGATCCAGCTGCACAGAGATCTGTTTAGTCCCAGAGTCTGGAGCTTCGCAACAAGTGTGGCAGGCACTATGGTGTTAAATGCTGAGCTGTAGTCCACAAACAGCATTCTCACATAGGTGTTCTTATTTTCCAGGTGGGAGAGAGCAGTGTGTAGAGTGAAAGCAATAGCATCGTCTGTAGAACGGTTGCTACGATATGCAAATTGTAGCGGATCCAGTGAGGCAGGCAGCACAGAGCAGATGTAGTCTCTGACGAGTCTCTCAAAACACTTACTGAAGATGGGTGTGAGAGCAACAGGCCTCCAGTCATTCAAGCATGTGATTTTATTTTTCTTTGGTATGGGCACAATGGTGGATTTTTTGAAGCACGGGGGAACCACAGAGAGAGAGAGGGAGAGGTTGAAAATGTCTGTAAAAACACCGGCTAGCTGGAATGCGCATGCTCGGAGCACACGGCCTGGGATGCCATCAGGACCCGCTGCCTTGCGGATATTCACCCGTCGGAAGGATCGGGTTACATCCGCGACAGAGACGGAGAGTGCACTCACCTCTTCTGCAGCAGCTGCGGGAGCGCTCTCTGTGTGGGCGGTGTTGTGAGCCTCGAAACGAGCATAAAAGTTATTCAGCTCGTCCGGTAGAGAGGCGGCAATGTTCACAGTAGCTGGTTTGTTCCCTTTAAAGTCTGTGATTTTATTGATTCCCTGCCACATGCCTCTTGCATCGCTGGTGTTGAATTGTTCTTCAACTTTGTTTTTGTATTGTCTTTTTGCGGCTTTGATGGATTTCCTGAGATCGTAACTGGCTTGTTTGCGATCATCAGCGTTTCCGGATTTTAAAGCGGATGTCCGCGCTGACAAGGCTGCTCGAACATCGCTATTAATCCACGGTTTTTGGTTGGGGTAGATGTGGATTGTTTTTGTCGGCACTA
Source organism: allo-octoploid hybrid of Carassius auratus x Cyprinus carpio (assembly GCA_024542945.1). Lineage (NCBI taxonomy): Eukaryota > Metazoa > Chordata > Actinopteri > Cypriniformes > allo-octoploid hybrid of Carassius auratus x Cyprinus carpio. The sequence continues at coordinate 4,641,178 of CM045040.1, forward strand.
CATCTTCTACACACTTCCTGATGAAACAAGTTACAGTTTCTGAGTACGCCTCTATGTCGTCATCAGACGCTGCCCGGAACATGTCCCAGTCCACGTGATCAAAACAGTCCTGTAGTATAGCGTCTGATTGGTCCGACCAGCATTGAATTGTCCTGAGGGCGGGTGCTTCCCGTTTCAGTTTCTGCCTATAAGCAGGCAGCAGCAGAATGGAAGAGTGATCCGATTTGCCGAAAGGTGGGCGTGGGAGAGATTTGTAGGCGTCCCGGAAAGGAGAGTAGCAGTGGTCCAGTACACGATCACCACGCGTGTTGATGGTGATGTGTTGAAAATATTTCGGAGCTATTGTTCTGAAGTTGGCTTTGTTAAAGTCCCCCATAACAATAAACGCTGCATCTGGGTACGCGGTTTCCTGCTCACTTATATTCCCATACAGTTCCTTGAGTGCCTGGTCTGTGTTGGCTTGAGGGGGAATGTAAACAGCGGTGATTATGACCGCTGTGAATTCCCTCGGTAGCCAGAATGGTCGACACAGAAGCATATGAAATTCCAGATCAGGGGAGCAGAAGGATTTAATAGAGTGTAGGTTCCTTTCATCACACCACGAGTTGTTGATAAAGAAACAAACGCCCCCACCTCTGCTTTTCCCTGTGAGCTCTTTCGTTCTGTCCGAGTGGTGCACGGAGAACCCCGTAAGCTCGATGGCTGAGTCTGGAACCACTGCAGACATCCAGGTTTCTGTGAGGCAAATAATGCAGCAGTCCCTTGTTTCTCGTTGGTATGAGATACGTGCCCGCAGTTCGCAAAGTTTGTTGTCCAGTGGCTGAACGTTAGCCAGCAAAATGGATGGGAGAGGAGGTCGGAGGGGACGACGTCTGAGTCTGACGAGGACGCCGGCTCTCTTTCCTCTTTTCCGGCGGCGTTTCCTCGGTCGCGCCCGCGCAGCCCAGACAAAGGGCTCTGATGCGGTGTCTGTAAACAAAGCGCCGGCGTTCAAGAACTCAAAGTCCGGTTTGCGTTCCGCGACGTAGGAACCAATGTTCAGAAGCGTGTGTCTATCGTAGACAGTTATACAAACAACATCCAACACGTAGAACAACAAAAAAACAAGTAAAACAGACGAAAAACTGCAAAGTTTACACGGAGCTCGCAACACGGCCGCCATGCTCGGCGCCATCTTGGAATCATCAAAAAATTTTGACATATTCTGAATTTTCCTACAAATCATGTTTGTGTTAATTGTTTTTTTTTCTTTTCTTTTTTTTTCTATTTAGAAGAAAACAAAAAGGCCAAAATTTCAAGGGTCTTAGATCTGCAGAAAAAAAAAAAAAAAAAAAAAAAAAAAACATGAACAGACCAGAAGCATCAGAACCCATCACTAGAGATAAACAAATGCCAAGTAATATCCTTAATATCCTGGAAATGTTTGATTTAATGTTCTTAAGATCCTTAAGTAAATATATATGTTTTTACCATAAATGTTTCTTGGTATATTACTCAGTACACTTTAACCATATTTCAGCAGACAATAAAGAAAAATTGTTTTATTTATTTATTTGCATATAAAAAAGTAACTAAAGTCCCATTTTTTTTTACATTAGCTGACTAATTCAATATCAATTTAAACTGTAATACATTTCATTTAATTGCAAATAACATGCAGGGAAGTGTCCAAAAAAACTAACAAAACATCACATTCAGTTTGCATTTAAGTCTATTTTTTTATTTATTAATATTTCCTTAAGTACTTCTTTCAAAGTTATGCCAAAGTGTACTTCTTTTTTTTTTTTTTTTTGCAAGGATAACTCATGGCAATCATATAAAAATATTTCAATAATTAAGTGTTAATGCCTTTGTCATGACCTTTGACACTCACAGTAGCAGTAGACAAACATGGCCTTAACCCAACTTTTCATAGCCATAAATAATAATAATAAAATAGGTGTCTTCGAAAAAAAAAGAAAGAAGACGATGAAACCGGTAGAACTTGTGAATTCCAGATATTACGAATAAGAACTGTAATTCTATGGGGAAAAAATGGCACAATGATATCATATGCTCTTTTAATAAAGAAGACTATTATTATGTAGCCCACCTAGTCTATGACATAGTGCACATCTGTAATGACCTCCTTGACCTTGTGACTGCTCAAGCACATCAGAGCCAGTGACACATGAATGACCGAGGGGTCATTTAAAGCTCCGGTGGAGGTACGCGTAAGGCCTGGCTCCTTTAATCATTAAATACTTCATTTACATCAGGTACCTCGCAACAGACCGTACATCTGTGTGGAAAGCACTTTGTGCTGACGTAGTTCTGTCTCTATGATACTTCCTTACAGTCTCCTGGATCTCATATGTATCTGCTCTCACATGATAGGCTACTGTACATCACGAGCTTGACAGTTTCATAGGTGTGAGAGAATCCAACAGCATGTCGAACCTAACCGAATGCAACTCACGTGCAACAATACAGGCTTTTTACATCTGCACATTGGTAAATATATATATATATATATATAGAGAGAGAGAGAGAGAGAGAGAGAGAGAGAGAGAGAGATAGATAGATAGATAGATAGATAGTTCATATTGTGTACTGTTTAATCCAATTTTACAGTGCATTTTTCAATACGAAATAATTTCATAGCGCATAATGTTAAATACAAAATGCCATATAGCCTAGTTTATGATGTTTAATTCAGAGCGAACTATTTTATGCAATAACGCAAAATGCATTTTTTAACGCAAATGTTTAATGCAAAGGGTAAGTTCAAATTAAATAAATGCAAAATGTTCCTTTAGTGCTTACCTCCCATATGTGTTCTGAACAAACGCGGTTTAAATTCCTTTAGAAATTATTATTCCGTTTAGTGAAAGCACACACGTGTGTTTGCATCAAAAACATGAATCTATTCTCGCGCTATTTCCCTCTCGCAGTTTCTCAGTAACAACAGCGCGAGCGGCAGTCGGTTATTATTATCCCTCTCAACGAGCGCTATGGCTGCCCGGACACAATATTCAGATTTCAGACGCGCTTTCTTGACTCGAGAGATGGAAAACGCGGATCAATGATGAGACACGCCGACCAAACCCCCTTCACAATGCACTTGTTTTGGGTCGACAGAACTGAAGGGCTCTCATTGGTTTGGAGACGATCCTGGTAGTCATAGTAACAGCCAACAGAGAGCATGCTTTATCATGGGATGGTAATGAATAGCGCAGAACCCCTCCCTCGCGGTGGATATTTACTGAGGAATGTTTTTCTGGAGGTATCCACTCTGTGTGATGATGTTTAGAGGAAGCTCATTGTGGAAGCGACAATGGATCGTTCATTAAAGTGACAGTGCCTCTGTTGATGACAGTGTTTTGACTATTGTGAAGGAAAATGACCATTATTTCTAAAGCAAGGCAAACAAAACCATCACTTAAATCTTCCACTTTTAGTGCACATCTGTGGATTTGTCTGGGACATTTTGCTGTTGTGAGTGAATTGCCAAATCACTGCTCATGGGAAGATGTGCTGCTATATGAAAAAGTAACAGAAGTGGTGACTGATGGTAACATATTCATGCATTTGTTCCGGAGAAAATGAAAGATGATATTTTGGAGAATGTTTTTTTCTATGTAATGAACATCAAAGGAATCCAAAACAGCACTGGACCCATTGGCTTTCATTGTATGGGGTGAAAAGAAAGAAAGAAAGAAAGAAAGAAAGAAAGAAAGAAAGAAAGCAGCTATTGGCGGAGCTGGGTGCACTACTTATGAACTATAGTCTGTAATTGATTATAAATTACATGAAAAAAAAACTGTAGTTAGTAACACCTGGATTACACATATTAGGTAATGTAGTAACTACTTTTTGATTACTATTGACCTAACTCATTGAGCACATAGATTTGAATGTGATTATTGTGTACCATATTGATTTAAAAAATAAAACAAACAAACAAACAAAAAAAACATTATTTGTTATCAATATTATGAAATGCATTAAACATTAAATTACAGCAGAATTTACCAAACTGTGGTTTGTGAAAAAACTGCATATTATGAATAATTTACTGCCATTGCGTGAATAATATTTAATCATATAATCCAAAAAAGTAACTCTAATCTTATTATCAGCATTTTGAAATGTAATCTAATCTAATTACAAGTACTTAATTTTTGGAATCTGATTACGTAATTCAGATTATACTCAGTTACTACCTAGCACTGGCTATTGGCCAGAATAATCTGCAATATGGACAGATAGTAAAACATTTGGTTATGCTAGACTACACATGCAATACATATGTCACATACTTATTTCAAAATAACTTCTGTCATACAGGTTTGAAATGAATAAATGATTTTCATTTTTGTGTTGACTGTGCCTTTAGTTCCAGTTATGAATTGGTCTAAATCACTTCTTTGGTATTGTTCATTTTTTTGTAAAATAGGTCAAACAGGTGTGAATGAACCAAAACATCAATAGGAGTTAATCTGATACCTCCATTGCCTTCTGTTACTCTGATTGCATTAAGCAGGTCACCCTGCAGAGATGCCACATGTTTCATCAAGTACCATTTTGGGAGTTTCCTTGTCCCTGCTAGAGTTGCTTGAGCCTGTCAGACATTCACTTACACATCTACATTTAACTGTCAACTACCACTACGCTTTGCACTTTGTCACCTTCAAAACACCAGACAGGGTCTGATAGAAAACCTGAGAGGAAGATAATGAGTAATGCTTCATTTCAGATAGCACAGTGTTGACTATACCAATGGATATTCACTATTAGCCTGAGCATATAATAACACAGCTGTATATGATTATTCTCACTGATATCTTGCAATATATCGCTTAACCAATCCATCCTGAAGTTTTACCTTCTCCCCCAATGCACAGTGTGTACCATTACACAGTCATTTCAAAGCACAGGAACCGACTCAATGACTTTATTCAGCTCTTTAAGGATTGCTAACATTCCACTTATGTTAATCTTTTTCACATGAAAATGTTTAATTTCTTTTTAAGGTTTATAAGCAGTTAGTGGAGAAATAAAGGACACATAAAAAGTACATATAAAAAGTACATATATTATATTATATTATATTATATTATATTATATTATATTATATTATATTATATTATATTATATTATATTATTCACTGAACATATGTGTGAGCATTCTAGTAGGCCTATACAATGCACAATAGCAACAATATTCCCAAAATATGTAGCCGCATGGCTTTTCGATGCGCACAGAACTTATTAATGACAGAATAAGCCTTTTCAATGTGATCCACTAACAGCTATTAGAGAGAGGAACTGAGAGCAGAGATTAATGGACATCCCATCTATTTCCTCTGTCTACCCCATTAGGCCAGAAACATACGACTGGGATTTTGAGAGAACTGATATTGCCCCCTACTGGACGTTTATAATAGACAAAAAAATAAATAAATAAATAAAAAAACTAGTCGCTCCACAACAAAAATGTTGTTTTATGTCACCATTATCACTCTGCAGTCGCTTTGCACATAATAAAATATTTTTACTCAAATTAATATTTCATATTGCTGATTTATTTGGTGAATAACAAAATAAAGTTTACTTATTTATTACAGTAAGTCAGCAGGTCATTTTTGCAAAATAAACCCTTTCAGGATGATCAAGACCCCTCAGCTTTGTATAAGAGTTCTGATCACCATTTAGTGGTTTATTTTGCGTTAATAGCCTGCTGACTGTTCGTTTTTATCATACTTTTAGTCCTTCACTCTCACTGAAGGACTAAGTTGACCCTGGGGAAATTCAATTTTTATCACCTCATTTTTAGGCCTGAGCTGAATCTAATAACCTCACGCCTATAAAAATGCTATTATGTGCCTGCATTGTACCTCTTGTCAGTGGATGATTAAAAAAAAATCAATTTAACGACCGCAGTGCTATCCGACTGACATACTCAGTACAGTATAGCCTGTAGGTGTGGAATAACAGGACTTTGTGGCAGTGAGACAGAGAAACTTCCCAGAGAATGCTTTAGGAATTTTTAATCGATATTGTAATTCTTTTGTGAATCTTCCTCATGAGGATAACCCTCAAAAACATGACCCCAATACTAAAGTAAAACATCCTTTACAAGTGACTGACAACAGCTTATCAGCTGACATTTTTAGCAGAGCTCCTTCTATTGTTCTTGAGACGGTATAGTGAATAAAGCGTCCCTCTTCAGGGTGTAAGAAATTACCCCCTTCCCCCTTCTGCAGAGCTCTGTGATTGCTGTGTGAGCCCCAAAAAGATAGTTTTACCTGCAGACAGAGCATCCTCTGTCCACCTTACAGAGGCTTCCATGTTGCTCTCCCTTTGTTGCTCTGCTCACACACCCACTCGGGCTGTATTTAGAATCTGGCCCTACACAATGACTCAAGAGAGGTGAAGGACCGGTCTGGAGCCATAGGCTGGGAAAAGCAGGTCATTCCTGCCTACACACCTATACACAATACTGACAAACCCCACCAAGGCCTGGAGTTCACAGGAAACTAAAGCCAGTGAAATCTCCTGTAACTGAATACCGAGCCATTCTTGGGTTTCACTGACACGTTGCTGCTGCACATACCACTGAATTGTAGCTTTCTTTATAGTGCATTTTCACAAAATCGATTGTTTTAGGTGTATTCCTGTCAACAATTGCTGAATTACAGATGAGTGCAAAACATAAGCTTCTCACACATAATGGAGTCAGTGTGAAGTGCTGGTAATGCTGTAAGTGAGTGCTAACAACAAAAGCCTTACTCAAGGAGATGAAAGGGATAAAGGGAATTAACTGATTAAAAAACTCATCTTGAAAGTAGGTTTGCTTCCAAAGGATCAGTCTCATTATATGTCAGAAGAAAAAGTAAGAGGATAGACCACAGAAAAATTTAAGCATCTACTACCTACCTACTGTATGGCATGGTTGATATGAATGTGTGCGCTGTCATAGTCAGAGACTACTAGTGCTTATGTTTTGCTTTTCCACTCCCAATTCGGTATATTTTTTCATTACATATTGTAGAATAATTTAAGAAGAAGGAAAAAAAAACTATATAGACATTAAAAAAGGTTACACTTTATTTTAAGATGTCCTTGTTGCAGTGTGATTACACATAAAAGAACTGAGTAATATTAATTATCTACATATACTTACTATATGGTTAGGGTAAGGATTAGGGTTTGGGTTAGGGTTACTTGCATGCCATTATGCATAATTAACTGTTATTATAGTACATGTGTAACAAGGACACCTTAAAATAAAGTGTTACCAAAAAATGCACAACAAAATGCACAACAAAATTACTAAAACTTTAAATAAAATGAAAATGAAAACATGAAAAAAATGACAAAACAACAAAATTACTAAAAATATTAAATTGAAAAACAAACAAACAAACAAACAAAACAATTATCCAAAATAATAATAAATCCCTATGGTTGATTATAATTTACAGTATCTCTGAACACAACTATAGAATCAGTGTTAGATATACAGTGACTAAGTTATGCTGCCCTATGACAGTAACCTCCGGTTGACTTTGTTAGCAGTAGTGTCCTGGCACCAGACATGTGGCATGGTCTTAGGGACTAAAAGCTGACTCAGCTGAGTGCCAGAGGCCTAGAAACACACCCTGCAAAGGTTGTCTGACTTTATCACTTCCTAGACATTTAACACAAACTTACTGTGTAGCTGTCACTTTAATAAATCTCGAAGATATGAGATTTAGTTTTAGATATCATTCATTGGTTCCAAAGACTCAAATAATGTATCAAAAAGCTTAAACTTATGCCCAGAGCATACATGATGTTATATAATGTCTCTGTACTGTACTGTATTAGAGTATGCTGTCAGCAAGGATTAAACATCAATGTTCCACGTTGTTGCATGTCTTTCCAGAAGGCAACAAGCCTCATAAGCTGTTTAAAGAGCTTGAAGCTGAGAGGGAAAATGGGATAAATGCAACTCTAAGTCGTACTATTATAAAGAATCTGTCCCATTAAGCAGTGGCAACTTTGTGTCAATAAAGAAACTCGTGTACATGCATGTTTGCACACAGATTCAAAATTTAAGCAGTACCAGTGTATAATGTTACAATAGCAAATATTACAATAACATTCATCCCTGTATTTTTTTCCAATTCAGCATAAATAGAAAAGAATGTTGCGTGAAACAAAAAGACACATTACCTTTAAATGAAAGCATTTTGGCTCTGCTTGGCAGTGGTGTTGGATGTGTAACTTGGTTCTTTCACAGACAGAAGCACAAGCTCATTGATCAGCTCATCGGCCTCTGCGTCCTCCACATGAGAGATCATATCATCCCCAGCTGTTATCCAAAACACGTTTGTCAGTCAGTTCTTGTTTCAGTCCAGACTCCAGGTCCTCTTCTGTAGTGCCTGCTATCCAGTTCAAATCTCCTGCTTGTGATCTTTTCTTTCGTCTCAAATGCCAGACTGCCCTTCTTTGTGTTTAACTGTCCACAGGATGGAGACCCTCTGTGATGACGAACCTGCTCTGAAAGGTACGTACCGTATGGGTTTACATCCTCCAAGTAAACACACATGCACACATGGCTTCCAGCAAAGGAACTAGCATTCTTTGTGTCTCAGGTTTTACAAATACTATAAGCTGCCTGGACTTAGCACATAAGTGGACCAATCAGAGCTGAGAGACTATAGGAGGAGGCTGGGTAATAGGCATTAAATCAAAGCAGATAGGAATGACTGAATATATGTGGACAGGTTATTAGTGCTGCTGGTGAGCTGCTCAGTGGCTACTGGCAACAGTAATCCATTTTACCCAGCCTTTGCTTCAAACACTTTTGCATAAAAACCTGCTCTATTATCATGCAAGTTTATTCCTGGTGCAGTTTATTTTTGTTTCAAAAGCCTGGAGAATGAGATTCACACCTTGTTTGGTAGCTTATTAGTTTAACTGAGGTCAGATAATGTAATAATCTGGGAAATGTTGTTTAGGTGGTAAAAGTATAGTAGTGATTTACCATTGTAGATATGGAGTGAGACAGGGATGTTCTTGAAGTAAGGCAGAAAGCAAAGAAAGGAAGAAGCAAAGGGAAAAAATACAGCTGAATAAATTGTTCTGAACAAGACATCATAATAAGACAACATCATATTCCGTAGTTGCAGTAACACAATCTAATCAGAATTATAGGCAAATTATGTTAGTTATGCTAGCAGACCATGGAAAAAGTGCTGTGCGCAGGTTTTTGTTGTTGTTGTATATTTACATGTTATATTAATATATGTTTACAATATTTATAGATTATGTATTTTAAAGAGTCCCCGTGTGTAATGTGCCAATTTCATGTTCAAAGAATATTATGATGATTCAGTGAGTTATAATAATAATAATAATAATAAAAAAATATACAGAATCATATTTTCTTCTAAAACTATACTAGTTTGGGGTCCATAAGATTTATGATTTTGAGAGAAGTCTTTTATGTAGCTATTATTTGCTCAAAATACAGTAAAAAAGTAATATTATGAAATATTATTACAATTTAAAATAATTGTTTTCTATTTTAATATAATTAAAAAAAAAAAAAAAAAATATATATATATATATATATATATATATATATATATATATATATATATATATATATTTTTTTTTTTTTTTTTTTTCCTGTGATGCAAAGCTGAATTTTCATCATTGTTCCAGTCTTCAGTGTCACATGAAATTAACAAAAAATTATTCTAATATGCTGATTTGATGCTTAAGAAAACAGTCATGCCTCTCAATATTTTTGTGGAAACCATGATACATATTTTTCAGGATTTAATTTATAAACATTTATTTGAAAATAAATAAAAAAAAATGTTACAATGTAAAAGTCTACTGTTGCTTTTTTTAATCAATTTAAAGCATCCATGCTGAATTAAATAATTCAGATTTTACAAAACAAAAACAAACAAAAAAAAACTCTTATTGATCTCAAACTTTGCACTGTTGTCTATATACTATAGAAAGATGTTTAAAATATATTAGAATATTTCTACATTAAGTTCATTAAATGTACAATGCATGTTAAAACTCTGAAGCATGTTGAAGTATTAAGTTGAACTATGAAGTATTCCTCATTTTTAAGTCGCTTTGGATAAAAGCGTCTGCTAAATGACTAAATGTAATGTAAATGTAATGTAATGTAACTGTTAAATGCATTTGAAACCATGTCTTTGACAAGCAAACATAGCTATTTATGTCATCAGTAACAAAACATTTAAGGATGAAAAGTGAATTCGTCAGGTCTGAGTGGACTCTAGACATTCCTCCTCTGGCTACTGAAAAGATTTAACAAAGACGTAAAGCCAGGCCTGGTGGCACCTTAAGGGAGGGGACAGCATTAATGGAGGGTGACTGGGGGGCTTGAGTTATGAGTGTATCACTTTTAACATGACCTTTCAGTACCTCTCATCGCCGGCCCTCCCAAGACGACACCAGCTATTCATCTCTCCACCTCATAGGATTCACAGCCCCCGACCTGATGACCCTGACCACACAGTATCCTCTTGCACTATTTATACGCACTTTTCATAAATAAACTTGCCACTGAAGCACCATAAGCACATGGGCTCAGTGTTGGCCCTCAAAGGAACTGAATCTGCGGATCAGTGAAATCAAACTGTTGTGATTGCTGTTTCTCAACAATCATAGTTTTAATTCACTGATACGCTCCCTAACAGCAGATTTAGTGTTTGTATTTATTGTTCATAAGCTTTCAAATACTGAAGTAGAAATTATGGACTATCAACCCTTCATAAGATACTGGCAGCTGTGATTTTTACACAGTACAGTATAGTAAAGTACATATCTCAACATATAGGTTTTCATCTGAGACATGTCTCCTTTTCTCAAAAACAATTTACACAGAAGCCAAACTAATGAAACAAATCCCAAGAGGTTCTGCAACATATTACCTAAATACCCACCTCTTTATAACAGGGCATATGCCTAATTCTTTGACTTCACTGATTAATGAGCCTCTTGTGCAACTGAAGTTGTTAATTGGTTCCATATATTGTAAATGTATTAAAATTAAAAAAGCTTTTCATGATGTGAGCAAACCTAAATAAAATGTAACACTGGCATTTGCTGTTCTGTGGCTCCCTCTAATGTTCTACATACAAAATGCAACTATCTTTCACAGTTTATTTTGCATGCGTTATGTTTATTATTTACACTGGCGTTCAAAAGTTTGGGATCAGTAAGATTTATATTACTTTTTAAAGAAGACTATTATGATTATCAAGGCTGTATTTATTTGATCAAAAATATAGAAAAAATGGTAATAATAATTTTAAATAAGTGTTTTTTTTTAAAAAGTAATGAAAATCTTACTGATCCCATACTTTTGAACGGTAGTGTTAATTTGTGATCATAACAATATATTTAATGAATCATTTATATAATGATTAGTACACTTTTCTCTTTTATTTCCTCAGAGCAGAGGTTCAGTGTCTTGGATCTTTAATTGGTTTGACCGTTACAATCACACTGTTTGGCCACTGTCGCCCAGGAAAGAAACATTTGTGTGTATGTGTGTGTGTGTGTGTGTTACAGTGTTGGTGTTTTGTTTATGTAGGCTATCGTTCTGAAAGAATTCTAACCGAAAGTGCTAGAACGAAAAACTGTTGCCATGGTTACCTTCTCGCCTTCTGTGTGAGCGTCTTCTTTTTTAGCGCGTTCCGACTAACTTTTTAGCCTAATTTTCTGTGGTTACTTAAACTTTGTTTTTAAGACGCTTTTGAAACGCATAGACCTACATTCGCGTGCGCGTCTGCAAAAACAATAGATACTCACTAACGTTACTGAGAACCCCTACTAGTGTGTTGACTTCCGTTGAAGGGTGTAACTCTTAATTAGCTTCCCCAGAATTTGCACCGTGGTTGTCGGTCGGATATGTTAACGGCAGACATTGTCCCGTTCGTGAGTGACAGCTCGTCAGTCACCTCCTCCGTAATCTGTCCGTGCGCGGAGTGCAGCTCGTGTTGTGAGCGCGGTGAAGCTGTCAGTCGCGTTCATTAATGCAGGTGACCGTAGAGCGCGTTGAGCCGAGCGCCGGACCTCAGTTCCAGCATGGCTTTCCTGACAGACTTTTTCGCTGTGGTTTCAACAAGTCTCTGCTAGACTCGGAGCGAACACTTCAATGGAAGAGGACAAGAAGAGCTCAGGACAATATGAGTCCGGTCCGAGAGAGAGATGACAGCTTGAAGTAAGCGCCTTCTCTTTCGCCTTCACGCCACACGCTGGAGTTTTAGAACAGTAACCTGTTGATTCTTTGGTGTTTAGAATGTCCTTGTTATTTACATTTAAATGTCTTGGGATTTTCATGTCCCATAGTAAAAGTTATGTCTACTACACATGCACTTCAGGGATAAGGGGCAAGACTGTTATTTAGTGCTGTGTACAATAAATAAAACCTACAGTCAAAACTGTGTTCTTTTGTGGCACGATCTTCAATATTTAATTGAATTGTGCTCAGTACTTGATAACTAATTAATACAAGACTAATGTCATAGAATCAGGGTATAGTCTTTCCTTTGGCACGAACATATCTAATTGCTCAATCTACACCAGCATTTAGTTACGACTGAAGTCCTTCACTAGAGCTGATCTTTGAAAATTGTGGAAGGCAAAAGTGTAGCTTTCCTTTGATGCAGGTTTTAAAAGAAGACTACTGTGTCTTCTGAATAAATGTGAAATGGAAATATACAAGGCCTTAGAAATTGTTTAGTGAGTGAAGCTGAGTATTGTTGTGCCAAGAAGAGTTTAAGAATAAATTAGCTGTTTTTATCTAATGTACTGTACAGTATGGTGAAAGATCACTAAGCAATTGAAGTGTCTTAACTGTTTAAGATATGCATTTTCTCCTCAGCAAATATCCTTATATAACCTAGACGGTATATGCAACAAGTGACAACTTATGTTCACGATTTACTGAATTACTTAAAAATTTCTAAACATCAAAAATCAAAACAAGTAAATTAGTTCAAACTGTTGATGATGATTTTTTTCCCTACACTTTATTTGTTTTTTCTCACACAAACATATACCATAAATATACAGATAACACTAAACATCTTTTTTAAACATACATTCATACATGCATTCATTTCCAAATTAGATAGACAGACAGACAGAGATAGATAGATGGATGATCGGATGGACAGATAGATAGATAGAATGCAATTCACATACAAACATACAAAGTTAGCTACACTAAGCTTAAAAATGTATATATTCCTTGATATTATATTTTATTATATAATTGTTTTAACAAGTGAGGTTTAATGTTATTTGAACTCTGGAATGGTGTAAAATTTGACAGGCTTGTACTGAGTGAAATCACTGTCCCATTGTGCTTGCTGCTAAAAGGCAGACAAGAGAAAGAATCCATGTCAGTCAGCTGAGGCTTTCTGGTGCCATGCTGGTCATGCATGTTTCATTAGGCCCTGGCGGGCAACCTGCTGAAATTATTTGCTGTTTGCTCTGTGAGGGAAACCTGAGCTGCTACTGATGCTGGGCTTCCTTGTTGACCCCTGCCAACCGTTGAAGCTCTCACCCGCTGCTAATTAGTTTTCCCCTTTCTCTGTGTTACGTCTTCTGTAGCTGTGGTGTCAGTTTTTGCTCCAGTGTGCACAGAAAGGTATTATTGTCTTCTTTATCTATTAATGTTTAGGAGAAATCGCTAGTAGTACGTGAAATACTTTTTGGGACTGGACTTGTTACTGCAGTGACATGCTATGCACCATCTAAAACTATTTTAACAATGTTTGTATAAATACTACATTATTGCAAAATTGGTATGCAACTTTCTTGACCTCATATGTGACCCTGAACCACAAAACCAGTCATAAGGGTCAATTTTTCAAAATTGAGATTTATGCATCATCTGAAACCTGAATAAATAAGCTTTCCATTGATGTTTGTTAGGAAAGGATGATATTTGGTCAAGATACAACTATTTGAAAATTTGGAATCAGAGGGTGCAAAAAAATCTAAATATTGAGAAAATCACCTTTAGAGTTGTCTAAATGAAGTTATTAGCAATGCATATTATTACTAATCAAAAAATAATTTTTGATATACATATTTACGGTAGGAAATTTACAAAATATCTTAATGGAACATGATCTTTACTTCATATCCTAATGATTTTTGCCATAAAAGAAAAATTTATCATTTTGACCCCTACAATGTATTTTTGGCTTTTGCTACAAATATACCCCAGCGACTTAAGCCTTAAGTTTTGTGATCCAGGCTCACATATTCCGTTTAAAAAATATATATATATATATATATATATATCTGATCTGATCCTTTAAGGCAATAATTCACCCAAAAATATAATATATATATATATATATATATATATATATATATATATATATATATATATATATATATATATATATATATATATATATATATATATATATATATATATAAACAAAATGTACTCTCCCTCTTGATCAAAAATGTAGATGAGTTTGTTTCTTCATTGAAACAGATTTTTGAGAAATTTTGCATTACATCACTTGATCACAAATGGATCTTCTGCAGTGAATGGGTGCCGTCAGAATAAGAGTCCAAACAGCGGATAAAACATCTCTGTAATTCACATGACTCCAGTCCATCAATTAATGTCCTGTGGATTATTGTGATGTTTTTATCAGCTCTTTGGACTCTCATTCTGATGGCACCCATTCACTGCAGAGGATCCATTGGTGAGCTAGTGATATAATGCTACATTTCTCAAAATGTGTTTGATGAAGAAACAAACTCATCTTCATCTTGGATGGCCTGAGGGTGAGTACATTTTGTTTATATTCCAAGATGGAAAACAATGAGATGGATGCTAAAGTGTGTACACCTGTGAGTCATCAAGGGGAGGGTGGGGACTTTCAGGCACCTGTGCTGTGCCACTGTAGCGTGTCCAACCCCTCCTTTGATGGAGCTGAAGGAACAGATCCAAGACACCTCTGCTCAGGACGGGGGGAAGAGGAGGACATTCATGTTGACCTGCAGAGGAAACAAGAAGTTACAAATTTTTGATGGCTGCTCTGTAAGTGTGAATGCTGCTATCTTTTTTTAAAAAAGTTGTTGGGCTTGCTACCATACATACCATAGAGGAATATTTTACTCATGCACTGTGCATTGGGCTTTGGGTGGGCCTCCTCTTTGGCCACCCTACCTTCTGTGCTCTTGCACTACCCAGACAGCTACAGGGCAGTGTGCTGTGACAAACATACTGGACTTATTGTAATTGGGTAAGTTATTTGTGTAGTTATGGCATTTTAGAAGGAACAGTCACAACTTGTCATAACTTTAACATTATGCATTATTGGAAGTATGATAATGTCTTTTGTTACATCAGCAAGGTCACTGGTAATAATTATGCAAGTTATAACTTCAGTAAGCCCATTGTAATTGTCTCTGATTTGACATATTGCTGTTATTTTTATTTTTAAAGAATGAAATGTTTAGTAAAACAATTTTAATATTTTTAATTATTATTTTTGTAGGTTACAGTTATAACCAGCACCCATTTTATTCATAGAGGTCTTGATAAATACTGATAATAAGCTGATAAATCTTAAAAGACCCAATACATCTTCAAATCCTAGAACAATCAAAACAATTTTGAATAAATAAATTTCTCAGTTGTCTAGTTTACTCTGTAAATTTGATATAAATAAAGCTTCTTGTTGTCATAGTGATAAATGTGAATTCCCAGCATGCCTGTATAATGTATTTTGATCTTGTACTGTCTAAATTATTCATGACATAATTGTCAGATAAATTAGAGGCAGTTTGAGACAAAGAGTGAAAGCTTGAAGGCGACAACATCATGTGACCACCTGATACCTGGAGTTGGAATGTTTTTCAAAACAAAATTTTTATAGTAGCTCTTTGCCTTGATTAGTACATTTTAAATGGTCCTGTTGTGGGACAAATACATTTTTATATACATATTACATGTAGTCTCTAAAATAATATAAGATTATAAAAGCTGCATGCATAATAATTATAAAATGATTATAAAATATAGCTTTAGATGGAGTTTAGCAGGATGCTTATTGTGCTTTATGTTTCATCAATGTCTCTGAATGTATCGCTGCAGCATGTGTTCTGAGCATGACATAAATGGACCCTTTTTTTCATTTTGATTCCCTTGTATCATGCATTAGGAAAAAGCTGCTCAACGAACATGACAAAAGCTCAGTGCCTGACCCATTCACCAGAAGTGTCAGCAGGGTCCCAAACAGTGGTCTCAGGTAACACAATCATTATTTTCTTTTTAGAATACTCAGACCTTATTGTAAGGTTTCAGCTGTATTACTTACATGAGTAAGTATTAGTGACCTTTGAAAGTAGACAACAGTCTTCAGAGTAAAGTGAATGTCTCATTTCTTCATTGGTGGTAGCATCTCGTCATGTGGTCAATCTTCTGCCGATGGCACTACCCCCGTGAGTCACCTTCCCTCCCGCTCCAGCAGCCCAGGCACTGCCCCCGGTCTCTCCACAGAGCACAGCTCCATCTGCTCCTGGAGATATGATGTAATGTCTCTGTTCTTCTTCCAGATTTCAATTGGTCTGAATTTTAGGATCAGCTTCCATTCAGTTCATGAATTTTTAAATTCAATTCAATATTTGGCCATACAGTGAATTGAAAAGACTGGAAAGGGAATTGAATAACTGTACTATTTACACATTATGTATATTTTTTATATCAAACATACTGAAATGGTCTGCGAGTGACCAGCCAGAATTTCAGTATTTCAGAGAGCCATGTAAAAAAAAAAAAAAAAAAAATATATATATATATATATATATATATATATATATATATATATATATATATATATATATATATATATATATATATATATATATAATATATAAATATATATACATACATACATATCATTATTGTTTTTGGAAATATATTTATGGTTAATATGTTATATAGCTAATTCAAACAAAAATGTGTGCTACTTCACTTGACGTTCAGCAATTAAATTGGAAAGTAAAATTAATTCTCAGTGAATTTCTGAATAGCATACAACACTGCAATTTATTACAATTAATATACACCTGGTAACTACTTTAACACTAGATCAATTGGAAACATCAAGGCATTATTCTGTGTATCATTTTAAAGACTCTCCCAGTTTCCTGTTTTTAGTGCATGTGTCTAACTGATTCAAATGCTTGACTAGATGCATCTCCTCAGCTGTGGGATTCTTTGCTTTGTGCACTGAGTGGCGTATTATTTGGTTTGGCTTGTGTGCAGGAGTTTGAGCGGGCGAATACACAGCGTGTACGTCAGCTCTTTAACTCCGTGGATGAGCTGCTGTATGAGGGGAGAGTCAGCAGCCGCTCGGAGTCCCTGCAGGAGGAGTGTGAGGAGTGGAACGGACACACGCCCCATCTCAGGTACAGCTCCTTTGTGAGAGAAATTCGCCTGTTATGTGGCTAAAAGGGTTAGGTAAATTTACAATTTCTAAATTCACAAAATTATACAAAAATGGGAAAAAAATTATCACTGTTTCCACAAAAATATTGAGCAGTGTTCTACACAGAGTAGGTGGTGACCAGTGTTGGGGAAAATTACTTTTAAAAGTAATGCATTACAATATTGCGTTACTCCCTAAATAAAGTAACTAATTGCGTTACTTAGTTACTTTTTATGGAAAGTAATGTGTTACATTACTTTTGCGTTACTTTTGCGTTTTTTTTTTTAATATACTTACTAGTATGGATGAACTGGGTCATCAAAGGTCAGCAGCATAGACATTGGTTAATAAAATGGGATTAGATACATTTGTGTTATTTAACATATTCAATCATTGCAGGTTTGCGTCATATTCTGAGTTTGCATTTCACAGTTTTACATTAATTTTGATGAATACTAAATTGTTTTTTTTTTTTTTTTTTTTTTTGCGAGTGGGATGAATTAATGCACATACACATTTAATCTAGAACTACAGTAACATCATGTTCACACAGCGCACACAACATCTCTGTAATTTCGATTTCTCCCAGTATGGGGACAGGAGACTTGTCAGTTAATAAATTGGAAAACAAAGTAACTGGCATTACTTTTTTGAAAAAGTAACTCAGATATTTTCTTGTAAATTAAAAAGTAATGCATTACTTTACTAGTTACTTGAAAAAAGTAATTTGATTACGTAACTCGCGTTACTTGTAATGTGTTACCCCCAACACTGGTGGTGACAAATGACTTACTCAGTATTAATGTATTCTGAACTGTTGTATAAAAGCACTATCACACAACGCTGCCTCTTTTTTAATTCACACAAACTGCCCAGGCCATCATTGCTAGTTCTAATATAATGTTTACACATTAGGAACTGAGGTTTCTTCCAAAGTTTGATATTGCTTTATTTCATCCACTTTAAATCCAAATAAAGTAAAGTAAAATAAAGTAATTGAATGTCTTCTTCTGTTTCATCCTTGACCACAGAATTTTAGGGAATCAGCTGGAGCCTCCCAAACAGGAGGGTGTTCAGTATATCTGCAGACGAGAGTCCAGTGCCAGGACCTCCTCCTTCTCCACACCCACCTGTCTGGACAAAAGAGAAGACCATAGCGAGTAAGCCCCTCAACAACATGAAATAACAGTTGAATTAACAAAAATACATGGGTTAGTTAGATTTACTGTTTACTCAGATGATTAATTTATTAGTTGCTTCGGTTTAATGATTTAGCTCACAACAGGGATAATTCCATTGTTTGAACTTTATAAAAAGTTTTCTCATTAAGAACAGAATGAACGAATTTGTGATTTATATGTAGTTCCATTTAATATTTGTTTTCTGAAAGTTTATGAGTCCACTTGAGTCTCCTTTTATGGCATTGAGCAATGATGGAGGTCTGTCTGGCCAGATGGTAGGAAAAAGCCTGTAAAACTTGTCAGGGAAGAATAGAAAGCTCAGACATTTATTTTCAAGCAAAACATTTGATCACTTACAGTGTGTTTCACAACTCCTTTGTATGAAATGCTTCAAGTTAGGTGTCATAAAATAAATATAAGGACATTAAATTTACTAAAAGTGACAGTAGAGACATTTATAATGTTACAAAATAATTATATTTCAAATAAATGCTGTTCTTTTGAACTTTCTTTTCATTAAAGAATCCTGAAAAATGTTCAGGATCACAGTTTTCACAAAAATAGTAAGCAGAACAACTGGTTTCAAAATTGATAATAATAGCATAAAAGCATATTAGAATGGTTTCTGAAGGATCATGTGACACTGAAGATCGGAGTAATGATGCTGAAAATTCACTTTGCCATCACAGTAATTGTAAGATTTTAAAATATTTTATAATAGAAAATGGTTATTTAAAAATGAAAAAATATTTCATGATATTACTGTTTTACTGTATTTTGATAAAACAGATGTAGCCTTGGAGAGCATAAGAAACATGTTTAAAAATCTTACCCCCCTCAAACTTTTGGATAATATAATATAATATAATATAATATAATATAATATAATATAATATAATATAATATAATATAATATAATAATTTTTATACAGTATGTAGATTTTAGGAAGAGATGCAAGTTCAAGTTTAACTAATGTTCTTCAACAATTTCTTGTCATTATATATCATTTATCACAGTATTATATTTATCTCTAGAATGACTCCTGAACTTTTTAAGGTCATTCTTATCTTACAAAAAATGTTTGGGGTCTTTTATCTCCTAATTAATGGACTCATGCTATTGATTGTTCCCTGGGCTTAACTCTTTCTTTTTGCTTGACTGCACTTATCAATTGTTTTGAAATATGCACTGAAGCCTATCATACATTATACATTTGATATAACACATAAAACCAACCCTCAAGGAGGAGGCCTCTCACCTGATTAAATATATGCAATATGTTTTGAAGACACTGCACTGAACGTGTCCACAGGCGATGCATTTATCAGTCTGGCCTGGCTGTGGTGAGAATTTGCTTCCTCCCTCATTTCTCTCTCTCTCTCACTCACTCTCTCTCTCTCTCTCTCTCCCCCTCTGCCTGCAGGCTGTATGTAGCAGGCCGCAGTCTGGCCCCGGGTCTTTGGTGTGAGCAGTCTGTCCGGAGCTCCAGCTCCCCTCTCTATGAGCAGTCACTCGACCTCGCTGAGGAAGAGGAGGTGTATGAAGCAGAGGGCAGCATAGAGGAGTTTCTGGCTTATGATGGAAAAGAAATGTACATCACAATTTATCTTTTACTCAGAATGCTAAGAACACTTTTTTTTCCTGAGATTCATATACTTAAAATAGTAGATTAATAAGCATACCATATATTTATCATAAATTTTTGCCTTTGCTTCATGAACAAACCGTAATTGTAAGGAAGACTGGGGTAAGTTGTCAACACTTTTTCAGTGAATATTTTTTAATGTAGATTTATTTTTGAAAATATACCTTAAATTCTTAAACATATACCTTAAATTCTTGGCTTCTAAAAAGATATTCATTTCAGCTATTCATAAAGCTATTGAAAATTTCAGCTGGTACTGCACAAGGAAATATATATATATATATATATATATATATATATATATGTGTGTGTGTGTGTGTGTGTGTGTGTGTGTACAGTAGATATATAAAACTATTATCTTACAAATAATTACATTTTAAATCGTTTATAAATCCCTAATGTATGAATTATGAATATGAATTAGAAATGTGACATCTTGCACCAAAATATGATGTTGACATTTTAATTTGGAAAAAAAAATATACGAGTTAACAAATCCAAATAACTGGATCTTTGACTCAAACATTGTAGTCACTGTGATATACAGTAACTGTTGTGACAGTTAGCCCCAGTCTACCTTACATTTGATTTCCATTGAATCAAAAACAATAATTTCTTTGCACTTCACTAGACATTCAGTCACTTGTGATCTAAACTACAAATGATATACTGTCTCATTACATTCTGTTATCTGCAGTTTTATTCACAATAAATGGACTGTTAATAGTGTGCACCCATTTTAAGGCATTCTGTCAGAAGGGAATATTTTGTAACTTGTGTAATTCTTTTGACTTTAGGGAAGAGGAGGAGGTGGATCAGAGGAAGTCTTCATCCGTGGCCCCCAGGGGTGGAGTCCCCCCGGTTTCCCCTCATGCATGCATCCGTGATGCAGTTGCAGATGAGCTGTTTGATGACACATGGAGGGAGGTGGTGGGCCTTCTGGAGGAGCTCTTACACAAGTACTGGGAGAAACAGCTCCAGGGTGTGTCTGAATTACTGAATAACTAAACTAGCAGAGTTAGTCAACAGTACATGTTTGATCATTAGATCCTGGGTGGGTGAAGAACCACAACATAGCTTTTGCATACTTAAAGACCCCTTAAGTGGAGTTTTGTAGCTTTTAGACCATGTACTGTATGTACAATACCGTTAAAAAACTGGTAAGAATTGTATTGTTTTGAAAAGTCTCAAGGCTGCATTTACATTATGTGATCAAACATGCAGTAAAACTGTAATGTTGTGAAACGCCGCTACAATTAAATTTTTTTTTTTCTATTTTAAAATATTTTAAAATGTAATTTATTCCTATGATGCAAAGCTGAATTTTCAGCATCTTTACTCCAGTCTTCCGTGTCAAAAGATCTTTCAGAAATCATTCTAATAGGCTGATTTGCTTCTCAAGAAACATTTAATATTATTATATACGTTAAAAACAGTTGAGCTGCTTAAAATATTTGTGGAAACCTTGATCAAAATGGGTGAACCCTTTGATATGGCCCACCTTAACTTTGTTCAATTTCAATGGGAAATACATCAACACAGGAAAATTGTCCTTACTATAAGAGGACAATTTACAATATGTAAATATGTTTAAAAAAAAATTAACAAATAATGATTAATGATAAAAACTCAACAACCATAGGATCCTTGAGGCATCAGCATGAACTGTATTTGTCCCCATGTCTGTTTGTGCTGCTCTATGGCATTTTGGAGTAATAAAATGAAATTCAGTTGCTAATCTGCCAGAAGTTAAGTGCACTGTTGGAGATTTCCCTAAATCCCTAATGTTCTTTTGGCATCAGACGGAGCAATGCAGAGGAGGACATTAGAGAGCTCCAGTCAAGCACCTTCATCTCAACTCCCAGTTAAAAGACATCATCTTCTGTTGTCCAGAGGTTCCAGCAGCAGAACCACACTCCTGTCAACATGCAGCAATAATGTACAGGTGACAACTTACCAAAACATGATGCATTTTGCTGCAAAGATAAAGTCCTGCCTGTTACTTTGCCCTTGTGTTATGAATATGTCATTTCTTCTGATAGGTCTCAAGTGCCTACAAGATTAATTTAAACGGTGTTATGACAATCCAAGCAAAGCCACTGCAACAGAGATATCAGGGATTTAGTGAGAGAGCCCCGTAAGTCTTTTGGAGTTTGAAAAGTCAATATCTAACCCAACAAAAACAGTTTTTCTATTGCTATATCTAAGACAATTTAATAAGGAACAGAATTAAGGAATATATTAACTACAGATAAATGAGTATGAAAACAAAGGAATACCTACAACTTGATCTGTCTTGACTTCTCTTAAGGTATGACCCAGATGATGGAGCGAGCATGTTGATGTGTGTGAAGACTCAGGCTCTGAGAGGGTCCGGTATGCTCATACAGAAACCCGCAGCCCAGCGCAGACTCCCCAGACTCAGTGGCAGGGTTCGAATGTTCCACAACCTCACGGGAAACGGAAGCCAAATCTTACGAGGAACTAGACTGTGAGCTGTAACTCTGCACACATGATGTTTAAAGGGACTCTTCACCCAAAAGTGACAACTGGAAATTATAAATTGTGTTATCTGCAGTACAGAGTTATTCAAGAGCACATTTGCAAGTGCAATGGATTATAAGTAAAAATCCACCTCAATCAGCGTTCATTTTGTTTTCTGTTTTATAAAATATCCTGTTACTATTCCGGTTTGAGAAGCCACTGCAAATGGGTGAACTGACTGAATAAATCAAACTGAACCTCGAACCATTTCAGCTCTGCAAATGCATTTGACAAATTAGATCAAAAGATTGATTTATTTGTGAATTTGGCATCACTATTTATCTGAATATCTGAAATATTATCAAATAAAATGATTCTCAGGTCGGTACCCTCAAAAGTTTTACGTAAAGACTGTGATATGAGAGGTTTTGTTGCAGCAACTCCTTTATGCATGATGCAACTCTTTCAGAATATGTGGCTGCAGATTATTCAGTGCAAGGTCTACTGGGGTCCCGTTATAACAGGTCGAGGCATTCTTTTGAAATGTAGGCTTCTTTCAAAAGCACTTGTTAAATTGGTCCCTCAAGCTACATTGCACCTTATTAATTGTAACACTTTTAACCTTGTCATCACTTGGAAAAATCACAGAAGTAGCCTTGAGCTGCTGCAGGGGTATCAGGCATGAGTAAACATGCAGACTGCTAATTATAGTAAGTATATGTTCTTGGGTTTGTTTCTTGCAGTTCCACTGTGAATGAAAGCCTGCCGTCTCCACCAGTAAGTGCCGTTCAGAGCCACAGGCTTCCTCAGATCCACTCTGAGTCTCAAGAGCAAGAATACTATGCACCGATTTCCAGGCTTATGCAGGTAACAAGCCACACCGGTATCACTGTGGCCTGCAGACTATTGATCTGCCTTATCTGAAGAGATTCATGTGTCACCACCTTGATTTATTTATTTTTATTAACACTTACAGACATTACCTTCCAAAGTCTGGGGTCAGTAAGATTGTTTTCTTCTTCTTAAGGAAATTAATATTTTTATTCAGCAAGGATGCATTGAATTGATATAAAAATGAGAGACGTTTACACTGTTTAAAAATGTCTGTTTCTAATAAATACTGATCTTTTGCTCTTTCTATTTATCAAAGAATCCTAAAAAAAAAATGTATCACAGTTTCCACAAAATATTAAGCAGCACAACTGTTTTAACAATTGATCATTTTTAGAAATGTTCTTGAGCAGCTAATCAACAAATTAGAATGATTTCTGAAGCATCATGTGACACGGAAGACTGGAGTAATGGAGTAACAGGATTAAATTACATTTTTAAATATATTCAAATAGAAGCAACTATTTTAAATTGTAATACTATTTCACAATATTTCTACTTTTGCTGTATTTTTAATCACATAAATGCAGCCTTGGTGAGTATAAGACTTATTAAAATAATAAAACATTAAAAATCTGACTGACCCCTGACATACATATTCCACAAACACAATCTGATGGGTTTAACATTTGCCACCTCTATTGAAACCAAATTGACCACTGACCAACCATCAGGATATGACTTTTCAAAACCTGAAATTTTTTTTTAAAAAATTGCATTTTCAAGCAGCGTATGAGTTAGGTAGGCATCAAAAGTTTATGTAACATCTTGTCTACAAAGATGTCTTCATCTGGTTGGGTTTTAAAGACAGAACATATGTTCTGCATATTTAATGTTATCCCACAATTATGTGCTTGCAGACAGATGGAGTGGATATATTAATTCATAAATGATTTTTTTTTTTTGGTAATTTAAACTATTAATGGAGAAGCATGCATTATAGTGATTAAATATTTGCTTTTCTCGACAAAAAAAAATTATATTTGCATAACTATCTCATTTGAATTAGATTTGAATTTATTTGACATCATGCAGAAAACTATCTGAAACCTTTCCACAGGAGGTAAGGACAGCAAGGCAGCTGTCTTTGGTTTTGTATACAACTTCTGTGTAAATTCACAAGCAGAAAGGTGTTTCAGCATCCCATTAAAGAAAAGCTAGCTGTGTGGACTTTGATCTCTGTAAACAGAGATAGCAGCGTTTTTTTTTTAAATGGGTGAAAGGGGCACACTGGCTGACTTGACTTTGCAAACAGTAAACATGGTTGCCCTTTGCCCTTTTACAGAAAATTCAAAATATCAAAAGATTTGTGTAAGTAAAGGTATATTTAAAGATGGTTGGCTATTCTGTCTGCACAGAATCAAATGTAATCATTCTCTGTATTTCTTAGCTCAGAGGAAGGATCCTAAGAGGCGGCGCTAACAGTGTCATGCATGCAGTAAACAACCTCCCACCTTTGAGAGAGCCCACCCTGATGCTGGAGTCTCTGTCTCGGCCCAATACTACTCACACATTCAGAGTAAATCTACCCTACAATTATGATTACAGTACAGTAGTGTGGATGAAAACGGCATACATTGCAGATGACAATACATACATTGAACAGAAGTCTTGACAACATACATGTAGAGTCATTGTGATATCAGATGTTAGGCATTTATAGCTATAGGTAACCAGCAGTTTAAAATAGAACAAAACCAAAATTGCATTTCTACACAACTTCGTAGAAACATGACACCAACTATGACAAGGAAGTGATATAGATACTTTCCTGGTTCAGACACTGCTGTGGTTACAGTGCTTTAAATAAGAGGTAAATACGGAGGAGTCTATTGTTAGACGTAACTCATGCCATGTTTTTGTTCTGCAGTCCGACACCCCTATGAAAAGGTCCTTCACACCCATGGATTTTGCCTGTAACATGAGGACAAGTCGAGGACTTGTCAAAGGTGGGTCACTTTTACAAAGTAGGTGCCTGATCTGGCCAGTGGCAGAAGGAACAACACAAACATACAGTACCGTGGATTTGCCTTCTACATTTTTACTTTCTTAAAATAAGTCATATAAGAATAATAAGATGACAGTGTAAGCTTTTTGTGCATGTCTCTTAGGTGAGAGCACACCTATGGGAGTGACAGGCTTCAGTATGGGCATCACCAGCTCTACAGCTAGTGGGTTCTCGGAGTGTGTCACACCCAGCAGGAGGCGTCTACCCTGCACTGATGGAGACAGAGGGAACATGCCCCTGCTCGGCTCTATAGGTCAATGCGCTACTGCTTATTATTTTTAATTTAATATAAAAACAACATTTTATTAGTTAGTGACACATTGTTTAAATCCGTTGCCCTTTGTTTGTTTCCTTAATATACAATTCTATAAGCCTGAACCAATTAACTTTGCAGTCTATACTCCATAGACTGCATAGCATCAACAAATAAATCATCCAAAAAAATAAGCAGTGACAAAGG
The DNA here is from genome assembly GCA_024542945.1 of allo-octoploid hybrid of Carassius auratus x Cyprinus carpio. NCBI lineage: Eukaryota > Metazoa > Chordata > Actinopteri > Cypriniformes > allo-octoploid hybrid of Carassius auratus x Cyprinus carpio. Next base: position 4,667,346 of record CM045040.1, read on the forward strand.
GGCTTTAATTAAAAGGAATATTTCTGAGTTCTTTGAAATAATTATTTTATTTATTTAGATTTTGAGACACTGGAGATTAATTAACATGTTCTATAAGGCACAGTCCTGGTAGAAAAGAGATTCACATAATGAAAATATTTCATCAAGTCTGAGTAAATCATCAATACTATCTGCTTTCAGGTGGCCAGAATCATCGGAAACAGCTGAGCCGGTTTCCAGTGTATGTGAGGAAGAAATTTCAGCCTGTCATGCAATAGCAGGGTAGTTAATTTTGTAATTAATGAAAGAGCTTAAGGAGCCAGACATTATGAAAACTATTGACTGATATGCACAATATCACTTGATTGTGATTCAGTGTATGGTTTGTTACCTGATGTCCAGTCACATGCAGTGCCTTTAGTTTATGGACTTAACACTGACCTCAACATCTGGAGCAAACAGGACTAATGAGCTCAAGCATCCCCGTTATTTCCTTTTAAAAAATTATGAAGAATGAATGCCAAACCTCTTTTGTTATTGTAAGTTAATGCATTAATCATGTAAAGTATAATATTTATTTGTTTTTACTGCTTAAATAGATGTCTGCGGCCAATAGGTTGATTAAAAATTATTCATAGCCTGATTATTTCTTTTTCAGTGATACGAATTCTACCAAACTGTTTGGTTCAGTAAAAATTTATTGAGACTTTTATCTGCTTGGTGGAGTCATTTGCAATAAAACTGTTATATCATTTGCCAAAGTTTCAGTGATATATCACAGCGATCAACAGAGAATATTAGATGTTTGTTCCCTGAATTTCTTAACAATAATATCAAAAAAGTCTCACTTTCACCAATAATATTGGTAATATTTTCACACTAATATCATACTTTAGTATCATTGTGAAGAATTAAATCCATTGGCCATTCAGGGTAAAAGGTGCCTTCTGTTTTTAACAAAAGACTTGGCAGAGCTCTTCCATGGGAGAAAGACAGCAGAATATGTGCCAGTAAACCACAACAGACACACAAAAGTTCCACCAATAATATGCCAGATCATCATCTATTGCTGCATTACCACTGCTGTCTGTTAATGTTTTAGGGAGAGGCACTTTACCCACAGATAACCTGCATGCGTCCCAGTTATGTATCATAACACTATCTGTTTGATCAGCCTAGGGTTTTTTTCTCTCTGTGTTTGTACTAAGCAAGTGAAAGAGTTAAGTCTGAAGTTCACGGTGAAGCAGCCTGTGCGCTTCTATCAGAGTATTAGCTGCGGCCAGCTTCATCCAAACAAAATGGGTGTCCTTTTTGGATTATACATCTTGGGGATTATATTCATAGCCATTCTTTTACTCCTTTTAGCATCTACTACATATCATCCACTTAAAAATTATATAGGAAAATGGAACGAAATGAGACCAATTCCAGGAATGCCGGGCGCTTATCCAATCATTGGCAATGCACTGCAGTTTAAAACCAATGCAGGCGGTGAGAGACTGTTCTTTTTAACTAGCATCAATTAACAATGATCATTTAACTCTGCAAAATTATAAAAGTGTGTTTTTGTTGAAGATTTTTTCAACCAGATTATTGAGGGCACAAATGAAAACAGACACCTTCCTCTAGCAAAGGTTTGGGTGGGTCCAGTCCCCTTTCTGATCTTGTATCACGCAGAGAATATTGAGGTGCCTGTTACTGAAATGTTATCCTTTCCATTTACTTCTGTATAATTTTCCTCACAGTTGCCAGTTTATTCTGGAACCTATGTTTTCCCATCAGGTGGTCCTCAGTAATTCTAGACACCTTGACAAGTCATACTCATACAGGTTCCTGCACCCCTGGCTCGGCACAGGCCTGCTCACCAGGTAAGGTGCCTTTACCACCAGTTTTTGTGAAAACAGTCTGTCGTAATGCACACTGTTAACATACATGATTTGTAGAAGTATTATGTAGAAGAATAGGGTAAATTCAGTAAAATAGTTTAAAATAGTTTCTTCCATCTTAATATAGTTTAATAATAGACAAACTGTAAGTAAGCCATTCATCTGTAGACTGATTTTACCCAACATGTGTAAACACTGTGACTTTGTTTATTTGAGCATCATGACACAGCAACAGTGTCTTAACCAGCTGAGTGAGTTTTGGGCGGGATTATTTCTTTCTTCAACCAATTGTAGATGAGGGGAGTTTAGGGGAATTAATAATGGTTAAAGGCAGGTGCATAAACCCAAAATAGAAAATATATGAAGTATTTAAAATATATATTTATTTTGTTATTTCAGTACTTTCTGAGGGTTTTTACATTTAAGTACTGTACAGTATTTGGCAGACTAAGAAATGTACACTGCATTACAAGTGTAAATCAGTTCATACATGTGAATTTGCATCTTGCATATCAGCATAATTGTATTTGAATTTTTGTATTTTTTTAATAATTTTTTTATGTCATGTAAAAAACAAATGTTTAAAAAAAAAAAAACTCTCCTATGTTATTATGGTTATATTTACGCTTATATGTTTGAGCAGTATTAATGTTAAAGGTTTATTCTTTTACCTGATTTTTTTTTTCAAAGGGCGTCCAGAACAATAATAATCATACCCATAATTTTAACATAATGTTTAAAAACATTGCTATATTTGCAACTGATGATGCTAGAAATAATTACACGCTTGATATTTAACAAGTTTTAACAGTACTGCTGTCTTATATCTCTCTGTTATCTTAAAAAAGCTGCAATCCTGTCCTTCAAAGGTCGTAACATTTAAAGTCAAACTAAACTTTGTTTCACATACGGTAGAGGACCACCTGCCTAACTGGCAGATCTCACATCTCATATTCAAAAGCAGGTTGTATCAAGCATTGCAAACAAAGTCTATCAAAAGCACAGTAGTTTATAATCAGCCACGCTGGACACAGGGTCACTGGCCATCTGTCCAAATGCAGCAGAGTCCAGAAACACCAAAATTGAATATAAAATGTTCACTTTACAATAGTGAAGCTATGTTGAGGTCACAGACTTGACTCTTCCCAACTTTTCTTCCAACAGCACAGGGGAAAAGTGGCGTAACCGACGTAAAATGCTGACTCCAACCTTCCACTTCTCCATCCTCTCTGACTTTCTAGAGGTGATGAATGAACAAACGGATATTTTGATTAAAAAGATGCAGAAGCACATAGATGGAGAGCCATTCAACTGCTTTAGCTACATAACATTATGTGCTTTGGACATCATATGTGGTACAGTACATTCAATCTTTCCATATACTGTATAGTGTGAAAGCACAAAATGGGGTTTTGCTGTTTGCATACTGCTGTATGCATACTAGTGTAAAAGGCCTTATGCTTATTGTTTAGTTATAATAACTATTGATGATACTTGGCAACAGAAACTGCAATGGGAAAGAAGATCTACGCTCAGAGTAATTCTGACTCTGAGTATGTCCAAAGTGTCTATAAGTAAGTAGTGCACTTCAGTGGAAGAGCATATGTTCTTGCTAATAAATAGAGATATGTTGTTCTCTCTGACAGTGTTTATATTTCTCCTGCAGAATGAGTGACATCATCAGCAAGAGACAGAGATCCCCATGGCTGTGGCCAGATTGGATCTACAAAAAGTTAAAGGAAGGCAAAGAACATTCCAGAAGATTGAGAATTCTTCACTCCTTCACTGCAAGTGTGAGTGATCAGCGTTATTATTTATTATCTGTTCTGTATGGCACACACTTGCAAAAAAAAAGAAAAAAGAAATACACAGAAATACAAGCCTCCAGATCATTCTTACAGAATTTTCGGTGTTTTCCTGAAGGTCATCAAGGAGAGATCGAAGTTCATGAGCTCTGAACCTGACCAGGAGCTGAGGAAAAGACAGGCGTTCCTAGATATGCTGTTAAAAACTACTTATGAGGATGGAAAGAATTTGAGTCATGAGGACATTCAGGAGGAAGTGGACACCTTCATGTTTGAGGTACAAATAAAACTGCCAAAGGAAACTCTATCAAGACAGAACATTGTCTGAAGAACCGTTCTCTTTGACAGGGTCATGATACCACTGCAGCTTCAATGAACTGGGCTTTACATCTGATTGGCTCCCATCCTGAGGTCCTGAAGGCAGTGCAGGCAGAGCTACAGGAAGTGTTCGGTAAATAGGTCTTTCACTGAGCATAATGCCTACCATGTGTTCTTAATAAAAAAATTGTTCTGTTTAGTTCTGCTAAGTAGTCAAGAAAGCATCTAGATGCTTGTGAATGTTTTCTAACAACCTCATTTACTGTAGAGTTCAGCTGCGTCTCCTCCTGCATTCTGATTGGCAGGTTCGTCAGACCGCCACGTGGGGGTTGAGGACCTGAAAAGGCTGCGCTACCTGGAGTGTGTCATCAAGGAGAGTCTGCGGATCTTCCCCTCCGTGCCTCTGTTTGCACGCAGCATCTGCGAGACCTGTCAGATCAGTAGGTGGCAGCAGTTTGTCACCTTGCCAAACAGTTCCACAAGATCAAAGATCTGCACTTTTTGATGCCACTCTCATTATTTGCTCCTCAGCATAACAGCAGATGTCAGAGCTTCTATTTCCATCTCCCATTTGCAAATATGATGCAACCTGAGTGTTTATTTCTACTCCGAGCTAAGCTTTTTATTCATGCCAAAGCAGCTGGATGGAAAACAGCAACTTTCTAGGATGGAAAGTGTTGCAAAACGCAATAAATTAATCCGTTTATCAATTATTTATTAAAGCATTGTTCTGTCTCCCACACAGCGGTATAGTTTGCCATGTGCTGAATCCTGTTTAACAGTTAAAACTCTGTGACATGTATAACATAATTGAAAGACTGCTGTTGTTGTGTTGCTCTGTTGCAGATGGGTTTAAAGTCCCAAAAGGAGTGAATGCTGTTATCATACCATATGCTCTTCACCGGGACCCGCGCTACTTTCCAGAACCTGAGGAATTTCGACCAGAAAGGTTTCTGCCAGAGAACAGCAAAGGGAGGCATCCATATGCGTACATCCCTTTTTCTGCAGGGCCAAGAAACTGCATCGGTAAGAAAAAGAGCAGGATGATAACAAAAAGATTTTAGTATAAAAGTGACTTATAATAGAAATTATAATGCTGAATTCTATCCAGTATAATGTTAATTATTGTGAAAAGGAACACATTTCTGTTTTGGTGTTGATAAAGGGTTACCAAAACAGAAATGTGTTCCATGAGCCTTTTTTACATAAGACAAAAAGGTTGTGAATCACAGCCTAATAATGAGCCGTATGTATGGGGAAGGGAATCAAAAAGTTTTTTTTTATTAATTTAAAAAATGGTTCATAAGAGTACTCACACTACAATACAGTGGTTGCATTCACACATTTGATTTAATGAAAAAACAACTCACTTTGTTTGTTTAGGAATCAGACTACACTAGCTGCGTGCTTCCTGTTTGATTCACTAAAAAGAACCAACTCAGTGGAGACATTATTGGGAATTGGACTGTGCTGTGTGCGCACGATATGTTTGATTTACTAAAAAGACCAAACTCACTAGAGCAATTTGTTTGGAAATCAGACTATATTGGTTGTGTGCTATGTGTTTGATTCACTAGAAAGAACCGACTCACTAGAGATATTTGATTGGGAATTGGAGTATACTGGTTGCGCGTGATTTGTTTGATTCACTAAAATGAAACAGCTCCTTAGAGTCATTTGCTCTCTAATCAGACTGCACATGTTGAGCCTGTTTCCCATTGTAGATACAGTAGCGTAATTCAGTTCTATTCAATTTTTTTTTTTAAAGGAACTAGTTCTTGGTTTCCAACCCATGTCATATGAGATCCTCAGAACTTGTAAGGCAGAGGTGTCCAAATCTATTCCTGGAGGGCCACGGTCCTGCAGAGTTTAGCTCCAACCCTAATTAAACACACCTGAACCAGCTAATCAGTGTTTTCAGACTAACTAGAAAAAAAGCCACTGGAAGGCTCTGCAATCTCTAGTCTAAAACGCGTGATGGCTAATGCTAACGCTGCCGCTTCGGCGGTACGGAGGGAAGGAGACCAGAGGCGTTTTGTTTTTTTTTATGGATCGCTATGGAGAAGTTTCACTACATAGAATAAACAGCTTTTTGGAGGAGACAGCTTATCATTTAATGAATTGACTTGTTTGCCATTAAATAATACTTTTGGATTGGCTATTTTCTAAGAGAACATTAATACAGACCCTCGTATTTCCCAATAATAAGACTTCTTGGCAAGTATTTTTGAGCTGGTTGGAGCTAAAACCTGCAGGATGTTGGCCCTATGGGTGTAGGATTGGACACACAGAATCTGTTAATCCATTCTATTGTGCTACTTGTTCACTATATGAACACACTAGATGGACGTGTTTGAATGTTGAGCTCACGTCTTTTGCAGCATCTCGCACATGACATTCTAAAAACACACTGCTCAAGTTAGAGAAGATTTAATGTGTCTCGAAAACTTACATCAATAGTGAAGTTTCTCTTTCTTCATCAATCTGCATATTTAGCATGGATAGTTAAAAGAGAGATGCAGTGTACTTCTCCTCCCTTTGGGCCTCTGTCCCACCTCTGAATAAAACAGATTGTTTCACAGCGAGTGGTGCTCGCAGGTTCAGGTCGCTGGCCACACACAAGAAGAAGCTTCTAACAAACCTGAATGAGAGCCACATAGCTTTGAAGATTTATTATTTCAGCACTCGGCTCATCTCCACTGCCTTCCAGGAATGAAAGCTCCAAATAAGAGCATTTAGAAATGTACTTCATGAACTTCCCCATCTCTTAGTCTTGTTGCCATTCTGAGACCTTATTCTCTCTTTCCCACTTTCTCTTTGTCTGTGCATGTGTGGCTCCAGGCCAGCGCTTCGCCATGATGGAGGAGAAGGTTGTTCTTGCTACGATCTTGCGTCACTTTGACGTAGAGGCATGTCAGAGCCGTGAGGAACTGCGGCCTCTGGGGGAACTCATTCTGCGTCCCGAGAAAGGCATTTGGATTAAACTACAAAGAAGAACCAAATAACTCTCACCACCACTAAAACTTAAGTTTGCTTTAGTCCTCACAGCACTGCTGCTTGTTATGAGCAGATTCAAATACAACCTGCCAACTTCTTCGCATTTTCTGTTCCAATTTTATGGGAAAATGTTTGGAATGATGGTAAAAGGAGAGCTGAGAGTATCAGGTTCTTATCGGTAATCAAATTAGTCAAAATATCATATAAACAAACACCCAAAAGGAGGCAGAAGTTTGTGAATGAGAGGTGGTCAGATTCTGCAGAACTTACAAAAGAGTTATGATGCCATGTGGACCTAGTTATAAGTTAGAAATAAATGTAAACCCAGCTGCTCAATGGCACAATATAGGGTGATCAGTTTATTGATGACCCCAACACAGCTACTTACCATATAAATGTACATAATTTACAGTATATTTCAGTTGAAATTATTTTATCATGTGAGAAAAAAGAGACAGTAGAGTATTTTACATTAAACTAGCACAGAAAGTGTGACAACTGTAAATTGTAGAGTTTAGTGGACATTCGATTCATATATTTAACCACAGAACATCATAATATACTGATCAGAATCAAGTCTGTAAATCAACTCAGTGTGAGGCAAAACTATTTTAGCACTTATGCACTATTGTTTTCACTTTATGATATTGAAACGCATATTTAGTGTAGATATTTTATAAATCTAACAATATGAATATGCTTTTTTCTGTTTTTGCTGAATGCATGATCAATAAAAAAAAAGTAATTCAGTTTGTACTTAAATACTAAGCTTACACATATTTAACTATTTAACTTTAACAGAGGTAATTGCGAGAAAAAAGAGAATGTACAGAATGAATAATTTCATTTTAGGCATACACTTATGGAAGCAGATTAGTCTCAAATAGAATTCACGCAAAAAACACGATTCACACATGCGTAGACAATTTCACATGCATGAAACCTAATTCACATACACACAAAAAAAATTCACGTGCGTGAAAAAAAAATATATTCACAAAAAGCAATTCACATGCGCAAAATAAAATTATATATTCATAAAATACATTTCACAAATGCAAAACACAATTCGTAGATATACAACTGTGCACAAAAACCTTTGAATGTTTAAAATGTACGAGTGTCTGAATGTACAAATCGTCATTTACTACGAATCCACTCGGATTTGTGTGTGTGTGTGTTTTTGAGACTTTCCTGGCAGAGCTCTCTTCCCACGTGGGTCTGTCGTACTCTTTAGCCAATCAGATGCGAGCTTACCATTCAACCAATCATATCATAAGCCACTGAGAGTGCATTCAAGGAGAGTAGTTTTGCACATGTTCAGATGAAGTCACAATAATGGCAGAAGCTTCCTTTGTTTGAGTCTGCGCGTCAGAAACGGAAGTGCTAAAAATCGCTAAAAATGGGCTTCACTTGTCTCAATTGAGTTCCAATTGGGTCGCTGTGTCCATTTCTTTTACTGTCTATGGGATTACTGATGTAAAGGCTTAATTTCCGTTCTAATTAATCCATATTGCGCAAAAGGTGCGCAGAATCGTGCTCCTTGAATGCACTCTCAGTGGCTTATGATATGATTGGTTGAATGGTAAGCTCGCATCTGATTGGCTAAAGAGTACGACAGACCCACGTGGGAAGAGAGCTCTGCCAGGAAAGTCTCAAAAACACGCACACACAAATCCGAGTGGATTCGTAGTAAATGACGATTTGTACATTCAGACACTCGTACATTTTAAACATTCAAAGGTTTTTGTGCACAGTTGTATATCTACGAATTGTGTTTTGCATTTGTGAAATGTATTTTATGAATATATAATTTTATTTTGCGCATGTGAATTGCTTTTTGTGAATATATATTTTTTTTCACGCACGTGAATTTTTTTTGTGTGTACTAAATTATGTTTCATGCATGTGAAATTGTCTACGCATGTGTGAATCGTGTTTTTTGCGTGAATTATATTTGAGACTAATCTGCTTCCATATACACTTCCAATTAAAAAAATTGGGGTTAGTAAGATTTTTTTTATTTTTCCAAGAAAAAAAATACTTTTTTTTCCAGCAAGTACACATTAAATTAACCAAAACTGTAAGTAAAGACATTTTTAAAATTACTAAAGATTTTTATTTCAAATAACACAAAATAGTTGTTTTCATCGATAATGATAAAAAATGTTCCTTGAGCAGCAAGTCATCATATTAGAGTGATTTCTGAAGGATCACGTGACACTGGAGAAAAGATGCTGAAAATTAAGATTTGCATCACAGGAATAAATTACATTTCAAAATATATTAAAATAGAAAAAAGTTAAGTAGTAATAACATTTCATAATATTACTGTTTTACAGTATTTTTGATCAAATAGATGCAACTTTTGAGAACATAAGAAACTTCTTTGAAAATAAGGAAAAATCTTACCAACTCCAGACTTTTAAACAGTAATGAAGTTTAGATGATTAGAGAAGATTCACCAAGTACTTAAAGTTGCAACCAGAGTTGCAGTATTTCTCAAATTCATAGATCTGCTGAAGAAATGCCAAGCAATAAAGCAAATGGCACTTAAAGCCCTCAAGGCTCTCCATTATTAGTCAGCTCAAATCGCTGGATGAAAACAAATCTTTGGCATAAGTGTTTTCAGATTAAACCGTGTCTGCACATCCAGACATACCAGATATCATCTGCACCTTATTCAAATACACAGTTTGAATGTAAGTAACATCTTAAATTGAATCATGGTGGAATGTAGAGGCTTTCATTTAGTGGAAATGTTTTCATTAATTAAAAGGGAAATTTAAGTCTCTGTGTATTTTGTCCCAGTCAACAAAACACTTAAAAAAAAAAAGCTCAAAGTGATTTTCATCAAAAGATCCATTTAGCTCAGAAATGGTGAAATGGGTACAACATACCATACCTTTGATGTTAATTGGGGCAATAATTTTAATTTGTTTGTTTATCTAGAGCACAAGCAACAACCAAATCATTCTATTTGTTTTTGGGGAGATTTTGCTAATTATAAGAATTTGCATGAGTAAGTTTCTCAGTTCTCAGTCTGTGATGTCCAGTACTGAATATCTTTCATTAAGCATTACTTCACAGCTTTTCTTTTGATACAGTTCAGATTCTACAAACTGTAACCAGTAGAATTCTGCTATTGTTCTGAGCAGAGATTGCTCATCTTTTTTGAACCTGTTCTGTCTGCTCATTTGGGGCTGATGGGTAATAAGGAGCAGGGCTTCTCCACCGAGAGGCAGTATTGCTCTGAGCAGTGCTGGTCAGAGGACACCATTCACCGTCAGACTGATGGGAAAATCAGTTGACCCTGCCAAGCCCCAAACCTACTGCAACTTCACTGAGAACAAATCAAGAAAAAAATCTAATTTGATGCAAAGAGTATGGTACAAACTCCTGTAGTTAAAACTGATGTTAAAGACATGTTTCTTCTATCACTGAGATGAGTAGAAATAATTATATAAATTTACTAGCTGCTCAAAGTGAGTGTGCATATTTAAAAAACATTGTGTCCACTAGTACTCTTACATGTTGGCAGATAACAAATGAGTATTCTGGGTAAATTGTATTAATTTTGTATTGTGTTTCAATCCATAATTAATTATTGGCAGAAAAAATAGGAGACATTTAAAATAGATGAAACAGTTTGGAGTTTGAAGGGTTATACTGTCAGTGAAAATGTGCATGCATACTTTACAGATGAGCGATTTCAAAGAGGTTTACATTCCATCTGTGTTATTAGATCTTTTTCACTCCTCCCTCAGAAATCAGGAAATCATTTACAGGGTTGACCGCGGTCTTGAATGCATTTTTATAGGCTAGAGATCAAGAGAGGAACACTGATGTCCAAAAGTCTGAAACAACTATTATTTTTATTTTATTTGAAATTATATAATCAGCAACAAATTGAGTGAAAAATGTAGCTAAAATGAAATCGGTTCTATATTTGATCTTATGATCATTTCACAAATCTGCGTATGTGTGATTCGTACGCACAGAAAATGTACATAGGCCTCTCTTTCAGATGTGAAATTTATAAATCACAAATGTGCGCAACTGTAGACGCCACCTAAATAATGTAATTAGCATATAAAAGAGCATCAGTCAACTTCCAAATCCTTTACTTGAAAATGGCAAGAAGCAAGAATTTCTTAGACACCAATTGCTTGCAGAACTTCAACTCTCTGCCATAAGGAAAAGTGTCTGCTTAGACCCTGACATGGCACTAAGCATTTTTCCACATCAAATAACATTTTTTATAGATAATGAACCTTGATTTTAGTGTAGACACACTTTAAGATCAAATCTGATCGTGTTTTATAAATGAGGTCCTTGGTTTGTCCCTCTTTTGTCCTTCAGCACTCAAGCTGCATGAATTTAAACCTGATGATCATATTCTCCAGCATGATTTCAGATCATCCAAAGAGCATCTTGTGCTTTTATGGAAGCAAGAACATCTGACTGTCTGTACAAAGAATCACATTATCATAGTCACAAACTGAATTATTTGATTAGCGATCTAGAAATAGAACTGAATCTTAAATAGGCTATTTCATTTTACCTCATAACGGTTTCTTTGTTTCGAAAGTTCCGAGGTCCTAAAACTTACTCCTAAAGGTTTAATGAAAAGAATCACAGCTTTTCAGCATGGTCTCTGATTTTTGGAATTCACTCTACTTCTAAACATATGGTAGTATCCACCTGCACTAACTGTGCAGCAGGAAGGTGACCATGTGCCCGTGTTTGCTTTAGCTGGAAGGCAGAGTCATTATAGCACAGATAACTTAAGTGTTCCATTCTTCAAAGGACACGTCTCATCAGACGCCTCTACCTACGTCTGCCGCGCAGAGATCAATGCTATATAAAACATAAAGGAGAGTGTCAAATCGCTTCTTCTTGAAATATTTTGAGTTATGTTTAATAGTGAAGAAAGTCTTTAAAGTCACAGGAATAAAAGACTGGGGAAGGGATGGCATCAATTCAGCCATTTAAGCAAGTATATTCAATAATGAACCATTTTATTAATCAGCATCAATATAGCTCTATGTTCACCAAATTTGAGATAGAACTACCTCTATTTTAAACATGATGTACATTATATAAATGCATGCCTCTGATTGCTTCTCTGAAGTTCTTCTTGACCTGAGGCCTGGACAAGTCAAACAGGAATAAATTGCTCACACAATCCATTAGCAGAGGGCAAAGGGCTAATCATTGAATTTTTTTTAGAACTTATGAAAACTGTCTTTGCTAAAATACTTTGAACACAACAGAAAGATGTTCTGGTGTCAATGATTAGCATAACTCGGTTGGTCTCCTGCAATTAAAATACAAATGGCATATTACAGACGATGAAAACAGCTTACTGTCATTTGCATATGACAAAGACAGAAATGTTGGAGTTTTTACATGGAGTCAGTTGATACAGTATATATATATATATATATATATATATATATATATATATATATATATATATATATATATATATATATATATATATATATAGCAATTATTGCATCAACATTACAGTATCATTTCTATATAGGATCTTGGTAATGGTAACTAATGAGAATTTGTTATTATTACACAGATCTCTGGAATACTTAATTCTGATTGGTCAATCAATATACTGCATCTGTATGTCAGTGCACTCAAACTGGCACTACTGTCTCACGTATCATACAGCAGACTTTCTCTCTCTTTCATACAAATGCAACTTGCACCATCATTGCAATGTGCATCTTGTTATTTGTAATGGAGTATTTTGGCTTGATTAAAGCTTTAAGATAATATAAGGTAAAATGATGTCAATGTCTGTGTATATATTTATTAGGTGAGCTAAATGTTACTTATAAATAAATGGTGAATTTAACAGAAACTTTCATTTCAAGCTTTCAAAAAATCTAGCCTACCAATAATTTTATGCTGACAGTAAAGCTGAAAAAATATTGCATATTTAGGAGTGAATCGGCTGTGAAGGTCATTTTTAAAACTTTAACTTTTTATTTTTTTCCTTTTATCTGGGTAGAATTTGTTTGTTTTGATCCTCTAATGCAAAACTCATACATAGGCAATGTTAAATGCAAAATCAGAAAGTTGACTTCAAACACAAAGCACGTACATCATTTAAATATCAAAACAGTTTATGACAGGCACCACTACATGAAGCATATTTTTGTTTTTTGTCCTTATTGATAAGGACCTGGGTTTAGGAACTTCTTTGGAATTCTATACTTCCACATTTGCACTTTAATCTTGTGTCATAATCATTTAGCATCACATTTTATATTATTTTAAGGCACCAAACTGTGTACTACTGTACTACCAAACTGTTGTTAAGTGACACATCAGTAGCTTTAGTCCATTAATAGGTCTCTATAGTTGTAAGCATGTGCTTTTTTCAGTATCCCTCGCAGACACTGAATCGAGCCAGTAATCCAAACCCTAGCTAATTGGAGTGTGACTTCAGGTCACGCTTTCAGAGGCGACCTGGACTTAGATTCCTCTGGAGCTACATGGATGCTCTCCATTTCAACCTTAATTTGGACATCAGTGTGGGGGATCTGCACAGATCTTCAACATGAAAGCAAAGGGAAATTGATTTTCTGGAGCCTGGTTTCCATGAGCTGAATATCTGAATTCCCCCAAATCCCTTCAACAGCTCTAGGCTTTGGAAGATACCCAGTTCCTTATCGATGTTTCAGCTAACTCATTGGTTTTTCATTGGAAAACATCAAGGGCATGTTGTGAAGAACTGTCAAAAAAGATTTAAGATAAAATTATTTTTTAACTGAGTACACACTGTAAATTGCAGTTTAAAGTTGTGTTTGCCCTCATCCTGACACAGTTAAAGAAGAAGAGCTCTAATGAGCTGGAGCGAGTTAACTATGTGCTATATTGAACAACAGTGCTTCATCTCTTCAACACGGAGCAGGAAACTAAAACAGACCTCATTCCCTTAACAAAATGATTTTACACTATTAATATGCAAGAGGAGTGGAAGAAGTGCTGTTATTGTTAGTTTAGATAGTTTTGCATGAATTGTAGGCAAGATATTTCAAAATCACAGGCCTAACAATCCTGTAAAACTTGGGACGAAGTATCTAAATGTATTAATCAATCAATCAGTCTGTATCTATCTAGATACTGTATCTGGCAAAGACATCCCCTTTTGCACTAACAGAGTGTAAAATTGCAATCTGGCATAGACTGAAAATCATTTTCTCTCATAACACTGATGAATCTGTGTCAGAATATCTAGATGCACCATTCATCAATTAATTCATGATCATATTCTGTGTTTATTATGTTATCAGTAAGAAGAAAAATGCCCTTCAAATGCCTTTTTCTGCAATATGGATCTTGCATCATTGATTTTTACTTGCCATGAGTGGAACCTGATGCCTTTAGGTTGAGTTCATGCTATCGGTGTTTGCCTGACAGTGCCAAATACACTGATCAAAGATATTTAATATATAAGAAAGAAATGCAGTATAGCATAAATATTGAATGTCAGATCTATAAAGGTGGGTAAGTCCATTCATACATCCCATTCTGTGCATTGTATAACCTCTTAATTCTTTGAAAATACCATATTTACTATACATTCTCTTGATGTCAAGGCTGATTTGTATTAATATGAACATGAGTTGGACTGTGCATGACATTTGGAAGTTCATATACAGTAGGTAAACATATAGGCGCAGAGTAGGTGGCTCTGGCAACAGTAAAGGTCAGATGTTTCCAGAAATTTAGAAAATATTATAAAAAATAAATAAAACAATGGTGACAATATTCCAGGAATTAGATTTCAAATCTAGAGTTCATATCATAAGCATATATTGCATTAACTGGTAAAAAGATCACAAGTTAATCTAGCAGAAATTATGCTAAATGTAATGGTATGTTACACCAATGGTAACACATATAACACTATGCAAGGCACATAATATAATATACCTATAATTACATAACCGATATCATAAGCAAACATTATAATAGAAATAAAATATCATCAAATGTGAGGCATCATACAGAGACTACTGGAAGCAACTTTTACTGCATCTCAAGGGAAATTATTTAACCAATTAACTGCTAAAGCATTTTTTCTGTTAAGATTATGAACATTTTTATTTATTATTTTATAAAGCTCTATTGACATTATTTTATATAAGCCAAATCAAAATAATAAAACCAGCACAAATATGTCATTTTATAAATATCACTGCCTAATATTATTACCATTCTTTCCAGAACTAAAAAAGCTTACTATTATTTGTGCTCAAGAATATATTACAATATAAAACACATTTTATGCAGTGACAGAATAAGAATTTGAAATAGCATCTAATTTTCATATATACCCAGTAAAGACAGGGATGCAACAGTTACAAGTAAACAAGCAAGACTATGTTTACTGTCAGTTACACACTACATCTGTCACACAGAAACTTGAGAGCTTCCTGAATGCATGATGATCATTTTTATCCTAATTATCACTTACTGTAAATAACCGTTCTCTGAAGTGATAGATACTGTGAGTGCTGCCGTGTGATACGTGCTTATGATTTTGCAATGGAAGAGGCATTTTCCTCCAGCTATAATGACAGTGTGTAGCGAAAGCAGTAAAGTGACAGGAAGGACCACTTCAAAGAGTGTATTTTTACCAGCAGGGGCGCTCAGCGAAGGTGAACAGCACCACGCTGGGTGACATGAGAGCTGCAGACGGCTCATTGTGAAGGTTACCAGAAGCTTTTCCAGCTCTTCATAGCTTCTGGATCAGATTGCCTCACTCTGTTTGTTAACAACCAAACACAGGACAAATGGGGCAGCCGCAGACTGCCAGGCAGCATCAGCAAGGAAACTGCAAGAGTGAATAGAGACCTGATCTTTAGAATAGAAGCCACCCACTTCTCAGCCTACACAGCCCTGCTCTTTAACTTTGAAATTGTCCTTAGAGAATTGTGGGAAAAACACATGGAATGAGACCAAAAGCATCGTCAATGCATATGTGAGATGAGCAACCCTCTTTCTTGAGGGATCAGACAGACTCTTTCAATGCAGGATCTGCCAGCATTTATTTCCGTTTCATTTGGCACTCTTTGTTTTCTTTAGAAGGGGAAAGATGCATCATAAAGATGCACATTCATCTGGGCTGTGAGCTGACAACTAGATTGTGCGGTTGTCATAACTCAATATTATAGAGTTGAACCCCTGAGGCTTGATCTTGACCAGGTATTGATTTATTTCTGTCTGAGACTGTAGCTGCTGAATATGTCAGAATATCAAGTTATCATGACCAAAAAGGCAGTTTTATTTTGAGGATTAATTGTTAAAGGAATAGTTCCCCAGTAATGACAGAATTGTAGGTGAACTGTTTCTTTAAAACAATATTATCTGACATTTATTTTAAAGGTTTAGTCATGCTCACAGAATTTTCAGGATTATTCTCACACTGTACACACTGCAAAATTTGGTAAACACTAACTGCTACCATAATATTTCTACCTGATCTTAATTATTTTACTTTCCTTAAATTCATGTTAAAACAAATGTGTAATATAATGATTTAAGTTGATTCAGTAATGTTAAACAATACTTTTTAGATTTTGATGTTACCACACGATGCACACTTTTTAATTTAGCTCTTTATTTTTATTCATTTTATATTTTAGTTAAATAATAATAATAATAATTAATTAAATATTAAATGTTATTATTATTAATAATATGTTTTTTTATTATTAACATTTTCAGTGTAAATATATATATACTACCATTTGAAAGTTTGGGGTCAGTAAGATATTAATTATTAACCATGAAGTTGGTTATTCAGGGGGAAAAAAAAGATTTATATTTTCATATAATGATTTCTGAAAGACTGGAGTGACGATGCTGAAAATTCAGCTTTGCCATCAGAGGAATAAATTCAACGCTATCTCACGCCAATTCGTACATATTTTACGAGGTGGCTAATTCGTACGAATTCGTACGACCTCACTCGTACGATTTCATACGATTTGGCTAGACCCCAGTGACGGTTAAGTTTAGGGGCGGGGTTAGGTGTAGGTCATTCGTACAAATTCATACGAATGTGCAACTCGTAAAATACGTACGATTTGGCAAAAATCGTATGAATTTGTACGAGTGTGGTCGTATGAATTCGTACGAATTAGCCACCTCATAAAATATGTACGAATTTCCGTGAGATCGGGCTGAATAAATTACATTTTTAAATAGACAACACATTTTAAATTGTAATAATATTTCACAGATAAAAAAAAAAAAAAATCGTACCGACCCCAAACTCGTGCATGGTAGTGCATATATTTAGAAATATTTATATATGGTGATGTATTGACACCTTTAGCAATTTGGACCTTATTTATACCCTATTTATGCAGTCCATGCTGAGAACTTAAGCATCATGTGTAAGTATAGAAGAGGTTGGTGTAATACAGACACAGATAATCCCAGAAAATTAGTGTGAGAGTGTGGCACCCTGTTGCTAGTAACATACAGTAAATTTACAGTAAATAATGACTTTACAGACAGCATAGATTACAGTACTTTCAAAACTTAAAAAAATTTGCTTTTCAGGAAGACTTTAAGGAATAAACCAAAGTTACGTTTATGTACATTGTAAGGAATGAAAGTCGACAGGCTTCCTTAGGGCAAGGTTAGCATGAAGGAATCCGTTCTGAGGCGGCGAGGGCAGACTGAAGCACAGAGATAATACACTGCCGAGCAGAGGGTGGATTTACAGACCTGGGGGACCTGAGCGATAAGAAGTGAGATGTGTGGGGGCAGGGGTACTGGTTACCAACTGAGTCAGCAGAACCGTGAGTGAAGTGAATGTGTTTAAATTGGATTTTAGATGGGTCAGAGGGTTAATGGAGCATGGAAGATCAGGGATGTACCGTAGGAAGAGTTGAAGAGGGAAGTATAGTGTTTGTCATGTGAACAAGAGACTGGGTCATTAGAGGTTGACTCAACTCATTGATGTGTGCAACAATATATTTGGAGATTAGATTCAGCTATTTGAAAAATATCTTTAATACCGAGTGATGAATGAACCAGGTCAGAAAAATACTCTTCATAATAATGAGCTTTATTTGTTCTATCATCTGTTGCAGTTATCATGGGTAGTGTTTGGGAGTAATGGAAAGTCTGAGTCATTTTAGTGAATCAGTGTGTTCATCTAAATGAACCAGATGCACATGGCATTTTACATTTTTTATAAAACCTTGTTTACAATATGCTGGGAGCATAAAATGCATTAATGCAGGAATGCATTAAACCAGGCAAAGTGTGTTTTTGCTTCTTTGTTTGCTTGTTTGCTTGTTTCCAGCACAGACACCTGTCTAATCAATGTGAATCACATTAGTATAATAGATTATCATGCATTACAATAAACTGAGTAATTTATATATGTATGTATGTATGTATCTATATATATTTATATATATATATATGTGTGTGTGTGTGTGTGTGTGTGTGTGTGTGTGTGTGTGTGTGTTTATGTATGTACTGTATATAGTACTGTTGTAAGTTTAGTTTTTTTTAAGAAATCAGTACAGTTATTTATAAAGGATGCATGCTTGTTGATTAAAAGTGACAGTAAAAGTGTCATTTTGATTTCAGATACATGCTTTCTCTTGGCCTTTCTATTAAGAATTCAGAAAAAAGTATCACCATTTCCACAAAAATATTATAATGATTTCTAAAGGATCATGTGATACTAAAGACTGGAGTCTATTTGTGAGTGTGAAACCGTTTAATTGAAAAGTGAGAAAAAAATCAAATAAAGATATTTTAACACTTATATACATAAAAGACAATATGTGTACATGCAATTACTGCTCCAGGTGTGTAACTGCTCCAGGTGTGTGTTCACGGTGTGTGTGTGTTTGTTCACTGCTGTGTGTGTGCGCTTTGGATGGGTAATTATTTATTTTACATTGTTCAAATCACCTCCTTGTAGGATGTCATGAAGATTCAGGCTGAAAAGCTGATCTGTGATCAAGTCTAAAATGTTCCAAGGAGTGGTTAACCATAATATCAAGGCAAAAAGCCAATATCTGGTTCAGAGCATAGCATGACATATACGCATCTTTGCATAATACTATGGTGGGATGCTTTTCTCATGTCTTACTGAATGAATACTTAATGTAGCGTTATCTCTTCTAAAGCATTGATGCCATGGCTTTACAAACAGATAATATGGAAATTGTCAAGCCTAGAGCACCCTGCTGATGTTCATCTCTACAAAGACCTGCAAAAGCTAGATTATTACTGAGTGTGATTTGGTTGAATCTAAATTCAGTTTCTGTAAAGGCCCGACACGGACTGATTCTAACACATTTACAGGGAGATTAGACTCAAATAATAAAGCACTGCTGTAGGGATTGCAACTTTTGTAATATTCAGGGAAAATTAGTAACAGATTGTGTCGATTTTAGCAGTGTATGAATGCTAGTCATTTTACATAGCATGACATCTTTTATTTAAGCCAAAGATTCTGCCTGCAGCACAGAAATCCATCCAGATTCATGAGAAGGCCATAAAAGAGATATTAAGTGGCTCCAACCAACTGGGGTGAAAACAAACACTCTCTAAATATGAGTTTTTAATTACTCACTCTGAGAGCCCCCATGGCAAGGCTTTGAGATTATAAAAAATGTGCTTCGTTTTGAATAATATCGTGCTTTGCATCAATCAAATCACATATCACAAACATCGCACTGAATACAAGAATTATAACTGAGTTCTCCAAGCCTAAAATAGCCCTATTTTGTGTGAAACCCAATTTTCTTACAATCGATTCCCTGACAGAAGGTAAAAACCATAAAGAGCTATTCATCCTAATAATGCTGTAATGAGTTCCAGTTTTCTCTGGAGAAGAGGGATGTGAACAACAGAGGTGGAAACGTGATTTTTAAACCTTCTTATTACTGTAACTTCCTTTTTCCTGTTTGCTTGTTTATTTTCATCATTGTTTGGTTATGCTTGTGAGCTATGAGATATATAATGCACAGTATTGCCGAATTGCATCAGGCTGACATTTTGGGTTTTACCTTGGTTTTTCAAGATTGTCATGTACAATGATTGTGATTTGGTTACAGTGTTTTACAGCTACTGTTCCCTCCAGGGGAATGATCTGAAAAGTTGGAAGGACCCATTATCAACCCTATAAATCAGGTTGGCTCATTAATATGAACAAAGTTACGTAATATTAATCAAAAAGTCCTAACCTGATTTGGTGGAAGGCAGTAACGATGGCTGTGTCTTGCACATTCCTTCAGTTCATTAATCGTTGCAAAGTCGAACAAAATAGGCTTTATGAAATAAAAATTTGAATTATTATATAAATAAATAAATGTATACATTTTACACATATTTGACTAAATTATAAATCTCCCTGTCAAGTAATAGCATGAGCAGAAGTGTTGTCGTTCCGAATATCCGATGCAATTAATGTTGAAATTAATTATTTCATTTAATAAAGAGTTCTATAATCAAAAAGTTTATATTGAGTAGCTTACATATTATACACAATATTCCCAATTATTTGAGCTATTTTTGCTCTGTCAGCGTAAATAGTTCCAAATGAACTGCTCTTAAAACAAGGTGGCACCTGCTTGTTTCAGGTTTGAATGAAAATAAATAAATAAATAAAACTAGGGTCCTTAAAATACAGAAATTGCAGCCTCCAGTATTGCAGGATTATACTATTGACTAATACACATACTGACAGTTTGTCTGGAGTGAGTGAACACAGACAAGCAGAGTGATACAAACTAAAAAGTCCCTACTGCTGGACATCTTGGAATGTCATTCGTTCAGTCAAATTTGAAGATTGGAACCATACATTCCAACTTCCCACTCTCTATATCATTCATAACTAAAGCGGAAATCTTCCAATCTGTTCAAGGACATAATGTTTTAGAACCGGCTGTTCCAAACATCTTTAAATGTCTTAGGAGGGAAAGACTGGGCTGATGGGGTAGCTTTACTGTCAGTGTGAGCCAACTGCTGATGCCAGGATATATCCAAAGCTAGAATCAGGCAGTGGGCCTGGGGGCGAGGTGTCTGCCGAAAGTCACTCAACATGACAAAGCTCCTCTGAACACAATCAGCCAGAGCCCTGCAGAAAGCTAGCAGAGGTCCAGAAGCTTCCACATCACCCGGCAAATCCTGGAGACTTGCTCTGGGAATTTTTAAAGTCTGTTCTCTGATGAGCATGCCTAAGGATTTCATCAGTCTTGTACCAGATGAAATCAGATTAAATGCATCTTTTAGGGCATTATTTCTCATGCATCTAGGCTACTGCTTTCTTTCTTTTTTTCTTTCTTTTTTTCTTTCTTTTTTGGTCCATTACTGTCACCTGATGGAGTTTTCATTTCTTGCCACTGTCGCCTTTGGCTTGTATGGTTTGGGGTTAAAAGACGATTAGTACCATTCAGTAATATTATTGATTTAACTGCACTGACACTATCGGATGAGAACAAAACTTGAACAAAACTGAATTGAGCTGGATATAATGATACTAACTTTCCAACATCCACACTGTTGATAAACTGAAATGAATCACATTTGAACTGACTTACGCTGAATGACACGGTTGTCTTCTGTAGAGCTGTTTCTAGCTGAAATGAACTGAACTGAAACAACATTGAAATAGAGCTGAATAATGACAATATATTCTGCTGCTTTACAGCTGAAATAAAATGTTTCATTTGATGAATTTTAAATTAGCTCTGTTATTTTCCACTTTATTAATGTGAAGCTTTAAACTATAATAGCATACTATACAGAAACTGATTAAAGTTTGGTTAACAGATGATGGTTTATACAGTAGGATGCTGTCACGGAATGCACAGATACTCACTACCATTCGATTACTTTTCGAACTGTTTAATTTTCACTTAAAACATAAACTTCTAAAATGTTTTATTTTTTGTCTGATATCATGTGAGTGTGTTTAAAGTATGCGTGAATATTCCCAAACACTGTGACAGTGCAACATCGCGGTACTACTGTAGCAGGTTAAGCCAGAACGTGTTTAGCTGCTGTGGGATCATGGCTGACGCATGGGAGCATATTCAGATTCGGTTACAGAAGTGCAAACCAAAATACAAAGGGAATGGGGTAAAACAAAGGTTAACACTGGTGGTGAATTTGCAAGATGGAGGAATTTTTTGGAATGTTTGGATTTCAATGAAGACGCCGCAATTGCAGAGTTTCTTAGCGACAGTTTTACTACACCCGTTAAGCAACCGATAAAATAGTAAGATTTCATATGAGTGTGTGATGAGTGTAACTTTCGTTTGTAAAAGTTATTTGAAAATGTATTTTTGTAATTCCACTAGGAGACACTAGTTGCACAGAAATTGCATACTTCACCTTAATTTCAATTGACGCATCCATTAAGATGAAACTACTGTACTAGCCTACTACACACGGATTTTCCTTGACTGTCCAATGCACGTGAATAAGGCATGCGATTTGGTTTCTGAGCATTGTAAAACTGCATTGTTTCACACTGTACATGTTTGGCAACACAAGCTAACTTTAGAATGAGGATAGCATGGTCTAAGGTCATGAAAAGCAATGGTTCTTCTTTGGCATTGATGTGAAAACCTCCTCTGAAACTTTCATTTTTATATGGGAACCTGATAAATAAAAGACTTAAAGGTTTTGTTTAGGTTATCCATTTTTTTCCTACAAACGTTTCTGTCCTTATAGCTAATCTAATCTAGTCTAATATAGTCCCCCAAATAATTATAGCCTACTCAACACAGCAAGGAATATTTCTCAGTATAAACTGTGCTTGGTGTCTTAAAGCAAGAAAAATTGTATAATAGCATATTTGTGGTTTTAATGTAAATTATTTTATAACATTTTGTACATAATTTTGCTCTTGTACAGTATTTTGGTTGATTTTTATTTATTTATTTATTTTTGGGACTGTTCCAAATCTCAGTTAATGTGTAATAAGAAATATTTACAGATTTAAATTAGGTTTTAACTCTTTTTAACTTTTTAATCTTTTCCTTTTTGAGAGATAAAGATAAAACTATTGAGCTGATAAAATGTATCACTCCTCAAACTGTATCAAAGATGCCTGTGCACAAAGAGATGTTTGCATTCACTAATGATGTGCCTAGAGATAGAAATTGAAATCTCAGGAGAGAGAGGGGGAGGAGAGATAAATATATACAGTGGAATTCTGTGACTGGTCCCCTGGGCGAATGTACAGGAGGTCACAGCGCACATGCTAATTGAGTGATATACACGTGTACAGCTGCTCTTTATTTCCCTCTTTCCTCCTCTTTGCATGATGCTACTGTAAAGAGTTTGTTGTATGAGCACTTGACTGAGCTGCTGTGTTGCACAATCCTGGACCACCATCTAAAATCCCGTCTTGCAACTGTTAACAGTCTGGATAATAAATCAGCAGAACAAATCATTAATCTTTGTATTTAAAAGTTCACTTGCAAAGAGAGCTGGTGACACAGCTGGAATTTAAACATTCAGAGATGCTTATGTCAAATATTAGAAATGTTTTGAATTCATAATTGTGGATTTTAGTGCTTTACTGAAGTAAAGTAATTTTTTCCAGTTGTAAACACACATTTGATCACCCTAAAGTGCCTTCTGTAATTCAGACAGTCTTGTCAAAAAGTGCACAAGCTCACCTCTTTACATTGTGGACAAATTGCTTCATTTTAAGATCTTAAAAGTGCATATGCACACATGGCAGTCCAATCTGTGTAAGTCCAGCATGAGCTTGCTGGTGATCCATAAATCCAAATGAAAACATTCAAGGTGCTAAAAGGTGAGGCTGGAACAGGCTATTAAACCAGCAGTCAAGCACCTTTGAGATCTGTGCACTTTGTAAATGTGTACTACATGTTAGGCCCTAGTTTTTAGCTTTCTCTTGAGTAAAATGTTCCTTGCTGATGTGACCATTCCAGTTACTGTAATTTACCATTATGAACTCGACAACTCATGTAGTATCTATAGTACAAACTGTATAGGAGACAAAACCTTCAATATGGGTAGTGACATAAAGGTTACAGGTTTGATGCCAGGTAGGATGACCTGTAAGCTGAACACAGAAATTCAT
This sequence comes from allo-octoploid hybrid of Carassius auratus x Cyprinus carpio, assembly GCA_024542945.1. Classification (NCBI taxonomy): domain Eukaryota; kingdom Metazoa; phylum Chordata; class Actinopteri; order Cypriniformes; species allo-octoploid hybrid of Carassius auratus x Cyprinus carpio. The sequence continues at coordinate 4,691,468 of CM045040.1, forward strand.
CTGCCTGCCCTATTCATTGTGTCATTGAGATATTATGTGGATTTTTTTTCCCCCAATTAAATGTCATGTACATAACCTTAGCTGCAGGCATAGTGAGCTCAACACGTGTAGGATGAAATGCACTGCCATGTCATCTCTTTTAATGTCAATCACCATATTATCAAAACAATAAAAAAAATTACTATACTGCTCTCTGGAATACTTTATTTTGAGTGATCAGTCGTGCCATCTATCTTTCTTATATTTCATGATTTTGCTGTCATCCGTGGCAATGTTGTATCCAACTCAGTGTAAAAAAAAAAAAAAAAAGATTGCTGTGATTAGTTATGACAATGTAAATTCAGCATTAGAATATGTAATAATAATGTGTTGTTTCAACTTAAAAAAGTAAGTGTTCATGCTTGACTTAAAATGATAAGTTTAGTTTAGCTTAAGTAAGATATTTAAGTTAACAAATTTTATGACGTGATAACTGATCTTGCATTTCAACTCAAATCAATATTTCTATATATGTCCATGTATTTATTAATTTGGTGAGCAGCTGTAAAAAAAAAAATGAGATAATGTACAATTAGTTTGTCAGTATTACAAAATAAAACACATTTTATTTATTTTATAATAATATATTGTGAAACAATACAGCGCAATGTAGCTCAATTTGTGATGATTTTCTAATCCAAAATTAATGTATTTCCTAAAAATTGGTTCTGTTAATTTTTATTATTAATTTTCATATTATTTTTTTATAGCCAATATATATATACATATATATAGAGAGAGAGAGAGAGAGAGGGAGGGAGAGAGAGAAATGTAAAATCTTTGGCTCACAATTGTACCCATATAAAGTCACTTATTATTAGCAGTTATAAAACCTTGTATATCTTACACCATATAGAAACATAACCCCGACTCTAACCTTGGTTGAAAAATGGCTTGTCTGTACTGTGTAATATTTGAGCTATATTACTTGTGTTGCCAGGACAGGCTAGAGTAGTGTAAGTGCACGAGGTGACATCACTTTGCACCTTTCTTTTGCATTTTACGGCAGTCCATTAGTCCGTATTTTGCAAAGCCTTTTCATGTTGGAAATGTGGGTTCATCAATGGCTGCAATACACCACCACAGATGCAAAGCTGCAGTCAAATGGTGCGACTTAACAATGAATAACAGTGATCTTGCACTTAATTCCTTTAGTTAAGTGAACCTGTAACATTCCTCAAAGTGTGAACTGATGTCTTACTGCATCAGATATCCAACAACTCTTTCCGTTACTCTCATCTGAGGGTTTAACAGCATGACTGTTGCTCATGACAAGCGGTTTAGGCAAGGTGGGCAGATAGTTAAGCAACTTAAAGTTCTTTTTTTATTAATATCCAGTGAATAAAACCATTATTGCAATCGTTTGGAGGCCACAAGGAAGCAGAGTTATCATTTTGAACCCCGGAACACTAACTGGAAACAATTTTTTCAATGAAACTCAGAAGCAAGGGCCAGGCCACCCGGGTGAGGGTGAAGTCATTTTTAGAAGTTCATTGTCAAAGTATATTATACAGGTAGAAACTAGGTCACCTCATCCTGAAATAACTACACTCTATATAAGGTGGCAAATTAGATTGACATATTCATGAACTATAGAAATACACAATATTTATTTATTTAAATTAATTTAAGGCACCACACTCGATTTAATGTGAATGCTCTGAATTTTAGAGACTGAAACAGAAGTAACAAATTGTTAGTTAGTTTAATTTAGTTTACTTCCAGTCAACCAAATTAAAGTCAGAACAATGACAAAACAGAAAAGTGCATTTGTTTGAGTCAGATCAAGTACAGTTCTTTAGAGTAATTGGCACATGCATTTTTTTTAGTGTAGGTATATAAGAATATGGATGCATAACCAACACAACTCTCTCAATTCAATAATGCAAATATATGGAGGGTAGTTGCAACATTCAGACAGCATAAATCCACAGTCAAAGACAAAATGGTTTTTAACTGAAAATATACAGTAGGCTGCTTTTATCTGCAACAGGAATGTGCGCAGTAGAATTTAGTTGACTTCATCTGTCTCAAAGCTTAATATAAGTGTGGTATTTTTATAGAGATTCTGCCTGTAGAGCAGAGTGGGAAAAAACTTCCCAGTTCATCCCACTGATACGGGTTTTGGACCCTAGAGTCCTGTAAAAGGATAATTACAATTGCATGATGATAGTTTCACTGATGAGAAACATTTAAAAAGTCCTATTTTATATAAAAATAAAATCAAAAACTAGAGACATGGGTTTAATATTTAGATCATAAATAGTAATCTAAAAGGCCTAAGCCAGGGGTCTCCAAACTCGGTACTGCAGGGCCGGTGTTCTGCAGAGTTTAGCTAGTTTTAACTAAACTCTGCAGGACACCAGCCCTCCAGGACCGAGTTTGGAGGCCCCTGGCCTAAGCTTAAAAAGTTGCAAACCCTTTAAAATGGATTTTGCTGAACTTTTATTTTTTGGTTGCCAAATATTGATATATTTTCTGTACAAAGGCTAAAGGCCATCTTGGTTTAAAAAATTCTTGTTTACATTGGGATTTGTTGAAATTAATGATTTTACAGTATTACATGACAAGCTATCCGTTAACATGAAGTCAATTACTATGTTGTTGTTTCCTCAGTTCAGCCCACTCTTTATCTCACAGTGGGTGGAACGACCAGTTAATAGAACATAAATATCCTTTAATCCTCAGCCAAAATTATTGAAAGTGTGACTTATTTGGCTTGGCTTTCTCCACTCATTACTGAGAGGTGCTGCATCTGCCAAAGTCAGCATGGAATTAGATCTGTGGTGGAGGATGAGGCCTTAGGGAGGAAGATGATTTTAGGTGCATTAAGGGATAATAGGTTGGATCTTGAGAGCATTTTATTACTGTCTGAGGGAATCTTCCAGACCACAACAGCAATGCAAAACGCACACAAGATTAACAAACAAGGATAGTAATAAAAAGAAGGGGAAAAAAAAGAAACAAGCTTATATTATAGAAGAGATATGGATATAGATATATTTTATGAAGTATTTATTGTAAGTAAATAGTTCTGTCCATTCATTTGTTTTCAACATCAAATACAGTATTAACATGGAGTATAAACAGTTAAATCTAGTGCAGTCCCTATTCATTCAAATTAATGATGTTAAAAAAATAAATAAAATACAATTTTCTGACATAATGTATTACATTACTTTGAATTAAATTTCTCTACAACTGGAGCAAGTCCATCATTTTTACTGCACTGCTTTTCTTCTTTTACTTTTATTGCTGAAGCCTTTATGAATTTTGGATCTATTTACATTTTCTGGTTCTGTCATTTTATAGTCAATTGCACCCAATTTAAAGTAAATAAACTGTAATCTGCAGAGAAAGAAAGATACCAGTTGGTCTGGATTTTATATACCTTAAAAAAGTTTGATAGAGCAATTTACTAAAAGCGTTGCCCATAGGCATTTTTAATACCCACTAATAATTCTAATTTTTTTTTGGCTTGTAGAAGTTGCAGATGAGTTTTTCCTCTAATCCTGTTAGTACAAGAAGTACTTTCCAAACTGAGAGAAGATGAGAAAAGTAAATGCTTATTAGACCCTTCTGATGTGCATGGCATTGACTGGTTATAGTACCAAAAAAGTGCACCCAGGGACGTTAACAATAGGCATTGACCCTTAGTAATTGTGAAGTGTGTGACTGCATTTGATTAGACACATTTATGCTGAGCAAGTAAAGTGGACAGAAGTAATGGCTTTTGGTTTGAGATGAATTTTGCAAGGCCCAGAATACCTACTTTGATCTCTTTTTCCGGCCATTAGTTCTATCATGTGTTCAACAGAGATAAAGACATTATATAACTGCAAGACATTTACAGAAGACTAAATGCTAGCACCATGTGCCCTGTGCCCTGTTATGATTAAATAATTCAAATAATATATATATATATAAAATAAAATAAAAAGTGTGATCAGTAATTTTTTTCTTATGTTTACCAAGGCTGCATTTATCTGATTAAAAAAAGATTTCTATTTTAACTGGCCAGAGATGCTGGGATATGCTCCAGCCCTCCATCCTACAGAGAATAAATGGTATGAAGAATGGATGGATGGATGGACATTTTCAATTTTATTATGTTTTAAAAATTGAATGTATTCCTATGATGCAAAGCTGAATTTTCTGCATCATTACTCCAGTCTTCAGTGTCACATGATCCTTCAGAAGTTATTCTAATATGCTGATTTGCTGCTCAAGAGACATTTCTTATTCTTTTCAACCATTGTATGTTACATGTCATTCATTACATATTAACATTTTTTCCCAAGATTCTTTGATAAATAGAAAGGTCAAAAGAAAAGCATTTATTTGAAATAGAAATCTTTTGTAAAATTGTGTTCAATTTGAATGCATCCGTGCTGACTAAAAGCGTTATTTTCTTTTTCAATGAAGAAAATAATCTTAGTGACCCTGAATTATTGAGGTAGTGTGCATGCAAAGAAACTTGCAACTGAGACATGGGTGGCATCCAGAAGTAAAATAAATGTGGCCACTGAAAGAAGATACTGCAGTTAGCAGAAACATCTATGAGTCTTTGAGCACTTGCAGGATTACAAAATATGCATCCATGAAGAGAATGAGCAGAATTGTTTATGAAATATTCCTGTTTTGCCATTATCTTACTGTGAACTGTCAAGTACTTATAAGACGACTTCTGTGTTTTTCTTTTTGAAAGAAAGCTGGTCTCAGGGGCACGTCAAGGACAAACTCCAGACATGCTTTCATGTGATTCTTTTAGAGTAAAGGCATATGTTGTGCCACCCTCATGTATTGGCCGGTGATATGCAGAGCTTTTTATATGGTTTGACTGGTGCAACTCTATTCTCAGCTCCTCAGTTTATCAAAAGCTTTTTATTCACATCAACCGTTTTGAGTGAATACTGGTGCTTTTATCTAGCTTATACTTTTTAATAACTCTAACTCTGACTTTCTACAAAATGGATGTTGTTTTGTACAAGTATAATAACAACAGCAACACTAATAATAATAATAATAATAACAACAATGCACATTTAAAGAGTTAGAAATGTCATAAAACTAATTTGCATGGTAATTCAGGTACAATCCAATGGATCATTTTAAAAGACAAACTTTACTTCACAAAAGGTGTGAATTTTGAGGAAAGAATTCTATTATTATTTGTGTTTAATCTTTGACTGTCAAACCCCAGGTATATGAAAATGTCTTGTAATACATTCTACTTTCACAGCCACAGCTTCAATAAGAGTCACATGCTGCACTGGAAATATAAACAATTAAAGCACTCTTATTTTGGAATGTGTGTCCTTTAAATAAAGATCACTTTTTTATGATTTTATAAAGTCAATATTTTGTGTATTGACTTTCTGATGCAAAATATTCTGTGGGTTTTATTGCAATGCTCTGTCTTTAAGCTTTAAATAGTTATGATGAAAAAAAAGAAATATTATTGAACTCAACTCATATATTCATGCTAGATGATTCCATGAACTGTGATTCTATCAGTAGGCAAGAATACAAATCTATCAATCAATCAACACACATACAATGACATGACTCCCATTTTGAAATGTTAATGCTAATTCTGCTTACAGTTTATCCTGAATTCTAGTCATAAATCATGATCACATCTGACATTGCGTTCGTATTCTCTCTGGTGGCGTAGTCAGTCACCTGACCGGCGTTATTCCAGAAGAGCAGCCGAGCTGGAAAGGGCCCATTCTCAAGCTGGAATCAGGACCACTGAGGGTACCACAGCATGTTTCATGACGTGGAAGAGAATTGGATTCTCCTTCTTCACCAGATGGACCTCATCTGTCTCCTTGACAAGAATATTGTGCTCATTTTCCTGATCCTGCTGTAGGTGGATTGTATAGGATCTGTATTGTGAGCCAGCCTAGAATCACATCATATGAGGCATCGGATTTTGAAAAAAACTCAGTTTTAAAGTTGCATTCCATTATGACCATGGATTACTGTAGTTCTCACACATCAAATCTCTATAGTTCTTTTTCTTTTAAGGATAAACATAAAATGTATTTTTACTCACAAAATCCTGTTCATCTATAATTTTTGGCTCATTTAAAATGTCAAATCTATTGAAGCCATTTAATATCCCTAGAGAGAAGATGAAGGAAGCCGTTATCATCTCACTTGCAGTTTGATTGGACATGGAACAATGTGCTATTTCATTTCATTGTCTATATTATAAAACGTTTCTAGTAAGGCTAAAGTTTTACATACAATCAGCAAATCGCTATGCTAAGTGATTTTTTTTTAAAGTTATATATTAAGTTATTGAAATTATACATTTCGTTTCATAAAGCTGATGTCCACCATATAAATCTGGGGGTTTAATATCACCTTAATTTTATAGAGAGGAAAATTGGACCACAGTGCTAAACAATAAAGCATTACATGTTCTTACCAAATGTGTAGTATTCTCTTATGAGAAGGGAAGTTCCTCTATTCACAGATTCTCCCCAGTGAAAGGAGCCTGTCTCAAATGAATTGGTTTTGCAGGGAAAAACAAGTCTATTTTTAGAGCTTCTGCATTCATATATTTATAAATTTACATGAATCAGTTTGCCTTTTGCCTTCAGCAACTGCTGCTTTGACTCCCCCGTAAAACGTGAGTGAATGGCAATGCATGCTTCCACCGGATAAAACACGATCAGAAGTTGCAGGTTAAGGACACACGTGAACCAGGAGGAAGTAGATGCAGCTGACTGATACTCCAGGGCTTTCACAAACTATAAGGGAAAACGTGACTCGACTACACTTTCAATCGGTCTTTCTGCTCATTCACAATTCAAACACAGCAATGGAGTTCAGGGGGATATTAACGATCCAGTGAGGTGTGAGATTTTGATATAAATGAAACCTGATAATTAGGCTTTATGATTAACATTATGTGCTTTAATGAGGTCATAAAGGGTTATCATGTAGAACAGCTGAGCTTAAAGGGATAGTACGCCCTATATATATATATATATATATATATATATATATATATATATATATATATATATATATATATATATATATATATATATATATATATATGTATGTATGTATATATAAGTAGCAATAACTTGAAGTAATCATTTTCTGTATGACTTTATCAGTCTCTCACATCGTTCTGGAGGAATTTTGGCTCACTTTTCTTTACAACGTTGCTCAGGTTTATTGAGGTTCGTGGGCATTTGTTTATGCCCAGCTCTCGCCACAGCATTTCAGTCAGGATGAGGTCTGGACTGTGACTGGACTGCTGCAACCCCTTGATTCTTTTCTTTTTAGTCGTTCTGTTTTGCTTGTGTGCTTGGGATCATTGCCCTGTTGCATGACCCAATTTTGGCCCAACTTTAGCTGTTGGATGGATGGCCTCAAATTTGACTCTAGAATACTTTGGGATACAGATTCATGGTGACTCAATGACTGTGAGGTGCCCAGGTCCTGTGGCTACAAGACAAGCCCAAAACCATCAGCCCTCCACCAGAATGTGTGACTTTTGGTATGAGGTGTTTGTGCTGATATGCTCTTTAGGTTTTCACCAACCATGGCACTGTGCATTTTGGCCAAACATCTCCACTTTGGACTCATCTGTTCAAAGGATTATGTTCTAGAAGTCTCACGGTTTGTTTAGATGCAACTTTGCAAACCTAAACCATGCTGCCATGTTTCTTTAGAGAGAAGAGGCTTTCTTCTGGCAAGCCTTCCAAATATGCCATACTTGTCACATATTTTTATAATTGAACTGTCATGAACTTTATCATTTAAAAGTCTGCAGTGAAGTTCTTGGGTTTTCTGCCATTTCTCTGAGCTTTACATGGTCTGTTCTTGTGGTGATTTGCCTGGGACGTCCACTTCTGGGAGGATTGGTGTCTGTTTTGAATGTCTTCCATGTGAATAATCTTCCTCACTGTAGAATGATGGACTTCAAATTGTTTGGAAATGGCCATATTACTTTTCTCAGATTGATGGCAGCAACAATTGCTTGATCATTGCTGATGTCTTTCCTCTCAGGCATTGTGTTAACACACACCTAAAGGCTCCAGACCAGAAAACTTCTGCTTTAATAGAGCTGCTCACACTTGCTGATAATCAGTTAATCAAAGGTATTTGATTAGCGGTGCATGACTGTTACTTACCCTCTTAATTCCTATGTTAACAGAAAGGGAGTCCTAACTTTGTCACACATGGCTTTTCCATCTTGGCTTTATTTTTATTAAATAAACAGTGGCACGGTGCAATATGTCATGTGTTGTACATCTGAGGTTTATTTTCTCAAATTTAAGACCTGCCAAGTACCAGATAATATCTTTGATGTCCTAATACAGAAAACCATGGAATTCAATAGGGTGTCTAAACTTTTTCACTTTAGTGTATTTATCAATGTGTGTGCATGTGTTCTAACAACGATTATTAGTTAATAAATAAATGATAGTTCACAGTGAATTAGAATAAAAACATAAAGAAAAAAGAAAAACAAAAACAAAATGTATGCAATAAAGGCCAAGTTCCAAATATGTTCTAAATCCTTTATGAAGTTTCCATCATTATTTGTGTACTTTTTTTTTTTTGTTTGTTTTTTTTTGCAGATGTTGAGGTTGTGGGGTGTGAAAGCTTACATTTTTAGAGTGCATAATATCTCATTTTGTTTTTCACTGAAGAAATACAACCTGTATGACAAGAAGTCATATAGGTCTGGAAACACTATGATGGTGAGTAAATAATGACAGAATGTTCATTTTTGGGTAAACTATTGCTTTACTGCTCTTTTAAGGGCATTTAAAGCAAAACTTTGAACTTGAACATCCACACCCTAGAATAGAATAAGATGGGAATTTAAACATCCTAAGCATCTGCTGTTTTTGTTAACATTCACCTATGTGAAGTGCATTGTGCACTGTTGCATTGTTAAAAAAATGTATGCTTTCAGTCCTTTGTGAAGATAGAATGTACTAAACCTGTCAGACACAAAGTCTTGCTTATATATCAAACACAAAGCAATGATGTTTTCCATGTGGATTGTTCTAGAAGAAAACGTCTTGTTATTTGTTGCGGGCCCCAGAGGCCGGATAACAGTGGGAGGTCAGTAAGCTGGCTCAATCAGCGTGCATGGGTGAACATAGCAAGCTTTAAGCCATGATTCACTGCACTCGCTCTGAACCTGCAAGCACACACATACACACGCTCCGTGCTGAACCCAGTGTAGTTTTACATTGGAACAGGAAGAAAAGTCCTCATGTACGGGACACTTCAGTAGTCATTCTCATTTGGACAGGATGTGACTAGCTCTAACCATCAATGCCCAAAATGCCTCGTCCAGGGCTGACGTCAGATTCTTTAAGCAGATGACCATTCCTTTGTTAGGCTGCATTATAATCATTTTTGGTTGCGCTACCTGTCGCCAGTCTCGTCAGACTCCTATTGTCTCCTTTGAGTGAATCACTGTGGTGGGATGAAGGTGAAGGAAGGCATAGGCTAAACAGCAAGATCGAAACCCTCAATTACAGATTTTGCAAGGTAGATGAGAATAGAGGAGTTAGTGTATGCAAGGGTGAAGGATCTTGGGAGTTGCAGACAGGAGTTCTCTCGTTACGGACTGTCTCTGCCCTACTTAGGTGAATACATTGGCGGCTTGGCTCATTATTGCCCGGCAGAGAATGATTTCTTGGGGTCAACCACATGACATGTGCTGTTCAATGATTGATGAAGGAGGGAGGATGTCCATTTAGCTTCCTCAGCTTGTGGTGTTTAATATATTTCAGATGCTTTATGAAATCATAATTAAAATCCATTCATTGGCCAGTACTGAATCATAACCATGGTATCTTCAAAGCAACAGAAGATGCACATGGTAAATGTTGTTTTTCTTTTTTTTCTTTTTTTTTTTTTGAGAGAGAGATTTGTTCATTATCGGGTGTTTCAATTGCTTTTATATACTAGGTTTTGTTGTGTGTGTGTGTGTGTATGTGTGTGTGTGTGTGTGTGTGTCTGTGTGTTTTATTTTTTGTTGTATTACATGAAGGTCACATTAAAGGTTATTAAAATGAAAATGTCATGCCTTCACTATTTATGTGTGTATGTACACTAAAAAAAACAGTTTTAGACCAATTTTCACTTAGAAATTGCTAGTTGCTGTGCTGCAATTTCACTAACAATTACTAAGAAATGGCATGTAACAAATCAAATGTGAAATTTAAGTAGAAAAATTAAAGTATTTTTTTGTAGTGAGTTCTTCAGTAATCTGTTTTATGCACAACTTTGATTTTTTTTATTTATTTTTTTACAGTTTTGTATTTGTTGTACCCTTCTTGACCTTCTTGATAATCATTACATTGTAACAATATTAATTATGATTAATTACAAGTGAAATAAATCAAAACCATTTCAGTATTTATTGTGTGAAATTATATATATACATTTTAGGTTATGCTTACTTTATAATACATTCCCAGCAGTTTTTATTAAAGAAATACTAAATAAATAAATTATATATTTTTGCTGTGCTGCAATTTAGTTAAATTATGGCAAAAATGTAAAAATATAATTTTATTGCTTGCATTTAGAATACAAAATAAATTATCAAATAAAATGCTATAGCTAAACAAAAAAAAAGTTTGTCATTTCATTTAAAAATCTGAATGACATTTCCATCACTGTCATTTCCAGCTCAGAATGAATAGTGGTGGAAATTACGTTTGTTGCAATATGAAGCATTTAAATCTGGTTCAATTAACTGGTAGAAAAAAGAAACAAGGACAAGGACATGGTGTATTGTTTTATTGATTAATTTTATTTCCTTGAATATAATTTAAAGAAAAGCTTAAATAAGCACAATATTTAGACATATTAATGATTCTGTGTTCTCCCTTATAATTTAGCTTCAATTCACAGTGTTCCAAAGTTGTTTTCCTCAAACCTGCTTTTTACCCTTATTATAAGCAGAGGTGCTGCATTTCCAGAACAAAACATTGGGAATTCATTATGAAATCTGCTTTGTTTAACACAAAGTTTTAATGAAATGTAAATATGTGCCACTACAGAACATAAAGTGATTATTTACATGTTCCTTCTAGAAAGAAGTAATAATTAATTTAGGCTTGCATTATGCAGGGTCGTATTATCTTTTGGCACATTTCTCCAATGTTCTTTTTTCAGCAATGCCAAAATGAGTATTTTTCATAGTAAAATGTCCCATTGTAAAATTAGTGTTATTTAGGTCACGTCACCACTAACAGCATGTGGTATGTCTTGTAAAGCCTTAATGCTTCTTTGGATGTTTTATTCAGACTTCAACTCCAATCAGGAGTTACATCTTCTGATTAATTGCAATTTTATGTAGTTTAACAGTGCCACAAAGCAGTATATTATTATTTGAGGCGTGAACACATTTTCTGCTTAAAACTCTGCTTTAAATAATAAGTTGTTTGTGCACAGCTTCAATAATTGGAAGTAATGTTGCAACACTACACTCTCAGAAAAAAAGGTACAAAAGCTGTTACTGGGGCGGTACCTTTTCAAAAGGCACACCATTGTACCTAAAGAGTCCATACTGGTACCTTAAAGATACATACAAGTACCTAAAGTGTACATATTAGTACCTAAAAGGTACAAAAGTGTCCCTTTTGAAAAGGCACCACCCCAGTGACAGCTTTTGTACAGTACCTTGTTTTCTGAGAGTGTAAACTTACATTTCTGGCTGAAATGAATCCATCCTAAACTATAACCATAACCTATTACCAAACGATAACCATTAGCTTATTATCTCAGTACTTCATTTTAAGATTCATTAAACTAAAAAGTTAAAGAAAATCCAAATCAGCACTGTTGAGAGAGGTTTTGATGGGAATTGTCTCAGCCCAGCCCATTAATTAAAAACTGAGGCAGATGGATGATTAAAAATAAAAAGCTCATTACTTTAGCACTGGAAAGTATAATTTAGTTCCAATTAATTTTTATTTATTGCACTAGTATATGGCATTTAATGTGTAAACTCACTTGTCTGTAGTCTGTCCTTGTGAACATGAGCCAGGTAGAGCTGCTGGCCACGCGTCAGATTCCACTCCAACTGAAACTTCACGCCCGTGTCCCTGGGACATGGAGGTTAACACGTGTGTTAACACTCCAAAAAGGTATTTCAACTATTCATACTGAATGTGCATTGAATGAGCAGTGCTCACTGGGAAAAAGGATATGAACACATACTGTACGCATTTTGTCATTTTGACATTTTGTCATTGATAAATAAGCCCTATAAGCTGGAATATTAATAATTTCCTTTCTTTATCACCCCACTGTGTTCAAAAAAGATTTTTGGAATGGCACTAAATGGTGCATATTTAAAGTCCCTATTAATTCAAGAAGCAGTTTGTCACTCCTGACATCTCATTCTCCCCAACTGATTATTCGGCTCGCTTTATTTGGAAATATGTAAGCCTCGTGTGTCATGTGGAAGCATCCTTGGGCCCGGCCCTATAAATAACACTTGTGTGTTATGCTATTCAGAGAGAGAAAACCTGTCAATGTGCTTTATTTGAATATTAATTAAACCCTGATATTTGCTTTATTCGGGATTTCTCTGTAAAACCATTTGACTTCATTATTAGCTGGTCTACAAAAGCATAAAGCAATAGTTGTTTAGTCATACATGGAGATAACAATCCTTCTTTCAGTGGTAGTTTAGTAAAACTCATTCTTTACTGTTCCTGTGTGCACAAGGTAGGAAATGAAATGATTAGTAGATTTAAAAAGTTGGCACTGATAAGAGCTCTATTTTATAAATTGGACAGAGGACATAAAGAACACCTAGGCATGTGTCAGAGCTTATGAGCCAACTACTATGTCATGATTCATAGTAGTTTTTTTTTTAATCAATAAAAAAGTCACATTGAAAAATAATAGTGTTGTGAATTTGCATGTACTGTCTTTGTTTTAGCATCTGATTTGATTTACAATTATGGAGTTATGCAAATCAGATAACAGCACAAACACGCCCCAAAACCTGAATGCTGTTTGCACAATGCAATTCCCCATCCAGGTGCACTAAAAATGTATTTAATCATTTAGTCCAGTTAATCATTTGTTTGCATATTCAGTCTCTCTGATGTCAAATCTGTTCCGACAGCTAACCAATTTGTGGTGATATGTACTTGATATGTATGCGGAACTGACAGTTTAAGCGGAAGAAAGGACTGATGAGTGTGCAAGCATAATGTCATCCGCTGCGCATCAGACCAGACTGATTACTGTACAGCTGCATTGGATCTTCGTGTAGATATGAGTGTGAAACATTCAAGTTAAAAGTCAAGGACAAAAGTGAGATCTGTGCTGTTTATCTGGTTTCAGTTACCGCAAACTGTTAGAAGGGGTTAAGTGGTAATGATGGTGGGATCGAGTGTGAGTAATGTGTTACTTATATTGTGAAATAAGATCATAGGAATGGAAAACTCACAGATACACACACACACACACACACACACACACACATAAATATATATATATATATATATATATATATATATATATATATATATATATATATATATATATATATATATACAGGTAAGGCCATGTCTTGATGTTTATGTTAAATATGAACACTCGTTGGCATAGACCTCCTGATGATTAGTGAGGTTAATCCATGCTGACTTCACATAAATGTCTCTTCTTCCAGCTGGGAATATGCCAGCCGACCGCCAGGCATCACGTTTTATTCTTAGCTGTTGCCTCTGGTGTTTTTTTTCCCCCTCTGTTTTTCTCACCAACCTTTACTTAAACAACCCTCTCTTTTGTTATGTCTCCAGCCTTTTCCTTAATTTCTGAAAGATTTACATTTATGATTGTGAAAATGTCATAAGAGAAATGTTGCTGTAGTGGTATAATCAAGGTACTGCTGGTTTTTGTGTAGTCTAGCAGTCTTAATCTGTCTTTCTGAGTATACATCACATGATGTGTAAATGAGGTACCTTGCTTGTTGTTGCTTTTGTTCGGAGTGTGCCCACAACGGTGGGGAATTTTTTACTCTAAACTCTAAACTAAACTAGACTACTATTAATGAGTGTGTCATTGAATCATGCACTCAACCAGTTAATGAAGAAACGATTGATTTTGCTTTAGCTTTGTTTGGAACTATTTTCTTTGCCGGACCTCAGATGTAGAAAGTAACTGGCAGGATTGTGTCTTAGATGTAAGTTACTCAGAATGGGTTTATTGAACTTTAGTGTAGCAGAAATATCATACTCATGCTTATGAAACAGCTGCTCTGTGTTCATCCCCGTGTAATGAGGGATGAGGTATTTCTGAAGTCAGCTGAATGTCTGCCAAACCCCCTTACACTTTGATGCAAGGCAAATAATGGAAGCTAACACAACAGTTTACTTTATGGGTTTGGTCAAAGGATTATCACCACTTTTTAATGAATAGTGTAATATGATGGCAATTTGTGTAATCAGTCTGAGGTGCTGTTCACATGATGTTTCATTGTTTGGGTAATTCAGTGTTGATGTAGGCTGATAATTAGTTTTTTGTTGGTTCATTTGAAGTTTCATGAAATTGCCCACAGTAACCCACAATGACAAAACGCTACATTTGAATATTTTCTTCCCCCATTGTAATGGACTTGGGCTGGCAGTTTATATAGTTTTGTGGAATTTCTCTTCCATTAGAAAGAAAGAAAGAAAGAAAGAAAGAAAGAAAGAAAGAAAGAAAGAAAGAAAGAAAGAAAGGTTATTTAACAGGTTCACTTTTGATTTTTGAAAGGCTACTGAATATCTGAATAAGTAAATAGATAGATTTAGATAAGAAATTTTTATACTAACTGTCCTTATTTTTAAAATGCTGCATAAAATGTTCTTTGTATTATTATTTTAAAGAAATATAGCACATTTTTAAATACTATTTAAATACTTTCTTGCTTTTGAATGATAACAAATCAAGTTAGTGTGATTAACAACAACTGTGGTTACTCCAGTAGGACACCTGTGTGAACTTGAAGAAAACCAGCATCACCAGAAAATTACCTTAATATCAAAAAGGATCAGAAAATTAGTTCCATTTTGTATCTAATGCAAGGACATTCAGACTTGTGGAACAGCGTCCACAGTATGTATCTGTTTGTTTAGTCTTTAAGTTGAAAGCATATTTGTCCAGTTTGGCCCAATTAAATTGTCATGCAGACACATTGTGTGCAGATCTAAAAATAAATAGTGATAAATGATACATGATTGCTGCTGTTTCTAAATAATGTAATGTCTGGTTTTAGAAGACTACACGCTTTGTAGTGTACATCAACGTGTGACCAAACATAAGGCATGAGCTGTTCAATAAAGAAGTGATCTTAACGAGAATTAATGCCACCTTATGGTATTTTATGAACCACTGATTTCCTAAGTTTTGCACACAAAATTGAGAATTTTGTTGAAATGTCTATACTTTATTGCAGATCATTTCATGAAGCAAATGGCAGATTTAGTTCTGAAGCCGCTCGATTAAAGGTTATTAACATCTGCCTAGTAGAACCTTGTTCTGAGAATTGTCCAGTTGTTCTTCTGAGAATGTTCAATCGAATCATTTCACTTTGAGGTCAGATGAGCATCTGCTAGACCTTTGGCTTCCACGTGGCCATTGTAGAGATTTTCCCAGCCGTCCTGTTAACATCACCAGATGGCATTAGAGATGACTGCCTCTGCTTGATCCACACAGTGTGTTAACCACAATGACTTATATGTGCTCCAGTTCACACAACAAGGAACAGCAAATATCCTTGTGTAAAGATATTAAATCATTCATTTGGATTGTGTTTACTTGCTGAGAAACACTATTCGTGTCCTGGAAAAGTTAGAGTTGAATAATCAATAGAACATTGTAATATTTTCATATGATAAAATCTGTGTGTTCTCTCCACCACAATGAAAGAATAAGTTTGTTTTCACCTGCTGTGCTCGCTCCTCTACTGCGCAAAAGAAACTAGACAAATATTGGCTTTAAAGCATGGTGAAATTAAAGAAGAGGTGTGGAGATGGAGCTCTCCATGATTGTTTACACTTCTTTTCATGAATACAGCACTTGTTTCTGTGAAGTAATGTGTTTGCAGTTGTAATGTGGTTTTCAATGGAATTTAAAAACTTTGTTTAACCCAAATGTTGAACCCATTTTGATATTTTTTTTTACAAAATGTAATTATTATTAATATTAAAAATAGTTATAATAATAATTATTAATATCATTTTTGTTATTATGTTGTGATTATTATAATTATTATTATTAAAATAGCACAAACAAATAAATATTAATTCTTCACATGTCCATTGATAATCAGTAACACACAAAAAGCAAGGCAAATCTTCTAGCTTGTTTAATTTAATGGTTAAGTCAGATATATTATATATTTATGACTAGCTTAACAATACTGTAATATATTTCTGTACACATTTTCAGTGCAGTTACCAGACTGAAAGGAATGTTATTGTTTTCACGGTAAATGTGGAGAGTTTAAGGGAGAAATTCCAAATGTAAGCATTTAACTGTGAAATAACAGCAAAGTAATTTCATTTCACACTTGTTTCTTGCATACGCCCGGAAAGAGGCTCCATCCGCAGTTTAGGCTTTAAGATAAGGAGCAGATTTGAAATCCTCGAGTCTAACACAACATGACTTCATGAAACCCCTCTCTATAGCCAAACACAAAATGTAAATGCTGCTAACTCAATTATGTTTTCTGCTCTGTGGAATAGTAATCCATTGTTCCTTCAGCTGTCCAATGGCTTCACGTCGGACTGAGACTTGCTGATTGCAGAATCTTGACACTGCAGACAGACACACAAACATGCGTGCACGCAAACGCAAGGCCCTCATTTTCCTCGCCTGAACGCATGTAAACAGTGGGCTTTATCAAACTGCTGAGCTCCGGACTTGAGCAGGTTCACAGTCGAGTCTCTCTGGTGAATCCCACTCAACAGCAGCACTCCCAGGCCTGAAGGGAAAACAAGTTCACATTGTCGACAGACACACAGGTTCGTGTGGCATGTTGGCACTTCACAGAACTACTCTAGGATTGTCAGTGCACAGGGACAAACGCTTGAATGCAGAAGGTCACAAGATGCTTGACCTCGCTACTGCTAAGGAAAACGATCACCTCAATATTCACCAGAATACTAAGAAAAGTGAAAATGTGTCATAGAGACCTTAAAGAACCACTGTCCAGGGAGGTATTAAATGAACATTTCAATTTCAATTGCCTGAACTTTAAGTGCCATGTGACTAATCGCTCTGAAGCTGGAGGAAATCAATGACAACACTGATTGGCTGATAGCACCACAAGAACATGTCAGCTCAAGGACCTTCATTAGCGACTATCTTGAGCTCTGATATCAATTATATATTATAAATATATCAATTATATATTATAAATATATTAATAGTGTTTTATAGAATATTCATTTTGAGGCAAAACGCTAGAGGCAAAACCATTGTTTTTTTTGTGTGTGTGTGTGTTTTTTTTTTTTTTTTTTTGCACTAGTTCCCTGGTCAGTATTGAGATTTTGGGTTTCTTTTAGAGTAGTTGAAAGAAAACATCCAAAATACTCATGTAAGCATTTGTTTTATTGCACATCTTCTTCCGTGTGTAGATTTTTATTAAAATACGTATCTTTGAAAATCCTTTTTTTCTGTCCTGCACTGAGCCAGAAATGTCTACTTCACCAAAGTTTCCAGATTTATTCTTATATATATACTGAAAGTTTTTACAGAGGCGTTTGTTCATATATGGTATTTTCCAGGTTTATGTCATTTTATTCCTACAAACATGGAAAATTTTGTATTTTCTGATTTATGGAGTGACAAAAAGAATTATCCAAAATGCCCTCTTTTGAGAATTTTGATCGTGGCTTGATCCAGTTTTCAGATTTCTGATCTGAATTTAGATGCAAATTATTGCGTTTTTAATTACACAGTGCCTCATTTGCATATTCAATCAACATTTCAGAAACTTGTGATATTAATAGTTTTATTGTACTGTGATCAACTAGGGAAGTAAGGTGATAACGATTAGTTAAACATTTTACCCAATTAATTTTGCCTTACAGTAAAAAGTATTGTTCATTGATTATTTTATCATTTTAAGAACCATTCCAAAAATGGGGTAAAGCATCTATTATTCTAATGAAATATTATTCATTTAAAAACATGATTTTGTCTGAAAACAGTTGATTTTTAATTGCTGTCAAGTGTGTAGTTACCAGAATCTACCAGCAGGGGCTTAGTGTATCATGCCAACCAGCCAAACTTTGATCCCAGACCTTTAACTTTAAGTAGTCAGGTTGATTCAACCATATTAAATCATATTTTTGATTTCAGTTTCAAATCAGTCCATTAAAATGTTACTGCATGAAGTACATTTTTAACTTACCTGTTTGGAAAGAAAGATGTGGGCATTATTTAATTCAGTATATAATAAACTCAACCTCACATTTCCTTTTTGGTAAGGTATTCTGTAAAAATTACCATCAACTGTATTGCACCAGTATTGGCTCCTTTATATTGGCAGTGCATTGTGGAAATGATTTAATCAAGCTTCTTTTCACTCGTGTGTGGAGGTGGGGTCTGTCTCATCACCTCTTCAATCCCTCCTCTGAGAATCAGCTTGAGATTAAAATATGTCATCATACTGTAATCCAAAAAAATAAATATATAAATCCTCAGTAGACGGGGGTGGCTACTCTATGGCTCATCCCTTAAGATCTTATTTAATCTGTTCAAGTTCATTAAGATGAAGAGTAGGGGAAAGACGCTGATTTGAGTCGCCCAGGAAAAGAGGGGGTGGGGGTTCTCAAAGGCAGCCGATCCCTTGTCAGGCCCATGCAGAGTAATTACTTAAGCTTTCACGTTTAAAAGACACTTTTCGCCAAATGTCCAGAAATGATTATCCGTGGGCACGGAAGCAGGTCAATGCAAGCAATCTCTGGCTTGCTCTTAAATAGCATCGCATGATTCTGCTCAAACTCCATGCATGGAAAGACCTGGATGAATCACATTGTGACAGGCTTATGTATGTGAATGTGCATGATAAGTGTTTCTAGGGTAAAAAAAAAAATTAAAATATGTGAGTTGTCAAAGCTCATTATGTGGCGTGCTGGAATTTGGAAAGCTTGAATAGCAGCAAAGAGGAGCACATCAGTGTGTATTAAGACCACCAGTAGGATTGTTTCCGAAATGAATGGATGTTCTGTCTTCATGGAGTGTGTCCAACCAAAACACTGAGGTTTTATTATTCCTGGGACTGGGATATGCGTTTAATCTTTGAATGTCTTGATAAGCCATTAGAATGATAGCACATATTCATGAGATCATAATTGTCATAATGTCAGTGTTGAGGAAGCAAATTTAAATCTTTAGATTCTCAAGCTACAAGGTTTAATAAAATATTCTTGAAGTGAGAAGCAAAACATAGTTGCACAACAAGCTTCAAGCAAAAAGTATAGCTACATTAAGCTATTTGAGGGGGCAGCATCTTTTCATATTTATTATCAGATATGTTTTATTTTTCTTTTAAAGTTAGTAGCATTGCTGCCTCCCTAACACTGTAAAATGGTGTTTTAATGAACCTTCAAGTCCCAACCAACATTAAAAGACAACAATAATAAAAGAATTGAAAGCAGTGTGCCTATTTTTCCTCTTCTGTAGCTTTTAAGCATTTATACATCTTGTTTTCATCTCAGTTCATTCAGGACAGTTTATTAACATTGAAAAGTTCAAGGATGGAAAAGCATATATGTTATATTTTGTTGGTTTTTATGTTGTAAACAAGAAAGTAAGGTACTGTGTTGAACATATGACATTATAAAGGTGGTTTACAGTAGTACATTGAATTTGATCTGCTGTATGGCAGAATATGGATGGGCTGAATTCAGGTAAATTGGGACACTTTTTGTCATTGAGATGATTGGGAAATATGGCCCAATTATCCTGAATTAACCCCAAGTTGTTTAAAATTAGACTTGTATTGCTTACCATTAAATACACTCCATTGCAGTAGTATAGCAATGCAATCTGATGAATAAGTAAATCATAGGTGCTGTAACAGATGAACAAGAAGAACCTGTTTTGGAACATTAATGTCTGAAATCTTATTTTTAGAATTTGCATTTTGTTCACACTTCATAAGATATGCAGTTACACAGATGCTACAGTGACCATTCAAAGGGAAAGTTGACCCAAAAATTTAAACTGTGTGATCATTTACTAAAACCTTTTAAAATGTTGTGTTTTTTGTCTTGTCCAAACAATAAAGTCAGTGTTCTGCTTTCAAAGGGGAAGTCGTGGCCTAGTGTTTAGAGAGTTTGACTCCTAACCCTAAGGTTGTGGGTTTGAGTCTCGGGCTGGCAATACCACGACTGAGGTGCCCTTGAGCAAGGCACCAAACCCCCAACTGCTCCCCGGGCGCCGCATCATTAATGGCTGCCCACTGCTCCGGGTGTATGTTCACTGCTGTGTGTGTGCACTTTGGATGGGTTAAATGCAGAGCATGAATTCTGAGTATGGGTCACCATACTTGGCTGTATGTCACTTCACTCATATGGGACAAATACTGTTGTTTTCATTATTTGCCTTGCACTGGCTGTCTTACCAATTAAAACCAGGTTACCTAGAAAAAATACAGTACAATGAACAAATTATTATTTTGCAAATGCATTACTTGGCATGCGCTGCAGACAGCTTCTTAACAACATCAGAAAATAACTAAACTTAAAAAAAAAAAACAATGATCATAAATTGTTGAGCACTTACCCGGATTAAGGGCTACTGATCTGCTCAGCTGGCACATTGTTCTTCATGTACTGTAAGACAGTGTGTGCATTGATTTGTAGCATTAATTTTATGATGTCCTGAAAAAAATTAATTGATCTCCTGTATATAAAATAATAAAATTAAAAAAACAGAGTGTCTATTTACACTAAGTGCAAATAGCCCACCTTGTTGGCAGAGACTATTTACAATAGCTCCACCCACAAACGTGTTATAGAGCTAGTCAACACTATAAAAACGGCTACCAGATGCCAGCTTCAGTGGTGTAGATGGTAAACCGTGTACTGTAGTGTTTTTGATGCGATCGACCCGGGTTCGAATCCGCCTTTCACCAAACATTTTTTTCCTCCTTTTCAAATCTCATATCACATCGCAAAGGCATTTATGTTCAATAAAAATTAAGGAAATAATCAAAAAGTTGAAAATAAAGTATCGGGTAGGGTTAGGGTAGGTGTAGGGAGGGTTTTATTGTCCCAATAAGGTGGCATCCATTTAATAATTTGAATTAAAATTATAATTTACACTCAATAAGTTATTACTGCATACTGTTTTATAATGTACTATAATATTGAGGTGCAGATAATTGCCATTATTTCCAATAAGCATATATTTTAACAGTGTAAATAGAATCTATTGCTATCTGCACTTAGTGTAAATAGCATCATCACTATTTGGACTTAGTGTAAATAGCCTCTTTCGCTATTTACACTTAGTGCAAATAGCCTCTGTCTAAAAAAATGCCTAACATTATGAGCTTGTAAACACTGAGACCAAGCAAGATATTTGCACTGCTCCATCTTGTAAAAGCAACAGGTACAATAAATACATACACCTGTATTCAGGTTATAAATATCAGTTCTGAAAGGAGCTGAAATGCTTATTAGGTTTTTGTTCACAGTGTCCTTTTAGGTGTTTTCATACCGAATCTACTTTGACTTGGTTGTTGTTTGTCATTAAAGGAGATGGCTTGCTTTTGATCCGATCCGCAGCATCGTTTGAACTCTCTGGAAAGAACATCCTTGCAGTACAGAGTGAGATAATAATTTTTTTGTACTCTCGTCTGAAGTTCTGGTTCAGCAGTCCATAGACTATAGCATTAAGGCAGCTGTTGAAATAGGCCATGAAATAACTGAATACAAAAAACCACTCTGGGATGAGAGGCGCAACCCGCCCGGGGTTTATAGCGACTGCCAAGCCGATGAAATTGAGAGGGGCCCAGCAGACAGCAAAAAGAACGAATACCACAAACATGGTGAGGAAGTTCCTTATGTCTTGCGGGGTGAGTTTGGGCCGGAACTCGGGTTTGACACGTCTCCTCACCTGGATCACCAAAATCCAGATCCGCAGGTAGCAGTATGTCACAATCATGATTGGAAGAATGAAATGAAAGAACACAACGGCGATGGTGTACGCCGAGCTGGCCGACTGCGCAAACGTACATGAGTAAACCCTGGGGTCGTACTGCAGGGAGCCGACGTAAAAGTTTGGCACTATAGCGACCACTGTCAGTATCCAGATGAGAAGGACGTAGCAAAGCGAGTTCTTGTCGCTGTATAGCTTGTCATACTTGAGGCTGTGACAGATATAGCAGTAGCGATTGATGGCAATGCCAGTGATGTTAAATATAGATCCAATCACGCTCAATCCCATCAGGAATCCACTGATCTGGCAGTGGAAAAATCCCAAATTCCATCCATTATGGACAATGGAGACCAGCACGAGAGGATAAGGATAGACTGCTACCACCAGGTCAGCTACTGCCAGGCTCACCACAAATAAGTTCCCTGCAAAACAATGACAGTGGAAAGATAAATACAAATAAAGCAATAAAAAGGTGCATAGTTACACTGTAATAACGGGAAAACCTTCTAGTGAAACAATACAATTTTATTACAATTTCCATAGTGCAATTCATTAGGTTATTGAATAATATGAGGCCAAATACAATACTGTAGCGACCCTTTCAACAGAGAGGAAATAAAGAGGTTTCATGCGACTGTCAGATTTTGCTGATGGCTTGTCGGCTTCCTTGAAGCCATCAGATTAGATTTGTCTGAAGTTTTGTGTGTGATGTCTTCTGAAAACAAATTTCAGGTACATTTTTTATCCTGTCTTTTTCAGGATGGATGCCAGTTTACTTTTGCAGCATGACCTTTATTGAATCTAATTAAATCATATCTTTCCCAAATCTGTCAGCTGCTTTCACTATTAAAAGGATTGGGGTTGCATCTGTTATTGTCACATGATGCTTCGCTCTCCAATGAAGACCTTTTAGAACTTTTGGGCCACATGTTAGAAGAGACACTGATGAGACCAGGCTGTAGCAGCTGTTTTTAAATATACCATTTTCAGATATTAATATAATGAATATTGATATTTTTTAAGAAATCAACAGTCTTAGGTTTTTAGGTAGGTATTTTCAGCCATTTATACAAGACTTATTTATCCTATATATATATATATATATATATATATATATATATATATATATATATATATATACAAGAAAGCCAGTTCTATTACGAGGAATTCTTAATGGTCTGGAAGATGATTTTCTATACTCATTCTTTGATTTCTATACTCACTCTATACTCATTTCCTTTGGGCTCACTGAGAAAGAAAAGGTAAAATGTAAAAGAGTGTGAATTAGCCTAACTTTCTCGACATGCACATCAGACGTGGAACATTGCACTTGCATACTGGCATATTTATCTCATATACAGAACATGCTGTGCAAATCTTGTAATCCTGAAGGATTGCCAAATAAATACATTCATGATTTAGTAAATTTATCTCAATGTTAAGAGGAGTCATTGGAGCAGAAGATCGTTCCAGAACAGTGACTCAGTAAATTATTCCTGTGACATCTCAGCAGCTCCTCTATTTTCAACTGTTGTGTTCCTATAAAGTTCCACTTGAACTGAGGATGACTAGCAGAAAAAGGGAAAATATGAACAGAGATCTGGAAAGCCCAGCAGGGGCCCTGTAGCATGGACCACAAATCTCACTGCAGAAGTCATCTGCAGCTATAGACTTCATGTGAGACGTCTTTATTTTGAGTGTACAACTGCAACAAGATGAAGTTTATATTCTCAAGAGTTCTTTATGCTTTATATTATTGCACCTGGAAGGAAGTTTTTAAGCTTACAACTTAAGTTCTTAAAGTTGCAGTTTAAGTTAATTTAAGTTTTGCGGGGCAAACCTTTGGTTATGATTTTTCCACACCACCACACATACAGTGAGAGAAATTCATGGCCAGATTCAGAGAATTTCTCATTCTGTTAACTCTTCTACATCCAATTGTTTATGTGGCTGCTTTTTTCTTTCTTTCTGCTATGCGCTATATGATTAAATTATCTTGTGAGATTTATTGTTTACATTTACTTTCATGCATTTGGCAGAAACTTTAATTCAAAGCATTTTACATTTTAACCGTTCTAGTATTCCCTGGGAATTAAACCCATGCCCTTGGTGTTACGATCACCACACTTTAGTGTTTGAGCTATAGCATAAAAACAAAAATATCAACCATAGCATAATTTCTTGATTTGAAAGTTTTTAATCATGAATACATATACTACCATTCTGAAGTTTGGAATTTACAGTAGAATTCCTTTTTTTTCTTTTCTTAAGAAATTATTACTTTTATTCAGCAAGGACACATTAAAATAATTAAAAGTGACTTGTTACTTTTAGTTTGTGTTTCTAAAGACTTTTAGTTTGTATTATATTTCCATTGCTTTTTTTTCTCATCTGTTTCTAATTTAGTTTCCTTTTTCTTTTGTATATATAGCCCTTTGATCTAGCATTCCTTTGTCGGTTCTTTTCATACTGTATAGCCTAAATTTCATGTTGAAAGCATGAAAGTGTTGTTTTTGTATTGGAATCCTGTGTTCCTAAGTTTTGCGATATAGATCCACACCTCAACTCCTCTTCATCCACACCACTGTGCCACAGCAAAGACATGTATAATGTTACAAAAGCTTTCTAACTCAAATAAAAATTGTTCTTTTGAACTTTCCATTCATCAAAGAATCTTAAAAAAATGATGTTAATAATGATGTTTCTTGAGCAGCAAATCAGCATTTTAGAATGATTTCTAAAGGATCATGTAACACTTAAGACTAATGATGTTAAATATTCAGCTGTGCATCATAGAAATAAATTATATTTTAAAATACATTCATTTGAAAACACATATTTTAAATTGTAATAATAATAATAATATTTTTGAACAAGCAATTGCACCCTTGTAGTGCATCTACAAAGCAAGTATTAACTCAGTCTTTCCCCTGTACTCTGTCCATGTACTCTAAGTTTTTGATTTAGCATATCACATATGCTATATAACAGATGCAAAGCCATCAGAAAGCAGAGAAAGAAAGCAAGAGAGGAGAACACCTTTAGTTTGGCAGCACAAATTCAGCGCTATGGCAAAATAAATTATATTTGAGTCGTGAGCTTTCAGTGTGAGTTGTATGTGACTGGGTAGTGCAAAATAAAGACAGCAGGTCATTCAACTGAGCTAAAAAAACATACTGCAAAGCGTGACCACTGTAGTCTGATTCACTGATGAGTGACTCTTTAGCCGGTTTCCTCAATAAAACACTCAAAAAGACAGAAGTTTCTTCAGTTTGAAACTGTCTAATTTGTAAATGAGATTTTCTCTTTTTTTCACCACACAAGTAGGCCTACTCTTGTTTAAGCACAGACAGATCTTTCCTCTGTGCTGGACAATCCTACTGGATGCAGAGGTGAATGTATTTATAGTAGTTAGGGATGGTAATGAAGACTAAACGGGTACACACAAATTGTTTGGGAGGAAATGTAGTAGAGAATGTTCTCTATCAACACAGCAGCTAGATGTCATCAAGATGAAATGAATTTAAGCCCCGTTAGATGCTGCCAGTGGATTCTGTAACTACACCATCTGGATCTAAAAGGCATCTTTGTCTTTCTCCATTGTCAGCCATTCAAAAGCAGCCACGCATTCAATATTTCATTATATTATATAGTAGGTCTTTTGTCAGAGCCTGGTTTGTTTTTGTTGGCCCTTTAAAAGCATGAAATTAATTTATATTGTTCCTGTCTGCTGCTTTTGACATCACAGCTCAGGATAGTCACGGGTGAAGCATTTGTGTGGTGACATCAGTCAATCAGCGTTGTCATGGCATCATTTTCCTGTAGCACTACAGTCATTAGTCACATGGTATTTGCAGTTCAGTTGATTCAGAATCCAAAATATGGGATTCAACACTTTAGTGATCTCATAAGATTTCCTTATAAAGCAACAAATAAACTGCAATATATAAACACAAGAAAATGTGAGAGATTCATAGTGCAGATGGTCACGAGATATATTTACTGTAAGTATGCAGTGCAACAAATTGGTAAATCAAGGGCATACTGTTATTTTTTTATTTTTTTTTTTTAAATCATAAATCAAGGGCACAGTATAAAAAATATTTAATTTAATTAAAATATAAAATAATTATTATTATATTTTTCATGATTTATGAACAGTCAAATGCAGCTAAAGATGAACAAATTGCCATGCTGTTTCTCTTTATCTTTGTTCATCTTACTGGAAGAAAACACAGCACTCCTTACAAAGAACAGGAAATAATGGTTATTTCTTTAACCAAATGATCTTTGGTCCCATAGGTGTCTGTTATATTTATTCAGTTTCCCTTTAAGGAAGCTTCTCCACATTTAAGTCACCAGATATTAAAGCAAATACCGTACACTCATAGTCACATTTTGGAATACTGGCTTCTAATTAGTTAAAGCTGGGTATCACACATTTTAATTTCAGCCTTTACAAAATAAACTTTCATATTATTTTGTCACACCTACTGAGTGTAAATACAGCACTAAAGGGAAAACTACCCTTGAGTTCACAGAAATATTATGCTTAAATCAATATTTTATTGCTTTGGGATCCTGGAGGGCTGTTTCAAATGAAAATAATAATAATAATAATAATAAGTAATAAGACCATTATGGAGCTCAATTAGGGGGAGATATGACATTGGATATGAAGTCATCTGCCACAGTCAAATCCAAGTAAAGGGTCTGGCTTTGCACAAAAAAAAAAAAAAATACTTAACAAACCAATTCAAAGTTAAAAGCAGCAGACTGAGCATAAGTATGCTTGAGTAAGGATGCTGCTTGTCTGCTAAAGCATTATTTCTATGTTAATTGTTCATTTAGGAAAACACTACACACTGACATTTTGTTTGACTCTCAAGCAGAACGATATACAACAAAATGTAAAAAATAAATAAATAAGAAAGCTGGCCTCACAAAAAAGTCTTAAAAACATATACAGACCCTTTGGTTTTGGAATTTGTGAAACGGATGAATAAATCTCTCAGAAACATGGGAGGAAAGAGCAACAAACTACAGTGATTAATTACGACCTAATATAGAGTGAGCTTCAGTTAACAGATGGACAGATTAGTCTGTTGTGATGAGTGGTCAGTGATACTTTTTTGTGCTGAACACTACTAAACACAAAATGTGACCGTACTTTTTAAAACTGAAATAAATTCAACTCACAGCTGCCCATATTTACAAGATTACACATGTGGCTTTCAGTTCATCAGTTTATGCGTTCCCTCAGAGCTGAACCAATTACCTACTGTAACAACATGCTCTATTGTTGAATTAATTGGCAACTTCATTAAAAAAAAAAAACAAGCCCAATAAACAAGTATAACAAGAGTGCTGCTGATACACAATTATTTGGAGTATTGTAATTTTATTTTATTTTTTTACATTCATGCATTTGGCAGATAGTTTTATCTAAATTGACTTACAGTGCATACACAGTTTTACATATGATCATGTGTTCCCTATGAACCTATATTGAACCTTCCTAGCTCAATGCTGTACCAACTTGAATAACTTTTATCTAATCAGAGAAAACAAAGAAACGGCATTTTATAAAAGCAGTCATGTAGGCAGCAGACAAAATACAGAATTATTATGTCCGCACTTAAAAAAATAATTAATAAATATATTTAGTAGGGCCACGGACAATTACACTGTAACATTTGACTCAGACCCTTAGTGAGTCAGACTGTTAGTGAGCACAGCATCAGTACAGTGTATCGCCAATTGCCCATTCATTAAAGCAACAAAACTAGCCTAAGGGCAGGCCGAGGGCCGAGTAATGCAGGAGTGAGGACATGAACTCCTCGAGAATAAATAAAGCTTCATCTCAAAAAGCAAAACATTAGGGAGTTTCCCACTGGGCAATGCATTATGACAACAAAACTGCAAAATAAGTTTTCTTTGGGAGTCAGTGTCACATAACTGTCAATGAACACACTCGATGACAATAAGCAGTCTGTAATAAATCCACATATAGGTAAATCCAAACAAAAGAATGCAGGAGATGGGAACTTAACTACATGGACCAAACTAGGATAATTAACAAGACCATCTGATGTTGTGACAGTCAGACAGCTAGTATATTCATTTCACTTAAGAAAAAATATTTTGTATGTGTATGAAATTGTCTTGTCATTTAAAGGACATTCAGATGTGACAGTTTCAACAATTGCATCATTGTTCAGTTAAACCTGAACAACAGCTTTTCAAACATCAGTAGTATTGTTTTTTATATCCTTAGGAATACACTTTGAACAAGACTTTTAGATGATGTTATTTGATATTACAGTAAATAATCACTTTATTCTCTAGAAAGATTCTGTCCTTGTTCCACCCATATTCAGCACCCGAGCCTGCTGAAAGGGCCCTTCTTCCACTCACACAAGCTCTGTGAATAATTGGTAGAGAAGAGTTCCTCTTGAATGAACAGTGAACTTCATCTAATAAGACCGCCTTGGGCTCATAAGCGACTTCAGAGCAACTAAAGAACAGTAGTTAGAGATGAGAGCCGCAAAGAGAGGATGGGCTCAATTACAATGTCCGAGATGTTGAGAAATGTAAAAAAAAAAAAAAAAGGAATCCACCACCCACATTCCTGTAGATCAGCTGGTAGTCGATGATGCTTGCAACACAATGGTCATGGGTTTCATTCTCAGGAAGCACACAAATTGATTGCATTTATCTAGAAATATACAGCTGGTCCTGAGTTATGATGCATACAGTCCAGCATATCAATCCTACCTCTCAGGTGGAGTTTCATTTGTAATTTTATGATGTAGGTACACTGACTGTGTTTAAAATGAGGATTACCTAACAGCAGGGAATGGTTGGTCTGAATAATCTAAACAGACAGTGGTGCCACAGCAGATAGAGTCTATGTGGTTGAGTAGCTTAAATAAAACAGATACTTTAGACCGCAATGGAGAGGAGAGGACTTTGTTTCACCAAAGAAGAACAATGAAGAGCAAATGTGTGCTTGCTTGTGTGACCGTGCGTATATATTCGTGTTTTCTGAGTAACTCTAACTTTGGATATGTGGTGGAATGAATGCTAATTGAATATTCACACTGGGTCAGTGGTCTTTACAGTGGGCCATGGGAGGTCCTAGTGAGAGACATAATGATGCACACATCGCGGGAGGCTAATGGGACAATTACTGGGTTTATTTGACCCACTAATCAAAGAGCATGGTACACTATACTGAGTAGAGGAGGAAACATTACAGAACAAATAAATATATAAATAAAGAACTTATTTGAAACACCTGACAAGTACACCATGCTGAGATAAGTCAAAATGGACTGAAAAGTTTGGTTTTGTTAGTGTGGGCAGTCCAAAATATTGTGAATGAATTTTCTGACACCCACCTGTCACAAAGAAAGGAAGTCAGTCGGTATTTACATGTTTTCAAACAGCCATTCAGATTTTTGTATTCACTATATTGTTCACTGAAAAACACCAAATATTTAAAAACTTAATATTTATTTTTTTCTTTTTGTTTACACTTTTTGACATTTTAATCTGGACTTAAACATGCCAGCACAGAAAACATTGGTTGAAAATGTTCTGATTCTTTATTATTGTTCTTAATAATTGTGTTCTTTAGTATTTTAATCTGTTTAAAACTTTTGTTTACCTCATACATTTCATTGTGTATTGTTTTATAGTAATTAAATGTTAAAGTTTCTTCTTGATGTTGTAAATAAAAAGTTATTAAAATTGTTATTAAGAGGACAACACTTAAGTGTGTTGATCATATAAACCCTTCAGCAATTATTGTGACATGCAAATTGGATACTATCACATGCCAACTTAATTTCAACAGCAATAACATCAACAAGCTACACCACATAATAATGCATATGTAAGTATATTTAGTTAACTGGAATTGCTTTGTACTTAATGTAAACATAAGCACTGTCCAAACCCTGTTTTTCATAGTGCTGTTGTCATTTTCAAACTGGTGCCACAAACTTCACAGTTGAAGAACAACATAAGGTCTCTTGTCTCTATTGGCAGAGAAAAGTGACATATGGGTCGGTGTGACACCGGTGATAAGCACTCCATCCACTCACAGGAAAATGACTGGCCTGTTCAGTTTTGTTTGATAGTGGGCCAGTTACCTGAAACCTCTAAAAATAGTTCCTTACTGTCCACTATGATTCAGTACAATACCCTGTCAGGAATGACAGAAAACATGAAGTAAGAATCAAGTTTATGCAAAATATCCTAATTCAACTCTTAAAACTCACTGTATACTCCAGTACAGCGTACACTGACTGTTATACAGTATGTATTTCTGTCAATATTTAATATCCGGTAATTTAAGCACTCCATTAGCTGGGATCCTGGGAATGTATTACAGAAACAATCTAACTTAAAATTCTATGTTATCTGTTTAGTCACCATTGTAATTTTACTTGAGAAATAGAACTTTATCTCAAGTCAAAAATTAAGACTTGTTCCAAAATCTGAGCAGTAAGTTTGTAATGAACTATAAAGTTGCAATTCTGAGTCATTACCCCAATAAAAAACAATTGTAACTAGTGAGATCATTTTTTTACTACAAATTAAATAGATGGTTTCAGAAATATTAATAATGAATAAGTAAAGTACTAGGAATGCTAAAGCTAAATCTGGACCATATATAGAATTCATAGCAAGAAATTGCAAAAATGTTAAATTTGTTTCCAGTAACAATGGTACTCGTGACTAATTACATTTTTGTCACTATTTGTGGTATTAGCATTGAATAAATACAGGTGAAACTTATTATTTGCTAGCAATTAAAACATTTGGATATGACATTAAACGATCCATTCATCAAAAGATCGGTAGTTTAAACGAATAAATGTTTAACGGGTTGCCATATTTGGTTTAAAAGCGAGCTTACCTGCGTTTCGAAGTTTCTTGTTTCTGTACACAGAAAAGATCACCAAGAGGTTCCCCAATATATCAACCACGATAGTGAAGATCAGAAAGCTGCCCAAAGTTGTGGCGACCCAGGGTGGGCGATTCAGAGTGATATCGTGAGGGCTCAGTGAAGAACTGTTCATCAAGCGGCTGCCATTTATTTTCATTTTATCTTCACTTCAGTAATCCTCGCCATAAATCATAGGATTTGATTCCAATGGAAAAACCATGTGTGGCTGTTATTGCGTAAACGTGCGTAAAATGAAGGTCTGTTATCATATCATGGTCCTCGATGGAGCGCACGCCTTCATGGTCTGAGCGCGGACATGTGTCCGCACTTTTATAGCTTTCTGTCTACATCAGATTGTTGGTATGTGACATCCGACAGCAAGTTAAGTTCTTCTCAAATGCACATGGATGGGTGATGCTGTCTGTAGATCGCTGTTACGCTGCCCCGTTGTGGAAGACAACGAAATCGGCTCGGAATTTGGGTCGAGAAGGTTGAGTTGCATTCCCTTGCGATTATTTATGAATATGTTCATTCATTATTTTTGGTCATTTATGCTTTATTTACATCGAAATCGACGCATTTACCTACATAGTTTAATCAAGCGTCGTGTGGAAAAATTCGTTTCAGTGCGTGGAATATTGGTTGAAGACCTGGGATGAAACTTGGAGGTTCAAACTAAGGGCGATCCTTAAAGTATTCGTAATGCCCTTAAGCAAAACACCTCACCCCACGCTGTTATAAGGCTGTTTCTGTAATAGGTGAACTCTAAGTCCCCTTGGACAAAAAGTCCTTAGAATCGCAAGTTAAAGTATTTATGTCATATAGAGGTACTGTATGCTGTTAAGTGCACATCAAACAGCACGGATATAAGTTCAAAACTAAGACTAGAGAGACTAGTCATTTCACTTTATACTACAGTGCATCTTTCTCAACACACACACACACACACACACACACACACACACACACACACACACACACATATATATATATATATATATATATATATATATATATATATATATATATAATAAAGATTGTTTCTGTAGGCACTTGCCATACCCATTGTTATTGGATAAAAGATACAGTTCATTAAACACGTTGACCAATTTAGAGTGTGTCTAATTGGGCTTTTGACTTTATACCTTAGAGATACTGAGACATAGGCTATTTACTGTGATAGCTTCCCCCGAGGTAATATTGAGATTTCTTTTTATTTTTTATTTTTCTGCATCATCACCCAGCCCTAATAAGTCAGTCATGTATCATGCATATGCGCTTATTATGAAAAATGTATGAGAAGTGGTCATGTTTATTATAAATATATTGTTGGTGGTGCTGTCAGCAACTCATCAGTGCATTGCCTTTGCATTCTGTTATCTAAATGTTGGAGTTTTCCAACTGCTGGACAGAGCTGCAAAAAGCATCTGAGCAGCAATAATAAACTGCCCCTTAAAAACAACCTTTAGACCATGCAGCTGTCCATTTGCACATACAGCCAAATGTATTCGTCATAGAGTAATGTAGTCCAAACACTCTTTGGAATGAGGCTCAGTACCATGTATTATAGCTTTGCATTGGAGGATGCCTGTCAGTCCCAGCCTCTTTAAATAAACCACACTGAATAGTTGCAGGATTATCTCTCTCATACATACTTCTTTTCAGACATGTCAAAGCTATACATTCTAGTGTGTTATAAGTTAAATGGGTTATATCATATATTTGAAATATTTCCTCCATTTAAGGTCAAGGTGTCTTGCACCAAAAACCAGTGATAATTTACTTTTTCTACAGCCTCTCTATGCTTTATATCTTTAAAACTTGAATGTAAATGTCTTTTACTTATGGATTGCGGGCTCAATTCTTCATTAAGTCTTTTTGCAAAACATTCATTACATTGTGACAAAACAGTTTGCACAATTTTAACTGTAAATGTCGAACTGATGTTATCAAGGACACTTTAAAAAAATAAGAGGCTATCTTTCCTTCCATATGAAGATGTGGCAGAGTAATATAGCAATATTATAGCAATAGAGCAATATTTCTGAACTAACATAAAACTCTTTTATTTAAAAAAAAAAAGAGAGAAAGATAAGTGGGTATACCGAACATGTCCACTCTTACTTCTGTAATTTTTTCCCTCTCATTTTTTGAGTGACTATAAATTCCCTGAAATTTATCTGGATTTGTTCAATTTTATCTGGAGTTGTTGGGGGGCGGGGCTTGATGTTGAGGGGGGTAGATTTTAAACAAAATCCTAATATGAAACAGCCCAAACACTTATAGATTAATATACAAATTAACGAATATATATTTGTGCTTTTGTGATTTTAGCTCAATGATATTTTTTTCTTTAATATTTTAATTATTTTAGGGGATTTTACTAAATATTAACCTCTAAATGATTTGCCCTTAATCATCTGCAATATCAGGGTGTAACCTCTAGATGGCTGTATAGCCCTATACCTAAATACATATAAACCGTTTGCTGCAGAGTAAGAACTTAAGACCTAAAGCACATTACTTGTATCAGGTTATTCAGTGATATATTTTCAGACATTATTAAAGACTACATTTAATAAAAGTTGAAATTTAAATATTGATTTGAAGTGTCAGTTATTATTATTGTAGTCAAATCTGGACAGAGAAAGCATTTTGTTAGGCTACTCATACTAGCTTCAGCGTGATCAGTCACACGAAAGTCATCAGAATAAATATAGGCTCAATGTGACCAGGGCAATATTTTGAAAAAATCTGCATTGCAATCAGCAACTGGTAAATTAAGTAGCTTTAAATGGCATGGTAAAAAGGCTTTAAAAAGCATTTACAGTGCTCTGAACCAATGGTGTTGAGCTTTATCAAATTTAAAGGCTACAATTCATAGTTTTCAGTCACATGATTGGCTCGAAGGCCTGGCGGGCAAAACATCCATAGAATTGCAGCACAAGCTTGTCAATTTTCCATTTGTTTCCAATTCACAAATATTTTGATTTTCTGATGGCCGGACTTATACATCTTCGTCAAACTCGAAAGACATCTCTAATTTGACAGTTTACCATCTGATCTCACTCAGTAGGCTTGTTCGAGACGCATTTGAAATCGTACGCCGATCGGTCTGCTCAGCGCCGATGCATCTCTGAACAAGCCGGAAATGCAGAAATAAGCCGTAATTTCATTTTATTTGTAACTCTTTGGTAGATTTATAATTTCTATTGCATTACTACTAGCACTTTTACTACTTTGCTTCCTGTCCACTTACTGTCCTGTCGAAAAAGAGGTATATAAAACACCTAAAATAAAAACTTTAAAAAAAAAAAGTTAAATTACAACTCTGCTATGAGAACTGATCTTTGAAGAATTGCGATCTGATCTAGATCGTGATTAAAATCCGACATGTCCTTCAGCAGCAAAGTTCTTGCAGACGTACTGGAAGCAGAATGTTAAAAAATGAAATTACTGTACTGGTGAAGAAAGTGAACTTGCAACAAAACTGAGATCTGATCTAGATATTTTTGATGATCCGATAAATCTTTCAACCATAGTACTCTTGTGGGGACCAAGAAACAGATTGCGGTGCTCTCTGAGAATCTGCATAATGAACTGCATTTGTTCTTCAGTCTTTGAGAGGATTCCACTGTACTCTTGGATAAGAGGAGAAACAAAGGGACAGTTGTGACCTAATGGTTAGAAAGTCATCTGATATCAGAAACAGTCAAAAGTTTATCAGTGAACAAAACCTTTTTTAATATTATCAGATATTGAAGTATGTGTTGGTAAAAAGATAAAAAGATCTTTGAGCATACTTTAAATGATAATTTATCTGGATGGTATTTTGCATATATTACATACTTCTAGTGGAGAAACAAATAAGAGGTTGAGTGGATTTATTTCCAATAAAAAAATTTACCCCCCAATAAGGACCACCCTAATGAACGATGCACTGACTACTTTCGGTTTTGTTTTTGATCCAGGCCTTGAAGAGCAGTTTAGTGCAACTTGAACAAGTCAAAGAAAAAATAATCTTATCTGAAATGGAACAGATTAATGAGTTGGAGTCTGGGAGACAATTTAATGAAGAAGAATCCAATATAATTTTGCATTAGCTCATTCATCAAGAATGCAGATCTTAACATTTATTGACATGTACCCTCACCTTCCTATCAGAACACATTTACACTGGATCTCATTACACTTTACCCATGGTATTGGTTACTCCAGAGGACATATTGAGAATATAAAATGTTTTTTTTTTTTTTTTCATTACATTGACATTCATTTTTACAGTAAACACTAGTGGAGGAAGAGACTATTATACTTTTTTTCCCCAGATTTCCCTGGGCTTCGTTATATAAATCTAAAACAAGGCTGCATTTGATCTCTGCAACGTGACATAAATATGAGCAAATAGGTTGTGCAATGGTGGGAAACTACCAGTGTCAGCTTTCAAACTCACGTTACATATATGACACGCTTGCAAACAAACAAACTTGGGCTCCCATTTTTGTTTACACTTGTAATATAATAAGAAATTACCAGATAGATAAGAACAGACAGCCTGACTTACTGTCAAATTTATTAAGATATGATGATCTGACAACTGTCAAATTAGTTTTACCAACTCCAACCAAAGAAAGTACAAAGCCACAAAGCCATGCATTGTTAATCTCACTGGCATTTCATTGATAAAGGTTGACATGTGGATGTGCGACCTCTCTGAGTTACTCTAGGTTTCCCTTAAAGATCACAAGTTGAGGTATTCATTTGGATAGAGTTTAATTATGTTCTGAACTTTGTCGGTCCTCAGATACGAGGAATCCTCGCTCATATTACAGAGAGTGTGAGAAAGGGGATACAGGACCATAGTCATCAATAAATCATTAAAGTGTACTGCAAAGTTAATTCTGTGAGCCTTTGTTGTTTAAAAGTAAGAAGAGACTGGAGTTTTAGTTTTATAGTTCACTGTGTATCCAAGTAATATTAGGTTTCAGTTAAAGACACTTTATGACTCCATTTCCACTTCAGTGTTCTTGAAATCTTTGTATGTAAGAAACATTTTTTATTCATGATAAGATATGCACATCTGCTATTGGCTCTCATAGAAGATTGATTTATGACCATACAGTGTTTTTTGTCAATTCTATGTAATATGATCATGTTGACAAACTTTCAGGGCATTTGAGGTTGCGAATTACATTTACATTATAAGTTCTAGTGAAATCCTCTAGAAGAGATGTGTGCCATGTGAGCACATATAAATAGAAAATGCCATTATCGGAATGTGAATGTAAGATAATGTTGGCGTTTGTGTACATAAATTACCTACCTCAGGCATTAAACCCATTTTCGAGAGCAACAGCAAATCTGTAAAGGAACAGACAGCATATTCAGCTTAATTATGTTTCTGATTCGTTATGACACAGCCATGAGTGAGGCACGCTGCTTCAGGTCTTTGTGCGACTGCGAGTCTTTCGCTGAGAAGTTGAAAAGTAAATATAGAACAAGAAATGCCATGTTCTGTGCTGAGCAATGAACACATGAGTTGCCAAAAGGGTGTTCTGAGTTTATATGAATTGAAGAGAAGCCTGAAGTGAAGCCTGAGGTATTGTTAGGCCAAGATAAATGGTGGGAAATAAAGATCGAGGATGGAAAAGACAAAGGGAGTGTGGCAGGCATATCGGTTACTGAACAGACGACTGAAGGAGAAAAGAGAGGAGGTCACAGAGGAAACAAAGAAGAGATAATGAGAGTCAGCTAGAAAGATGGATGGGGTCTGTCTTGAGTGAGAAAGAGAGAAAGGTATAGGAGAAACATCAAGAAAAGTAGATTGTAAAAAAGTTAACAATTGTTGACCACAGTTTACTTTTTTAACTGGACATACAAAAGACATACAAATTAAACACTTCCTTAAAATGTTTTTTTTTTTTTTTCAAATCAAACTTAGCAACATTATTAATTTTTATCTTAAATATTAGCTTAGGTTGAATAGGATAATCAACCCTGCACTGTAAATAAGAAGTTTAAATAAAACAAAGTAAATAAAACGAATATTATTGGAGCATTTTTCACAAGAAAATGCCATTTCAGTCTTTCTATTTAAACATTTTCACATTTAACTTTTAAATTCTAAATTTTTTGTGTTTGTTTCTAAATGTCACTTTTGTACCAAGTGACAGATGAATTTGTGCCAAAATACCAAAAGTTGATAATATTAATTCATAAATAAATGCACTACTATTATTAATTATTAAAAATTTTACCTGTATATTATCTTAAAACGTCTAAAAAAAATACATTACAATGTAGAAAACCATCTTCTGAGGTAATTTTCACTATAAACACAAATTAATATGCAAGATGCTGCCAGATGTGCATGAAACAGTACGATATGAGAAACATGAACACGCTGGCCAATCAGAATCGAGAATTCAATAGAGTCCTCTAATAAAATACAACCAAGACATAAATTTCATAAGATAAAGAATCAGAGATACAAGGTTGAAAAATTATATGAGAACAGACTATTTGTGAAATGCACAACATTTTCAGAGTCAGATTTTACTGTAGCCAAAATGCCATTGTGTTATGAGCGAAATGTTGACATTGAAGGAAAAATTCATAAGAAGTGATTATTTCAAGTGACATTTAGGTAGAAGGGAGTGTGTGTTGTTGGGCTATTTTGTTTTTCATTTTGTGGACAATTGCTTTATTGCTACAAGAGTTTTTTTGTTTTTGTTTTTTTCTTTATTTTCTCAGGATGGAAAATAACATTGAGCATGACTGAACAGAAAGAGCACAATATGTATTCAACCACTGGAATGCAGCTTGTTGTTTATTTATAATTTTTTTTAAAATTTTATATATATATATATATATATATATATATATATATATATATATATATATATATATATATATATATATATATATATATATATATATAAATATATTTTTTTTTTTTTTTTTTTTTTTCTAGAAATAGCTGGGAACAACAATGATTGCCATGAAGAGGGTATTGTTTGTAAAAAATAAAAATAAAAATTCCTCCCAAAAATGCTTTGAGAGCTCTGGCTACTGTAAGTATCCATACAGAGTTGAAACAGGGTCATCCAACATTTCGTGGCATTCTCACCTTCTGCAGAGGCCAGGTGTGAGGAGACTGCTCAGGACAATTAGTCCCAGTAAATAGGTTATTACTACCTGGCCTGCACATTAACATGTTTAATTGATCTTGGTACATGTGTTAGAGAGAGAGAGAGTGTGTGTGTGTGTGTGTGTGTGTGTGTGTGTGTGTGTGTGTGTGTGCATGCATGTGTTCCTGAGAAATATAATGAGTGTATAATGAATACTCAGTGAAATCTTGAGGTGATTTAGCACTCAAAGGTCAGGGTAAAACTGGATGTTGTAGACAGTGAAATGTGTAAAGTGGCTTTTCATGACACATGGGTGTATTTCTTATTAAACAGCTTTTTTTAAGATTTTTATTTTATTATAAGACATATTTCACTAATATGGGCTTGTCCTTTGCCCAGACTTTTATTATTATTATTATTATTATTATTATTATTATTATTATTATTATTACTCTTGTAAAGTCTACTTTCTACTGTCTACTTTCCAAAAAAAAAATAAAAAAAAAATAAATATATATATATATATATATATATATATATATATATATATATATATATATATATATATATATATATTAATTTGGTTATTATTATTATTATATTAAATTATGGAAAGTATTCATATGTTATTGGTTTATTTTGTTAGTATTTTTTCTTTTTGGTAGTAAAGAATTATGTAATGTTCTGTTATGAATAATGTATTATTTGCAGACTGTTGTTGTGTTAGTAAAGGTGCTTTTTCTCCAAAAATTTAAGTTGTCATTCCTATCACATACAATACCCAGATTTAAAAGTCCACTCTTTTACATATTATGCCAAAACCATTTGAAGGTTGATCAATTTCATTATGTGACATTTATTCCTTCGCATATGATAAATAAATGTTAACAGAGATTAAATGTATTTTAAATACATTTTTCCAAACTGAAGAATCACTCATATATGTGTGTGTGTGTATATATATATATATATATATATATAGACAACCTGAACTAAGTGTGAAAATTCCCTTCATGCACAGCTTTTTAGGTAAGCATTTCCAGCCGTTATTGACATTTGAAATTCAGTCATCTATTATAAGTATGCAAGTCTCTTCTTGTATGTGCAGTGGATGATACAAGTGCGCTGGCACAAAATCATTTAGACACATTTACATATACATTTATTTTGTGATTATTTTCTAATATATCAAAAATGGCATGGCAGTATGTTATTTTGAACATATGAAGTCCCATTCGACCCTTGGAACATTTGTTGTTCATTGTGGAACTGGGTGGGCCACATGAGTCACATGACTGCATCAGGCAAGATCAACCTGTCACACTGTGTTACACACACACATCCCGTTCCTCGCCTCAGGTCTGTGTCACTTCTTCTCAAAGCATTTAAGTGCTGTCACTATCTCATACAGTGAATTGTAAGACATGCACTAGTGTAGATCTGTCTTCTCCAGTATACTCTATTGATTGTAAAAGACATAATATAATGCCCACAGCAGTGCTCAAGAGTATACTGGAGAATATTGTTATTTGACTAACAGCACTGTTCTAAATGAAAATATATTTTCATTGAAATATTCTCAAAATTAAGTATTCATATGTGTTATTATAAAAATAAACTGCATTAAGGTTTTAAAATCTTGCAATAAAACTCTCTGTGCAGGTAGCTTTCATTAGCAGTGGGGCAATCAGTCATGCAGTCAACCTGCTTGTTTGACTTTATTTGACTGTGCTGCCCTCTAGTGTTTAATTGTGTGAATAACATCGCATTAATGATCTCCCTCTCAACACTGCTTTTCAATGCGAAGTCTTTAAATTGAATATTTACGTATAGTACATAAGTTGATTTAAAATTAAAATTAAAATTTAAAGCTTCAGAAAAGTTTAAACTCCCCTAATGAGACTGTTAGATTGCATTAGAGGAGCTGAAGCAGCATAAACCTGTAGTTGAACCTGTTTTTTATTCTTTTTTCTCTCTATCCACATGCATAGAGAGATTCTCTCTGCTCCTCGACCTGATGCCTTACTCATTAACAAAGACCTTCAGGTATTTTAAAATCTTGGAAGAATCACCCAAACACTGTAAATGCATAAATGAGACAGAGCATAATATATTATGTCTTAAAAAATATATTTTTTGTACATACAGAATATTAACATTTCAAAGAGTAGTTTCGGCAAGGAGATAATAATATACATAATATTAAACAGACAATACATAACTGTCTACTGTTCAAAAAAGTATTGTGTATTCTCAGGTGTCTAAGAACACACAAAGAAAATATTGTTTTAATTTTTTTCTTTAAACTTCAAGGTGACACACTTAATAATGCCCCTTTCTGGACACTGGTCATTTACAAAGCACAGTAATTAAATACATGGGAATTAAAACTTTATTGTCAAGTTTGTCTCTGATTACCCAAAACTAATAATGAACTTCACAAATGTACAATTCCCACACTGACCTTAACATTTCAATGACAACATTCCATGTCAATTTATGTCAGCATGGAAAAAGAAAATATTTAATATATAAAGCTGAAGTTACTTTTTTCTTTTTAGGTTAAATACTTCAATGTACTGTAAACAGTGGTTAAAGCCTCTGTTTATAGGCTCTCATTTGAGAGCCTATAAACCCACCTCGGTCACACCTCAGTCTCTGGTAGTGTTGCCAACAACATCTTTATGAAGTTCTTTATGGTTAGTCACTGTGGAATTGAATTTCTAACCACTGGCTGGCAAGTCTGATGGAATTAAGAAGTGTGTGGCTCTCACACAGAACTTTCTAAGGAATCAGGAACCCCAGGAGGTCCTGTATGTTGGTCCTGAGGCATCTCGGAGGTTGTTGGAATAGGCTGTGGGTAGTCATGGATGTGATATTGACTATAAGACACGGAGTTTGATCTTGCTGTTGGGTGGATAACATGGTGGACCTCTGGCCTGGTATACTGGTTATACTCCGGAACTGCAGACATGTCAGTATTAAGAGGGAGAGCTGGAATCGGCAGGAAGTTCTCAGTGTCATCGCCACCAGTAAGGTAGCCCATGTCAAAAATTTCTGGAGCAGTGTGCATGAAGGAGGGTATCTGCACCAATTCATATTGGAGAAAACATTGGATCCCAGGAGAACAGATATACTGAAGGCAATCTGAGGTATCCCAGTGATAGCCTGTTTGAGTTTAAAACCAGACAATTTGACTCATTTATTAAACATCACAAAGAACTCAATATACTGTACATGAACATATAGTTTGAAAGGGGAAAAAACATAGTCACTATAATGTTTATACACTACTGTTCAAAAGTCTCAGGTCAGTAAGATTTTTAAAATGTTTTTGAAAAAATCTCTTAAGCTCACCAAAGCTGCATTTAATTGACTAAAAATAAATAGATCAAATTGTAAAACAGTAATATTTTGAAATCATCATAATATACATTCAAAATATATAAAAATGTAATTTATTTAGGTGATGCAAAGCTGATTTTTCAGCATAATTACTCCAGTCGTCAGTGTCACATGATCCTTTCAGACATCATTCTAATTTGTTGATTTTCTGCTGAAGAAACATTTATTATTATCAATGTTGTAATCACCATTGTGTTGTTTCCGTATTTTTTTTTTCAAGATTTTTTGATGAATAGAAAGAAATATGTTTTGAAACATGATATAATATATTTTATATAATTTTATGCAGTATTGCTGAATATTTTTTTTATTATTATTATTTCTTAATAAAAAATCCTACTGACTACTGAATGGTTGTGTATATTGTCTCATCATCCACATTCTCACAGCTACAAGCAGCACATTTCAGTAAAGCTCACATGTATCTCAAGCCTACGGCATGCTTTGATAGTTCTGAGGCTCATTGATCTTGGACATGTGAAAGATCTGAGCATGCTGGTTTGAAAGCACTTGTTATAGCTCCTCAAGAGTTAAAGAAGATTATACATCAAAGTGCCCCTGAGATCGATTCTGGTGCACCTTGTTGTAGCTGAAGAGCCTATCAAATTCACACAGTTGTTCAGTGTAACCCAGCTTGCTTAACCAATGGAGCATGCAAGAAGGGTCTGATAAATAACAACAAAACACAGGAGAAAAATAAATAAATCAAATGGGATTCTAAAGGTACCCAAGCTCACGAGAATCATTTGTGGACAAGTCAAGGGAGAAGAATAGGGCATTTTTACATTTTGAGAGTTTTATATATACATTTAAAATAGCAAACTTAATCTTTAAATTTCCATGTGATTAGTTTGGTCAGTCCTGGACGTTGAGAAAATGAACAATCAGCTACATGCTGCCATGCAGAAAATGAGTTAAAGTAGCATGCTGAGATGTAACAACATGACATGAGATGAACTTTGTATACCTTTTTCTCACCATGTCAAACTATGTTTTGACAGGGCATTTCACTTTGAAGGCTTGTAAAAGTAAAAAGTAATGCTTTTTTAAGATAAAACTTTACAAAAGACGCTATAGCAGAAGATATACTGTACTTGCCCTCAGGCTATCCGAGATGTTTATGTGTTTGTTCTTCATCAGAACAGAT
Source organism: allo-octoploid hybrid of Carassius auratus x Cyprinus carpio (assembly GCA_024542945.1). Taxonomy (NCBI): domain Eukaryota; kingdom Metazoa; phylum Chordata; class Actinopteri; order Cypriniformes; species allo-octoploid hybrid of Carassius auratus x Cyprinus carpio. Next base: position 4,734,330 of record CM045040.1, read on the forward strand.
TTGGAGAAATGAAGCATTACATCATTTGATCACCAATGGATCCTCTGCAGTGAATGGGTGCCGTCAGAATGAGAGTCCAAACAACTGATAAAAACATCACAATAATCCACAAGTAATCCACACAACTCCAGTCCATCAGTTAATGTTTTGTGAAGTGAAAAACTGCATGTTTGTAAGAAACAAGGCATTTTTAACATCATACTATTGCTTCCATCTAAAATACGAGTCCGTAATCCATAATATATTGCTTTCTCCAATGAAAAAGTATATCTCCTATTTTTCTCTCACATCAAAATCCACTGATATATTTGTTTGGAACTCTTTAGGACTGTTTTCTCTGGTAAATGGTGTATAAATGTTTTTTTTTTCTCTCCTGATTCAGACGCATTGACTTTTTCAGTGGAGAAAGCAATATTATGCAGTCATGATGTGGATAATTGTGAGGTTTTTATCAGCTGTTTGGACTCTCATTCTGACGCTACCCATTCACTGCAGAGTATCCATTGGTCAGCAAGTGATTTAATGATAAATTCTTCGTATTTGTATGCTGATTTGTTTTAATCCAATGGACTACAATGTCTATCATGGCTCTCTGAAAGACATGATTCTGATTGATCAGTTGCATCATACAGTGCTTAAATATGTAAGTATGTCTTTTTACATAATCTGACTGAATTCAGTTCAAATCAGTATTTCATGTTTATTTACTTATTTTTCATTAGCCATGTGATTATAGCAGCATAATTGAAAGTAACCGTTTGTATCACAGTCCTGATCAACCTGTATGGCTTTATTTTGCTACAAAACCTACGTGTTTGGCTTGTTAAGACCTACACTTAACATGGCTTGTGTTATGCACTGTGGCTCCATTTTCTACCACACAGGAGAGAAATAGCAATGACAACAGTTAGTTCAGTGCAAAAGCACAGGCGGTTTTCACTGTGTGTATCACTCTGCTTGTCTGTGCTTGTGTGGACCAGACAGACAGTCAGTCTGTGTGTTAGTCGAGGTGATTTTTTTTTCAGTGATTCTATCTACAGGTTACACAAGGTAGCAAAGTCATTATGAGGGAGTCATTGAATCATTTCCTCGACCAATTTGTAAAAAATAATGCTGGAATGAAACACCCCTACTGCATTGCTCAGTTGTGTCTGTGTGGAGCTATTTATGTTGTCTGAGCAAAAACATGCAAAGTAACTAGCAATGCTGTGGCTAAAATGTTTGCCAAAGGGCAAGTCATTTATTTTTCATTGGCTCAAGTTAAAAAATATAGATGTGAATCATTACCCTAATTTTTTTTAATTTGATGAATGAAACACTTTTTTTCAGTGGAGTATATATTATTTTAAAGGAAGTGAGTTTCTCCTACAGTCTTTCCAACACTCTTCCAAAGGACAAGTGCTGTCATCTGTGCCTTTCTCTTTTTTAGGACTTGGTCTGGGCTAGATATGGTGCGTTCTCATGTATTTTTCATCAGAAGAGACTGATGTGACGCTTCCACATGGTGGTATGGCATGGAGTTAACTTGATAAATTCAAGGTGATGTTTTTGCTGTTGTTGTTTTTCATTGACTGTGTAAGTGACTCATCTATTCTCACCAGTTGTCAGGGACACTTGTTAGGCAGTTTAAGTGAACAAATATTATCTTTTGAAGTTCTGCCTCTCATGAAGAATTTTGTACAAATAATACAGAAGTTGAGACACTGTAGTAGACATCTCTGACATTAGCTAGTGTATTTGTGAATCATTATATAATACAAAATTAACATTTTTAAACATATTAATATGAAATAGATTTTGTATGGTTAAAACTTCTCATACTAATGAATACTGAAAGTACATTAATTACTTAATGCTTATTAAAATTGTTGCCCCATGGATATATGATAGCTAAATCGGTTTATTTTTCAAATGAGTTACTTCACGAGGCTAATGCGATTCAGTGTAAAAATAGCCAGCATTTCTCACTTCACGTTTGACGTGAAACATGATGATAAAATTACAGCTAATGTGGAATTTCTTACAGTTGATCGCACTTTCACTGTTTACAGGAACATGCAAAAGATTATCTTTCAGTCCAGTGAAAGCTTTTCATGACCATTATTCCCATGCTACAATCCATGCATGCAGGCCTTTCATCCAAGGTGAAGGAGCCAATAAATAATGAAGACACATCATTGCTACACTCTTTCCAAACAATAGTATGCAACACCTAAATTCACTCAAAGATTTTTGTGAACTTCTGCCACTTCATACAAAAAATATACGCTAGATATTTTTATGCCCACAGACAGTGATTCATTCAATTTATTGCATGCTCCATTTCCACTGTGCATTGTCCTTTTTTTTTTTTTTTTGTACTTCTTTTCTTTCTAACTTCAGAGGAAGCAGAAAAAAATAACAGCCCTGATCAGAAGCTTTGTTGTAGAGAAGCCTTTGAACTCTGGGGACTAACTGCACAAATGCAAATGAACAAATATCTATGGTCATCAGAAGTGAAATAGTTTTTCTAATGATGCATCAAGATGTTGTTTTGAGAGTTCTAATGGCAAGGGAAGGAAACTGTCTATTGTCAAGTGGCGTTATCACACCATCTTTTAGGGAGTTGATTTTTTTTTTCATTCCAAAGAGCTGCTTGATGGCCGCATGATATTTTTATTTGTTTATGGATCTAGTATTAAAGTGATAATCTATTCTAGAGCAATTAATCATGCATTAATCACTTCCGCATGGGATGGACAATGAGACTGGGAATCTCTTCACTCTAGTGCTTTATTTAAATGATTTTTCATATCTCTGTGAACAAAACAGCTGAATAATCATAACATGTGGTGCCTCTCCATTTGGGTCTGAAATACTCAATCAATCTCTAATGATTGCTTTACTTCATATAATGTGAAACTTTTAAGTTTAAAAGTCATTCCAAGTAATAATTTCAAGTACTTCTATAGACCTATTTGGACGGGTCTAGTTTTCTGAACAAAGTATTTAAGCTCTTAGAATTTTATAGAAGTGGCTTTTTGTAACAAACTCATGTAACTGAGCAGATAAATCTATACATGTGTCTTTCCTGATTTTGATACTAAAATGGCAAGTCTTAGACATTTTTCATGATTTGACTCTCCTTAATTTTATTAAATGATATTACTTTTCTCATCGGATGACATCAATATTAAAAGCTGAATGATTAGTTCGCAAATGTTAGATCAGGTTAGTATAGAAGTCTGTTTGTGCCACAGGATAAAAAAAAATTAAAAAAGGTTATTGTGGTTTTTTTATCACACAATTCAGACATTTTCTCTTTATGAAAACTTTGTCTCACAGTTCAGATTTATTTATCGGAATTCTCAGAATTGCTAAATAAAAAGGCAGAATTGCTAGATATAAACTCAGAATTGCAAGAAAAAAGTGTAGAATAAACTCAAAATTGTTGGGGAAAAAACAATTGTGAGATAAAAAGTTGCAATACCTCTATTTTTTTAATTCTGTGAAAAAAAATCAGAATTATATAAACTAAGAATTTGAAGAAAAACGTTTACATCTCAGAATTCCAGGAAAAATTCCTAACTGTGAAATAAAAAGTCAACAACAACAAAAAAAATTCTGCAGTGGAAACAGGCTTCTATAGGGAGACCATTTGAATCTGCAAAGTACTGTACGTGTGTTAAACAGGAATTTCTCTAACCTCTTCCATAAAACTAGTACCGTCTACATTGGACTTTAGCATGCAGGCCACATCTTACCTAATTTGAAGTTCAAAATTAAATTTTTAAGAACACACAAGAGGATCCGTTTACATTTGGATGTTCTGCACACCCCTCCTTTATCTAGGGCCACTTCACCTCTGTGTTCATGTGACTGAATTAATGAAGTTTCAGGGTTATATTGGCACGCTGACATAATCTGTAGTCACATAATGTCGAATAAAGCCAAAAACAATTACATGCATAAATAACTCGTAATGAATTATAACTCAAAATAATTTCATTACTCCCCTCCTTTTTTTTTTATACAATTTCACACTTAATGGTGCGGTATTGAATGATAACAATGGCACACATCAAATCCAATGTCTTTCTTTTCTCAATGTAACTATTATCATTATTATTAGCCAATTACTACAGTGCCTGTTTTCTAATTCATAACAGCTAAGCTATTAATGGCCTCACCAGCTGTTCTGTTATTTCACTGTAATCTAAAACTAAAGTAATCCATTTTTTCATGATTTCTTTTGTCATCTAGAACTGTCTGCTAATTAGGAAGGCCCTTATTCATTACCCGGAGCCATGTGCATTTTCGTCAAAGCCGTTCCCATGTATTTTCTCACCCCTCCATTCCATATATAGAGGTTCTCCTGTGGAACCTTTCAGTAGTTATTGCCCCTTGAAATACAATATACCTAAATACCTCCTAACTTTAGTAACTGTCTGTGGAACCTCCAGACAATGACAGATGAAAGCTTCCCTACCAGAACAACCGAAGGAGCTACCTGAGGTGCGCTTTCCACCCTGCACTGATAGACACGTTCATTAAGTCTCTGTCCATACATCTTTAGTCACTGGAGGACAATGACAAAGAACCAAACTGATACAATATTGTCCTTTCTATTTCTGTGCCAGCCACAGAAACGACATACGTAGCCACTCATTAAGCCACAAACTAACTAATATCCGTGTAATGTCTTAAAAATAGTTAACTGTTCACACTTTCACTGTTTTGAAGCATTGCGATTCATTATATGTTCTGGCTTATCTTGTGTTAAAGAGGCTGCAGTTTAATCATTGTTTCTGTGCACATGGCCAGCAGTCAGGACCAAGGACACCGATAAGGTTAATAACAAACTTGATGTGCTATTAGTGTTGTATTTTCTGACAGAGCCTAATAGAAAATGAGTAGCTTCATTTATCTGAAATCATGTTGGTAATTAGGCTCTTCATGACTGTGAATATCTGTGGTGCAATATGTTCCAAATGTTCAATTGTGCAGGTCTCTGATGCAATTAATGAGTTTGTTATAAGTGCATCACTCAGAAGCAATTACAACATGGCAAGTTGAGATTCACGTCTGAAAATGTGTTTTTACCTTACACAGTCTATGGTTTTTACACTCAGAAGGCTTTGTGTTATTATTTTCATCCTTTTTCGGCCTTAGGTTTCGTTATGTTGATGTTTTTTTTTTTTTTTAACTCTTCTTACATTTTCTGTCTTTCTTTCTTTTCTTCTTAAATTTTGTCTTCAAGAAAAAAATCTAAATACTCTGATTTTGATTTAATACTCATATTTTCTAATATATTTCTAGCCTTTCTCTGCAGCATCCCTTTCATGGAATTGAAGTCAAAATTGACCTCATTTACTTATCCATAATGCATCTGTGTGTGTGTGTGTGTGTGTGTGTGTGTGTGTGTGTGTGTGTTATTTTGGGAAAAAATATATTTGAAATATGATTAAAATGGACATTGCTCTGCCTCTGAAATGACTTTCATTATTATCAACCCCTTCCCTCTAACCATCATTCATACAGACCCTTTTTTCACAATATAATTAAGCTTCATTGATAATAACGGGAGTTTTTAAGTCATGATAATATTCTTTGATAATACAGTTTAAAACTAAATGTTATTGCTTGTTTTCTATCATTTATTCGATGTTTGAATAACCGTGGAAATGAAAACATTATAATTAGTCATATTGTGTATTAAAGTATTTTGTGACATGACACTTATGGAAGCCCGTTGAATTATATACGTATAGCCTATATATGCATGTATAATGCGACTTTTTATCTCGCAATTCTGACTTTTTTTCTCAGAATTGTGTGATAATAACTTGTAATTGTCAGAATCGGACTTTATAACTCGTAATTGTGCATTTGTATCTCACAATTCTGAGAAAAGAAGTCAGAACTGTGAAGGGGAAAATAGTCTGAAGTGTCAAATTCCACCTCATTTCTTCCTTTCCCTCAGAGACACTGTGGAGGCAAAAATGGTGTGTCAACCTGAGACTGTGTGACATTTGACAGATGCTTAACGATGCTTGGATTACCACCTCAGCAACTAGCAATATCACCCGTCCCTGTAGCACTGCCTATAGTTAACTCATTAATGTGACATGACATTGTTCCAATAAACTGCATCTAATTCCTGTCTGTAGCTGCTCTAAGCCTCAAAACAACTTCTGAGCTTGCAAAAGCTTTTCTACTTTAACTGGATTTAGATCCAACAAGTCCAGGTGGTTGACCTTCTGATCCGCTTAGAGTTCCCAGGCCCTGGATTAGCGTTGAAGAAGATTTGTGTTTAGTCAACATTTGTAAGGAAGAAGAATTTGTTGATATTTTATTTTATTTAAATGTTTACATTTTGGGGGGAGTGGGGGGAGCGGACCGAAAGGGCACTTTAGGTACACCACCCCTAATCCTCTCTTGTGCATGCCACTATTTCACAGTTTAAATATTTATTTATTTAGTCTCACAGTTTCATTTTTCTTTTTACTCTGAGACAGACACAGGTTTCACACCTTGTTACATGGTCCAAATAATTTCCACAAAGCATTTAATTCTTATTATAGGCATAAGAACATTTGTGATTATGTGTAATCATGCATAACTTTTGAAAAATATGCAGTTTAATTTTGAATGTCAGCACTAAGAATTCAACTTGAAAGTTTTCACTTTGCAATATGGGAACATTTCATAATGTCAGAAAAACATTCGAGGCCCAGGAGACTTTTGAGTCAAATGAAAATACTCCAGTGCTACAGAGCCATTAGCGTTCATGCTTCCGTTTGTGTGTGATTTATTGCCTTGCAACAGATGCTTGAATCATTTTCAGCTTTGACAATGAACCAGTTTACAACTACAAACACTTCAACTGTAGAGAAATCATCAGTCATGTTACTTTTGGACAAGTCTTTATATGGTTTCATGAAGCATAATGCGAAAAACGATGTTATTTGTAATACAGGTTGCTGTAATATACTTCATTTCAGGTAAACAAGGTTAGATAAAATTGTTAATGGTATCAAACAGGCCTGCATGTACATAACCACAGCACACTGATGCACAGTATATCAAACACAAGTTACGACACACTAGCTATATCGTCAATGACAGATGTATGCTACAATATCTGTTCACTGTGCAGTCAGATATGATATACTGTATTCGTTTAACATGCAGCCTACATTGTGTTGGTAAAGCAACGTCCTCTGAAAGCTGAGCATAATGGATGCTTTTGTGCTCGTTTTGCTAGTTTTACCTTCAGAAGTCATACGGTATATTTCAGTGCATGCACAGGGTCACCTTTCATTAATGCTAAGTGACAAGGTGATTATAATGGCCACATATATAGAGCTAATGTAACACAAGAAGACAAAGCAGCACAGACAGCTTCCCTTTGTTAGACATGCTGTAATCTGTCAGAGAGTGACAAACCTCCTCAAGGCATGACATTATAACTTTACCCTTGAACCACAGACACATGCTCAGACGTTTCTTTCAGACGTTTGCGTATGAGGTGTTACTGATTTAAAGAGACAAAGTATTAAATGGTATTAAATGTTTTGGTCTGAGAAATAATCACTCAATTTATCATCATTCTCTACTAGTCAGACAAAAAAAAAATAATAATAATAATAAATAAAATAAAAAACTTTTTAAAATCATTATTGCTTCTTCTTTTCTCAGTTTAATACAACTTTACACCTTTAGGTAAGCAATTCATAGTCTGATTCCTCTGTGGCACAACAACATCACATTTTAGCATTTTCAGTTTATATTCCCTGTATCCTGCCAGCGTGCTCTGAGGGCTGTTAACCAATCTGCTTTAGCCAAAGTTGAGACTGTGTTTTTGTGGACCCCCTTTTGGTGGATTAGTAATGCTGTTTTTCTGTAATGGAAACTGAGGCTGGTGCTAGCGTGGTCAGTTTGGTGAGATTGGATAAGTTTTGCTGAACAAGCTGATCTGTCACTTTGAGAAAACACTTTTTCTTGGCTTGAGAAATTAAGGCAGCCAGTGGTAAGAACCTCATCATTTCCCGAGATGGGAGAAGAGGTGGGTCAGTGCAAATCAATTAAAGAGGTACAGAAATGTTTTTGTGTGGTGATGGTGATACAGACTTGAGATGGCAATGCAAAAGTCCCATGCTAAGGTTACTTTTATTCTTATAAATTTGAATTTGAATTTGAAATGCTTTTTATTCTTCCCTGGATTTCCTCTGTTTATTGGCTTTGAAAATAAACAGCAAATCATTTAATTTGATTGTTTGTCCTTATATTAAATCCTCATATTGCTGATAAAGTGAGTTGCTAAATTTAGTAAATAATTTTGTCTGCTTGAATATTTTATTGAAATGTTACTTGAACAGTTTTTTTTTTTTGATCTAATCAGGATTATACTGCCTCCTGCTGGATATACTGAATCATTTCATCTGAAGTGAATTATCCTAGTTTGTTTAGCGCCCTCCTCTTTCTTTCTTTTTCTTTCTTTCTTTCTTATGTCACCTGCCAAATCAATTAAAAAATAATTAGCAACAAGTGAATCCTTCCTGTAATTTACAGTGGGTATAGAAAATAATCATCCCCTTTAAAATAATCACATTTTGTTGCTTTGCAGCTTGAAATGAAGACAGATACAGGTTTTGTTTTATCCAGCTGTATTTACTCAGTGCAACTTACAACATCCAAGTGAAAGATGCAACACCGAGATGTCAGAAAAAAATAAAAAACAGAATCACTGAATTGTAAAAAGGGTCAACCCTCTCCTAAAAATGACTTGTAAACTCAATCAGGTGTAGCTAATCACCTTCTCAATGGCACACCAAGCCATTTGACTTTCAACTGTGATCAGCTGTGCTCATTTTGATTATCTCAGCATGAAAAGAGCATTTCAGTCCTTCCTAGTGCAACTGAACCACACGGTCATCTACAGGTGGCAAGACACTGTCAGAAGATCTCTGGGATATATTTGTGGACAGGCACAAGTCACGAGATGGATACAAAACATTTTAAAGGCTTTATCAATGCCTAGAAGCACAGTGAAGTATATTATTAAGAAGTGGAAGGTATATGGTACAACACTGTCTCCAACTTCACTTCAGGCTGCAAAGCAACAAAATACGACTATTTTAAAGAGACATTTACTGTACATGTCTTAAAACATTGGATAAAGTATCATTTAACCACATGTATTACTCTAACTATTAACATGAAAAATGAGAACCATTTCATTTTAACTTTCTCTTTCTAAAAAAAAAAAAAAAAAAAGTCTTAAAGTTCTTTATTTCGGTCCTGTTTCTGTTTTCCCTTTCAATACCAGTGCTGACTAGCTTAAAAAAATAAAAAATAAATCACAGCTGTGAAAAGAGGAAGACTTTATTTATTTTGACCTAATCTGTAACCAGGTGTATGAAAACCCATTTCCGCTGCATATGGGAAAAAAATCATGCAAAGTCGTTTTTAAGATAAAGTCTATATTATTTCACAGAAAAGTAGAAATTATGATGTTCTAATTATGACAGCAGCCCAAATATGAGACAAAATATGTTTTTTCCTTTTCTTTTCAACAGCAGAAAATACTCGTGATAATTTTTTCACTTGTGGTATTGGCTGATAAACCGGTGTCGTGAGAGCTCACTCACTCGAGATTCACTCTCTGCTCACGCTTGATGCACAGCTGACAAATCAGAACATTGAACGAATGAACTTAAACTTCCTCGTTTAAGTGCCGGGAGAAGCTCAAGCTGCAGACTGACGGGGGGTTAGCTTGGCTGTTCGTTGTTTGGGTGTAGCCATAAACATGCACAACCAAACGAATCCAGTTAAACAATAGTTAATGCATGCAACTGTAATGTTAATTAATATTTAGAAGAAAATAAAACGTATTTTAAACTTTCTTTAAAAATTATACACACATCCGCTGTATCTGTGCACCCCTTGCATTATGGTACGTTCCGTCGCGAGGCTTATTTCCTGCACCGTCTTCCGCAGGGAATGACTGAACCTTTAGAAACCTTCGCGGAAAGACAATGAAGCCAACATCAGTTCATGACATTTTCATTATATCTTTATTTCTTTCCTCACATCTTGTTCGAGGGGTAAGAATAAATCCGACTTCTGCACCAGAGTGATCTATAGGCTACTTGATTATGAAGTTTATAACGCTGTTTTGAGTTGTTTCACTTTGTACTGCTTTACTCAATACTGCCTTTATTTGCAGCTGGAGGATTGCAGAAGTGGAATGTATCCGCCTAAAGGACCAACGTACGGCCGTTACTCTCTTTAAATATCCAGTTAGATGTGCTTCTACACTTCACATGCTCTGTGGAACTAATTGGTTGATTTTTATAACCGGTTCATCTTCTCTTGTGGTTTATCTAGGTTTAAAGGTAATGTGACCTGGTACACTGTTAATCTTGATTTACCTCCTAGTGAGAGATGGACGCAGGTGATCAAAGATAAAAACACAGAGGTAGCGGTCTCTTTATTAATGCATTGCCTGTTAGGACTTAGACCTTGGCCTCTGCTGTGTATTTGCATGTCAACGTTAGTGTTTTAATTAATGATTCTCTGCTGTTACAGTGGGTTTAGAAAAGAATCAGCCCCCTTTAAAACAATCACGTTTTGTTGCTTTGCAGCCTGAAACGAAGACAGACACAGTTTGTTTTATCCAGCTGAATTTACTCAGTGCAACGTATAACATCCAGGTGATAGATGCAATACCAAGATGTCAGAAAAACAAATAAAAAAACAGAATCACTGTGTTGAAAAGAGGATCACCCGTTTGTGTCAGTATTTTGTTGAACCACCTTTTGCTTTAATTACAGCCTTTAGTCTGTTGGGATATGTCTCTACTGAATTTGTACATCTAGATTTTGCAATAGTTATATATTGCAGAACTGCTCAAGTTCATGATGACAGTTTGTGGACTGCAGTCTTCAAGTCATTCCACAGATTTTCAGAGGAGTTTTAAGTCTGGGCTCTGATGAGGCCATGCAAGGACATTCACAGTTTTCTCCTTCAATCACTGTGTGCTCAGTTTTGCTGTATGCTTTTGGGTCATTGTTAAACCTTCTTCCCATTGACAACTTTCTGGCAGAGGCCAGCAGATTTTCCTCAAGAATTTTACAGCATTTTGCCCTGTCTATTTTTCCTTCTGTCCTGAAAAGTGCTCCAGTGCCTGCTGCAGAGAAACACCCCATAACAGGATATCACCACCGCCATGCTTTACTGTAGGAATGCTATTATTTAGAAGTTGAGCTGTACTGGATTTCTGCCAGACATTGTTTGGTGTTGAGGTCAAATAATTCAAGATTAGTCTCATCTGCCTCAGAACCTTCAAAGTGTGTTTTGGCAAAGCTCAGTCGTGACAGCATGTGGCCTTTCTTGACGAGTGGCTTTTTTTTCTTGCAACCCTCCCATACAAGCCACATTTGTGGAGAATAGGATGTTGTTACATGCACACAATTATCGCTCTTTGTCATAAATTCCTACACCTGCTTCAGAGCTGCTGTAGGCCTCTTGATCGTTTCCCTACCGGCTCTTTCATCCAGTTTGGAGCGACGTCCTGATCCAGGGAGTGTCTGTGTTGTACCAAATACCTTCCACTTCTTAATAATATACTTCACTGTGCTTCTAGGCATTGATAAAGCCTTTGAAATGGTTTTGTATCCATCTCCTCACTTGCCTGTCCACAACTTTTTCCTGGAGATCTTTTGACAGTGTCTCACCACCCGTAGATGATTGTGTGCTTCAGTTGCACTAGCAAGGACTGAATGCTCCAGGAAAGCTCTTTTCATGCTGAGATAATCAAAATGAGCACAGCTGATCACAGTTGAAAGTCAAATGGCTTGGTGTGCCATTGAGAAGGTGATTAGCTACACCTGATTGAGTTTACAAGTCATTTTTAGGAGAGGGTTGACCCTCTTTCCAATTCAGTGAATCTGTTTTTTTTTCTTTCTGACATCTTGGTGTTGCATCTTTTTTAAATACAGCTGGATAAAACAAAAACTGTGTCTGTCTTCATTTCAGGCTGCAAAGCATCAAAATGTGATCATTTTAAAGGGGGGTGATTTGTTTTCTATACCCACTGTATTTCTGGAGGATGCTTTAATAATGTGTCTGTCTCTTTATGATACACAAGAAGGCTGTGATTGTTTTTACATTAATCATGTTGCTTTACAGTTGATCACAATGGTACGAACAATAAAAGACATGGCCAAGGGCTTTTTCAATGGAAAACTTGTTAATTTAGTGGACGAGGAGCTGGTAAGTAATTAAATGTATGAATAAACTTGGACATCTTAAAAATGCATTTTGAATATTTTGATATTATATATTTTGATGTGTTACTTTTTATTTTGCTATGATTTATTTTCTCAATGTTTTATAGCCTTTGATTTTGGATACACTTCCACAACCTTTTAATGAAGAAATTAAGGGAATAGCGGCAGTTTCTGGCATCCCTCTGGGTCAGATTTTTCCCTTTTGATTATTTTTATTTTATTTGTTGTATAATAATTGTGGAAAATTTAAGCAATCTAATCAAATTAATGCTCAAACAATACAATAACACAAAAAAGGTGCTATACATCAATACAAAGTTACTCCTTAATTATCCACATTTCTTTAAAAAGGTATTATAAATTTAACCTATCAATTTTATATATATTTTTTTATTTATTTATGTGTCCCTCTAGGTGAAATTACGCTGTTTAATATCTTTTATGAGGTTTTCACTGTTTGCACATCAGTTGTTGCAGAAGACTTTAATGGTGAGAATATATAAATAAGTTCACATAATGTTTTAAATCAAGTTTAATTTTAATAAACTTTCTAGGTGTTTTATTGCATAATTTCTTTTTTTCTTCTTCTTTGTCTTCTAGGAAATATTTACCATGCCCGGAATTTGGACTTTGGACTGTTTATGGGGTAGGATTTTTTTTTTTTTTTGGGACAAATATTTAAGAACACATAGAACTGACTGCAGCATGCATACTCATTTTATATCATGTCATATGAATTATGTGTTTTTCATAAAGGTGGGATCGACATAATAAAACATGGACTTTAACAGAGAAGCTTAAGCCTCTTGTGGTGAATGTCAATTTCCAAAGAGGGAACAAAACCGTCTTTAAATCAACAAACTTTGCTGGATATGTTGGCATACTTACTGGAATTAGACCTGTAAGTGAATACGCAAACACACACACACACACAAAAAAAAGAGTATTCTTTTTGTTTAAATTTAAAACTAGTAATTGTTTTACTTGTTTAGGGTGAATTCAGTCTAACAGTGAATGAGCGTTTCAGCGTTGATGGGGGTTATGTAGGTATAGTATTGTTTTTTTTTTTTTTTTTTTTTTTAAAGATTATGACAAATGAAGTGTGAGTGACAGGTATATGAACAGTTGTTGGAATGTTTAAATTTTGTAAAAAAAAACTACACAACACTACGTATATATTTCTTCTAAACATAGCTACAAATCATAGGTGCAACTAGATGTTCTTGATGGTTGACTGGTTAGATAACATCATAAATTCTTACAGGGATTCTGGAATGGATTCTTGGCTGGAGAGATGGAATGTGGATGGGTTTTCTCACTCGGAAAGTTTTGGAAAATGCTACCAGGTAAAAACAACAACACACTAGCATAACATGAAAGTGCAAATGCCTTCATCAGAACAAGTAGTAACCTACACACTCTGAAAATGCATTTTTAGTATTTAAACTTGCTATTTAAACTTTTTTTTTTTTAACTTGCAGTTATGAGGATGCCAAAAACCAGCTCTCTCAGACTGAACTGCTTGCACCAGCTTACTTCATCTTGGGTGGTAACGGAACGGGCCAGGGTTGTGTGATAACCAGGACGAGAATAAACACATTAGACATCTGGGAGTGAGTAAATCATATCACACAGAAGTATTACATTTCTGTCTGCAATGTTTTAAAATGCCCTAAACTTTGTTGATTGTTGATGATGTTAAAGACTTGATATGAAACTTGGGAGATGGTACGTCCTGGAAACAAACTATGATCACTGGGAAAAGCCTATGATATTTGATGACCGTAGAACTCCGGCAATGAAGTGCATGAATCAAGTCACACAAGCGGTATGTTGTATTATGTTTTAGAAATAAAACTGCTTTGTAGTAGTAATTTAGAGAGTAGTTTTGAAGTGCTTTTAAAAGAATGAGCATAATTAATAACTAATTGTTCATGAAGACATGTTTTATAGTAGATGATAAAATTTTATTTTCCACAGAACATTTCTCTGGCATCAATATATGATGTTCTGTCAACAAAACCAGTTCTTAATAAGGTAAGTCTTCCTTTCAGTTGAATTAATATCAGCCTCAAACTTATTTCACTTTATTTTAGTTTATTTTATATATTTTTTTCTTTCTTTCTTTAGCTATATTTGAGACAAAGAGAGAGAAATAGTGTTTGATCACATTTCTGCATCTAGCCAAATGTCATAAGAAGGGATAATGAAGCCATCTACTCTCCTGTTTTTGCAGTTGACAACCTACACGTCGCTGATGGATGTGTCAGCTGGAACTCTGGAGTCCTATATCAGAGATTGTCCAAATCCGTGTACACCCTGGTGATCTGCCATCAAATCTGAATCAAGGGCCAGTGTATAAGAAAAGGAGCTTGTTAAAAATCGTAATGGTTGCAATTCTACCTCTGAACTTGCGCATATCTCTTCTCATGGACAACTCTTATAACTGCTTTACCACTGAAAAGTTGTGCAATTGTGCAAAAGTATAACTGTTTGTTTTACATAAACTCTGAATGATCACATTCTAAATTGATTTTTTTTTTATGTTAGATATGTATGTCAGTAAGAAGTTCATTTCTTTGTGTTGCCTTTTTCTTTAATATTTTGATGATATAAGGAAATCTGTTTTTCTGAAATCCTTGGTAATGATGCTAAAAAAGTATTTTTGTAATTTATACTGCTGTTTTATGTGTCTCTTTTTGGGACTGTGTTGAATGTGTAAATGGAGTTACAAACAGTCATTATTTTCACAGTGCTGAATTCGTTTTTTTTTTTGTTTTTTTTTAAATTTAATATATAAAAAAGGTTTAATAAAAAAATTTTATCAACAAAGGCTAAACTGAATTTGATGTGTGTAATTTACACCTCAATTATGTAACAGATGCAGTCCAGTTACAGTGTCATTTTGAGAAGTTCTATATTTCTGCAGCTAAATGAGATGATTTATTCAGCATAGTTCAGTTTATTCCCTGAGACCCGTGATGTTATTGTCTGTCTCTTTTAATTTTGCCTATCCCAACCAGACATCGGTGGGCGGAGTTAGTGTAAATAGCTTCTGCCAACAAGGTGGACTAGTTGCACTTACTGTAAATAGACACTCCATTAATATTAACACATTCTGATTGTGTTAATGATCAACCCTTGGGGGCCCCCTCAAAATGTGGTGCCCCAGGCAATTGCCTGCCCTATTGCTACGCCTCTGCTTAATTTGAATCTAACTAGAAAACAAATTGTAGCAGGTTTTCTTTTATTTGTTGTGTATATGCACGTCTGCTGTCAGCAAGATAAATTATTCTTTTAATGGATTTACTTTTGTAATGAAACTCTCTCTCTCTCTCTCTCTCTCTCTCTGTCTCTCTCTCTTTTTCTCTCTCTCTCGGATCAGTGTGCCTCACACATGTTTTTCGCATTTTATTTTTATGGGTGTTACAAATCAGGTATTCGTACCTGTGTATCAGGCATTCTTTAATCAGGATTGTTCTATTTATTTTGTAAACAAATATTCATTTTATTTTCGATTTACAGAGCATTAATTGTATGCATCAATGTAAATTACACAGAATTCTGTCATTTTAATGTAAAAAAAAATATCTTCAAAACTTTGAGTGCAAGTAATGTTTACATTTTCTTGAACAAATTTAAGGATTGAGATCAAATGTCTCATAATTTTCATTCATTTCCAGAATATTTCCAGTCTTTTATTGACGTCTCGGTAGCTGTTTGTAGTTATCTGCACATCTGTTTTGATCCAGAGTGACTCAGCTCAAAGTAGTGCACATTCAACCACAGCAAACTTTGTCAGGCACCAGAACAGACCTCAGAAGCATCTCTACAAGTTGTCGAGATTGTAGTAGTGCAATTTTAGTGCCTAAATCGCACACATCACATCAAAGGTGTATGACCATTTATCTTTCAATACAGCATCAAATAAGTACATTTGCAATGCCAGTTTTGCTCATCATTTGGATGCTTTGTACTCTGGATTTGTCAGACTCTGTAAGTATTGTCTTAAAATTCATTTTGCTTCTTTCTTATGTGTTCAGATTACATATAGTTACAGCTAAAGGAAGATTTGTATGTTGAACTGATGGTAGTCATTCAGTGTGTTGTGTGTTTAGGCTCCTGATAAATGTGAAGATGAGATACAGCGTCTTCAGGCGGAGTTGACGAGTTTGGAACTTCGCCATACAAAGCAACAGCAACTTATTCAACGATTAATGAATCTCAACCAGATGGATGAACGTTCCCTTAAAGCAGGCTCATTTTATGACATGGGAGACAAACAGTACTTGGGTCAAGGCTCTATATTATTTTATTAAGATGTGGTATTCATTGTGTAAATGTTATACTTGTCTGATTATAGCAGCACAGTGTAGTACTAACAAAAATTAATCCACCATAAACAGACTGTGCTCAGATCTTCAAAAATGGCAGCACGCAGAGTGGATTTTACATGATTAAACCACGGCCAAGTCCAACCCAGATGAGAGTGTACTGTGATATGACAGAGGGGGGTGGATGGACAGTCTTCCAGAGACGCTCAGATGGCAGTCAGTCATTTGACAGGTAAAGAAAACTCTCTTGTTGTGAGAAGAGATGCATACTGATAAATGAATGAAACCCCTTTTTTCATTCTTAGAGATTGGAATGATTATAAAATAGGATTTGGCGACATGAAGTCTGCTAATGGAGAGTTCTGGTTAGGAAATGATAATCTGCATTATTTGGCATCTCAAGGTGAGTAAATCTATATATCTAAAATGCATACAAACTGACATATGATATGTCATGATATGCCATAATTTATATTATATTTTTAATAAAAAAAACACCTTGTTACGCAGATGATTACACCCTGAGAATCAATCTGGAAGACTTTGAGGGCAGCCACCGTTTTGCAGTGTACAAAACATTTAAAGTGGATAATGAACAGGTCTTTTTAATAATCTCTTTATATTGTGATAAATGATGTGTGGATGAATATACAGTGCCCATAATGAGCCAACAGGTGGCATGTGAAGTTTCTAATAGATCATTTCAGCAGGTTGTATAAATATGTTCTATTTTCATTAAGAACAAAAAGAAGGGGTTACACAGTATCACAATTCATAAACTTCATATGACCCAAATGGTATAATATCTGTGTGCTGTTTATTTGGTTTATGTTTTAACGATCCCATTCGTCTTCTCAGAACCATTACCAGCTCCAGTTTGGCGTATACACAGGAAACGCAGGGGACGCTCTCTCTGGCAGTTACCATCCTGAGGTTCAGTGGTGGGCCAGCCATCAAGGAATGAAGTTCAGCACACGAGACAGAGATAATGACCGCTATGATCACAGTTGTGCTCAGGAGGACAAGGGAGGCTGGTGGTTTAACAGGTTTGCACCTTAACATTAGTAATAATGACATTTATAATATGTACAAAGGCAGTTCTTCTCAAGTTCAAACAGCTGCCCTACAGCAGAGTAACCACTGGTGTAGTTCATTACATTAAATGTTTTGTATGTTGTTTCACCTGTATTCCTCTAGATGTCACTCTGCCAATCTGAATGGATTCTACCACAGAGGCCCCTACAGTGCAGTCACTGATGATGGAGTAGTGTGGTACCCCTGGCATGGCTGGTGGTACTCCCTCAAATCTGTGCAGATGAAGATCAGACCTGCCAGCTTTGAGCCTAATGATGTTTAATTCATGGATCTGATATCTAAACCATGAAACGATGAATTTGTGGATGATGACAAATGACATTGTAGTCCAGCTTAGTAGTCCAATTTTTAACTTTTTACATGTGTAGTTAAAAAGCTCTTCTCCTGCATGTAGCGCAATAAAGTTTTCAACACATCCTAGCTGCATCCTTTTGTTTTCAATCCTAGTATCTTTCATTTGAATAATTTCCTAGTTGGTAAATGAAGAACTACATTTTAAAATATATAAATAAATAAAAATTAAAGAGGAAAGGTTTACTTAAAATTAAAATTACTTAAAAAAAATGATGAACTGAAAATAGAATTTAACTGACAAAACAAAAGGTTTAACTATATATTCTGAGACGTTTTCTTTGTTTTAATCATAGCAATATCTTAGATTAATGGAGCAAATAATTAACATCCAGTGGTAAATATCGAATTCAAAGTACTACAGAAAGTGCAAACACCATCAATATCAGGGTATTTAGAAAACGAACAGAGCTGTTTTAATGTAGTAAATAAAATGTATTAGAAAAGCGTATTTTATTACATTTTATGAAATTGTGAAAATAAAAGATTTTTTTCTTAAATGTAGGCCTATAAGGGTTGAAGTTTAAGTTAAAGTCTATAATAATAAAAAAAAGTAAAAAAAAAAAAACTGACATATGAAATAGTTTTTTATAGTAAAGTTATTATTATTATTGTTATTATTATTATTATTATTAAGATAATATCTATACAGTAATTTGGGAAGTTTAATTTATTTTATTTTTTAGATTTTGTTATAATAATATGTTATCTTTAACCTAAGCTTAAATCCTATAGATATATGACCGTGAACTGTAGCGGCTCGTGCCTTTCCTGCAGTGACGTCATTAAAAGAGAGAGCGAGCTCACCTGAGCACTCACCTTTTAAGTGCACGCGCTACTGTTAACGGTAGACAAATCTGTGAGTCCCAGTTTATATCGCTTGCGGCGTGCGGGGTAAGTGCTCTATGATAACTACAGAAATTGAGACGTCGGTGTAAATGTTTACATTTTCTATAAACGCACTTTTGTACCTTACCGAATTACCAGCGTGTGGCATATTTCTACGGTTTCTCGAGTCGCGTGAATTGTCTTCAATGGCTTTTGTTAATGTTTACGCATGTTGAATGTTTATTTAGTCTGTATATTTGTTCGAGGGGGGTCTTCTGCTTTCTATCGCTTTACAACTTTGTTTACTTCACGTGTTATATATAGACCGAGCTGCCAGAGATCCCAAACAGGCCTCTGATGTTTCTGTCAGGTGCACAAGACAATTTAAAGGCGGCGAACCGATCAGGAAATAGATTGTGGCTCAGAGGGAGGTATGAGGGAGAAACATGACTCTGAAGTTTTGAACGGTAGTGCATGTCTTGCCAAAGAGTTATTTAATACGGTTATTTAATTATTGAATGAGTGTGTGCTAATACTTTTTTGTTTGAGTTCCCCTTTGCCAGTGAATTACAAACCATAGTTTATGGAATCAAAATGGTCTGAATGATTTTATCTTTTTTTATTGTCACATTGTGGCCTTTCGTTTACCAAGATTATGGATTCCTTTACTCTTGTGTTTAAATAGGGATTAAGATATAACAGATATAATACGCCTCATGCCTGCTACACAACTTTAGAAAGTCAAGGTATTGGCAAGTCTTTGTCAATACAAAGAAAGTGTTGCAGTTTTTTTTCTTCTAATTGTATGCATAACTGGATTACTTTTGTAAATAGATGTGACATTTAAATTCTTCTAACATTCTTTTATATGTTTGTTTTATCATTTTTAAATTTGTATTACCTTTGCTTAGTTTTTTCCATTAGAGGTTTTCCACTGTAGCAAATATCTTCATGGTTGACATCCAGATTTACAGTTTTTCTCCTCTTTTATCCTCTGATACCTAAATCCCTTCAAAAATGCTACTGGCTGCTTAGCAACAGAGATGGTTGCTTTTGACCTGACGTGCCCTGGCCCCTCCCCTTATTGAGGGCTTGTCTAGGATAGGGTAACCATTCACTGTCCCCTGTAAAGTTAGCCTTGGGGCTTTGCAGTGGGTTCAGTCGTGGCCAAGGCTGGAACTTGAAGAGCGCTGTACGAGTAGAGGCGTGTTTTAGTATGCAGGGACAGCCCAAAAGTGTGCTGACAGCAGCCTGGACTGTGCCACATTCCTATGAGACAAACCATTGCTGCGAGCCAGGAGTGGTGCTGAAGGAGGGACTACTGGGGCTGATGGGTATTTTGTCTTTATATATGTGCGTTCAGTGTGGTGTAGTGTTTACCACAGCACTAATAGGATTGATTCTGAGACATGGAGCTATGAGTGCTGCAGGAGCCTGAATGGGATGTGCTGAACTGACATAATGGCAATGCCTGGTAGGACTCTAGGACTTTTTTTTTTTAGTTATCTATCTATCTATCTATCTATCTATCTATCTATCTATCTATCTATCTATCTATCTATCTATCTTGAATTAAAGTTGCAATGCAATTTGATGAATACAATACATATGCATGCTTTCATTTTGTTTTTGTTCTATTTAACATTAATTGACATGCTGTGAAAAAAAAAAATATTGCTTAAGTAAGCTTATTTGCTATGCCATGTGCTATGTTATTATGCCATAAACTGATGTAGTGCCCCAGTTATGATATTTTTCCAGACTGGGCTCTTAACGATTAGGCTACTTTAACCTTCAAGAATGAATGATCTATTGTATTTCACTGCTGCTTTTTATGAGAGTTTGACGTATCAGTTTTATGTCCCTTCAAAGTTTAAATAAGAATCATTCATCAATAATTCTCCAGGCGGTAGTGAAGTATTAACAGAGGGGCTCTTGTTTCTTTAATGCCCAGCCCTTGCATGAGCAGTCGGACTGTAAATGACTAAGCACAATGTTAGTTCCCAAGGTAACCTTTCACTTGAGGAAGTAATTTTTGCACTCCTTTTTAAATCAGAATATTAGGGATAGTAATGGTTCAACAAGAGTTATGGTGAATGTGTTTTATAATTATGCTTTTATGTTAGAAAATGATAAATGCATCTCAGGAAATTAATGGGATGTGCAGCTTTGAAGTTTTAGTGCCTTGGTCCATTTGATTAACTTGAAGATTATATGGTCTGTGATTTGTGGTACTGCTATTTATTTGTATACAGTTTTGTCTGTAATCGCAGATTTACTCCATAGTTCCAAAGTTAAAGTGGCATGTTCACATGCTTTGTATGGGGTTTGTTATTTCAAAAGAAGCTAGACAGAGATCTTGTCTCTTTATCTGCATAAACTGGCCTCTTTCCTCATTGTACTTGTCAGAAGTGCATTAGAGCATGCAAGGCCTCCCCTCAGCAGAGGCTAAGTATCCCATGCTTCTTCAGCCCTTGTGGAGCAATGTAATGATGTTCATTTGAGGAGACAGAACCCAAAAAATAAATGAGAGATTCAAAGTAGTCTGGCCTTCAGAAATGTATTCATTCATTTATGAATTTTCAGGACATTGAAATCAATTTTTCTTAAATCTTGAATAAACTGTATTGGTCATCAAATTTCTTAAACTTAAGTAACATATTTTTCAAGTATTAGTGTTTGTGTTAAGTCACAGCAAGCTAAATTTGTTTGAAAAAGGCATGTCTGCTGGGGTGTAGCCATCCTATCACAAAGCTAGATCTGTCCCTAGTTCCTACTAAACACAGCAAGGTGTTTTCACTAGCACTCAGAGCTGCTTATCTAAATACACTAAATACACACGCTCCCACTGACCCCTCACCACTCTCCATCTAACCCATATTTGTCTCAAACTCACAACGTGTTACATTCAGGCCACTAGACTGCTCTGTCTCAGCAGTTACTGCTATTAAGGGTTCCTGTGTAAGGTGTAAATACAAATACAACTAATTACACCTGTTTGTCGGTTTTGTGATGTGTTAGTTAAACTACTGTTCAAAAGTTTGGTGTCATTAAGATTGTTTTTTTTTTTTTTTTTGGATAGAAATTAATACTTCATGCAAGGACATTAATCAAAAGTGGATCAGAAATGTAAAATGTTGTAAAAGATTTCGATTTCATATAAATGTAGGTTTTGAACTTTATTAATCAAAAAATCTTTAAAAAAAAGTATCATGGTTTGCACAAAGATATTAAACAGCACAACTGTTTTCAACATTGATAATCAGAAATGTTTGAGCACGAAATCAGCATATTAAAATCATTTCACAGCAATAAATTAGATTTTTATAGTAAACAAATTGTAATGATTTAACTATTACTGTTTTACTGTAGTTTTGAACAAATAGATGCAGCCATTGTGAACATGAGGCATTAAAAAAAATAAAAAATCTTACCCCAGATTGATAGTGTACAGTCAGAGTTTCAGTGATGTTTTATAAAAACACTTAAAAAAAAAATTCCGTTCCACATTAAGAAGGACTAGAGGTTGATAGCCTATGAGTAACTACGCTCTTGCATTTTTAATGGTGTTTCTCTAGGAAACATGAAGAATTATACAGGGGATCAATTTCCTCATTACTCTAAATGTAAATGGTCAGTAGATTATGTAACAACTTCTCCACAAAGAAGACGTTACTTATTTTGTAACCAGCAATACCACAGGTTTCACAAATTGTTATTGGCCAGGATGTGTGTTTGTTCAGTGAAGTATTGTATCAACAATATCTAATACCGTTCTAATTTCAGCTCCAGCACGCGTTGAGTCACCTCTGTATTCTTTATAACCTCTCACATCAGTTTAGACAATAGATTAATTGTTTAGAATTTCTGTACATTTGTTTACATTTTGTTTTCTCTCTCTCTTTCAGGAACATCCACACAATGGATTTCAATAAATAACCCAGTGCTGAAGTTCAGGAAACAACTAATATAATTCTCATAAAACAGGTGTTTCAGATAGATGTGGATTTGCTCATAACAGCTGATCCATGGAGACCACACGCAGATCCGTGAATCTTACTTTCTCCATTGAGGACAAAAATGGAAATAACATTACTTGCCCCAGTGAGCATTCCCCTGATTCACTCAGGGGCTCTAGCAGTTTGAGTTGTGGCAGTTCAGATAGTCCTCCTGATGAAGAAATGGAGGACTGTATCACTTTCCCAACAAAAGGTGAGACGTCTTCAAAGTTAGTGAAATCAAGTGGCGAAATTGCTGTAGACTTTGTCCAATCAAACACTGACAACTGGAATGAGAATATGACTCTCTTGATAGTGGACCCAAAAAATACTGAATCCAATGGCTGTGACAGAAGCTCGGAAACCTCCCCTGACTGTGGTGAGCGAGAGCTGTCTGAGGTGTACTCCTGCGAGCCATCACGTCGTGGATCCAGTGAGAACTGCTGCTCTGTGAGCTCAGGTGAGATGGTCATGAGGAGTAACAGCTTTCTTTTGCACGAGAATGATCAGCTACTGAGCATCTCACTGACTGGGGAGTCGAGAACCTCCTTGGATATATCTTCAGATCTCGGCGTGGTATCTGGCACATTACCTGATGTGTGTGAGGGCCTAACTAAGGTGCCACAAGAAGAGCCCAAGAATCAGGGCCTGGAGTGTACCTACATCCAACCAAACAATCAGACATTTCTCATAGATGAAAAGTCATTGAGCACTGAGAAACTTGAATGTGGCACACCTGTTCATTATCACAAATCCAATAAAGATGTGGCAATCTTGGCATGCAGTAATGGTGGATCCAATCACTCAACCCCATTGGAGGGAAAAACTGTGCTGCTTACTGCTTCTGATGATCTAGACATCAGTGGCAATGCTGAAACCTCAACTCCAGTGCAGTCTGTGAGTAACAAGACACTTTGCCTCCCATCTTTATCTGAGTCACCTCTGAATAAAGATGAAGGTGGTTCAGTGAGTCCAATGGCTCAAGTTATCAGTCAGAAGCAAGGCGCTGCCTCTCAAAAGCCCAAAACTCCCTTGGCATCAGCCAAAAGCAATAAGACAGAAATAAAACGGTTTCCAAAGCCTAACTTCAGTAATATAAAGTCTAAAATTATGTCACGTGCCACCAACCCCTTCAAGACATCAAGTGCACAAGTTCCAAAGACTTTATCAAATGCTGTCCCTCAAAATAATGAAAGCCATACTATGGACCAACATAAGTCATCTCCTACCAAATCCACTTTTACTGCAGTAACCAGTACATCTGCCACACCAGCTCAAAGTGTAAAGAGCTCTAATGCAACTAAAAGGACTCGCTCATCAACTTGCCAAGAAAGTGGTCTAGCCTCAAAATCTCGACCTCGCCGATGGTCTGAAAGTGCTACCTCTTTCAAAACGAGTAAAGGTGGATCACAAGACAAGAATCCACAGGTCAATGGAGTCTTGAACAGCCTCGTCACACCACAAAAAAACACTAAAGGAGGTGCTCAGAATCAGGGTGGGAAACCTGCAGAAACAGAGTCAAATAGAGAGGACACACAGGGGAATGAGTCTCTGAAGGTCCGAGGGAAGAATCAGAAAGTCAGTCTGTCGGTGAGTGTTATGGCCAATAACTGATAAATGGCTGATATTAAAATGATATTCAGTAAAATTAAAAAATGAATCCAGAATCAGTACTTTTAAATGTTACAAATGAATTAAGGGAAAAAAACATTAGTAAATGTCATACCATACATAACACAAAACATAGGCAAAAAGTTGCATTTAACCATGATATTAACTTATTAGTTTTTATTAAAGATTAAATAAATGTAATTGAGTGTCAGATGATGGCAAAGTTAATTCTAATATAAAATTGGGGGAAATGAGCATGCACAATCAAAGTGAAAGTTCATCCAAAAAAAAATTGACATTTACTCCCCCTTACAATGTTTCAAACCCATAAGACTTATGTTTCATAAAAGTCAAAGGTTCATAAATGGGTAGTAAAAGTAATCCATATGAACTGAGCAGTTTCATCCAAGTCTTCTGTAGAAACGCAGTCACTTTATATGATGAATGATTTAAGTGGAAGCTTCTGTTCACATATAAACATTGATGAAACACAATAAAGTACGTAGAGCACATCAAATATGGTAAACAGAAGCTTAACTGTACTTGCTTGAAATGCAAGAACAAATCTCATTGTTTGCAAACAAAACTCACATTTTGAAGTGAAAGTTTTGGTTGCATAGACAATCATTGGAGGTATAGAAATCTTTCATTAAAAATTTCATGAAAATAGATGTCTTAAAGATGAATGAATGTCATTCAGGTTTACAGGTGGTAATAAAGATGAGTATATGATGACATAATTTTTCAATTTGCCCTTTCATTATTTCTTTATATATTCAATATTGGCAAATATAGCCAATCTCGACTGATACTGATAAATTATTTCATATTAGCCAATAATTGAAATGTAAAGTTCTAAGTAATCCTTAAATGATTTCTGTCTGTAATATTTGGATTAAGGTTGCCATCTCAAAAAAAGCATAGTTCACAAACAAAAATCTAAAGAGAAAGTGTTTATGCAGTGTAATTGCTGTTTTAATTACTGCTGAGAGAGGGCAGCATGCTGAGTCTGTGGAAAATGCGTTCCATGTGCACACATTGCTTCATGTTTACAGAGCAGGAGAGGGTAACAAAAAAAAACTTGGCAGTGACTTCAGAATTCCCATGGGGACTTTATTACAATAGCTGCTCACATCTCAAGTCTGTGTGAGTTTCAGTCCCAACCTTCAGATGTGTTATGGAACAATGTTGCAGTGAGCGTGGGGAGCTCAGGCTTGGGGCGGCATGCGTGGGAGCGAGTTGCTGAAAGGGAACTTCTCTTGCAGGCGGTGTCTGCCAGGCCATCGGCGGCAGCAGCATGTGAGTGGAGTAGAAGCAGGCTTGGCTCCCAGCCATCCCCAGCCAGGACAGGAGGTGCCTCTGCTGCTCACGTTCCAGCTGCAAACCTACGACCACCACCTTCAGCCTCTAAGCTCAAACCTGGTACAGCAGGAAAAGATGGCAGCAGTACCACTGACATGCCTTCACCCAGAAGCAAACTGAGCACATCTGATGGTAAGGGCATTGTGCGCTACAGAGCTTTATTTATTTATTTTTTTGTGGTTTAGTCAGCTTTCAATTTTACAATGCAAGTTGGTGCATGTTATAGTAGTGGTTTGGTTGTCTTACTAATGCTCCAATGGTCAAAGTTTTGAGCATTTCATACTGCATTTCTTGTTTATTTGTCCAGTGTAGTGCCATTCCTGTCAGTCCTTTTTGTCAGTCTACATAGTAAGAAAACACTGGTTTGATGCCACATTATAATAGATTAAATGCATGTTGTACCATCGTTGTTTCTTCATCAGTACAAATAGTTTCAGGGAGGACTCTTTTATGTTATTGAAATAAGTCTCTTATATGCTCACAAAGACAGCATTAATTTGTTTAAAATATACAGTAGTAGCACAAAAAAA
This sequence comes from allo-octoploid hybrid of Carassius auratus x Cyprinus carpio, assembly GCA_024542945.1. NCBI lineage: Eukaryota > Metazoa > Chordata > Actinopteri > Cypriniformes > allo-octoploid hybrid of Carassius auratus x Cyprinus carpio. The sequence goes on from CM045040.1 coordinate 4,760,714, forward strand.
AATTGTTTTCGGTTTTAATACATGTTAAAATGCAACTTAATCTTGTGATGCAAAGCTGAATTTTCAGCATCATTACTCCAGTCTTCAGTGTCACACGATCCTTCAGAAATCATTCTAATGTGCTAATTTGATGGTCACTTTTTTTATTATTATTATTAATGTTAAAAACAGTTAATATTGGTGCTTAATATTTTTGTAGAAACCATGATCTTTTTTTTTTTATAATATTCTGATTGCATTGCAAACATTTACAGCACAAGTATCTATACACTTATATGTGACACCTGAATAACAATGGATATATTGTTGGCCACTTTCCCTCTGCAGTTAAGCTCAAAATCAATTTAACTGAAAGTGCAACTGCAGTGTCAAGATCCCAGTCTAGATCTGCTGTGTTCGCAGCTCCAGCATCAGCCTCCAAACTGCCTGTGAAACCCAAATTACAGACCAAGAGCTCCAGTACTTCTCAGACGAATGGACATACAAAGCAAGGTGAGCCTTCCCAGATTGACAGTCTGGTGGAGGGAGAATTTTTTTTTTTTTTTTTTTTTATAATTATTAAAATTAAAAAAAATAATTATGGATAGAAGTGACCAACCTCATGTTATCCAGCTTGACCCACATTTTCTGCTAGGTCAGTGTTGACTTAAATCCAAACACCTAAGATTAAATCCCTTCTAAAGGATTCAATCTACTTCAACTAAATTTTTGAAACATCTCGACTTTGAAATTATTTCGTTATGATGTAGATTAAATGACCTGAAATCGGTTTAATCAGGAGAACCGCCCATGAAATATGGGCTGCTTTTTTTCTGTGTAGAAAATGATGCTCTTTTACCTTCTGAATAGTTTTCCGCTCTCATTGATTTATGGACATGTTGTTTGTATGGATCGGGACACTCATATCTGTGGTGCAGGGTTTGTTCCGCCTCAGTTCACTTGCAGGGGTATGAGAAATCAGTGCACATGAAAATAATGAGGATCTATCAATGTAAACAGATCTTATTTTCTTACTCTTTGTTATGTTTAACTCGCTGTGGAAAGTCATGCCTGCACACAGAGGCACCTTGACTGAAATCTCTGAGCAAGTTTTTACTAATATAACCATGAAACAGCAGCCAAGCTCTTGTGCTCCATGTGCTCTGACTCTTTTTACAAGCCCCCTTATCGGATCCTATCGCTTTTGTATTATTCCATTGTTGTCTGCCTTTTATGGGAAGCCTAAGACACAGTTGTGTAGAAACACGTAGAAAAAACGTGTTTATTTTTATTTATATATATATATATATATATATATATATATATATATATATATATATATATATATATATATATATATATATATATATATATATAATATAATATATTATATATTTTTTTTTTTTTTTTTTTTTTTTTTTTTTTTTTTACACTTCAAATGTAATCAAATTTGTGATTATGACAATAAGAAGTGTACCTCTTGAAGATATTTCATCAGGTCAGTGTTGTTATATTGCTGTTTGCTGTCAAGTCACCTTTATTGTTATGGCACTTTATACAATAGAGATTGTTCCAAAACAGCTTCACAGTATTAAATAGCAAAGTAACAGAATCAAGATGCAAACTTAAAAAAATGAGGCAAATGTAAATTCTGCTGTAAAGCAGCTGGTGGCAAGACAATCCAGTCAGTTGGTTCAATTCAGTTTAATAACTGTGTAAAGTTCACTCATTATGAAAAGGGTTCAGTTCAGCTATAAGCAGTTATACTGGAGACAATAGTGTGATTATTCAGCTTGAGTCAGTTCGATGTTGATTCAATTCAGTTAAATAACATCAATAATGTTGATGCTGCAAAATTAATCAGTTATGAACAAATTCAGTTCTGCTATAAAGCAGGAGACAATAGTAATATTATTCAGCTCAGCTCTTTTTAAACCCCAACTGAGCAAACCAAAGGTGACAAGGAACTCAAACTCCCCAAATCAAAATAAAAAACACTGGAGAAACCAGGCTCAATTTCCTCTGGCCTAAATGAAAAAACACTGATATTGTAACAGACGTTTTTCAGTATTGTGTCTGCTTTTGTCATAACATCACTATATCAACTCGCAGCAGTGGAGGCCCATCAAAGAAGGTGCAATCTCAGGGAGAGTTCATCTGTTTATAGGAGCATGATTATCATCAAAAAGAGATATGATGATAAAGCCTGCTTATGTTTTATTGCTTTGATTCACATATAAGCCTCCTAGGAAATTCCCTCCCAGGCCCGCAAAATAAATTATGTACTAAAAAACTGTTGAAGATTTATATTGGTTATTTATTTGGTTATTTATTTTTAAATCAGACCATGCTGAGCCCTCTATGGGAACCTTGAGTAAACCTCCTTCTAACAGGACCACATTGTTAAGGACCAAGCTGCAATGTCCACCTATCAGGAGTGTATCATCAGGTAAGAGTCATATTTTAAATTACAATATCATTTTAAACATTAACTTTTGCATCTCAGATGGATGGCTAATACAGTGAATCTCCTAAACAGGCTAGGGGATGTCAATTCCCATAAAATCAAAAGAATGAAATAATATTTGTCTTTTTTTTTTTTTTTTTTGGCCTTTGGTCATTTATTTTGGTTTGATTTACTCTAAACCTAAAGTCATACATGTTTTCTCTTCTTTGGGAGCAGGATGCAAAAACACATCTTCATCAGGTTCATCGAGGTCTTCATGCAGTCCTCTGAAAACCCCTACCACAGCCAAACTTATGAGACCTGCTGCTACTCCAACAGGTAAAATGCCCAGTTTATGATCTTTGAAATGAAGTGTACATTTAAAGCAAATCACAGATAAATTGGGAGTTTAAAATACTTATGCTGAGTATTTTAATTAAGTAAATTATTTTATTTTTTCTCTCCTCTAATTCAAATAATTCCCAATGCTACACTGTATCTTGTCTGATCTGTGAGTGGGGTGGCAGTTGGCTTGCACTGTGTGACCTCTGTGAAACACCCTCTCAGCAATGCAGGAATATTTTATCACAGCTAAGTCCGTAACACAGCTGACACAGTCTCTCTTGTCTTAGCCAGCCGCTCTCAGCCTATGCTTTCTTACCACCCATAAGTACCGTAATTAAGAATGGCCATTGCATTCCTCTCAGGGATTAAGTCTTGGGTGTATGCATGCAGCATGCCTTCAAGTCTGTTAGACTGGACTCTGCCATCACACTGATCTATGAGAATGTTTTGTTCCAAAGAAATTTTACTACAAATGATGGTGTTATCCTACATCTGTGGACAGAATTACTTTTATACAGTAAATGGATTCAGGGGAGATGAGTGTTGTTTTTGTTTGTTTGTTTGTTTTGAACACTTTTAATAATTGCTTGATTAGAATTCAAACTTGTAATACAAGTCACTATTTTTATTTTGCGCATAGTGGGTTCTATAATTCACAGTCCACATTTAATTCTCTTTTTTTTTTTTTTTTTTTTTAATTAGCGCCAATTCAGTTTGTTAATTTTGATATTTCCTTTCACTGAAATTATGCTGGTAATTTAATAAGTGAAAACTAATGTTCTGTTAAATTAGAAAAGAATGTAAAATGAATCCATTTTTATTTCAACCTTCAACCTCAGTCTTTTGGTCTCCACTCTGTCTTAGAATTTGTGAAAGTACATATTTATGTGAAAGCCTGATATTTCTTAAAACGATTTTATGACCCTAACCTCTAGTATTTGGACTACATCATGAGCTGTGGAGACATGCATTGTCTGCTGCCATCAGCAACCCCTCATGAACAATACTTTCCTTGTTTTGATGACCTGCTCTGGGGCCATATCTTGCTGTAAGCTGTTACTTTCTATCCTTTCTAAAGCCATTTTTAACCCTCTCCCATGTTGGAATGAAGGAGAAAGCTGTGAGAGAGCAAGCCCAAACACTCACCCACTCACTCCTGCTCTGCTGCTTACTCCTCCCAGCGCCCTCCCTTCACTCTCTTCTTCCTTCCGTTTACCCAGCATCTTGCACCTCCGTAACACCCAGTGGAGAGCGAGAGATGCTGAGTGTCAGTGGATGAGAGCTAAAACTGGAGGATGCCGCCTTCTCTGCCTCATTTGTCTCTGGGGCTCCTGTCCCTCTTTAATCCAGTCTGCTTCAGTTCATTTGTTTTTGTTAAAGTGTGACGGGAGACATGGATGTTTTCTCCCCCCTCCCTTCATCACAGCCATTTGTTTGGCAGATGTACTTTTTGCTTTAGCCTCACATGTGCTGACTGAGGCTGTTGTTCTTTTTGTTTTGCTTATGAAGAGTTGTTCTCTTCCTGTCTTTTTGGCAAGATGATTTTCTCTCCCAAATTTTCATTGTTCAACATCCACGTGAGGCTGACAGCGAAGGGATTGTGCAGAAGCCTCCAGCTGCTGTCAGGATGCAAGAGCACTGTGGTGTTTCAGGCAGGTCTGTTCCTCAGAAAACGTTGTTGTTGTTGTGGCTTTTCCTTCATTCTGCACAGACATTTCAGAGTGTGTCTGTGTAGCTCTCAAGGTGCTGTCTTCGCTCATGTGATGTTGATTCTATCTTTAGACTCCGTTTTCTCTATCTGCCAAAGAGTATTTGATATGTGTACGTGGCCAGTAGGCATCTTCTTGCTAACCACAAATATAGCCTGGGATCTTTTTGCAAATAACATGTATATTTGTGCCACAATTTGGGTTATGGTAATCAGCTACCAAGTCGGTAGATACAGTAAGTTCATATTTACCTTATTCCTCTATTCAAGCAAGTTGGTTCACAGGTCTAAAAACTTAATTTACCTGTTTTCAAATGCTTAGAGGTTATTTTGGCCAGCAGACTGTGGGTTGTAAATATTTTGACAAGGTAAATTCCCATCGAAGAGATAAAGTAGAGATGTTTGTATCAGTAAATATTTTTATAGTGACTGGCCAAATAAGGACTCTAATAAATAAGGAAGCAACTATTTATTCCATGTTTGTAACATCACAGAACTATATTTGATCTCAAGTATTTGGGTAAGGTTTCACCTGTTGAAATATCCCTCTAAAAATAAATGCATATAAGCTACAATTATAGCTTTAATGATAACCTGATTGATGTTTAAATCTGTTTTTGCATGCATTACATTCGATAGGACTACTTACTAAATTTTTCCACATCAATGATTTTAGTATTGCATAGTAATTGCTCTATAGCAAGCTAAACACAATTGTTAATTGTTCTTAAACTTTATCAATTTTCTTTTACCTCATAATTATGTTGATATGCTATAGATAATTTTAGGCATTAGTTTTGGTATTTTTTGCATTTTATTTATAATACTTAATGTCACTGTTAAGTCCATATAACTCCATTTGTTTGCTGAGTATTAAAGGAGAGCAGTCAATCAATTATACATTTTGAAACCCCTTTTGTAGCAAATATTATCGGTGGTATTAAATAATGGGCAGGGATTTCACACAAATTGTATAGTTGTGTAAACTTCATCTAAAATGAATGTTTAGACCATACATCTTTGTTTACCAAGGCTTTAACGAAGTCCACCTAAGACGTCTTATTGAGAACATGTATGTGTGTCTCAGTAATATTTAATGGGGTCATATGATGCTGCTGAAATGAAAACTATTTTGTGTGTTTGGTGTAATGTTTATGCGGTTTAAGGTTAAAAAAATACATTATTTTCCACATACTGTACATTATTGTTTCTCCTCTATGCCCCGCCGTATGTATTTTCTCAACAACCAGCTCGGATCAGCTCCAGGCATGACAAAGTGGATATCGTACTCTTTTAGAACGCCAAACAAAGTAGTTTTGCTTTCACAGTGAAACACACAGCATCTATACGACATGGCGGCAACAATACTACAACAAGATTAAAAGGTACGCCTTCTTTCTTTGCGTGAACATCTGGGCGGCGTTATACAAATCTTTCCACATAGTGACGTAGAGATGTTTTAGGGCTTTATGCACCAAGAGCTTGTAACACTCCAAAGAGAAATGAAAAATTGAAATCGCATCATATGACCCCTTTAAATAATTCAGCTTTGAGATTAGATTAATTTTTCATTTCAGTATGCGTTTTTCTGTTGTGCAACAGTTTTTGTGAGGCATGTAGAAACAGTAAATGCTCAAGATGTGTACTGTGAAGATCTGGCAACAGTAAATCATTTGTTATTCAAGAATCAGTGTTTTTGTTTTCTCGTTTGTTTGTTTTCATTTTATTGTTTGCCAAGTGCATTAAATTTTGGTTCTAAAACCGTGAGCTGTATCACTATGCATGGGATCCAAGTGCATTCCCTGGATAACCCAAAGCACCTTAATAATTAAGATAAGACTAATTAACTCTGCTGTAATTACAAGTTGGATAATTAAATTTGGGATAACCATGTTAATTTTCCAGTCTTTATCACTTAATCTTATATGGGATCTGTATCCAAAAATGTAATGCCTGCTCTGTTGGGAAATTTTCAACAAGAAATCTTTCCCAAATCCATATTGAAGCTGAAATGTGCATTTGTTTTTTGTTTTTTGCCAGTAGCTTTACCAAATAGAATTGAGGAAAACAAGGTAGTGCTGCTCTTAAGCTATTCGTTGAGCTCATGCTGTATCAGTTTTATCTTGATGCTCAATAAGCAAAGCAATCATTTTGATAACACCACAGTGTTTAGACTTTTCAAAGGAAACTACAAACTTGCTTAATTATAGTTGACTCTGACTTTAGGTAGAAAATATTTTAACATTTTAAAAAAAATTGGCACACTTCATCTTCAAATTTTAACAAGATGCTGCTGTGTATGATTGGCTCGGTGTGGAGCTCTCCCATTCTTTTTTTTTTTGTGTTAAGTCATTCAGTTTTACTACTGGACATAAGGTAACACACCAAACAAAAATTTTCCAGTTTTTGATTATTCAGACACCTTTTTTTTTTTTTTTTTTTTTTTTTTTTTTTTTTTTTTTGCATGTTCTAGTCGAAGAGGCAGCGGTTCTGTTCAAACACGCTCAGACTGAAGCGAGGGAAGCGCAGAATTCTGCACCCCTGCCAGATTATGCACCCCCTTGTAGAAGTTTGCTTAATCCTAACCCCTTTCCCACACCTACTCCTAAACCTACTAATACTAGGAGGTGTATAATCTCGCAGGGGTGCAGAATTCTGCAAAACACCGGACAAAACGCTTCATCTGCCGGGCTTTAAATAAAATAAACTTGAAATGAAGGTTCATGTTTAGTCGCAACGACCCAGAAGATGTGCTCTCCTGATTTAGAGGCACTCTTCATAAACTGTAAACCCTTCTACTTGCCCCTGGAGTTTTCCTTGTTCATTATTGTGAATGTTTATGTCCCTCTGGATGCATGCGTGAGCACAGCACTTCAACAGCTGGCCGAACAAATAACTGAAATGGAGCAATAAATAAAGCAAATATCTCCCTTGAACTTCCAAAATACAGACAGCACGTTACATTTCCCACCAGAGACAGTGATATACTGGACCACTGCTACACCACAAAAAAGGATGCATATCACTCTGTCCCACATGTAGCTTTGGGGCTTTCTGATCACTGTCTTATATAGACCTACAGGCAGAAACTTAAATCAGCTAATCCTGTAACAAGGACTGTAAAAAGATGGACTAATAAAGCAGAGCAAGATTTACAAGCCTGCTTCGATTGCACCGATTGGAGGGTTTTTGAAGCTGCAGCCACCGATCTGGACGAGCTCAAAGACACTGTAACTTCATACTTAAGTTTCTGTGAGGATATGTGCATCCCCACCAGGACATTCTTATCATTCAATAATGATAAACAGTGGTTTACTGGGAAACTCGAATAGCTTCGTCATGCCAAAGAGGAGACTAACAAAGGAGATTAGAGTGGCTAAACAAAAGCTACTCTAAAAGCTAAATAACCAGTTTTCAGCCAACAACCCAGCAACACTCTGGACAGGCCTGTGGAGCTTCACCAAGTACAAGACACCTCCCCTGCAGTCTGTGGAGAATCAACAACTGGCTGACGATCTGAATGTGTTTTACTGCCAGTTTGAAAAGCCCAGTCTCACACCCCCCACCTGCTCTGATCTGCACTTCACACATTCACCTGACCCCCGCCCCCCTCCACCTGCATTCCCCCTCCACCATTCAACCTGCGCTTAAGGTCTGTGTTGAGGACGTGAACTAGATCTTCAGAAAACAGAAGACTAGGAAAGCTTCAGGCCCAGATGGTGTTTCACCTGCCTGTCTAAAAATCTGTGCTGACCAACTGGCCCCCATTTTCACACAGATCTTCAACAGATCACCGGAGCAATGTGAAGTTCCCGCCACTATCATTCTGTTCCCCAAAAAACTCAAAAGCACTGTACTTAATGATTAAAGACCGTTCGCTCTGACGTCTGTGGTCATGAAGTCATTTGAAAGACTGGTCTTGGCCTACTTGAAGGACATCACTGGACTCTCTAGATCTTCTTCAGTTTTCCTACAGAGCAAACAGGTCTGTGGATGATACAGTCAACATGGGACTGCATTACATCCTGCAACACCTCGACAGAGCTGGCAATTATGCAAGGATCAGCAATAAGTGAGGTTGGGGAAACTCTTATCCAGGACCCTCACTACCTGCACTGGTGCCCCTCAGGGTTGCGTTCTCTCCCCACTGCTCTTCTCCCTGTACTGCACCTCTAAAGACCCCTCTGCCAAGCTCCTGAAGTTTGTGAATGACACTACAGTCATCTGCATCATCCAGGACGGTGAGGAGTCTGCTTACAGACAAGAGGTTGAGCAGCTGGCCGTCTGGTGCAGTCTTAACAACAAGGCCGTGCAGAGAACTTTGGAGGGGCAGGTGCTCAATGTATAAAAGGGGCACATGGAACATGGCTTTAAATATGTTCCTTGCTGATATTTGTGTCAAAACGGATGCTTCTGTATTGATATAGTAGCAAATGTCTTGACGCAGTTTTGATAAAGAAACAGAACAGAAAAGACCATTTTAAATTTAAAAGTTAAAGAATTTTTCTTTGCATCTCTTAATTACTTTGGAATTAGAAATTGAATTATATTATTGATATTATTATTATTATTATTATTATTATTATTATTATTATTATTCAGCTTACAGTGTATGGTGGCTTTGCTGTTGTAGAAAAAAAATCATTTTTAATATTTATAAATATTAAATTTCAATAATATGTAAATACGTCCCTCGCACTTTATTTGGGCAAGTGTGTTCATCTTAGACTACATCAATACAGTCTCTGAATTCAAATCTATGCATGACCTGAAGTTTTATTTCTTTCAAAATTAGGAGATGTGAACATGCAGAGGGTGCAGTGTGTGTTTCTTTCATACTCAAAGGACACTCTTGTGCAGAAAGTCCAAAATGGACTCAAAGAAGTAATAACTTATGAAGTGCAGGTTATCTCTAATGTGGACAAGCATCCGGCTATCGCTATAGCTTTATTTCCACTGATAAATGTGAAGACAATAAACACACAACTGCTAAAATATATTGTTTGTGTTTTTCAAGTTATCTCCCGGTAATAAATCTGAATAATGCAGTTCTGATTGACATATCATTTAGTATAGAAATTATCAAATATATTTCCTGCCTTATTCTGTGATTAAAAATGGGAAAAAGGTGTTCATAGTAGCCTTTATAAACCAATCATTAAATTGTCATTAGGAAAATATTGAACTAAAATATTACAGCCCCTTGCTGCAAGTAACGTTTACTTCCACCGGATACACAAAGCAATATAAACATGTGAATAAACAAGAACACCGCTCCACTGAGAATTCCACTTACTGGCAGCTGCGGATGTTATTGAAGGTATCTGCTAGTGCCCTAAATTACTAAATTTGTCTGAATGTGAGGGATTGTTAGGTGAAAGGTCATCATGTGGATAATTTTATTCACGGCTAAATAATTAATTAATTTTACTAATAGTTAGATTGGGCAGGTCTTCACAAAAGTGTGTTTAATTACCAAAAAAAAAAAATAATAATAATAATTGCCTTGTCGAAAGGGCACTTTGGGCATTGCTCAGCTACTAAATTTGACATCAGGAGACTAAAATGGACAGTATGGACTGCTGAGAGGATTATTGGTTCCCCCTGTTTAATCTCCAAGACCTTTACACCTCCAGAGTGAGGAAAAGGGCTGGTACTGTAAAATCACTCTGGAACCCGTCACACCCTGCCCATTTCCTCTTTGAACTGTTGCCCTCTGGTCAGCGCTACAGAGCACTGAGCACCAAAACAGCCAGACAGAAGAACAGCTTTTTCCTCCAGGCCATATACCAGCCGAACAATAAAGAACACATCTTAGTGTTTGGGCGTACAATGTTCATGCAGCGAGTGAAAAAAAATCCCATAGACCTACATTGGACCGAAATTTGTGATGACATATTTCCGCATCAGAATGTCGTGGACATTTCAGGTTGGGCTCATTTCATTCAGTCTAGCAAGCAGCCAATAAATAATGACATTTCAACTTCCTAGGCACACCCTAGCAACCAGCCCATAGACTTAGATTGAAAAAATGGGAGAGGTATATCTGTGGATCACAATATCATAGAAACAAGTGGGTGGCCTCTTTTGACTCAGACTGCCAAGCACCCTTTAAATATCACATTGGCAACAATCTAGTCACGCCCTAGCAACCACTAGCAAAAACCTTAGCAGCCCAAACCTAAAAAGGGATATCTTGAAATCTGAATATCATAGAGGGATGGGGGTTGATTTATATAATTTCATAATGGCCAGCAGCCTTTATAGTCTCATCATTGGGCAGCTGCCAAGCCACTTCCATAGCAACCAAATAGAGTACCCTGTCAACTGTTTAGCAATACCAATATCTCTGCATCAGAACATCATATGAGGATTGGGTTGTTTGACACATGCTAGCAAACAGGACATTCAACATATTACACATGCTAGCAGAGAATAGTGCTAAATATCCTAAAAATCAAAACTAACATTTAAAACATGATAAACAAGACCTTGCACCGAATTTTGCCAGGCAAGCACCACTGACATTTTCTTAAAAAAATGTACATATCTAGTCTATAGTTACATTCTGTCAGTATACATCAGCTAGCCTGAAATTGGTGTACATTTTGAGGTACTAGTTGGGTGTTGCAGGATGGATAGGTTTGTTTGTTTGCTTGATTTTTCCATCCTTTTTTTGTTTGTTTGTTTAATCTGCATAACTGATATTATTTAGAGTTACTAAGCAGTGCTTGCACATTCATGTACATTCAGTCTGCTCTTAACATGAGTTGTCCAGCAGAGGGAGCCACACAAATGTTTACCTAGCAACGACACATTATGGTTTGAATTGTACTGCATTTTTAATATGTTGGCTAGCATGATTACTAATGTGCCACACCAAGGCGACAACCTAAATTTTTGCTTTTTATTTTTGCCTAGTTTTTAACAGAATGGCATATGTAAAAATTTTCATTTAGGACCACTGTAGCCAAGTTGCCAAGCAAAGCCAAAACACATCTTTATTCAGAGTTCATGATTCATGTTGTTTTTTGTTTTTGTTTTTGTTTTTGTTTTTTTTTTTTAACTTGCATTTGGTTTAATGTCTTAATTTAATGTGTGCCAAATAAGATTCTAAAAAGCCAGTCTGGATTACATTTCATTAGTGCATTAAATATGATGCCAGGAGAGACTGGTCTGCAAAAACAGAGGTCAAGGACAGTAAAGTGTTCATAATATCTTTGCCTCTTTCATTACTTAGTATAGGCAAGTTTTTAATAAGGACTGTAATGTTTCCAGTTACTTCAGTCCATGTGATAAGCTAAACAGCTCTATTTATTTTATGGGTGGGTACTAGAGCGGTTTGCAACTTTGTTTTGAAGGCGTAACAGGATGCTGGAAAGGAAGAACGTTCATATATACTGTATGCATTCTGAATGTATTGTCAAAGATTTTCAGCATTCTAGACGATGTCTGTTGGGAGCCTTTAATTGACATTTGGATCAAGTTCCAAAACTGTTTCCACTCTTATTGCTTAGTTGTTTCTCAAAAGAATGTTTCCTAATTGATCTGTTTCCTAATAGTGTTAAACAATGCACATTTTGTGACTTAGAAAGCTGTCTCTAAAAGGACTATTGTCAAACCCAGCTTGCATTAATTTAGAAGCTGGATAGTTGCACCATAAAAAATATATGTTCGTGTATTTGTTTTCATAGCATTAAAAGTTGTGCAAAATGTTTTTAAGCAATGTGGACAAACCTGCATCGCTGAAGCGGTGTATAAATGGTATTCAACCTTCAAGTATTCTGCATGTGTGTGTTTTCCTGCATTCTTAAGGCATGATCTAAAATGCTGAAAATCATGAATCAGTGCTAATAATTTTTTCCCCCACTGAAAATGTTTCTCCCTCCTTTTTTGAAGGAACTTTCTCCCTGCTTTTTTGCCTTCTAGAAACCAGAATTTAAATAGTTCAGGCAGCAGGTTTGACGCATTTGACGCAAGTAATTTTTTTTAAAAATATTTTTATACTTTAAATATGCACATTTTATATATATCATTTCTTTGGCAATTTGTTTGCAGATGTAAACTTGGAGCTGTAGATCAGTTGCTGTTGGAGTGATATTGTGGGGAAAGGCCTCATAGGGTTTGTTGTCCCACCCCTGCCTTATTAAAGCTGGTATTTCAGAAATGTCCGAGGCTGCTCACACCAAGCTGTTATGTAATAACTCTGCTAGGACAAACTGGATTAAAAACATGAAGACTCTAGTTGTTGACATTGAAAAAAAATTTCCTGTAAAAGCTGTATGTACTTCACAGGGGTTTTACGGCTTCATATGTTGATGGCTTACTTCAGGTAACCTTCCTCTAGTAGTGAGGGCGCCTTTTTTTAGAGGGATTTGTGCCCTGATTATGTCCGGGTGTTATATTTATGAGCTGATGTAAATTAAAACCACTGTGGCATAGCCCTGCTAAAATAAGAGGTCTTTGATGGCCGGATCTACAGAGGGGAAGACATTATTTAGTAATGGGGTGAGCTGTTATCTCATTCAGCATTGCATTTGGTGAAGGGTTGAATCTGTTTTTGGATCATCTATGGGATGTTAATGAACATCTGTGACGTAGTTGGGTCTAAGTTCCTTGAACTGGAGAAGCACTTTGAAGAAAAATAATGCTGAATGTTGTCTCAACACTCAATACCTATTCTCTTACAGTTGACAAGTCAAGGACGAGTTCCCGAAACCAGCAGCCCCCGACAAATGGGCAACCAGATCTGGTACCGCCAGAAAGCAAGTCCAGAAATGTGGAGTACTACAAGGCTCTGTGTGAGAAGAAGAACCAGACCATCCAGCAGCTGGAGAACACGCTTCGATCCAACAATTGCAGGTTCGAGGCTGTTGCTGTGGTCATAAAACATCTATGTGCTGGGGTGAGTAGGCCTATTATGAGATTACATGGCTTAAATTCATGATGAATCATTCTGCTATACAGCAGACATGAATAATATCTGGTGAAATGCAATGTGTTTGTGCAGTTTAAGGTTAAAAAAACATTATTTCAAATCAAATCACTCTTATTGTCACATCACCACAGCACATGTGCCTTGGTGAGTGAAATTCTTGGCAGTGTGCTCCAGACAGTGTAGAAACAATTACATATAGACATACTTACAGATTTATACTGATGACAGTGTGCCATATACACACACATACTCAGTACACACAGTGTACTATTAGACAATAGTAACAACAGTTAGCAATACACATACACAGTATGTACACATTCTACATACACAAAATGTGCGAAGGTGCAGCAGGTTATACATGAACTGTATACGCAAAATGTCATGGGTGTGCATTGGATGGTGTCCAGTGGTAGCAGATAGATTATTGTATTAAGTGCAGTGTGTACGTATAGCCCAGTATTGAACTGTGTTGGAGTTAAAGTGCAGTGTGTGGCATACTGTATAGTGGGAGTATCCTGTAGGGTGTATTCGTTCTGACTGTTCATTAGCCTTTAGGGAAAAAGCTATCCTTCAATCTTCAATCTTTTATCCTTCAATGCTAAACAAGCGGTACTCTACACTGCTTAAAACTCACATTTGAATCATCGGTGGCAAATTCTTTAAATATGAAAACATACTTAAGTCTATGAGTCAGAAATGTCAGACTGTCCTTGCAAAGTTGGAATTGCCCCACTTTATAGAAACAGCCTTTGTGCACAGCCTTCCCAGGATCAAGAAACAGTCCTCCGTAAAATGGGCTGCAAGTATCTGAATATTTGAGTTGAACTGTTCTGGAACAGTGTTGTAAATACATCTTAACCACTGATTTCTAGTTGTGTCCTCTTTTGGAAGGCCAAACAAAGTAGTTTCACTTTCACAATGAAACACACAGTCTCCACAACATGGCGGCAGCGGAAACAATACTACAGCGAAAATCAAAGTTACGCCTTCTTTGCGTGAACATTTGAGCTGTGTTATGGCAATCTTCTCACAAAGTGATGTAGACATGTGGGGGCGTGTTTAAACAAGGCATTTTAGGAGGGCCTGGACAAGTCTTAACTTTTATAAAGAATATCTCTTTGGGTTTGGGACTTTAGTCTTTGCAACTTTAGGTATCTTATCTATGCAAGAACAGCTTGTAACATTCCAAAGAGAAAGGAAAACTTGAAATTGCATCATATGACCCCTTTAAAATGGCAATATGAAGGCTGGTTGGCTGTACGTGATTAAAGTTAATGGTGAGAAATGGAGAACCACCACAGTTTGTACGCGCACAAAGAAGGGAAGAAGTGCAGTTTGTTTGAGCTGAAGCTGACAGGCTATACTCTGGAGTGCATATTGGCTGCTCCAGCATAATCTGGACCAAGACCAACCTTAATCTAAAAGGCACTACCATTGCACAATTTCAGCTTGTGCTACTTTTGAAAATTCAGTGTTGTATATTGATTGTGAACCGATGTATGAGTCGAACAATTGGGTTCTACAACAATACTTCATGACAATAATCAAATATATATATAGAGCATGAAAGCGAGTGTAGTTTTTTGGCAGTGTCCCGTATAGGAATCTGTTAAGCATTCATTTGGAGGTTGGGCTTCAGCATGCCTGTGTGAGAATGTACCAGCTGCTGCCTTGATATGGTCAGAAGCACGCTGAGATGCCTCGAGAGCTGCTGAGGGCTGCTTCATATCCTTTGTTTGCAGTGAGCTGTCAGCACACTGTGTACATTGCCATAATTTCATTATAAGAGGCCTCACATGATTTCCCTGAAGCAGTAACATCAATTAATATAGTTGATAATGATAAATGAATGCGTTTCAGTATTTTCCCACTTAAGGTCTTGATGTGATCACATCATTCTAAATATTTGGCTTTCATTTTTATTTGATTTTATTTGTGATATTTAGCTTTTGATACAGCAGTAGTTAAGATGGTATTTAGTATTGTTAATGCCTCACCAAACTGTCCAACATTATTCATGTTGCATTTTGAAGAGTTTTTTTTTTTTCTTTACTTTCATTTATTTGTTTATTTATAATACAAAGTTATCTGTTGTTGTCTACTGCATAGGAAAAAAATTGTGTTTTTTTTGTTTCTAATTTTAATTATTAATTTTTATTATTATTATTATTATTATTATTATTATAAATAATAATGCTGATATAATTAAAATGGTAATCTGTTATCTTCTATTGTTTCAGGAAAAAGAAATAATAAAATGGTTACTATTTTTTTTCTGTATGCAGTAGAAAATAACATTCCTTTTTATAGTAATAATAATAATTTTAATAGTAATAGAAATAAAAAAAGTTACTAATAATGTTATAATAATTGTTTTTTCTATTCATACAGAAAAATATAGTATTTTTAATAAGTTATAATAATAAAAAAGTTACTACTATTAATGTTATAATAATCTGTTATTTTCTAATGCATATAGAAAAAAATTATAGTATTATTATTATTAATAATAATAATAATAATAATAATAATAATAAAATAAATACTATTATTATTAATGTTGTTATAACAATCCATTATTTTCTACTGCTTACAAAAATAATGGATTTTTTTTTTTACAATTAATTATTTTTAACTATTGTTGTTGTTGTTGTTTTCTTTTTCTACAGCACTTATTTGGTGTACAGTAACTAGATATGGGCCGCCTTTATTTTTGACACCAAATTTTATTCTGATAGCCTTGTTTTCATTTGAGACCAATTAAAAGTGACATCCTTTACTAAGGTGAATTGTCCAGTTGTTAACATTTAATAATAGTAAATATGGATATTAAATTGTTTCCTGCGCCGCTTTCAGTTAGAAAATTCTGAGGAGGTGCTGAAAGGAAAGCAAGAAAAGTACAGCAGTCCTCCTTTGTCCTCTCATGTCCTGTGGGAAGGTCACTGCAAACTTCTTCTGTAACATGTACCATTTCATTAAGTGCCACTCAATCATTCAACTGTCAGACATTTAATTTTTTTGCTCTCTTTGCTCTACTTGCTGTGGGTGTCCCAAAATGCAGCATTTATGTAGCAGCTTACCAAGCACAATATAACCGCCTCCCTCCATTGCCCTTCTTTTAGATATATTATGGTATTCTTTCACCATTGAGAAGGCAAGTGGTTGGAGGAGGTGAGAGCCAATGAGCTTTTTCCACTAGTCCCTCTGATGTAGAGCGAGACGGCAGAGAGAGGAGGTAGAGGTGGCAGAGGTTCATGCATCTGGGCTGCTGTCTTCCTGCATTCTGGACTGAAGTCACAGAGACGGGATCATGGGCTGCTCCGGCAGCAAAATGTGCCTTAACGCTCCCTGCACTGGACACAGGGTAAAGACATTATCCTCACCGCAGGGTGCAGGGCGGGATAGATTGGCATTTGAAATGGGATAACTGTGGATGCCTATGTAAAGCATGTCAGTTCTGTATGATTAGTTTGTGGTATTCTTAAATCTGATTTGTTATACTGTTTGATTTGTTCTAATGAATATGCTATGATGAGTTCATAACTGCAGTTTAAATGTCGCTCTGCAAGTGTTTGCATTGATCTCTGGGGGAAGGGGCAGGTCAGGACAGCAGCACGCGGTTTTTGAAGCGTCTTTGTGTTGGTTGGGGAGGCTGACAGCACTGCAGCTGTGCCGCTGGCTGTCCTCCACTGTGAAAGAGAGAGAAACGCTGCTGATTTCATTGCTCTACATTTCGTTGTTGATGTCATTCATGCTTGTTTTTTTTTTTTTTTTTTTTTTTTTTTTTATTAAACCCTTAGAAGGCTTTTATAGTGGTGCGTAAACCACAAAGCTGGCAATGCCCGTGCAGATATGTCACGACTATTGCACAACAGTTGGTGTTTTCTTTTAATACCTTGTAACAGTAATAAGTTACAATAAAGCCTGTTTTCTTTGAACGCTTCTGGGCTGCAAATGCTTTGCTAATACAGTTTTTTTGTCTTGCCAATCAAGCACGTTTAAAACTGAAAAAAACATATATCCGACCCATCCGGTCCTGTGTTTTGACAGACACCCTTTGAAGGGAAAACACAATACATAATTCATGTCTGCCGAAGGAATGTCAGAGTTGTTCATCATGACATTAGAATTCACTTGGCACTGCCCTGCTCTATGGCGACATATTTTTTGGCATATTGTGCTTGAGTAATATGATGCATTGAGAAACGTTGAACCGGTTTTCCTTCTGTTTTCCTGCAGCATGAGGAGATGATGAAGCAGCGCAGGGAGCTGTCTCAGGAGCTGGTCACCTTGCGTGAGGAGCTGGGTAAGTGTTTGTGAGTCACTGTAGAGTGCTTGGCTTTCACTATCTGCAGAAAGAATGGAAAGAGCTGCCAAAATGAAGCTGTTTGTAATTAATGTAATATTTGGATTGCTGGTCACAAGGTAATCATTGGGATGAGCGGTAGGTGTGTTGTTTGCCATAACATGCAGACTACCATGACCTCTCACGCTACTGTGTGATGGCCTCTGTCAGAATCTGTCAAAAGTTTGGACACATCTACCATTTGTGCTTTTCTCTGCATTTTACGATAAAAGTAGTAATAGAGTAGTGGTAATAAACTACAAAAATGCAAATATGTGACCAAAAAAGGTTATTGTTATTTTAGCAATGCACAATCTGAGCTTTCCCTCCAAATTCATGCAGTGCATATTGGGATGCTTTTTAAAACATATATTAGAGTTCCCATGTGCACTACCATTCAAAAGTTTTGGGTCAGTAATTTTTTTTTTTTAAATACTTTTTATTTATATATAGTCTTTTTCTGAAAGTATGCATAATATTTATCAAAAGTGACAGTAAAGACATTTATAATGTTTCAAAAGATTTCTGTTTTAAATAAATGCTTTTTTGAACTTTCTATTCATCAAATAATCCTTAAAAAAAAATCAGTAACATTAGTGTGCATAAGAGACTTTTATTTTATTTCTTTCTTTCAACAACTTTCTAAAATCTTATAGACTCCAGACTTTTGAATGGTAGTATATATAGACGCTTGTTAACTTCAATATTCTGTCATATTTACCTGTTTAGTTATATAAAGAACTGAATAGCCACATATTTACATTTGAATGAAAAAAAAATGTGTTTAAGCTTGGCCACTTTGGACACAAAATATATTTCTTATGTTCTAAGTTTTGACTGGTAGTGTGTTTCAATTTACCTACCACTAAGCGTAATTACTAGTACATGAAGTATCATGTGGTTGTAAATAAAAAGGATGGTCTGTTTGGTTTTTATTGGTCCTGCTGGAAGAGCTCTTCCCTCCCATAGGGCTCATTTAGGAGACACACCTCCAGAAAGCACATACTTAAGACAGAGAGGGTGAGCAATCCTGGAATGTGAAAGTCATGCTCATGTCTGTCGACAAGGTCAGGCAAGTCTGATGTCCTTCACAGTCTAATGGGCAAAGTAACATGGAGAAATGAATTTAACATCAGCCAGTGTTTCCCATGAGACGTCTGATGCATTGATTTGAAAACTGAGCATATTCAAGGGAGAGATATGAGGCTTTATGTTCTTTTTTTTGACTGATATGCAGTATCTTCTGAGCAAGATTAATGTATTTTTTGAATCAGGAAAAAAAAATTCTGTCACTGAGCATGCTTCATATTAAGGCAAAAGCAGAAATTAATACTTGAAGCTACTCTTGATTAAACAGCGAAACCTGCAGCTATATTGCAGCATTGTCTATTTTTTACTGTTTTAAATTCATTTTAAATAAGTCCATTTTTAAATCATTTCCAAAGTTTTAAAATTGCTTGTTTTATTTTTGTTATTATTTTTCTTCATGATTATTTTACTTTCTTTTATGTAAAGCACTTAGAATTACCATTGTGTATGAAATGTGCTATATAAATAAACTTCCCTTGCCTTGCCTATATTGTGACCATATTGTGAATTATAATCACCACTTGAGCATCATAGCACATTTCAGTGCTCTTGACCCATATAAGAATTCTTCAGACCACCTTTTGAAGTCATAATGTAACTGCAAGTTTCATGGTTTAATCAAGAATAGCTTCAAGGATTCATTTCTGCTTTAGCCCTAGTATGAAGAGAGTGACGTCATTGTGAATACTGCAGCATGCCTTTTTTTTGGCAGACACCCAGAATTCCCTTATAAAACAAAAGTGTCTTTTAACACAGGACAACTGCTCTCTTCCAATGAAGCAAATTCTGTTTTCACACTAAACTTGTGTCCAATTAATTTAGCTTGCTATTTGGCATGTGACTTAACTTCTCTGTGCAGAATTATTCAATTGTGTGAATAGTTTTAAATGTAAAAACATACTTATTTTGATAACAACAGATGTCTAGACAAGGTCACATGATTGATTTGAAGGAAATTCAAACAGGCCATAACACATAAACACAGCATGTTTGTCAGGCTTTCTGCTGCCAAGAACTTTCTGAAATTAGCAAAATATACTTGGATGCATGTGCACGGTCATTTTTGCTGTAATGACCTGTTTGTCCTTTTTTTTTTTTCTTCTGTGGGAAAGTTTTCTCTTTTCTACTTCATTTCAAATTGAAAAACAAACTATCAAAATATACACATACCCTCCTCCTTCCTAAATGTCTGTTTTCCTTTGTTTGCATTATTTGGATTATTTATAGGACTTCAGCTGTGCTTTGCATCATAAATATAACCTATAATAGAATTACACTGCAGATTCATGAAATACATCAAGCCATTAGTGAGCTCTGGGTCTGGCTCATCTTCTCTGAGTGGATCTGATCATGGTTTAGCTCTGCTTACGGTTTCTTGTAAAGCAGGGTCAATAGATACTGTTCTTTCTTAACCCCTAATAACAACTTTATAATAAATATCATTGTAACTTATTTTAAGACTCTCTTTTAAAGGGGAAAAATCTGTGGTTTTCATCTCAGAATATAGATGATTAGATTGCAGTGCCAGTAAGGGATGTGACCTAAGTGTGCCCCTGGAGAACAACAGCCGTTCTTGTGTTGTGACTCATTCAAGTCATTTATTTTGCTGACATGCTCTTGTCCTTTGATAATAGATGAAGTTCAGAAACGCCTACTGATGCACCGGTAAACAGATGAGATGAGCGAAACAATATAGTGTGATTAAGCTGTTACTCTAAACAAGTAAGACACAAGTTTGTTCCCAGCAAACTCATTGAGGGGTTTTTGTATGAATTTGAGCATCACATTAGCCTCATGAAGTGAGTGGACTGGTAAGCTCTGTTTGAAACAGCTGCCTGCTCTTCTGCTGTTATTTCATTATAGCGGCTTGGGCCAGGGACTTACTTAAAATAGACTTACTGGTCTTTGCATGCTCATTGCATTACATGATTTTGTTGGTTACGCCAGGTTTTTCAAATATCAATAAACAGTGAAGCAGCTTTAAGTTTTTTTCAATAATAAAACTTAAAGTAGTTTGGCATAATCTTTTTTTTTTTTTTTTTTTTTTTTTTTTTTCTCATTATTCCTTCATTTTTTTTATTGTTCGTTGTGATCAGAGGACCATTGTATCACCCTGACATTTCTGACTTCATGCCTCCTTAAAGGGATACTCCCCTCCCAACCTTTTAATTTCAAGTCACTATATGTATGAATTTATTTGTGCATGCAATTAATTAATTATAAAAAATCTAAATCCATACAGATATTTAAATACTTGAGTAATGATTCATAGCATCGAGTGTTTCCAGGTCCTGATGTCAAAGCAGCAAATGGACGTGTTGCCCTCTGGTTATCCCACTGCTGTCTACATATAGCATATCTATATTTTATCACAAACTGGTGCATTAGATATCAGATGTCCTGCACTTTTTGAAGTCAGAGGGTTACTGGCATCATGCCAGAAAAAAGGCAATCACCTTAAATGGTGCATTATGGGGTTGATGTTTGTTAACTGAATCACTTAATCAATCTTCTAACTTCCAAATGATCTGTTCTTTTCCTCAGTGAGCTCGGCTCACTCCTGTGAGCGTCTGGAGCAGGACAAGGAGGAGCTGCGTGCTGCTTTTGATGGAGTTCTACAGAAGGTCCAGGAGCAGCACCGCTTGGACCTCACTGACCTCGAGGAGAGACTGAAGACCTTCTACTCCACTGAGTGGGAGAAGGTCCATCACACTTACCAGGAGGAGGCTGACAAGTGCAAAGCTCAGATGGAGCAGCAGGTGTGGAAGACAATGGGCCTTTTCTCTCTTGTCCTCTAGTGTCCTGACACACTTCTTATTGGATATACTTGATTTCAGATGTCTTATGCTGTCATTTAAATATATTTAAACATGATCACTTTCTCATAACTATATGGAGTAATTTCATTGCTTTTGTTTTTCTTGTATCTTATATGAGCCTTGACCTTTTGAACGTTTGGATGTATGACATCTGATTTCCTAATCATTTATACACTAAAATAAACTCTTAATACTCTTATGAAATAATTTTATCTGTACTTGTCTAGCTAAAAGAGTTGCGAGCAAAACATGAGGCTTTGAAGAAGGAACTGGAAGCCAGCCATATGGAGGAGGTGGATGACCTTAAACAACAGTTTGAAGAGACTTTCAAAGGTAAATAATATGGTGCTTTGTGTTGCTTCTTTCTCTAAAATGTGTGTGTGTGTGTGTGTGTGTGTGTGTGTATGTGCTACTGAATATTTTGGGACAAATTTGTAACCAGAAGCGAGCTAAAGCTGGCAAAATTTTAAACCTTCTTTTAGGGACGTCCTTATTTGTGAATGGTATAAAAGTAAAGTAAAGTAATAAAAAAGGTAGTAAAAAAAAATGATTCAGGGTTAGGTTTTACTATTTATAACTAGCTGTATATAAAATTGTATCAGTCTGTGCAATGTCCCCACTTAGTTATCCCTGTTTACCAGAAATGTTGGATGTTGTGGGGACAAAAGGACAGTCCTATTAGGAAAATGGTTTATAAATCATACCAAATGATGTGTATTAGGTTAAGTAGTAGGTTTAATGGATAGAATATAAAGTTTACTTTTTTGGTAGAAAATTACTTCACCTGATAGAAAATCAGTGGAAGTCTATGCTATATTCTTAGTTAGACAGCGAAACAAAAGTGTGTAAATGTTGCACTTGTTACTATAATGTTTAAAGGCAACAGAATTAGCTCTCATGCTCACATATATCCTGGTCTGTCTTGACTTTCTCAGAACTCAAACAGTCCCATGAAAAGGAAATGCAGTCTCTCAACGCAACACTGAAGGAATCAGAGGACACGTTATCTGTAAGGCAGTGACCAAAAGCTGAAATTCTCCACACAACATTAGTGTTCCCCGTTCACTTTTCCTTTCTTATATTTTGCCCTGTCAAAATATAACAAACATTTTCATATCAGTGCATTTTTCCTCAAACAGAATAGAATTCAGGAGCTCATAACAGAAAATAACAACCTCAAAGAAAAGCTGAATGCTGAGGTGAAGAGAAGGATGGATCTGGCTGAGAAAACACAGGTACGTTAACACTCCTGAATAGCTCCCAAACATCAGTGTTATCAGACAGACTTAGCCAGTGCTGTTGATAGTAATGCATCTCTGCTTTAACTAGACTGACAGGTTATTATTAGACTGGTCTTTCCAATCAGGGTTAAGGAGATTCCAGAACTCTCAACATTCTGAAAATGCATGCAAGGATATTTAGATAACTACTCTGCATAATGCTGCCAGACATTGTCCTATACATAGAATGACAATGCAGCACAGGGAAAGTTCATATATGGGGGATTCTTCAACTCTCAACACTTTTGACCCTTCAGCTGTAAGAAAATAAATGTTTTACATTTATGCTTTTAGCAGATGCTTTTATCTAAACACTCTTAAGTTTTAATTTGTTTACTTAGAACGCCCAACAGTGTTTATATTCACACACCACAGGAGAATTCTTTATTTGAGACCGTAACATTATTTTGGGTAAAATTGTACAGTGGGAATGACACCAAAAGTAGAAATCTGAATTTAAGACTTTATTTTATATATTTTTTTCACAATAATTATTATATTATATTATTGTCTCTTAAGTTCACTCTTATAGATGGTCACATTTAACATTAATTCTTTTTAAAGAAATTAATACTTTAATTTACCAAGGATTAAACATGATTTCAAACTTAATGATCCAGTTTGAGAAAGCCAGTATATATTCCTGATCTCTCTTTTCTTATGTTTGAGAAGGACTCCCATACTCTTTATCTGGAGCAGGAGCTTGAAAGCCTGAAAGTAGTGCTGGACATCAAAAACAAACAGATCCATGAACAGGACAAGAAACTCTTGCAGATAGACAAACTGGTGAGCTCAATTATCTGTTGTGCATTAAGCCATTTTGCAAGAGAAATTCTTTGTGGTCCTACTTTCTGATCGCAGTAAAGAGATAAACAGTTTAACTCAGTAAATCTGTTGCTCCTACAATATCTGTCCTGGCCTGGGGGAAAATAAACTAAGATTTGATTTATTTTTAGATGGAGAGGAATGCGAAGCTGGATGAATGTCTTAAGAAACTGCAACAGGAAAACGAGGACCTCAAAGCCAGAATGGACAGACATGCTGCTTTGTCAAGGTAGCATACCACAAGCTCGTGTTCATATACGTGATACCTTTGGGTTTTTAGAAATTATTTTACTCGGTCCTCCTGTCTAGCTTCTAACATTTGGGTGTTTCCCCAGTGGGCTGCATTCAGTTAGACCTGTAGCAAACTAAACTCTTTGAAGTTTCACAGAATTTGCATGTTGTGTGGGTAGCAGAGGAATTCTACAAAATAGCCTGTGGCTGTGCTGTTACACTTTAATTGCTTTGATTACTCTCTGTGCTCTTGAGGTGGCAAGAAAGGTGCGTTTTCATTGCAGCAAAGCTTTGTGCTAAGAGACCTTCTGCTCTTTCATCTTGTGCAGTAATAGTGACTACTTCATTAAAGTTCACCACAGCTGACTTGTTCCATTGCAGACAACTATCCACAGAGCAGGCGGCTTTGCAGGAAACCCTCCAGAAGGAGTCCAAAGTGAACAAACGCCTGTCTATGGAGAATGAAGAGCTGCTCTGGAAGCTCCACAACGGTGATCTGAGCAGCCCCCACAAGGTGTCCCCTTCCCCGTCCTTGAATCTCCAGTCACCGCGGCACTCTGGGACATTCTCCAGCCCTCCCGTCTCACCCAGATAACAATGGCCTTCAGCTTCCAGGAAGCACTTTCATTCAGGAGAGAGCGCTTCCTGCATGCTGAATCTGGTGTGGACCATGCTCTCAATATGGAATTAACTTTGTTGACTTGTACAGCAAACTGAAGACTAGATTGCACAGAAGCACTTACCAATGAGCTCACCCTCATACTTTGCCTTTCAAATCTGACTATGGAGGAAAAAAGAAATATCTCAGGGCTTGCAGAAGGTTTCTCTCAAATTTATGTTTTTTCCCTTCTGGATTACTTTGTTTCCTGAAGTTCCTGACTTTTACCGCCTCTCTATAGAGGACTGACATTAGAATCCATGACTGGGGCCTTTATCAACTTATGAACCTTTCCCACCAGACGCCTTGAAGTGTACCTTTATATACCCAGACTTATCTTTTGCTCTGGGACAAATGCCCAAATGCCAGCCGGCCAGTGGACATTTCCCAGATGCTGCTGCTTGTGTAGCAGTTGGTTTCCCATTATTTTATGCAGGACCTCAGACCCCAGATGAACCTTTCACTTCATAGATCAACATGCCATAAACTGACTGTTACTATTTTCTCAAATGGAAATATTCACTGATCTCAACCAGGTGTTCTTAAAACTTTATGCAACACTTTTTTTTTCTTGTTTATATCATGCCTTTATTTTTGATTTTGTAAATTGTATTTTTTTTTTTTATCATCACACAACAAGGTAAGCTTCGCCCAAATCATGATGCATGTTTCATCACAGATTTGCTCTCCATATTACTCATATATGCATAGAAGAGATGCAATACAGTGATTGATGCAGAATTAATTATTAATAGTTGATTATAAAGTTTGTTTAATGCCTGTGTAAAGCTTTCTTGGCAATCAGAGATGCAGTCTAATGGCAATGGTATGGTGTAAACGGACAAGTGTCTGACATTGAAATGGCATGTCATTGGGCAGCCCTGTGACTGAAAGCATGTACTATTGGGAATCAGTGATTTTCTCGAATACGGGTTTTGTGTATTATTCAGTATGAATGAGCTCTAGGGGACAGATCTGAGTGTGTGTTTGTCTTTATTTCTAAATTTAGGTATGATCATAAGACCAATGTAATGACCGAGCATGTTCCAGTGGCCTCAAGAGCCCCCCTCTGTCTGAAACCCTCCACTGCAGCTTTACATTCAAGCTATTTACAAAGAAGTTAAATAGCAAAAGAAGAACATTTTTTTTATGATGGTATGTATTGCTAAGCTGTTTGTGTGAATGTTGGTGTGAAACTGAAACTCATGAAAATATGCAATTAATAAAGAATTAAATTAATCTGTGTGTAATTGTCGCCCTGTGTTTATAACATGTAATTAAAGCGATAGTCAATCTAAAAATCTAACTTGTCATTAAAGATTTTGTCTCACACTCATGTCATTCCAAACCTGTATGGAATTCCCTAGAAGAGACAAAGAAGATTGGTAACCGTTTTTCTGGGTTTTTTTTTTTTTTGTTTTGTTTTTTTTTGTCCATATAATGGCAGTCAATTGGAATCAACACTGTTTTGTTATCAATATTCTTCAAATTATCTTATTTTAAGTTTCTCAAAACAAAGAAAGTCATACTGGTTTGGGACAACATACTGTAAGGGTGAATAAATGAAGACAGAATTCTCATTTTTGAGAGCACTTTCCCTTTAAGGAGCCAAGCAGTGAAAGTGTGCAGGAACCTGTTGTATCTGTTGGTTTTCTTATTTCTTTTCTTCATTTTCAGGCTGAAAGTCTATGGCAGCATTTATGGGTTTGTGGTTTGACTGTAATCTGTTCTGTGTAGTGATTTCTACTGTAACTTATTCTTAAATTGCTAATAATTCAATAACAGAAATCTCTGTGAGAGGAGGAGAAACATACTTTAAATATGTCACACTGAACCAAAATAAGCACTGGGCTCCTGCTGCACATTCCACATATGGAGTCCATTAGAGCAGAGCACAAAGCCTTCACGCTCCTCAGACATATTTCATGCATATAGAACTTAACACCTTCCATTTTCAGTATTATAGGCTTATGACTGAAAAACAATATTTCACAGGCAGCAATGCATCATAAACTGTATTAAGTATGCTATTGATTTGCCATTGAACATGAAGCTTGCATTAACTTACATCATCATTAAGTCTGTTTAAAAGAAGCACTTTATTTCCAAGTCATATATAGAATACATGTTTCTCATAAGGATTTCTTTAAGCAGCAAGAAGCCTGACGTATGAATGGAGTCCAGCTCAGCTCAATATATAATCTTTATGTTCTTCTTCCTTTTCATGTGACTTTACCGTTGTGGCCACCAAGGTCTCTCCATGCTTATTTTTGGTGCTGCAGATGTACTTTCCATAGTCAATTGTTTCAACGTCATCCACAACCATGACGCTCTGGGAGATACGTGTTGTGTGTCCCAAACCGCGGTTTATCAGGCGCCAGGAGTCATAAATATTCACCGGCCTCTGACCCTGATGATACAAGTCACCACACATCATATTAACACCTATTTATCTGAATCTACACTACCTGTCATACATTTAGAATAATTGACATTTTTTATGTTTTTGAATGAAGTCTTTTATGCTCTGCAAGGCTGCATTTATTTTATTAAAAATACAACAAAAATAGTAATATTGTGAATTACGGTTACAACTCTGTACCATTTTCTATTAGAATAAATTGAAAAATGTAATTTATTCCTGTGATGCAAAGCTGAATTTTTAGCAACATTACTCCAGTTTTCAATGTCACATGATTCTAATATGCTGATTTGCTGCTCAAGAAATAATATTCTTAATGTAAGTGGTGAAAATAATTGCAATAAATAATTTTCTTAAGGAAAAAATAATAATGTACCACTCACCTGGCCAGGATATCTCCAGCTGAAGCTGACATTCATCTCAGGTTCACCCAGAACTGTGCAAGTAATGTTAAAGATGTCTCCACCACTCACTGTGTTCGAAGAAGCCTCAATAGTTGCAAAAGGGGGGCCACTTGGCACTACATGGGGGGGGGGGGGTGCAAAAAAAATGCATCTTTGCCAAAATCACCATGTAAAATGTGTGTGCTGACTGTTATTAGCAGTACTATTATGCTCTCCTCTTACCTTCCACATACAGCAGCTGGTATTTAGTTGATATTTGTGAAGTGGTTCTCGTAGTGCTGTTGGCCTTGCAATAATAAGCACCCTTGTGTTCTGGACTAGGGTTTTGGATGATGAAGCCCTTAGTGGGATTGTAAGAGATCTGGGTCCCATCCACAGCGATTTCTTCTGCAGGAACTTCCCTGTGCAGCGAGACATTGATTTTGGGGTTTGTCACCCGACACGGGACGGTGGCGGGCTTGTCAGGGTGCAGGTAGATAATCTCAAAATGGATGGCAGAGGGGACGAACAGCTCATCTTTGTCTAGATACAAAGAGAATAGTAAGAATGTCTTTGGAGTTTAAAAGTTGATGTAGATGTGTTTGTGTGATATGTGAGCAGATGCGGTACCTGTAAAGTAAATGTAGGTAGCAGAGGTGCTTTCTCCATCCTTTGCACATTCTTCTCCATCACAGAGCACCACCCAGCAGCTGTAATCCCCCGTATCAGCAGCAGAGGGAGACGTCAGAATCAGCTGACTGTACCGCTCATGCTGCATGATGCTGGAACAACACAGTCAATCAAGTCTAGACCTGGGCTATGATGGAATAGCATACTACTTGTAATATCTCTGCAGTATATAATATATATACTATGGACTATATGACTCATTCTACAAATTTAGGGTACGTCTCATATCCACTGATAATATATATATTTTTTCTAACCATTTTCTTTAAAAAATCATATTTTATCCATATAAAAAAGCATATTATAATCTCACAAAGATATTTTGTGCACCCTAATTCGGTTTGCTTGGAATAGCCTTGATTTCTAATTTTTTGCAGTGTCTGCTTTTGAAGTGAGTCGGTCTGTAGTTTAACAGGGTTATTATTATAGTTCAATAAAAATAAATTCATTAAAAAAAAAATAATACATTACTTGAAATAAAATAAACTTTGAATGAAATCAAGTAAAAAATTAATTCAGCTATTTGCCAAGGCAATAGTTTGACTGCAATTTTTTACTTTTTCATTTATTTGTATTAAAATAGAAAGTTGTATTTATTTACATGCAGTGTAATCTTGTTACTATGTAACAAAAATTAACCGTGTTTTTTTGGCTCATTGATTACAATTTGTATAACCACAGTTTTACTACAAATACAAATATGGTAAGCACAAATGAACCATGGTTTTGCTACACTAACTGTAGTTTAACCGTGGTATTTGTAGTAAAACTGTGGTTATACAAACAGTAATCATTACGCCAAAAAAACATGGTTACTATATTAAATGAATAGATAAAATGAGAAAGAAGACTACCTGAGGCGGTTGTCACTGAAGGTGTCCAGATAAGAAGGATACGCCCAACCTATATTAGTCCCTTTGCATCTGAGCTCCAGTGTTTTCCCAGGATTCAAAGAAAGGCTCTCGCCCAATCTGAGAAAACGGCCTTTATCAAGGACCTGGGTGAGAATAGACTGGCCCTTGCTTCCTGCCTCCTTTTCTTTTACTTTGGGGTAGCGAACCTTCACCCTCTTTCCTCCTGGTCTAATTCGGTTCTTACCAGCCTCTTTCATATGCTTGACCTGCTGACACACACCTGGGTAAACCAAAACACAGTTTTCCTAGTCAACAGCGTCTTGTTTCAGCCTTTGGATGTGACGAGCAAATTTTACATGGGGAACTTCTAAAGAGCAACAACATTAATTTATTCACTGCTAGTAGGCAATCAACATAATACAGCATATGTGTTTCATTTCTCTCTTTGTGACACTTGATAACTCCTATGACCAAGCCAAAAAAGAAGGAGAGAGAGAGAGCAAGCGTAAGAGGTTTCTGCCATCTGGAAATCTGCTCTATATTCTTCAGCTTACAGCTGTGCAAACAGAAATGCTGGAAGTATGCCGTTCTTGTTCTCTGTGCAAAAGCCTACAAAACTGATCAGTACTGAGGTTCATTGAATCACAAATTAAAAATTTTAATTAATTTTTGACACATACAAGGATCATGAGTTCTAGAAGAAAACTGTATACAGATTTTTTGACTCTGATTTACATTTGAATGAAAAGAAAAAAAAAACATTTAAAAAAGTTTCCTTGTTAGGATGCAAACATATCTGATTATCTTTTGTCTCTGCTGTTTAATTTAAACAGAAGTTTAAGTAAAACTCTGCCCTGATCTAATCTCTCCTCCCCTTTCTACTCTGGAATTTGGTTTCCATTGGCACCACTGGCACACCATACCCGTTCATCCACAACATGTCTCAATTTATTTTCTTTTCGAACAAGAGAAAGACAGTTTGTTTTGTTTTGTTTTTTTCTTTTTCTTTTTTAACTTCATGTTTTGAAGTCATAAAAACCAGGCAGAAAAAAATAAAAGAGATCTGCTCACCATTTTGGACCTCCAGCCAGAGCAGTGCCAGTGTGAAGAAGAGCCAGAGCTTCATGATGGCTGAAGTGGAGAGTTCCAGCAGGGCACACGGAGCTGTTTTTGCTGCTCAGGAGGCCTGAGAACTGCACAGGAGCTCTTCGTCCACTGTCTGTCCCGTTGACACACAGTCAGCTCCATCCCTGTGAAAAAAAGAGGAATTTCCCCGGCCCATCTGCACACTCCCCCTTCAGTGTCAGTCTGCGATCCTCTAATGCCCTCTGCTGGACTGCAGCTACCATAGTCCAGATCACGTCGTTCAAATTTAACAATAAAGAATATTTTTATCTGAACCCATGAAAATTCTTAATATAAATCAACGGCCCCATCACTTTGAGAGTCAAAAAAGCAGACACACAAAAAAAAAGTTTTGCAATCATTTGAAATCAAATATCACCTTCTTTTGTTAGACATTTAACATTACTTGAACTCATATGAAATATTAGCTACATTCTATGATACTGTATAAGATGAAAAACTAGTGAACAGCACAACAATCCATTAACATTTAAATAAAATGATTTAATGCATATTTATTTGCAATAATGTGGGGAAACTTTGTTTAAAAGAGGGACATTTTTTATTGTTTTGTATGAAACAACTTTGCAATGTTTTAATAAGGTGGAGAAGGACTTGAGTGCTGGTTAGCAGAAGAAACACTTTGAGATGCTCAGGTAGTCCATTTTTAGACCACCTCTTGCATCACTTAGGTAGCTGGATGGAACAGATTGTCATGTATTGAATGATCGCAATGAACTATGTAGTGTACATTGATGATTATTCATTAACGTTTCTGAAAGAGTAAAAAAAAAAAAATCTAGCAAGTGTATAAAGTGAATAAAAGGTAATATTACAAGACAAAACATACATACGTACTTGCTTCAACATCATCAGACCTTCTGGTTGTTAAACAACAGGTTGACCTATGAATACTGTACATTGTAGAATATCCCTGTCAAACATTCAGCGATAATTACACAACACATGTAACATGGATTAAGATAAAAAGTAGCGTTTATCAGAATACAAGAAAATGTGTATTGGTGTTATCAAGGCGGCTTAACATCTCAGGCATGTACAGTAAGTTAACAATATTAATTCTAAATCTTAAAATGTAACACTTTAACAAGACAGTCAAACATGTAGACATGCTGTGAAGCTGGACATTCACCATTATCATGGCTTTACCAATATTTTTTCTAATGTTCCACATTATGTAATAATGCCACTTGTATTGCATACCTTTTAAAATAATAGGCTTATACAGTGGTGTGAAAAATTGTTTGCCCCCTTTCCGATTTCTTATTATTTTTTAATTTTTAATTTTTTTGCATGTCTGTACACTTTAATGTTTCAGATCATCAAACTAATTTAAATATTAGTAAAAGATAACACAAGTGAACACAACATGCCGTTTTTAAATGAAGGTTTTTATTATTAAGGGAAAACAAAATCCAAAACTACATTGTAGTTCTTGGTGAGCTTTTTCACACCACTGTATATGCTATACATTTTTATTTAACAAACTAACAGTGGAAGTAATCGTAAGATACTGTCTGTGGAAATAGTAATCATAATACTTTTTTGCAAAAAAAAAACAATATATATATATGTATGTATATATATATATATATATATATATATATATATATATATATATATATATATATATATATATATATATATATATATATATATATATATCACAAATACCAGTTTACATTGGGTGTAAACAGAATCAATTCTACAATCAATGCATTCAATTTTCATTGTCAGATTACGCACCCCTAATGTCCTAGTATCACATAACAGGTGAGAGCATCAGCACTGAGAGGAGTTACAGTGATTGTTCATGATGGCAGTAAAGGCAGAGCTGAATATACAGAGTTCAGGTCTGTCAGCAGGTTGGTGAATGCCGTGGATAACAGCTAGTTACTATTATAGTTTATCTGTCACTCTTTAACATGGGCTAGTCTTCTCTGTGTGCGTCACATACTCCACAGTGCCTTCATTTCCTGTCAGTGTCTTTTTCTCTGCCGCACCAGTACAGTTCTTTAGATGTCTCTTACGTTCATCACTATGCCACATTCCATATCCAAAATAGATGAGGAAACCTGTGGATTGATATCAAAGTTAAGATTTATATCAAATTTGTATGCCTTCATATATACCAGTATATGTTGCATTTGGATCCATTCACATAAATGCAGTTCATCCAAAAAAAAAAAAAGGATTATTAAAGGGTTCACCCCAAAAAATGATTATCAAATGTACAGTTTACCCAAAAATGATTATTAAACAGACAGTTCACCAAAACCCAGGGACAGTTCATCCTAATAAATTATTACAATAAATTTTAAATATTATCAAAGTTATAAAGGCATCATATATCTGATCCCAGTCTTGTGAAGAGATACATTTGCTTTATATGATGAACAGATTTAATTTAGGCTAGTTATTTTTTAGTAAACACTGGAGCTTGTGCGTGTCACATGTGTGTCACATGCTAGAACAAACCTCATTGGTTAAAT
The DNA here is from genome assembly GCA_024542945.1 of allo-octoploid hybrid of Carassius auratus x Cyprinus carpio. Lineage (NCBI taxonomy): Eukaryota > Metazoa > Chordata > Actinopteri > Cypriniformes > allo-octoploid hybrid of Carassius auratus x Cyprinus carpio. Next base: position 4,793,367 of record CM045040.1, read on the forward strand.
ACTTGGGTGGGGGGACACAAGCTTTTGGGTTTAGATCAAAAATGAGGGTAAGTAAATAATGACAAAATGTTCATCACTGGATAAACTATCCTTTTCAATTTTCCACCAGCATAAACCTAACCAATGAAAACCAGCCTGGACCACCATGGAAATTAATGCTCATCTAAGCTGGTCTTTTCTGCAGGGTTTTCTTGCGTTTATTTCCGATAAAGCCTGTTTTTCAAGCAAACAGCCTTGAAACGGCAATGAGACCTTTAGATTTGTTTGAATGTGGTTTAGGACTGCATCCTGTGTGTGTTTACCCAAAGCTAGCACGTACCTATGGCCATCCAGATGGAGAAACGGATCCACGTGACCCCGCTGAGCTGAACCATGAGATACATGTTGACAAATATACTCAAAATGGGTAGAAAGGGTAACAGAGGAACCTGAAGCAAAAAATACACAATGCTTCAAACATGTGCTTGACTGAACTCTGCTTAGCACTTGCTAATGAAATGACCCAGACTTAAAAACAAACAAACAAAAAAAAAAAAAAACACGATGAATGGAGGCTCTCTCGGGTCATATCACATTGTTTTTCATGTTAGATTAAGGATGGCACACAAAATGGTCCTCCAAAGAACACAGAATGCTTGGCAAACACAGATATTTTATACAGGCTATTACCCTAAAACACAGTGCTGTTCCGGGCAGAATACATATCAAGATAAACAGAGCAGCAATGGTTCAACATGGGGCACGTCTTATTTAAAGGAAAGTTAACCCCGAAATTGAAATTCTATCATTATTTATTTTCATTTTAGATTTTAGGCAGATTGTTGCTGCTCTTTTCCATACAATAAAAGTAATCTTATTGACCCCAAACTTTTGTGTATGTTAAGTGTTAGATTTCAAACCTACATACCATAAAGGAAACTTTCTTCCTTGTCTGAGGTTGTCTGCAAACCAGAAGGATGCACATGATGAAGATGAACAAAGATGCACCCAAGACCCCCAGGGCCCAAGGCTCCAAAGCAATAATTGCCTGTCCGTAGTATGTGTTGAGTGAGCTAATAACACACACAACAAACACTGCAGGGAAAAACACACACAGATCAGAACGGTTACATAATTTTTATAAACTAACTTGTCAAATCAATCTCAGACTGCAGCTGTACTAACCCATGATCATAACAGACACGTTGACGGCAGTGGAGGTCTGTTCAGTGGGCAGCAGTGGAGGGTTGAGCAGAGAACGCAGGGTTACGCTTCCATCCTTCAGCATGTTCAGGTGAGACTCAGACTCTGTCAGTTCAGACTCACCAACCTCTTCCTTGCCTTCACTGATCCTAGAGCTCTCAAACGTAGATTCTGGCTGATACCTGACATGAGAATTTTACATTAGAATAGCTTCTTCATGCCAAAACACTAGCAAATCTTTTTGTTGAATATGATGAATACATCATCAAATGTGACTGTATCATTTAAGCTCTACAGAGACTATCACATGAAAATTGTCTATATAAAATATGTTCAAAGTCAAATCATTAATAAAGCACAGTTGGGATGGCAGACCACTGCATAATTCTTGATGTAAGTGTTGTACCAACTAGTTTATTGGTTTGCATCAAGAAGCATACTTGTACTAACAGTTGTATCGCAAATAGTAATGCTGTCACCATGAAGTTTCAACTGATTGATTGATTGATTGATTGATTAATTGATTGATTGGAAATGAATGCAATGAATATACACTAACCTGAGGATTAGAACACAAGCAGCCACCAAAGAGTATGCCAGCAATGTTCCAATAGACATCATGTCTACCAGCGCTTTCAAGTCAAACAGGAAAGCCATGATAGCTGTTGGCATTAAACAAAAGCTGATCAGATTAAGTTTAAAAAATAATAAATTAAGTGCATAAAAAATAAAAAATCACAAACTATAGGAACTCCTATAAATTAAATAGTTTGCATACACTTAAAATGCATTAATTCCATGGCATTACAATTTAAATACCTATTCTTTCTCATAATAAATGTACATTTTCTAAGCAATATATATATATATATATATATATATATATATCAAAGTATATATTTCAAAGTAAACCAACAGAGCATGCACAGTTTATTGTTTCATTTGTGTTCATTTAATGAAGTGAATCTTACAAATTTAAAGAGCTTGATTGGTGAACTATGAAATTTCAATAATCAATACAGGTTCCTTCATTAGTGGATGTCTAAACTCAGAACGCAATAATATTGGTATCTTCTGATGGAATTCACACCAGATGTGCCCTATGACTTCATATACAGCTGTTTAGACTTCCCTCTCAGTAAGAAGGCCGTGTACACTAACAAGCATACAGCGCTACAGTATAGGCTTAACATGTGCAGTGTTCAGGGGGCTCCAAAAACCATTATCTGCCCTGTGTCCTCATCCTTTCACTAAGCTTCCCCTCTGCTTTCTCATTCTTTAGAAGTCCTCAGAATCCATAAGCATCCACTGAGTGACCCCTGCTAACATCAAAGTGCTGTACTACCACACTGTAGGGAAGTACTGAGAATCTCTCTCTGCAGCTGTCAGCAGTACATTACGCATCTGCACCTGACACATGAAGTCAGATATAAATACACTACCAGTCAAAAGTTTGGAATAATTGCCATTTTTATGTTTTTAAAACAAGGACTTATATGCTTACCAAGGCTAAATTTAACTGATCAAAAATATAGTAAAAACAGCAATATTGTGAAACATTTAAAATATTTTCTGTTGTAAAATAGAATATAATTTTAAAATATAATTTATTCCTGTGATGCAAAGCTGAATTTTAAGCAACATTACTCCAATCTTCAGTGTCACATGATCCTTCAGAATCCATCCGAATATGCTGATTTGCTGCTTAAGAAACATTTTTATTATTATTATTAATTATTATTGGTGAACAATTATTAATAATGGTTAATAATTATTAATAATGGTTGTTTGAAACAGAAATCTTTTGTAGCATTATAAATGTCTTTATGGTCACTTTTAATAAACATAATAAGTCCTTGATTAATAAAACAAGAAAATTATTTATTTAATTTTTAATCTTAAAATGTTTTTTTTTTTACTAGATTTTTGATATAGTAAATACATGCAGCCTAGAGCATAAGAGATTTCTTTCAATAACATTTAAAACAAAAATTGTGATAATTCCAACTTGTATGGATGACTGATTTTCTTTCTTTTCCTGCCAGCTTCACCACCAAGCACTCTACATATCACATTTTATCACATATTGTATAATCCCAGCGATTTTTAGCACCACCACTGTGACAGCATGCATCTGTTAACAGGGTACTGCAATTAAGCAAGCACACTGCACCTCCACCAGGCTGACACAAACAGGACAGCAGGCCATGCAAGGCCTACCTTGGTCTTAGCTTACCCGCGGTAGTGCCCGCTGCCATAGTGGCAGCCACTGGCGACTGATGCTTATTCACTTTGGAAAGAAATCTGAATAGCACGCCATCTCGTGCCATGGCAAACAGAATGCGGGGAAGAGGGAACATAGAGCCCAACAGGCTAAAAACAAAAAAGGAGTCATGGTTCAGATACCTGCAACTCTGGAAGGAAAAGAACATATTAACCAACACCAGCAAATGTGAAGGAGCAGATATTGACCAATTGCATCCTGTTGTGTTTTTCCAGTCATTTGTAATTATTGGAATTTATTTAAATAATTGCATAAAGATTTTAGATATGAGCATACACAGACATTTATATTAAATTAACTGCCATGACGTTTTAGGATTTTATTAATTTCCTTGATTCATCCAGGCGCGGAAGTTACCATTTTTAAAAGTCCTTATATTTCAAGGTTTATTTGATGTATGCTTGCATAGAATAATTTATTTTATTGTACATTTCCGCTCTTTTTCACATTTGCCTGGTGGATCACATTGGCAGTTTGCATACCAACCGTGCCCCCATCTCTCACCTGAAACTACACCTGAAGACATTGTAGCAATAAGAGGGGTCTTCGTCTTAGGATTGATTTGGGCTAACACTTTGAAAAGCACCCCATCCTGTGCCATAGCATAGATTACACGCGGCATTGGGAAAATGGAGCCCAGCAGACTGCATATGAGGCAAAGACATCAGCAGAAGCAAAGGGTCAATTAATGACATGCTGCAAATCTCAAACACTTACGTTGCTGTACGGTTAAAGGCCTCCACAAACAATGATTTTTATTTCAAAGTCAACATGAAATCAAAATGGGGAAAAAATCACCAGTTTTTAGCACCACTCCAATCACTCGATATCAATTCCAACTGGACAGAATTAAGTTTGCTTATGTTCTTTCTTAATATTCTCTTTGACTTTAAAAAACACATTACAGAAGTAAAATGGGTTACCAAATGGTTTCATGGTGACTTTAGGAAATATACAATTTGACAGCACATCTTTATACAGCACTTAGCAAATAGGACCAGACGTACAGTTCAATCATCTTCATTTTTTTCTGGGACTATAGCACAAGGCCTAGGCTGGTATCCTATAAAAAGTTTAGTCTTCAAAGAAAAGTAGCTACAATCAAAATGATTGGTCTTAGGCTTCAGGTCTATACTTCACAAGTCACACACCTGGATGTTTTTGAACATAATGAAGACTAATATTCAAGCAAATCCAATAATCATTCAATAAACATACTGTTAAAATTAGTGGGTTGTAATTCATGCCACTTTACAGAGTGTTGCTAATTGCCAAACAATAGTTTTGTGTCACCAGGAAAAAAAACACATTTTCACATGATAATTTTGTTCTGAAAGAAAGCAAGTATAAACCTTAATCATATTATGATTAATAAGCTTATAAAATAATACTGATTAATGAAATGCTATGTATAATTATTTATGGCTCTCTTTCAAACAAATCACCACCAAAAAGTCATTAGAGATGCAAAGCATAGGAATCAATCCACCTCAGACCCAACTAAGAACTTCTTACAAAATTATTTCGGAAAGAAATGTTTAACTGAATGTCAAATAAATTTCAAAATGAATAAATGCATTTTTTATGTAATTATTCAGAGTGTTTGGTATCAGCATGCTGCCTCAATATACAATCTTGTAAGAAGCCTTGGCCAGCAGAACAGCATTATGGGAGCAAAGAAAGATGTTTACCTGGTTGATAGAGCACAGAGTGATCCTGCCGCTACAACATATTTCGCAGGCCCCCAGCCCACATATTCAAAAGCCAAAGGCAGAGGACTTTTTTCGTCCAGCAGGTAGTAGGGCATCATGAGGGTGAGGGCCGCTGAAACACCAAAGTAGGCAAGGAAACATACCAGTAGGGAAACAACTATTCCAATGGGAATGGCCTTCTGGGGATTCTTCACCTCCTCCCCTGGTCACGATATCAAATATCAGCAGTCTTAGAACACAAGATCAGACTGAAGAAATGAAGTTAACTGCTGTATAAAACTGAATAAGTGATTGAGTACCTGTGGTTGCAATGCAGTCAAATCCCACAAAGGCATAAAAGCATGTGGCTGCACCAGCCAGTGTCCCGCCAAAGCCATAAGGCAAAAATCCCCCTGCCCCATAATCGCTGGTGACATTAGCAGTGTGTGAGAGATTCCTGTAAGCGTATTTTAACATTTTAATGATCATTAGGCTGAATTCATCAACATATAAAAAGAAATAAGAAAGTAACTGAAAAGATATCCTTCACCTTGTGACAATGGTAACATTTATGAGAGATTCCTCTGATATATTCCAATTGAGCGAGTCTCCTTTGACAAATCCAGAAATGATTACAAACATCAGCACGAGTACGTTTACAACTGTGAAGATTTTGTTTACCCAAGCTGATTCTTTCGCCCCAAAGGAGAGAAGACCTGGGGAAAAATTACAACGACAGACATTCAAATTCATTTTAGGAAAAATGCATGTGAATGTAGTAATAATTCATGTAAACATTTATTTAAAAGATGCATTCAGGAGATTTTCCTAATTGTATGCTAAACTTAAATGATAAAAACACATTTACATTTATTCATTTAGCAGATGCATTTATACAAATCAACTTACAAATGAGGAATACAAAAAGGAGTTCATCTTAAAGCGGCAGTAACACAAGTACTACACTCTCATAAAAAAGGTATGTATCATATAGGTGATAATATGTACACTTATGGTATAAATAAGTACATTTAAGGTACTAAAATGCACCCATCAAGGGTGAATAAGATAAAAAAAAGTTGTACCTTTTGAAAGGGTAGCATCCCAGTGACATCTTTTGTACCCTTTTCTAAGAGTGTGGTAAATTATATTTTTCAGCATAGTTCAGTATAGTACAATAGTACAATGATTTTTTTTTTACCTGACAGTAGTAAGATCAGGCAGACAGCAAAGAAATCAGGGTATTCTGCCATGCCAGGCAAACTCATTTTGAAGTACATTTTGCAGAACTTTTCAATGTGGCCCCCTATAAGCTCATCAAACGTCCCACTCCATGCACGCGCCACACTAGAGGTCCCTGTCCCAACAGAATATTAATTTAGGTTGGAAAATTATTTTTTATTTGCTTTTTAACTGATTTTTCATAATTACCTATGACGTATGACAGAATGAGGTTCCATCCTGTGATGAAAGCCCAGAGCTCCCCCACAGTCACATAGCTGTACAGATAGGCTGAGCCCGTCTTGGGCACCCGCGCACCAAACTCGGCATAACACAGGCCGGCCATCACAGATGCGAGAGCAGCGATGAGGAAAGACACCACAATGCTGGGGCCAGAACTGCTTTTGGCCACCTCCCCAGCGAGCACATAGACACCGGCCCCAAGTGTACTTCCTACCCCAAGGGCAATCAGATCAATAGTGGAGAGGCATCGGCACAGCTTGGACTCCTCCAGACAATCCTGGTCCACATGCTTCCTCCTCACAAGGGAGCGGACAAACTTGAGGCAGTGTTCCAGCATTCTTCCTGTTAGCACAAACTGTCAAAATGTTTTTTTTTTTTTTTTTTTTTTTTCACGATGACATTTTTCTTTTCAAGTGAAAGGATATGATTTATTTTCCTTTTTATATTGTACATATTCACCACCCAATATGTGTGCTAAACAGATTTTTTGACTAACATTGTGCAAATGGGCTGAAAAAAATAAATAAATAAATGCACAATGTTAAGATTCGATTCTGCAAACCATAGTGGAGCTGAGGCATGTAAACGAACACTGTATTATTCAATAACACTTTTGGCCTTTGTTCTCACTTGTACATGTCTCCAGTTTAAGCAGGTTTTAGCATTGCCCAATGTATAATAATGTAAAGGCTTTAGGCATTATTGCAAAATAGTGGTGTGAAGTGCTTTCATGTTGAAAGGCGTTGGTATTTGGTACATCGCTTATTGGCCAGTGTGCTTCTGTGCAATTAAAGAGTTAAGTTAGTAGTAAGCCTTTGTCATCTTACAAGTTAATTGAATTTAAAAGTTTGTTATAAATATATATAGTATTATGAGTTTATATAAAGAAGACTGGAACATGTATATAAAATATTTAGACATATAAACTGAGGACAATACTAGACTCATTACACAATGAAAATTAGTTACATACACTACAGAGGTAAATATCTAAATAATATAATCATGTATATATGTATATATATATATATATATATATATATATATATATATATATATATATATATATATATATATATATATATATATATATACATACATACACGCTTTTCAAAGGTTTGGGATCAATAAGATTTTAACTTAACTTTTAATCCGTAAGGACACTTTAAATTGATCTAAAGTGACAGTAAAAATATTTCTAATTTTACAAAAGATTTCTATTTTAAAAAATATCACAAAAATATTTTTATCACAATATTAATTATCACAAAAATAGTATTAATATTTTCACAAAAAAAGAAATCAAGCAGCATAAACTCTTTTCAACATTTAAAATATTAAGAACCATTATTAATTATTGAGTACCAATAATAATTTAGTGGTAAATCATCATATTAAAATGATTTCTGAAAGATCATGTCACACTGAAGACTGGAGTAATATTGCTGAAAAATCAGTTTTTTGATCACAGGAATAAATTACATTAAAAATTTTTTGTTGTTATTTTATTTTTTTATTTAATAATTTAGTAATTTTCACAATATTACTAATATTATTAATTAATATTACTGTTTCACTGTATTTTTAATCAAACAAATGCAGCCTTGGAGACCATAGGAAACGTCTTTCAAAAAGATAAAAAAAAAAAATTAATAAGCCCAAACTTTTGAATAGTAGAATACATATGTTTACAGACAGTACATAGAACAGTTTTAGGGATTTGTTTTTGTCTCATTTTGCATGTAAATGGGGTTGCAGACCAAAGTTGCAATTAAGTTACTTGCTAAGAAAACTTCTTTTACACATAAAAGACATTTTTATAAAAGATTTGGCACATTGTTGTGCATGTGACCAAGTGGCTGGGCATTAGCATTACACTGTGTCTGCCTACAACCTGTGAAAGGTGTTAAGGAATCACACAGGCAGAGCAGATTGACATGCATGAGGCTGTACGAGCTGTAGCCCTGAGGGCTCATCATGCTTAATTTGACAAGCAACCCTGAAAATCAGTTACAGCACAACATATTTTATAGCTGAGTCAGACTTTATTATGTCCTACTGTATTGAGTGAGTGGATATTATTAATACAAATTTAATTAATTAATAGAAGTTGGTAAGGGTACAGACAGACTTTGCACATACAATGGTCATAGATTAGCTTTTATACATTAGTCTGCTTTTAAAATGATATGTTTTCAATGGATCTTCTAAAAGTATTTGAGCATGTGTAAATGCACTTGAACAATTAGAAATTATATAAAATTGTGTATTTGCATAAACACAAAAACTTAAACTTACCACCTGATGAGAGACTGGCAGCTATAGAATCGCCTTATGGATGTAATGCCTTACAGTTACACGCAAACACACACATACACACCCCCCCACACACACGCGCCTTTCAGGGATCTCCACTGATTTCTTTAAAAAGCTCACAGGCTCAGAGAGATCCAAGTCAGTCCTTCCCAAGTCCTGTCTCAAGTTTGCCCCTTCCTTCTTCAAGCTCAAATGACATGTCAGCCCACAACTGCACTAGTTCTCCTGCCTACTTTACTCTGCTCTGGTTTGTCTTAACTTGCCCTGCCCACTGTGAGGAGGGCTGGGTTGGCAGCTGTGTGCTGCCCCAAAGAGGAGGAGAGACTTCACACAAGAGGGAGGAAATGCTAATTTCCCTATTCAACCAGGTCACCAGTGTTTTTTTGTTTTTTTTAAAGCATGTTCTTTTGAAAAAAAAAAAAAAATCCCAGCTGCCAGTGCACTTATTGACCACTGATAAATGGTTAAGCAATTGACATTGACAAACATTGAAACAGACAGATCTGTTTGCCCAATGCAGTGTGGAAGAGTCACTAAAAGCATGAACACTGATTGGTCAAAGAGGTCTGTCAAAGGTAAAGGGCTTTAATGGATGATTGTTTCCCTTATTTATAAGCCCATGAACACAGGGATACTGAGTCAATTGGCCTCTCCAGAACTACAGTATAGTGATGATAACAAATCTGAGAGACCAAGTTTTAGTAACAGAGTCAAAAAGTTGAGTTACTGAAAAGCTGAACACATATTCTTAAGCAAGATTTTTGTTGTTGTTGTTGTTGTATTTGTGGGCCTAACTAAATATAAAGTCTAAAGATCAAGTTCCCATGAACCTTAGTCAAGTTAATGAAGGAAATGAAACGAAAGCTTGGTCTCAAAATGCATTTTTTTTGTTTTAGTTGAACCACTTTTAGAGGAATAGTTCAACCAAAAATTACAATTTGTTGACTCACCTTCAGGTCATCTAAGATGTAGATGAGTTAGTTTTTTTCATCAGAACAGATTTTGAGGAATTTATCATTACATCATTTGCTCACCAATGGATCCTCTGTATTGAATGGGTGCCGTCAGAATGAGAGTCCAAACAGCTAGTAAAATCATCACAACAATCCACAAGTAATGTAAGTAGTGTGACGTTTTTAACCTCAAACTGCTGATTCCTGTTAAAATATCGTTCTATGCATAATATTGCATTCTCCAGTGGAAAAGTCGTTTTGTCTACATCAGGAAAGAAATATATGAAAACAGTCCATATCAGTTCTAAACAAAGATGTCACTGGATTTTGATGTGAAAGGAACAGAGGATGGACTTTTTCACTGGAAGAAGTATTATTGAGTATGGACCTGTATTTTGTTGACACTTTAATGTTAAAATGCCTTAATGATGGATTTGTTTCCTACAACAGCATTTCACCTCACAAGACATTAATTGATTGACCGGAGTTGTGGATTATTGCAATGCTTTTATCATGGGTTTGGACTTTCATTCTGATGGTACCCATTCACTGAAGTGGATCCATTGGTGAGCAAGTGATGTTATGTTGAATGTCCAAATCTGTTACAATGAAGAAACAAACTCATCTGCATCTTAGATGGCCTGAGGGTGAGTACATTTTCATTTTTGTGTGAATTTCACAAGGCATCTTAAAAATAAAAAAATGCAGTACTCATGCGAGAGATGCTTAAAGAGTAGCACAATGCTGCATAGTAGTCAAAGACGTCCACCTAGCTTATATTTAAGCTAGGTTGCATCTCTGCAAGATGCAAGCATAACAGTCAAATTTGTCAGTGTAGTGCATTTATACTAGCCAAGACAAGGTGAATAGCGATAATGAAAATGCTTTAAAAAATCTACCAAAATACAAAAAGCTGTATAGGATAATGGTTAGTAAGATAATCAAATGATTATATACTATACACTTAAAGAGAGGTATGGATGTGCTTGCTATTATTACTAAAGGCAAGAGGTGAAGAATTATCCTAACATGAAAATGTTTATTTACAATATTAAATTACATCTTTTATGTTAATTACTCAAATTACCGTCTATTTGAAAAAGGTGAAAGTTTCTGAAACTGTGGTACAATGAGTTTTTCTCCGATCGCTCTTCTCTAGCATGTGCCGGGCATTTTAAAATGTAAACACCACCCTGAATGGATGGCTAAGTAAGAGCCACCACTGCAAAAATTCACACACTACCCAGGAAACAGCAGAACAGACTGCTTTACAGAAATTCAGGGAATGTGGTTTAACACATTTGCCAGTGCTGGCACAGTCATCAGGTAAAGACAGACCTGACATGAATCAAAATAAATTACATTAAAAGCCTGATGCAATTACATGCTAAAAGAACTTTTGAAACATCATAAGATGTGTATAATACAGAATCTGTAGGTCCATTTCACATTAACAGCCTTTAGATTGCATAAAAAACTACTCATTGTTGGTCTGAAACCCAGAGGCCTTTCCAGGCATAAAATCAAGTCCAAAGAGCAGCTGCATTCATATGCCAATGTAGTCCTACATAGCAGGGAGAACAAAAGAAGACAAGATACCTTAAAAAATCGGAAGAAACCAGTTATTGGTTTCAACTACTATTTTTTTTTTCAGCTGCACATTCATTTCAGGTCATGAAATGCTAAAACTGTTTGTCATAGGCACACTCCACACCACTTAACAGAACTGTCACCAGGAAATGTTCAAGTCAATTATTAGTGGGAAGACCCGGGGACAGTCCAAGCTAATGGCTGCAGATAGGAATATAAGGATGCAAATCAGAAAACTGCTGTGCAATCAGCTTAAGTTTCATGCAGTGTCATTGTTACAAAAAGCATGCAGCTGTTACAAAGATGAACTGCCCTCTCTCTCTCTCTCTCTCTCTCTCTCTCTCTCTCTCTCTTTATCTATGAGAACAAATAACTTTTATGCAATGAGCGTCACTTTGTGCTTGCTTTTGTTTTGATGATGCACCAACGTTGGAATCCACAGAGTTGTTACCTGTTAACCGTCCTACATTAAAGAACCATCTTAAATGGCCAGCCTGATTGAAAAAATAAGACCAATAATGATCCTTTACTCCACTGAAACTTATAGCTGTTACCAGAAGATTATAAGTTTATACATGAATGATACTGTGCTGACTAATATCTAGACAAGTCTGATCTGTTAAACTGAGCATCGGCATGGGAAAATTATCATCAATGACATCACTGCATTTCTTAAGGAGAACCTGGTGAAGGTTAGATGACAAAAACTTTATTTTTATGCTAAGAAAGCAATATCATAACTGACAGTTAAGTGCAAAGGAAGGGGATAGTGACACAGTGACCCAGGAACCTTTCTTAATGTCCATAATCCTATTTATATTGAATGCCAATGTGAAGGCTGAAATGATCACCTGTGTGTATTGCAAGATCTACTTAATGCTTGCTTTTTTACAAAAGTGCCCAATTTGCGAAATCTTCTTTAGCACAGTTGTCCTCTTGGAAACTGCCCCAAGGTTTTTCTAGCTTAGTCAATGTTCTGTGCCGACCATGCAGTGGGGGAAAAAAAAATTTTTTTAAAGTAGCCCAAAAGTTTTTTTTTAGACATGGAAAACATTTGTTGATTTTTGCATGTCAACTAATGGTATAATGATTCATAAAAATGTTACGAAGGCTGAAGTCTGATGGACCAAGCCTTAGTTACAGAAACTGGGCCATCACTGAGGTTACAATCCTGCTTTATTAACCATTATGGCCCTAAACAGAGCACTTAACCTCAGGTTTGCTTCTGTGGGTCTGTTCTTGCCATTGCATATACAATACAATCTAGTGTTCTGCGGGTTGATATGGATGATAATTACTGAGTAAATTGTAAGCATTGTTAAAATCTGGGATATAGGTGGTTATCAGAGGAATGTTTATAGAAGGTTGAATGATGCATATATTCAGGCAAAATACATTATAATACATAGTAGACCTACTCAAATTCTGCAGGCTTGAACAAGCTTTAAAAAAGACGGTAGGCTATAAAATCCACTAGTTACAATTTTTTTTTTTTTATCTGAAATCTCTGCAATAATATAAATGTAATATTTAAAGCATATGATGGGGAAAAGAGATCTTCTAGATGCAATGAGCAATTTGACTGTAATCTATCAAAATGGACAACTGATATAAAAGTCCTCATAATAAAAAGTTAAAGAGTACTGAACTAAATCACAATGGTGATTGGATGTGAAATGGTCAATTGGGAAAATCAAAGTCCTTGACACTATTTTCCCCTCAACATTAATGCTGCACATACAGAACAAAACTGCACAAGCAACTGTCTAAAAAGGCTCACTGATTAACTCAAAGAGTCAAGTGACGTCACAGGAGTGTCAATATGTATTTTGTGTAGGGAAAGGGGGAGAAAGGTTTTAAGAATGAGAGATAGTTATCTGTGAACTTAATGTGTGCTATTATTAACTGTGAAAAATATCAATTGGTGAAATAAATATCACTAAGATAGGGATAAAATAGGCCAAGAAGACAATATGTATGTTTGTCAACTGAATATTTTATACAATTAACCATCATTTTACTGCCATTAAATCTCAGTCATGAACTGTTCAAGGTCATGATGTTTGATCATTCCTGATTAAGCGTCATGATTCAACCATGTAATATTTACTCGGTGGTTTCAGTATTTTCATAATCCACAGTGTGCATGCTGATATAACAGTCCAACAATACCTTTATATCACTGCACTTGTGCTGTGGGGATTTTTGTTAAATGACTCCAGTGACTTTTTGCAAGTTACATCATTACACTAGTAAGTGGTGATTGTAGAGTGTAAAAAAGGGTGGATCTTATCTTCCTTCCACTGTAGAAAAGTGAAGAGAGAGAAAGCACCACAATAATGTCACCAGACCTAGAATTGTCATTTTTGCCTTGATGACATATCTAAAAATAAACCTGAAATATATATCAAAGGAGCTTCTTAGAAAAAAGTTTGTAAATAAACATAGGCACATAAATGTATATGTGAACATAGTACACAGCACAACATGTGCATATACCCTACATAGGTATTTTTGAATCTGATTGATATAATAGTCAGATTCAAACATTTTTATTATTATTATTATTATTATTTATTTGATCAGATTATTTCAGATCTACACCACCCCTGATCAAAATTCGGATCAAGCTCAACTGAATGGACTGATGTGTTTACATGAAGGATTTTTAGTACAGTTAAGCAATTAATACTATTACTAATTGTTTGGTTACATGTAAATGTATAGCTACCGCATAAGCAATTTGTTCAAAAAACATTATTCATTTAGTTACAATATATATATATATATATATATATATATATATATATATATATTGTTGGGTGTTGTAGTGGTTCAGTTAATTGTGGCGTTAGAACTATTTCAAATGGCAAAAATTAACAAAGTGACCGACAAACTGTATCTAAAATGTCATTTAATCAAAATTAACCTAATGTTTATTGAACTGTTTTATAAAAACAGGTTTCCTCCCATATGCCAATAACTTTTGTAATAGTTCTAACATGATGCTTCTTCCGAAGACTTAAAAACATCTTTTGTGCAACTAAATTGCAACTGCATTGCTGACAACTTACAAATTTTTAATTTTTATTTTTTTAAGTGTCAACCCCACATACAAGTCAAGTTGTATCTCTTTTCCTGAGCATCAACAATGGGGATTTTTTGTGTGTGTGTTTGTGTGTGTTTGTGTGTGTGTGTGTGTTTGTGTGTGTGTGTATTCAGGACTTCAAACATCACCTACATATTCACTGGAGTAAAACATAATTTAAGAAAACGAATACCCTCATTTTCTTCTTTGCTAACTCCACGAACCTCTACGGCTTTAGGACCCAGCACAGTCTAGAGACCTCACGGTGAATCACTACAGATGACGGGAGGAGCCATATGTATGTATCCTTTTCAACCAGGATTCAAAGCAGCTCAGCGGTTTTAACAATACTTCAGATATTATTGTGTTTAAATTAACACAATATCACTCGTTCAGCATGACACTAAGAAGTATTTCTGTACCCTGATGAGCTGCACGGAGGTGTGGTGGTCAGAGATGGAGCACATCAGAATGCCAAAGGTAAATGTCCAGCATCCATACAATGATTCCCATTGATTGCAATGATGTAGGCTACCTCACATCTCCACGCATTACTTCCACGTGCTCAGCATTAGTAACTTGAGGATTTATTATGGTTTTATTTAGTGTGCTCTTGTAAATGGATTCATTCGCTGGATTCAACTCAGTCAATGTGACAAATGTGCAAGGATAAAAATACAAGGGCCTGCCTCTGTTATCCTCCTGAGACACAGCTAAGGGGTTTTGTCTCTGTAGCAGACATATTTTAGTGAATTTCTCTGAGACTTCACACTTCACAGTTTTATGGATTCGGGATGTCCTGTACAGAACACATTCTCAGAGATACCAAATGTGTGGAAGTTTCTCCATGACCCCTCCCTCTGCTTGGTCTTTAAAAATGGCTGGCATTAATTTACTGATAAAATTGTACTTCCTTATGGAAATATGATAATATTTTGTAATAATCATTTAAATCTGACTGATTTTCAAATTGTATGTCACAAATCAACATCTCAGGAAAATGTTATGGGGTTTCAAATCAAAAAATGACTTCTTGTTATGAAAGAGGATATTGATTTCATACATGTCCACTGTAGAGGACATCAGGACTAAATGTATGTTTATTATGCATTTTGGGAGACACATAGGAAAATTGAATAAAATATTAGATATTATTATGAAAATCTGGCCAATTATTACTCCCAGTATTACACTTCTTTTTTCAATATGCTGTCCCAACAGCACATTAATATGCAAATTAGGTACAGTATATAGATAACATTGTGTTTAATGGGAAAACCAGTTTATGGAAATTTTACACACATGCTACATAAAGTAAAACTCTATATGAAATCATTTTGTTATATCTTTTCTAACATAGTTGAGAATCATCCTTATACAAAGCATAGTATAAAAAAATCCTGAAACCTAAAAATTGATTTGTGATTTTTTTTAAATCCCGTTGTTTTTGCCTTTTCATGTCATTTTAGTCCTGGTGTCCTCCACAGAAGACATAGCATAACATATTAATAAAATATAAAATTTCAAAAATGTTATTTTTCCATTTGTTCCTTATGCTCTAAACAATGTAATGACATGAAAAAATACTAAATTCTAAGTTAATTCTAAGTTAAATACTAAGTTATATTTTACAGGTTGAAAATGTCCGGTTAGTGGACAGAAGTTCTTCTCGAAGAACTCAAGTGGGCACGCTCTACCTGACAGCCACACACACTATCTTTGTCGGTAAAGGATCTGAGGACAGAAGTGAACTGTGGGTAAGTGTCTGATGTCTAAACTAGCTTTGGCATTTTTGGTATGTCATTGTACAGTATTTCTGTGATCTAAATATGTACTAATTTAATTTTTTTAATAAGCATAATACTTTATGTTTGTTTTTCAAAGGTTCTGCACAGTTTGGTGTGTGACGTTCTAAAGCATAAAGTATCTCAGAATGGATACCCTTTAATAATCCACTGCAAGAACTTTCAGGTCATACAGTTTATCATTCCTCAAGAGAGCGACTGGCACAATGTTTACATTTCACTCACACGCCTCTCCAGGCCAGGTGGGTCACCTATCGAATCCATTTAGGCATTGTTTTAGGAATATACTGTGATTACGATATCATTGCAGACAAATCAGTGTATTTAATACAATTCTCAAAAGTCTCAATTAGAAATGATTGTTCTTTAATACACAGTTATATTTATTTCAGTGTACCATGTTTTGTCTTGCAGAAAAATATGAGGAGTTGTATTGTTTTTCCTTCAATCCAAATGTTGGCAAAGCTGAACGGGAGCACTCATGGGAGTTTTTAGATCTGAAAGCTGAGTACAGTCGAATGGGACTTCCAAATAAGCTGTGGCATGTCACCGCAATCAACCGAGAGTACAGAGTTAGTAGATCACCAACCATCACTTCTAAATACAATCAATATATTAAGTGTTTGTTTTAAGTAAATGCACAACATTTCTTCTTGTTACACAGGTGTGTGATACTTACCCAGCTGACTTGTTCGTGCCTAAATCCGTCACCCTTCCTGTTATCATCGGGAGCTCGAAGTTTCGTAGCAGAGGTCGATTTCCCACGTTGTCATACTACTGCAAGGAAAACCATGTGAGTCTGTCTGCACATCTGGAACATTCTTTCTGCAGTCTTAGTATTCATCTGCCTCTTTTAAAGAGGCTGTGGAGAATTTCGTCCGGTCTTCCATATGTCCTCGCCTGCCAAATATATTGTCATTGCATTGGGGATGTGAGTTCAAGGTTCAAAAACACAGTGTGTTTGAGACTTGAGTGTTCTTATATATATAAATACCTAATTTCTGATGAAATATTAATGTGATGCAGCTTAATTTTACATTAAACTCCAGCTTGATTTGGTTTCTTTACAATGAAAGCGCATTGTTCTACTTCAACTCAAACTTACAGTCAGTTAAACATTGAATTCTAGTACATTCAGTGTTGGGAAGGTTGCTTTGGAAATGTAACAGGTTACAGATTACCAATTACCCTTTTTAAAATGTAATAAGTAGTGTAGTTATTTCAATTACTTTATTAATGTAACTGATTACATTTGATAACTTTGATTACTTTTCTAAATTTCTAACGAATGTTTTCAACTATTAATCATTTTGAAACATTTAAAGCACTCAGGGTTAACCTTACAGTGGTACTCAACACTGATTACTGTCAGACTTTCAGAATCCTTCATTCTTCAATTAAGATTATAATTTATTTTTAAAGCACATCTACCATAAAAGCACCTCTTTTTACTTTGAGATCATTCTGAGGTTAAATATAGATTTAAAACTATAACGAGAAATAGTTTAATAGCTATGATACTGTATAGCTATGACAGGAAACAAAGGCATCAAACATCTGAAAAAGCATATACATAAACCCAAATGAGAAATAAAACAGTTATCGTATAAACATGTCCTATTCTTTGTCCTGAACTCCTGAAATATTAGTTTCATATTTTAGAGCAGACAATGCAATTTGGGGAAGAAATCAATTAAATCTCGGTGTGTGTGTGTGTGTGTGTGTGTGTGTGTGTGTGTGTGTGTGTGTGTGTGTGTGTGTCTTTGAAAATATTCAGATGTAACCCCCTTTGTAATCTTTAACATTTTCATAAGTAACTGTAATTTAATTTAAAAAAAAATTCTCAGTCACTGTAACTGATTACAGTTACATTTATTTTGTAATTAAATTCAGTAATTCTGTTACATGTAGCTAATTACTCCCCAACACTGAGTACATTTACCATGACTGGATGTGTCATGCAGCATATCAGTGCATTTTGATTTACAGCAATAATGGATATTTTAAAAGCAAGGTCAAGTTCTTTCTGCACCCTCTTGGGTTCGGCACTCTTTTAAAAGACATTTCATTTCATTGAGGTCAAATATTCCCCTCGGAGTCTTTGTGTTTTCTTTTGGACACATGAATTCAAACCACATGGAGAAACTTGTGTGTGACTTCCACATAAGGATCATGCTGGTGAGGCCCAAAGGGGTCAGTTATAGTTTAATATCTCCCCCATTCATGGTTCGTTAACCTCAAAATATGATTAGAACAGTGTCTAAAAAAGTAATAATGCAAGCTCAACCTTTAGAGTTTTATGAGACCAGGGCCAAATTCTCATGAAATGTCCATTCCACAGAGAGGACAGTGTGATCTTCTGCTCTTTAAGTTGAATTTATTAATTGAGCATGACAGGATCAGACTGGGAATTACTCTTAGGCTGTATTATTGCATTTTACTCAATTGAGCAGAGTTTATTTTAATGGAAAGTATTAAAATATAATTTAGATTTTTTTTTTTACAGTTATTTAAATTTAAATAAAAAAATGTATTATTTTTTTTTTACAAATATATTGAAATATTTGATTATATTTTATTAAATTAAAATTTATATCTTATTTGTTTAATTTAGCAATTTTTAAATGCAGGGTCCCTTTCCCATTTGTTCCCATTGTTGAAAGCTGAATTTATTTATCAACCATGAAAGGACCAGGCTGGGAAATACTTTGAGGGTGTACAATGCACAGTTGTACTACTTGGAAAAAAAAAAAGAAAAAAAAATATTTTATTAATTACATTTAAATATATATTTGTGTACATATTAATAATTAATAAAGACATATATTTCTATATTTATTTTGACTGTTTTTTTTTTTTTTAAAGCACCACTTTAACACTAAAGAAACACTGTACTGCTGAACTATTTTGTCCAACACTTTTTTGTCATGCCTTATCTTTTCTAGGGTACCTAATGAACAAGCACCATTACTGGTGCCCATTCAACATATGCTAACGCCTACTCATATGATGTCTTTTTTTTTAGGCCACAATATGTCGCAGCAGTCAGCCTCTCTCTGGCTTTAGTGCTCGCTGCCTGGAGGACGAGCAAATGCTGCAGGCCATCATGAAGTCGAATCCTGGCAGCAGATTCATGTATGTAGTAGACACCAGACCCAAGGTCAGTCCACTTAATATCAGTATATGCTGGACCAGATAGCAAAATTACACACGAAAGACACTTTATGTAAGACTCTCATTTATTTCCAGCTAAATGCAATGGCAAACCGAGCTGCGGGCAAAGGCTATGAAAATGAGGACAACTACTGCAACATTAAGTTCCAGTTCATCGGCATTGAAAACATCCATGTGATGAGGAACAGTCAGCAGAAACTCATAGAGGGTGTTGTATTGTCTCCATTTTATTAAGTGAGAAAATGAATTTCACCATATAAACCACTGTAGTCTTATGCTCCGGAAGATCTTTCTGTTAAGGTTTCAAAAGGTGGTTTTTGCAGTGGTGCCATAGACGATTTTTGGTTCCCCAAAGAACATTTCAGTTAACAGTTTTTAAATGAACATTTTTTTTCCCTTAATGTGACGAACAATGTAATATTCTTAAGAACCCTTTTACTCTATAAAGAACCTTTTGGAAAAGGTTAAAGATATCATGCAACCATGGATGCCAAAACTGTGTTTAGGAGTGTAGACCAGCTTGAACCGGTAGCAGCTCCACTTCATTTTTTTAGGAGATCTTCCCATAGTGCATTTACAAAACCAAGACAATTAGCATTTTTATAACAAATATGCAAAGTCTATAACAAATATGTTCTGCAGTGAACCATTGATTGTACCACAAGAGAGTTTCTTGGCCAAGCAGATTGTTTTTGTTTTGTTGACTTAACGATTGGAGACCCTCTTGCCCTGATTGAGAAAAGGAGGGCATGAGAATGAAATCTTCCAGTGTTGAAGAAATAATAGTGGTACTGGGTGTGATAGCATTCTGACTCAGAAAACACTAGGGAGTCATCTTCCGGCAGAGACTCTGTGGCTGTTTGAGATCTAATTACAACACGCTTGATTCTTCCTAGAATGGCAGTTTCCTTGAAATACTGTACAGTTAGTTTGGTCTCTGCCACCATGAGTGACCAGGTTTGTCAGTATATTGGCTTGAGCCCTCATCTGGAGCGTTCTCATGGGCCGTCACCAGGCCTTAAATACTCTTATCACATTATACAACTGTTGGCATATCAAAGCTTTCAGTGCTCTCAAGAAATGCTCATGTTTGTTTGGAGAAAAAGAATCAAAGCCACTTTTAGAAATACAAATTCATTTGGTTGCCACAATAACTAATAGCCATAAGACAGAACTGTCATCAAGCCAATTTATCAGTTATGCATATTTTAAGTAACATAAATAAAGATGACACTCACAGAGGACTTTGCAAAGCCAAAGTAAATATTGAGCACTTTAAAGAAGAAGTCTCTAAACTAAAGATATCCAAAAATAATCCTCATATCTGTTCCCTATTGTAAATTTTGTAGATTGTATATAATCTTAACTTTAGCAGTGAATTTGCCTGGATCTTGTCAAAATGTCTGTTGTTGTTTTTTTTAGTTTCTGCACTGCGTTCTCCCTCCATGGGAGAATTTCTCATGGGGCTTGAAAACTCAGACTGGTTGAGACACATCAAATCGATCATGGAGGCTGGAATCTTCATATCTAAGGTAAAAGATCCTTTGAGAGTTCTTCGGCCCATGCACGATCACTCTGGGACTGATTTCATGTTCTCATGTGCACAGGCCGTGGCAGAGGAAGGGGTCAGCGTCTTGGTTCATTGTTCTGATGGCTGGGATAGGACGGCTCAGGTGTGCTCTGTGGCCAGTGTGCTTCTGGACCCTTACTACAGGACCCTCAAGGGACTGATGGTAAACGAGAGCATGCTGCATTGTAGCTTGTAAACTTTACTCCAAAAGTACAAGCCACAGAGTTCACAGTGTTAGAAGATGCAGGCTGCCTGTGTGGGTCTTACTGATTTAATCATAAGAATTGACTCTGGCTGGTTCTCAGCTGGAGAGGTTTCATTCAGTAGCCGTGCTCAGTTTGGAAAATCATATCATCTTAGAAATTTACCCTCATATGGGGTCAACATAAAAGAAAGAACACTTTCTATCACAGATTAGTTCTGTCTGAGAATACCATCTCATTTCCTGATACACTGGTAACAGAAGATACAGTATGTGCGGATGCATAAAATTAATTTGTGACCCATTTACCAGTGCTTAATAGAATTGCTGAAATATTGCTTGTTTTCAAGCAGGATTTACCAGCAGTTCCTGCCTTTTATTGATCAACTAAGCAAAAGGATCAGGATGCTCAAACAAATAGATCAATGTTGTGATAGCGCCAGTGTTTACACTTTTTTGAGTAAGTGAGCAAACAAATTACTTACTTATAGTTGGTTTCTGCTTATGAAACTGGGATAAGAAGAAGAATCTTAACATTGGAATTGACATTTAAAAAGTTCACAAGTACACTAGCTTTCAAAAGTTTGGGGTTGGTAAGATTTCTTAGTGTTTTTTTTTAAAAGAAGGCCTACACCAAGGCTGCATCAAAATACCTCTTTTTCAGCATCATTATTCCAGTCTTTATTGTCACATGATCCTTCAGAAATCATTCTAATATGCTGATTCGGTGATCAATAAACATTTCTTTTTATTATCAGTGTTGATTTTTTTTTTTTGGTGAATAGAGAGTTCCAAAGAACAGTATTTATTTGAAATATATATTTTTTGATATAATGCATTTACTGTCACTTTTGATCAATTTCATTCATCCTTGCTGAGTCTAAGAGCTTACTTATCTTACTTTGGAGTGGTATTTTATTCTGTTTATTTTATGTGTAGGTGCTGATTGAGAAAGACTGGGTTTCTTTTGGACATAAGTTTTCACACAGGTTGGCCTCCGTTGAATAATTTACAGAGGTTTTCTGATGTATTAGCTCAAAAGAGCTCATTCTAAATGTAAGTTACTTTATGGCATTTCAGATGTGGTCATCTTGATGGAGAAGCAAAGGAAGTGTCACCTGTCATAGACCAGTTCCTGGAATGTGTATGGCAGCTTATGGAACAGTTTCCCTGTTATTTTGAGTACAATGAGAAGTTTCTAATCAGCATCCACAACCACGTCTACTCCTGCCACTATGGCAACTTCATTTGTAACAGCCAGAAGGAGAGGAAAGATCTGTGGTAATTGTCCTGTGTGTTTGATGGCATGGTGTCAAAACTTAATTTGCCAAAATTTATGGTACTGGGGATGTCAGTATTCTCTGCATCTATTGAACATGTTTTATTGCATGTGTTTTTTTTTCTGTAGCATCAAAGAGAAAACTCATTCCATATGGCCTCATTTATGGGAGAACAAGCTGGATTTCATGAACCCTCTGTTCAAACCTGATCAGAGCCAAAATCAGGGACTTCTTAGGCCCAGAACTGCCCCCTACTGTTTTAAGTATGTCAGAACATGTTAAATAGTTTTTTCTTCTCCACAATGAAATATACACTGATAATACATATTTTTATTCTGTTTCTCATGCACAGTTTTTCTCTTTAGTCCTAAGTATTCATTTGTTTTTAAAAGTCAGAGTTACTGATCTATGGTATTTATGTTTGTTTAACTGCTAAAATTGTTTGTGTTTTCTGTTTAGATACTGGAGAAGGTTGTATAATCGTTTTGATCGTGAGTTGCATCCACGTCAGTCTGAGCTAGATTGTCTGATGACTGTAAAAGAGGAAACACAACAACTTGAGGAAGCTCTGGCTCTCTATGAGCAGGTAGAACACCAGATATTTGCCTAAAAATATTCGTATTTTCATTAGTTTTATAATTTGATTTGAATCTCTTTTAAATCACAATGAAATTACTGATAGTTCTACCAAAAATGAAAATTTGCTAAAAAATTACTCACCTTCAGGCCATCCAAGATGAGTTTGATTTTTCATCGTAGCAGATTTGGAGAAATTTAACACTTGCTCACCAGCGGATCCTCTGCAGTGAATGGATGCCGTCAGAATGAGAGTCCTGATAAAAACATTACAATAATCCATTGGTGAGCAAATGATGTAATGCTAAATTTCTCCAAATCTGTTTCAGTGAAGAAACAAACTTGTCTACATTTTGGATGGCCTGAGATTGAGTAGCATTTCAGTAACTTTTAATAATTTTTTGATATGCGTGTTCTACAAATACAGAATTTTCATCCACACAAAGCCTGCCTTTTTAACTTCATTGATCAAGAATTTTACCCTTCCAGAAACTGGCTGTTCTGGATAAGGAGCGTGCAAAAACCCTTTACATGCAAAAGGGTGTGTTGGAGAGCAAGCAGGCCCTTTGGTCGTCACCTTTAGATACAAGCCTGGCCAATACTCCTCAGGATTACATCGGTGGCTTTATAGGTGGTGCTCCCAATGTTTTCACCCTACAACAAGGAGAGAGAGAAAGCGCAGAGCTTTGCCTGTTTGGAGACAAACCAAAAAGCTCTGATGCTGACAATAGTGACCAGGAGTCAGGAGTGGCAGATTTCAGCTCCCATTCTTCTGGTGAAGAATCCCTGCCAAGTGAGGACAGCGTGAAGGATCCTGACTCGGATGAGACTGGCCCCAACAGAGCGTGAACAAATGCAACAGTTTTCAAGAAGAAAAAGCTATTACTGTACCTGATCAGCTGTATGTGATCTACTTGATGTACTGTATGTGATGAAGATAGGAGTGCGGTATTTCAAATTATGCAAAGATATTGGACAATGTGGACATGTGTCTCATGTGTCTGGCATTACAGAAGCATGTCTTTCTGTCCGAACATGTAATACAGGTGTACTATATAAAGAGTGATATGAAAAATCTAGTATATATTTATAATTTCTCATTAGCATGATTTCTTTCAAACATTAAATACTTGTGTGCAATAAATTATCTGATCCTTATTTTTTTCACTTTATGCACTTGAATAACATGAATATCTGAAAATTCTGTTTATTGTGAAATGAATGTGATATTTACATTAGAAGTTACTTATTTAAAGCTATTTATTTCTTAGCGGATTCTGATGGTCATTGGATAGTATAGTGAAAAACATCTAAAAACAATTTTTTAGCATATTGTACAAGTTGTGCACTTTAAATTGAGTTTGGCACAATGATCATTGTTGTTTGTTGAAAAAACAAACTCAAAGAAATGCAAAGAACCAAAAGAAACCAGACCAAATAAACACTGAATGAAGCAAAAAATATATTAATACTAATAAAATACTAATGTATAAATTTAGGAAATTTATGTTTTCTTAAATTATTTTGAAGGATTAATGGAGACAGTTGTCAGATTTAGGTCAGTTTAGATCCATATTGCAGAATTCGTCACCTATTACCATGTCATAACCTCTTCCTTTGTCACGAGATGTGTAATGTTGATACAGTATATATATATAAAATAAAGGCATTTCTGGAAATTAAGTGATGTAGTTTTATCAATATTATTTTTTTATTTTATTTTATTTTATTTTTTGTTGGGACAATGTAATCACAGCTCACATTATTGTGTTTATCCCAAAATCTTTTTTTATTATTATTTTTTTTTTTTTAATCGAAGAACACAACCTTTATAAGCAAAAAGATAAACAAGACATTCAAAGAGGATTACAACACATGAAATTCTGAAATCATCTTAACTGTATTATCTTCTTACATTTTTTAGAGTTCTTTAAATAATTATTTGTGTGTGTGTGTATATATATATATATATATATATATATGTATATATACACATACATACATACATACATACATACATACATATATATATATATATATATATATATATATATATATATATATATATATATATATATATATATATTTACACACACACACACACACACACACACAAAGAGTTCAAAGGTCACGCGTCGTCGTGTCGTGTCGTGTCGTGACGTCACGCTGCGCTGGAGCGCTGTGATGTAGTTCAGAGGTGGCAGCTGGTTGTTGATAACGGTGTTAGCCCAATAAAACTATATAAAAGTAAAGCGCAAGGTCCCAGTCCTTTCTAAACAAGGTGATTTTGTATTACAGAAGCAGTTATCGCTTTAAGTGTAACTGCCTTGTTTGAGGAAAGGTAAGTCCTGACAGAAAAAGTGAACTTTGATCATAATAACAGGACAAACTTTTGCGGCTAGGCTACTAGCTAACACGCTAGCAACAGACATTAATAAACATTCACCCCGACACCAAACAGCATCATTCACATTTAACAAGAGGGATTGTTAACAAAAACAATCGACAAAAGCTGACTGTAGACATGATTTCAGGACGTTTGCGGGTTTTTTTTAGTTGTTTAGCAGATGTTATGCTAGCTAGTGCTGATAACCTGTCAACTTACAATAAATGATTTGTACATTTAATTGCTTAATGACATATAAAACAGCGTATAAAAGGTTAGAAAGGCACTTTAATGGGCATGTATGTTTAAAAGCATTTTTCTGGCACACGACTATTCTACTTGATTTGCTGTTAGCCTGCGACCATTTTGTTTCATCTGGCATTTATAATGTTTAGTCACAGTTCAGCTATTGTTGTTTGTTTGTGTGTGTGTGTGTGTGTGTGTGTGTGTGTGTGTGTGAATAATTGTCCTTTCAATGCTTTCATGAACCAAGAATAGTAGGTGAGTAGTCATGTGTACGAAGGCAGAAGCATATGAAGTATCTCAGAAAATCTCCCTGTTTATAGTCCTCGTGATGCTGTCTGGAGTGATAAGGATGAGCTAATCTAGTTTGAAGTCAGTAAAGACACAACTAATGATTTACTAAAGTCAGTCAGCCAAGCCATGACAGAAGAATAATCCACAAACCATAGATAAATGTAGTGTTTGTGTGTGGATCAGAAGCTGCTGTAGTAAGTGAATTTCCCCGGTGTGGGATTTATAAAATCCATCAAATCGAAATATATTTGAAAATATATGCAGACCTGTTATTGACCATTGCAGAAAATACAATTTTGTTCAAATTGGTTATACTTTAAAAGGACAGCTTCTTATGTCGTATATATATATATATATATATATATATATATATATATATATATATATATATATATGTATATTATACATACATTTAATATATTTTCCATTTACTGTGCAATT
Source organism: allo-octoploid hybrid of Carassius auratus x Cyprinus carpio (assembly GCA_024542945.1). Taxonomy (NCBI): domain Eukaryota; kingdom Metazoa; phylum Chordata; class Actinopteri; order Cypriniformes; species allo-octoploid hybrid of Carassius auratus x Cyprinus carpio. Next base: position 4,819,906 of record CM045040.1, read on the forward strand.
TGAAGTTGTTGTTTTTTGCGCGTTTGTAAATGGTCTTTTTTTTTTCCAGGTAAAAAGAGGGAACAAGCAACTATTATTTCATGAGAATATTCCCTGGGGAGTGTTTTTTTGGTTTTGATGCCGTGAGCCTGGAACTATGCCCGCAGCCACTGTGGATCATAGTCAAAGAATATGTGAGGTTTGGGCCACCAACCTGGATGAGGAGATGAAGAGGATCCGACAGGTAGCCCGAAAATTCAACTACATAGCAATGGTGAGTTTAAACTCTTAATGCTTTATTCAAATCAGTCCAGTTTCATTTGATCTAGAACTGGCTATCATTTTGTGAGTTGTGATCCATATGTTCAGACAGTGCAGTTAATATCCGGTAGGTCTATGTCACTTGCCATAGTAATGATTTAAGTGTCAGCCTGTTGGCAAGGGACATAAAAGAGCTGCTGTTATTGTGGAAAGAGAGGACAGGAAAAACAGGAGAATTTCATTAATGAGGCGCATCAGACAACAAAAAAAAAAATAATAATAAATCAAAGGCTTTACAGCAAATCATATTGAGTCAGAAATTGCTTGTTCATTGTGTAGATTTAATACACAATAACGTTTGCGAAATGAGTGGATTTTGAAAGCTGTAGACGCTTCTACTCTTTGTGAATGACATTAGTTACATTGCATATTGAATGATAAAAAATAAACCTATTTGAAATCCAGTCTGACTGTTGCAGAGTTGTTACTGTAAAAAAAAAAAGTAAATCTAAATTTTTGATAATTGAAATAAAATATAGATAGATGTAAAACTTAAAAATTAGTAAATATTGTCTCTGGCAGCAAACTAGTAGTGCTGTCAAAATTAGCAGGTTAACACAGGCGATACTTTTTTTTTTTTTTTTTTTTTTTTCTTCAGTTTAACGCGTTAAAAATATTTAATGCCATTAACACAGGGGCGGAGCTAGGGTTGGCCACCCCACTCACAACTGCTGTTTCTGTTTCTTTTTTTCTTGCCAAGAATTGCGTTTATTTAGATGCAGAGACTACCACATCAAACAGGAGAGTTTTCAGAAGTGCTCTACACCTTCACCTCAGCGCAAGGCGCTAGTCAAACGAGCACGAAATAAAAGGTACAGGTGACGAGAGGGCTTCAGTAGAACAACAGTGAACCACGGTCAGATGAGATGTTGTTAGGACATTACAACAATAACAACAAATTTTACTGTCCTGTCAGCCATTATACTGTCATGAAGTTACCAAAAAGGTGATTAAAGCTGCCTTAAACTGTGCTTACATGTAAGTATTTGTTATATTTGAGTCGCATTTAATAACATGTCTCTGAAATGCAGTGGTTTTCAAAACTGTCCTGGAGCAGCTCAGAACTGTCTCCCTCATCTAACACACCCAATTCAACTCATCAGCTCATCAGCTTTCAAGTAGAGACTTTAAGACCTGAAGTAGGTCAGAAAAGGTAAAGAGTTGTGACGATGCGTGTCAGTAGCAGCAGATCTTTAAGTAAAAGCAAAAAAAAAAAAAGCTAATGACCCAGCTGCTATGATGTCTGTTAATCAAGAGAAAAGAGGAAATCAATAACTTTTGTAGCTTTAAGGATTCATTTATATTTAATTTAGAATTTAGTGTTTGATAACTTTATCAATTTCTTTATATTTAATTTTCTACTTGCTGAAGGGCACAGGTAGATAAATATGACATTTATTATAATGGGTTTATGTGAAGAGTTTTTTTTTAAGTTCACCTAAAATAGAAGTAATTTTTTTAATTGTTTTTTTTTTCCTAATATTTAACGATTGAATTAAGCCATTCAACATTACAGTATAATTGAGTCAATTGTTAAATATTAGGGGGGAAAAACAATTCCTAGAGACATTAGTAGCATTGGTATCAGTGATACTCGCTTTCAGTAAAGATGAAAAAAGATGTCATTAAACAAATATTTAAAATATACTGTCTTTATGTTGTTTCTACTTTAATTTGAAAATTAAATGTGGAATTTTTGCAATATAAAAATATATTTAAAAACTTTAATGTTAGGTGGGATTAATCATGATTAATTTCAGAAAAATATGCAATTAATTGTTTTAATCGATTGACAGCACAAATTTTAAACTAATAAAAATGACAGAAGCACTCAACAAAATTGCTCAAACTTAAGCTAAAATAAATGTATTTCTATTTCAAAATAATAATTTTTCATGTATTTCTTAATGCTCTACTACAGAGTTTATTTAAAGAGATTTTTAGTCTGATAGGCCAAAAATCAGATATTTTCTGCCTGTCTGAACAAATCCCAATTTTTGATACTGTGCTATAAATATACAAATAACCACAACAACTATAATGCATTTTGCTGCATTTGTAGGACACAGAGTTTCCAGGTGTAGTTGCAAGACCAATCGGTGAATTTAGAAGCAATGCTGATTACCAGTACCAGCTGCTGCGGTGTAATGTTGACTTGTTAAAGATCATCCAGCTTGGCCTTACATTTATGAACGAACAGGGTGAATACCCTCCAGGGACGTCAACATGGCAGTTCAACTTCAAATTTAACCTCACGTAAGCATTGCACTTTGTAGTTTAAGAGCTATGACGCATATTTTAAACAACAACGCATCAATCCATGATCACACTTTTATGCACATAAGTTCATTTTGAAGACATGACAAGATGACTTTTCTTGTCTTCAGGTGTATCCATAGCCATCATGTGATTCTTTATGAAAGCTGGACATTACACCCACGGTACTGTCTTTTGCAGGGAAGACATGTATGCACAGGATTCCATTGAGTTGCTCACTTCGTCAGGTATCCAGTTTAAGAAGCATGAGGAGGAGGGTATTGAGACACTGTACTTTGCCGAGCTGCTTATGACCTCAGGTGTGGTGCTTTGTGATGGGGTCAAGTGGCTCTCATTCCATAGGTAATCTTACAGTAATATTCACATAGTGAAATGAATACAGTGTTTCAGTGTTGGTGATTCAAACCACAACTCCATTAAAAGTGGAAGATTCTTAACCACTTGAAAAAATGTACAGTACTGTTTAAAAATGTGTTTCTATTTTGTGTTTGCTTATAGTACACATCTAAAACTGTGGTTCAATTAATTATACTATCTATTTTCAAGCTAATTTTTGTCTTTTTTTTTCCAAACAGTGGCTATGACTTTGGGTACTTGATTAAAATTTTGTCTAACTCGAAATTGCCAGAGGAAGAGGTTGACTTCTTCGAGATTCTTCGTTTATTTTTTCCCATCATTTATGATGTGAAATACCTCATGAAGAGCTGTAAGAACTTGAAGGTATTTTAGCATTCGGAAATGTGCATGAAGATATTGTCATTAGAAATACAGGTTTTAGTCGTCGTTGTTTTTTTTTTTTTGTTTGTTTTTTTTGGTGAGTCCATTGAACAACAGAAAAGGACTCAAACAAAAAAGACATGATCTATAATAATCCCTTCATTTTTTAAATTTATATAGCAAAAATATTCAGAATTGATCAGTGATTTTAGTAACTTTTGTCAATTTTATTTATTTTTATATTTCTATATAGCTTTCGTTTTAAATAGACAAAATCTTTAAATAGACTAGTCTGAGGAGCAAAAAAACATTGAATCACTTGAAAAATTATTATTCTGAATAAGCTTTTATATCTTATTTTCAGTTTTCATTTGTATTTTATTTACTTTTGTCATTTTTATTAATTGAAATTTATTTTTATTTTTACCCAAGGTCTATTTTAAGTAGTACTTGAACAAAATTATTTCAGTTCATCGCCAAGGTGACATTTCTTGTTTTCTTTTTTTTTCTTTTTTTTTTTTATTTATTTTTTTATTTGACTTCAGCTTTATGTCAGTTACTGAAAGTGAGTTTAGTTAAAAGATAACAACACTGGCTGATTTGTATCCTTACAAACCCAAGTATTTGAAGTATATCGGGGTCAGTTTACTTTGTAGCAGTCTGTGTGAATAGAAGGAATCTGCCTGATTTCTGTCATGTGATGTGCAGGGTGGTCTGCAGGAGGTGGCAGAGCAGCTTGAACTGGAGAGAATTGGACCTCAGCATCAGGCAGGCTCTGACTCACTCCTCACAGGAATGGCTTTTTTCAAGATGAGAGAGGTGTGCCTTCAGCTGGAAAAAATCATCAAAGTGCTATGCATATTAAAAATCACCAAAAATCTTTTAAAGTGGCACCGAATGCAGCAATGGTACTGACTGTAACATCATTGTCATTGCAGATGTTTTTTGAGGATCACATTGATGATGCAAAGTATTGTGGTCACTTGTATGGACTGGGTTCAGGCTCATCCTATGTCCAGAACGGCACCGGAAACGCTTACGAGGAGGAGGCAAACAAGCAGCAGTCATGACACAACAAGAATCCCTCACCATAAAGAACCTCATATACAGGGCTCGAAACATGGGTTTTTAGTTGTTTTGTGTTTCATGAAAGATTTGATAGGATTTTGCACTTTAAAGCTCCCATCCGACAGAACTTCTTCCCTTTGTTGCCTTCTCTGGGTTAAATCTTTCACACAATGTTCATCTTTTATGGTTAAAGAAGAGGAACCATTTGGTGTTTTAGTTTTTTCCCCCACAGCTCAGCCTTAATATTAAGCTACTTTTTATGTTCTTTTTTTATCGTTAATTTATTGCATTCATTTCTTCTCGTGTGCGGTTGCATAGTTCGACTAATTTGGCGAAACTGAGTACACCAGTCACCTACGTGAACTGTCATTCCCTGATCACAGGAGTACTGATTTCTCACACTTTGCAATAGCTGTAGACAGATGGAGGATCTCACAGACTCACAGGTAAATACAGGCACTTAATTGTAAAGCAAAGCCTCACACTGATTTTACCCTTTACGTTGGGTTAGCACAGATTTTACCACACAAGTAAATTAAGAGTGATGATGTAACTGCCACTATTTAAGTGAACTGAGGTCACCTCATACTTCTGGATCAAGATCGTCTTTCCATTTTCATTTTTAAAAGAGATTTAAAGGTTTTGTAGTATTTTAGTATCAAAGAAGTTCAAAGCCTTTTATTCATTTAAGAAATAATGCCTCTTAAAAGAAATCTTAGCCAACTCAAGTGCTCAGTATCAGTGGAATTAGTTTTACGTGTAGTGCTGGTTTTTGAATGGTGCACATTTTGTGCTGTTTGGGTTTTTCCTCCATTTGTATTGTATTGTATTGCTTTAGTGTTGCCTAGATCTGCTGCATGTACTGAAACATTTTTGAATAAATGCTGTGTTAACTACTCTGAGCTTTTATAGATATGTGAATCGCATGAACGCAGCTTGTCCTTTTTTTCTTCTATTTATTTCTTTGTATGTCTGATTTGGTGAATGATTTTGGTAGCTCTTAACCTCCCTCCTCCTGTTTGTCCATCATCTTGATGTGTACAGTATCCACATTGGTATTATGCAATATAAAGAGAGACTGTTTTTAGAGCATTTGGAAATAAAAGCCTGATTTTTCTAACATGTCCAAAATCTGTACAGATTTATGCTGTTCAAGTTTTATTGCACTTTTCTTAAAGGGATAGTTCACCCCACTTTTGACCCTCAGTCCACCCAAGATGTAGATGTGTGTGTTTCTTCATCGTAACAGAAATTTAGTGTCACCAGTAGATCCTCTGCAGTGAACACCTGATAAAAACATCACCATAATCCACAAGTAATTCATATGACTCCAGTCCATCAATTACAGTCTCATGAAAAGCTGTGCGCTTGCAATAAATCCATCCTTAAGACATTTTTACCATTTCAACTGGCTAAAATACATGTTACTCCAAATTGGTTCCAATCAAGAAACAAACTCATCCTACATCTTGGATGGCCTGAGGATTTTCAGCAAATGTTCATTTTTGGGTGAAATATTCCTTTAATGGACAGATGCTATAGCTGTAACAGTGTTAGACAAACAATACCAGAACAACACTGTAGAACTTAATAAAATATCGCTTTATTTCTCTTACAGTAACACCCATCAAGGCATATCATTCAATGGTGTTGTCATACAGAGTGAATTTATATGAAGACACATCAAGCTACCAGCGCTGACAGCCAGCAGAATACTTTCACATACTCTCAAAAGAGAACAAAAGCTGCAACAACAATTTACATACACAAAAGCAAGAGCCGGTAGAAAACTCATATCACAGTTTATTTTTTTTTTTAATATGGTGTGTGTGAACCTAATCACAAAAAGAACAACAGACATTTCCATAAAAACTACAAAACAGACAACACACCACAAGTCTTGGCATTTCTGAGGTTTTGTTCCCACCTGTCAAAATCATGTACTACAACCACATTTACATGCAATAACTGTTGAATCAAACTGAGATGAGAAATATGGTAGTAATTACATTATTAGAGCCCTTAGATAAATTAGATGTGATACAAAACCACATCTTTGTGGGTTTTGCATTGTTTGTGCAAACAGTGTTATGAAAAGCATGGTTAAAATGATCTAATATACAGACTTTTAATAGTGAAATATTCTCTGCAGCTGTAGTATAATAATGTTTATGGAGTTAACACAGTACATTATCCTTGCATACTTGATTGGACAGAACCATCAAGAAAACATAAGGACAAAGACGATTTAAAAATTGAAATAATGTGCAGCGTTAAGCACTTTTCAAAGTGCAACTATAGTATTTTTGTCTTCCCTGTGCTTGTCAGGTTAAACTGTTTTTGTCTGAATATCCAGCGCTAAAAAGGACCTAAAATATTTGCTACGTCGTTCATTTTGCTTGTGTATAAGCTTTGCATAATTCATGACTGCTGGAATCCAGACTTAAGGGTGATGGACAAGATCCTCATTGACACTGTCAAATAAAACAGATTATAGTCATGATGTGCAAATGTATCTGTATAGTAATGAATAAAATAAGGAATGTTGCTGCATTTCAACAATGCGGGATCAAAAACAGGTAAAATGTGTTCAAGTGTAGTGCAAAAGCACTTGGGCTTTTCAGTGTTCACATTTCAAACATGAAACACGACTATGTAACACCATCACACAGCATGCATAAATACTTTACGTTTCACAGACTAACAAAAAACGCCACCTTCTTCAGCACTGCCTACACCACGCAAGCTATATTCAAGGCATTTACCATACAGACTTCTACATTTTTAAAAAATGCGGGTCTTGCAGGAACCATGGTAATGTTATCAAATGTTCAGCCACATCTGTGGGCTTTTTTAGGCACATTAAGATAGCCATACATTTTGCAAGGAGGACAAGAGACTCAGTGGCCCCTCATGTACAGTACACACCATAATCCTGCACTGTCAGCTCTTGTGAAGAATCACAATTCATTAGGTAGAGAGTAGATGGTCAATGTAAGTCTGTGCAAGAGCAGCGGAGACATCCTCACTGTTCCACTGACAACAGACAACACTAGCACAAAACTCCTAGAGAAAGAAAGTCAGCTCATTTAGAATAAGCCATTAAAACATTCAGGGATTTCAAGATAAGAATCTGGGTGAAATTATATTATTATAATTATATTATATTAAATGCTGATCTTTTGAACATTCTAATCTTCAATGAATCCAGTAAAAAAGTATCACTGTTTCCACAAAAAAAAATATTAAGCAACATTTATAATAATAATAAGAAATGTTTCTTGAGCAGCAAATCAGCATATTATAATGATTTCTGAAGGATCATGTGACACTGTGAAGAATGGAGTAATGATGCTGAAAATTCAGCTTTGCATCACAGGAATAAATTACATTTTTAAACATATTAAAAGATATTACATATTAACATATTAACATATTAATAGAATACAGCTATTTAAATTGTAATATTATTTCACAATAATTCTGTTTTTTTCTGTATTTTTAATCAAATCAATGAAGCCTTGGAGAGCTTAAGATACTTTCTTCAAAAACATTAAAACATCTTACTGACCCCAAATGGTAGTGTATGTTACAATAATGTAATTTTAAGCACTTCAAAATTTTATTATCTGAAAATAAGTTGTATGTTGTAGCAATATATACACACAAAAGTACAAACCAGTTTCATTAACACGCTCCTAAGTTTCCTTCTCAATAGTCAAGGCTGGGTTGCTTGTACCTGTTAGAAAAATACAGATTGAGCACCATGTTGTTTGACCACATTGTAATTTCACCTCACACATTCATAGCTGCATATTTACCTCACATCTACTAATCACATATTTGGTCAAGGCACACAAAACACTCAAATTAGCAGTGTTTTGTAATGATCTCAGATGTGGCCTAACTGTGTCTCACCTTGCGTGTCTCTGTCTTCACTTCCCTCTGACTGTCCGTTGCTGATCAGTCGGCTCTGAGACTCTCTCAGAGGTTTAGGTGGAAACTGATGGGATTCTCCAGAACTAGAAAAGAATGAAAAGGGCATGAATGAAAGGCTCTGCATATCATCAGTACAGTATCCCACAATGCAATGTGCATTTCTAGTGGAATATCTATTGCACATTTCTTTCTTGACTTGATTTTTGATTGACATCATATTTGTAATGTTTTTGTGAAACAACTCTGTTTCCTAAATGAATAATTCATTCTGAGCCGTGAACCTTTCGATTGAAGGGTTGCGTCCAGAGGGTGAGGAGGGTTGTTCGGGGTCTGCGTTCACTAGACATGTAGGGAATGAACAGCCGTCGCCCAGACTGCAGAATCACAATGTGATACTGTGTGAGGGAACGAGATCACCCGACACTCACACCAAAATTTTCAATGCTACTGAACAATATCTGATACCTTGAAAAAATAGGCAGCAGCCAGTATTTCTTTTCATCTCCAAACACTTGCAGAAAGTTCTTCCTTGTTCCTAAACTGAAGGCATTCTTGTCTGGTCCGTGCTGGAATGCAGGAGCTCTGAAAGCCTCTAACATTTAAACCACATGGTTTTACCATAAAGATGTTTCATATACTATCCTACTAACATGATTTCTGATTTTCTCTTAACTTACATGTACTGATGATAAATAAATGTTCCTCAAAAACCTGAAGTATCATATGTGATACTTACAGTTTAGCATCATTTTTCTAAAAAAAAAAAAAAATGTGTATGGATAATCAAGTTGCTTCAGCCCAGTAAGTGTAAGTAAAAAGTATAAACTATTAATCAGACAACGGAAGGCAAGTGATAGATTGTGCACAACAGAAATCTTTGATCATGTTTAAAAAAGCCTTAGAAATTCACATATCAAATATGATACAGCAGGCTTTACAGAGTTAAGATTAGAATATGTCTGTTGCTGAGATGAATTTCCAACACTTTCAGCCGTAATGCATCTTGACACACTTGCTTTTGCCAGAAGACTGGGCATGTTGTCACAGATACATGTTCCCTTGAGGATCTACCACAAAGGGCAGACTGCAAAAAGACCTAAACACCACCCGCCCCAGATCTGAGTCACTGGACGTATATGAGACATATTTGATCAAGCAGTGTGGACAGATGATTACAGAAAGCAAAATACACACTATTGACGAGCCTGTGTTTACTACTGATATCCAAGGGTAATTAAAGCACAGCCCACTCACCCAAAGTGGACCTGTTCTTGCAGACAAGCCAGCAGTGATAAGCAAACAAAAACGCTAGGCTCACTGAGAACGTGGAGGCAGCGAAAAACAGGAACATGATGTGAAACTTGGCTTGTGTATCAGGCAGACCATTCTGTGTAAAACATGGGAAAGACTCTTCATACACCACAAACAGACATGGACTGAAACAAACAAACAAAAAACAGCCTAGGCCTAATTTAAGATAATGCCAGTTATATTATCAAGTCTGGAATACCCAATTCACATCATAAAGGTTGAAAAAATGGGAACAAGCAGAAGTGGGATACATGGTCTGCCCATGCCAGACTACAAAAGCCTATGTATGCTTGTCTACTGGATCTAACAGAAATTGTAAAAACTAAGGTTTTATGCTGAGGGATCCAAACTACTGGAACTAGAGGAATAAGTTGTTCAATCAAAGCACATCGATAATGTCAGTGACTGACTTAGTCCTACTAAATATTGAATTAGACGATCATGTGTTTTACCATCAACTTTTCAAAATAAAAACACTCTTTTTATTGCTCCGACTAGTGTTAAATTACAAACTGCCTATCTGCACATTCAAATTATTTCTGTTTCCTAATATAAGCCTAAGAAATTAATAATTCATACTTACTGTCCAGAACTGAATGAAATACTGCAAGTCTGTGGCAGTGACGAAGAGGCAATACAACAAAGAATATGCTAGGAAGAGCATGAAAAACTTGTAGTTGGCGAAGCCCACACAATTGTTTACCCTTTCAAAGAAGATAAAAAACACATATACACACATTAATATCTATTCTGATCGCAAAATACTGCCCAATATACACTGTAACAAGGGGAAATGTGCAGTTGTTACCTTAATAAGATATTTCTACCCTTCTTGACCCTTCTTTTGTCTGTGAAATGTTATGTAGTCAGATTGATTCGGCACATTTAAATGCTATTTTTGACTTGAATAAAACATTTTTATAGTACTAGCTACACAATGTAACTTTTGGCCCTCTAGCAGTCGAAGCATAACATTTATAAAATGCACTATTTTTAATTTATGTGATTTGTAAGGAAATGTACAATCTTTTGAAAAAAAAAAAAAAAAAAAAAGTAAGCATGATGGTTCACCCCTAAAGTAAGCAGGTCGTACTAAAACACACTAATAAAATTAACTAATTTCATATCAATTCACCAAAACAACTGCTTTTAAAGTGCTATTAAAGTTTGTTGAAGTAAACTGTTTCCTAAAATCATATTTGAACTGGGGTAAAGCAAAAACACGGTTTGGAGGATGGATTTAAGATATATTCACTCATTATTTGCATTTTATTTTTGTGTTTCAAGCAAAAATGTTACATAGTGTAACTTTAAATGACAACATTAAATCATGTTCATTGAAGAAAATAAAGGATTGTTTTCTTGGTCTTATAGAAACCCAGAAATTTTGGTGCATGTGTTTCTTCTGAGACAAAAAAAAAAAAAAACTTTTTATTCTTGCTTTGCACCAGTACATACCACGGACAATGGTGATCCATCTTTAAAATGCACCTGTAAAACAGCAGAGGGAGGAGCTGTTAAAATGCAACACAGCAAAAGCTAATATGTGCTGTGTCTTTAAAAAAAAAGAGAAAGACATACATATCACAGGCAGAGCAATGATGACATCGATCAGGCTTCAGCAGCAGACAGCGATCACAGTAGCGGATAGCTGTATCAAGACAGCTTGTTAAAACACAGATCGATAGGATTCACTGAAGACTGAAGATAGAGTGAAACAAATATAACTGTCTGTGACCATTATTTGTTATTGAACCTAAATCTGGGCTGAATGGACCAACTTGGCCTGCTAACAGTAGCACAATAAGGATGAGCTGAACTTAAAAAAAAAAAAGTGCCCACCTCCAGACATTGTGCGTGTGTAAATGGGCAAATCCTTAGCAATTCTCCTTAAGATCTCCTGTTGAGATTCTCTCCGATCTTCATGCTCAAATAGCTCTTTGTCAGAATGTGGCAGGTGGAACTGAAAGGAACAGACAAAAACCAAAACATTTAGATTCTTCCTGTGTGACAAGCAGCACGTTCTGTGCTCAGAGATGTGAGAGGAGTATGACTGATTGCCAGTTTGAGCCATATGTGGCTTCTCTATTACAGTTTGTTTCTCATTCTCTCGGCTTGCAGTGAGGTGCTACAGTTACATCAACAATCACATGCAATTTGCAACCCAACATGCAGTTTTTTTTCATTATGCATAACCAGCAACTCATCGTAATGGCCATTATGCCATATATTTACAAATATTATACAGTAATCTCTGCCTGCAGGGAACAATATTTATTATATGCCAACACCTCATGCTGAGTATATGCAGAGCAATAACATTTAAATTGACTTTTACTTAGAGATTATGCAGCTTACACCACATTCTGATGGCTTCAGTTGTCTGCTATTCATTTTTCATAATGTTTACTATGAAATGAGTATCTATTTAATATATAACTTGTTTCCATAATCAAATATACTTACCTCTTTGAGTGGGTTCATAGGTTTTGTGAAGATGGTTTGCCAGTATGTCCACACGAACATGATGAAAAGCACATGATATACCAGGAGGTAAACTACTGTGATACAAAAATATTGAAAGGCGAAATAATTTTTTTTTTTTATAATTTCAATAACTTTTATATTAAATCATTAAAGCATCACTATTATTTTTTTATCATTGCTCAAGAATATGTTTAAGGATTATTAAACTTTGGTGTGTAACTCATCCTGCACTGTTCGTGCTAAATACATAACAATAAAAATACATCAAATCATGTGGTTGTTTGAGGAGATGTGTTTTCTTTTTTACAATTTTATGCAGGCAAATAATAGAATTTTAAAATAAATAAATAAAAACCATGAAAATATGGGTCAAAATATCCCATAGACTCACACCAATTTTCAAATATTTTTTCGTGTTTTTGAAAGAAGCTTCTTATGTTCACCAAAGCAGCATTTATTTGATAAATACAGTAAAAACAGTAATACTGTGAAATATTATTACAATTTAAAATAACTATTTTCTATGTTAATGATTTAGAATGCAGTTTATTCCTGTGATTTATTCCTTAATTACTCCAATCTTCAATGTCACACAAGAAACATTTCTTATTATTTTCAATGTTGAAAATGGTTGTGCTGCTAAATATTTTTATGAAATCCATGATTCATTATTTTCAAGACTTTTTGGATGAATAGAAAGTTCAAAACAGCATATATTTTTTGTAACATTATAAATGTCTTTACGGTCACAATTTAATGCATCCTAACTGCATAAAAGTATTTTTTTTTTTTTTTTGATTTTTTTTTATCTTGTAGACCCCAAACTTTTGAATGGTAGCCTATACATTAAAAGACCCAAGTCATATCTGGAGACCAGAATATCACAAACCTTAAAAACTGCATATAAGATCACCTTAGCAACCGCATAGCAATGCCCATGAGCAAACACCACTTACATGTTCTTCAGAAAATGCAAAAATCATTGTAAGAATTCACTTCAAAAGGAAAGAAAGGTAATTCCAACTAAAAAATTGTAAGAAAAGGCTGACTTACTTTTCTCTCCTATGTTTTCAATAGTTTCTGCAGAAGAAAGAGAAAGAGAAAGGTATAACTTTGTCTTTACAAATTTGTTAATAATCTGTGATTTGAATTCTGCACTGGCTATTATTGTATGAACAGTAGGTCGGAAACTCCTTGTGCATTTCATAGAAGGTCAGTGAGCAGCAGATGGTTCTCAGCACAGTTCTCTGATCACTGTTGCTGTACGGAGGCTCTTGATCAGATGCCCAAATTCTCTAGCTCATAATTGCATCTCTTCAACTGGTGCTCTTTCAGAACGATAAGCTATATTGTGGTGATGAGGTTAGAAATACTAACCACAACCACGCAGGAAAAAAGCTGTTTCAAAAACAAGACACGACCACCCAAACACATGACACAGAAAGAGGCTTGTTGTTTTTCACAGTGCGTGTGTTAAGAACTTTTTTTTGTGATTATTCTGTCACATTCTACACTCTACTACTTTTCAAAAGGTACTAATATATACACTTGAGGTACTAATATGCACTTTTAAATTACTAAAATGTACAAAACTGTCACAATCAAATTCATCTGAACTTGAGCAGTTCTGCAAAGAGTGGTCAAATATTGCAAAGTCTAGATGTGCAAAGTTAGTAGAGACAGAGACACATTCATACAGACTAAAGGCAACAAAATGTGATTTAAAGGGGTGTGATTCTTTTCTATACCCACTGTACCTTTTAGGTGCCATTTAAGAAAAAATAAGGCACAAAGATGTACTTTTTAGCTTTTGTATCTTAGGGTATCACCCCAGTGACAGCTTTGTACTTTTTTTCTGAGAGTAAGCATATGGTCTCTTCAATAAATATCTAGTTCTTTAAGTTTACTGAAGTTGTAGTGTCCTAAAAGCCTCATTAGATTATCCTCTCATCTAAAGCAGTTGGGCTGCACTACTCTCTATCCAAAATATGCTCTTTGAGAGCAAGATGATAGTGCCTGGCACTAAAGTAAAAAAAAAAAAAAAACTGTAGTTCCTCTGAAGCACAGAGCAGAAATTAAATCCCAGAATGCAGTGCATCTCCAAACAGATATATTAATTGAGTATGTGTACCCTACAGAGCACTCAAGCGGGTTCAGGGGGTACTTAAAAATTGTGATGCATTTGTGGCAGTGCAAAGATTTTCATGATTTCATTATAGTACACAAAAAGCATGTAAAGAATTACTGCAAGTGTAACTGCACATTATATACTGTAAAAAGGGCTGTTATCATAATAACCCATTGTAGACCTTAGTCAGGTTAGATGCAATATTTAATTTAATGCAGATGAAAAAAGGCTGTGAGGGACAGACTTACAGTCTTCACAATGGCATACACTGTATAAAGCTCCTAGATCACGTCATTTCACCATGTTTATGGAGATTTTTTTAACTGAATTATTTTTTTATTTTTTTTTTGATCATCAGCTGAACAACCTATATGTTGTTAAACAATAGTACAATCTATTGAACACACTGTACTTCTATCCCTCACAGCCTCATTTTCAATCCTATCAAAAAATAAATATGGTGCTACTTTGACTAAAGTCTACTGGTATATAAACCTCTCCATTAGAGCAATAAAAACTGTCAGCAGATCACGAGATTCATTATTAGCAATTTCAGCAAATAAACCGTTTCTTTCCCTGAAGGTGTCAGTCTTGCTGTCTGAGAAATGTGAAATGTGTTTGTTGCTAAACTCAGTTTGCAGCACAAATGATTTGACAGCAGAAATAGGTCAAGTAGAGATTGGTGAGGTTGAGTTTGACAGTTTGGCAGTGAGATTAGCTTTGAGACATAAGGATCAGTAGACAGTGTGTTCTTAACATTTGTCACTTCAGGTTCAGTAAAGTAAAGACTCATTGACCCCTCATTATCATGGTTTGCTTAGATAGATGCAAAGACAGCATGAACAAGTGAACAGATATTTTAAAATGACACTGTCTGTTGTGGTTTTGGCTATTCACGTGCTTGCTGCAATGAACCAACTAGATAATCCTACTGAACCCAAGCAAAGTAATAGCCTTCAGTTCAGACATTAAAGCCTTTATGGTGGTCATCCTGGAGTCAACTGCTCAGTTTGAGTACAAACCAAGCCTACGGACACCCACTGTTTGTGCTTCAGCATAACAGCAGTCAGAACTAAGGCCTGGCCACTGATACTTCAGTCAGTGAAGTCTCTGAGGAACATCACAAATCTGCTGTTTTATGCACAAATATCTGAACATCATTTGATTCTATTAAAGGAGTTCAAACACACACACAACATTAGTCTTCAGTGAAAAGCAGGGCATCCTCATGATCATCTACCATTCAAGAGAACAATAAAGACTCTTCATGCTGTTTTTATGGGGCCATGATAGGAGATGTTATCAAAGGAGTGAATGATGTTCTGAAGTCAATGTGAACACAAACCTTTTTTTGTTGTGCACACATAAATAAGCCACAGTCTAAACAAATGACACAGTACACAGTCACAAAGTTTGAATATTTTTTTTTTGTTTTTTCAGTGGAGAGAGCTCATTTACAGCAACAAAGGATTAGGAGAGAAGAAGTTTTGTATAATGCTCTAAATGTCCACCACAGAGTAGTTATGGAGTGATGCCAAATTGCTATATAAAGTATTGCATATGACTCAATGACATGATGCTTTTTTGTATGGATCTATTATGTTAATCTGTAACAGGCATTACAAATGAAACTATTTGTGATGCATAAAATAAAAAAATGTTTAAGTTGTGTTAACTGTCCTGAGATTGCAACAAAAATATTAAAATGCTACTATTATTCATTAAAATAAAAAATGTTTTCAAACACTATTAATATTTGAAAGACTGTGCAGCAATTCAAGGTCAATGTGGCATAACTTATATATATATATATATATACACACACACACACACACACACACACATACTTTAACCTTTTATGAAAATTTACTTTTATTCAAAGCTAAGAAAACATATTATTCATGACTAAAATAAATTAATGACATTTTTAACATCAATGAAACTATTAAAACAAATTTTTTTGTAGATTTTTGTAGATAGTATTGCAAAATGTATGAAACTAATACAATACAAATATCTTTTTTTTTTTTTAGATTTATCCTTTATCTCACACATCCTTATTAGTCACTGACCCATATATGCTCTTCAGTTTTGTACTTAATGTACATTGACATGCATACTATTATAATTTTCTTATACAGACACCTACAGAAGCGTATGCACATATAAAGAGAGAGGTTAAATAAATTAATCGTATAATCATGACCCACTCTTAATCAATGTGTTTATAAGCAAACAGACCCCATCAATAGCAGAGATATTGCTCTAGTAAGAGAAGCAGACATATGCATAACGCATGGCGAGGCCAGGTGTTATTTATTCATTCTCTCTCCGTTTCACTCCAACTTCATTCAGAGAGCTGCTTCCAGTCTTACCTATGCAGAGCTGCACTACATAAGCGTAGTAGGACCATGCCACGATCAGACTGATGAACAGCACAGGGATCCAGTATAAAACTCTCCAGCAGTCAACCCTGCGCGAGCCCGACGGCGCCATCTTTCTATCTGAGGACCAAAAGTGGCTAAAACGACAAGTTCAGCCTCACCGAGCCCGCACTGCTCCTAAAACATCATATCTTCTTCCGCGTGCAGCTGCGGTTCGTCTGCTCCTCCATCCTCCGGTTCTCCGGTCGCTCTCGTTTGTTTGCAGTGTAGCACATCGGTACCGCCCCTTTCTACAAACTTGCATGACGCTCAAGCGATGCGATGGATGTGTTACTACACTAAAGCCAGATTCTACTGTTTTGCTTCATCACCATAGGTTGGTCTGCTAGAATTTAACAAATATGTTCTAGCCTATATCTAGTAGAGGCTATTTAAATGTTAGTGATACCGTATGTCCACATATTACAAAATATGATTAAAAATGTCACACCGGTGCAACGTTCAATAACAATTTACATTGTTTCAATAATGAAATAATATAGCGATAAACATTTTTTTTTTTTTTTTTAAATATAATTCAAATTTGGCTGGGTCGTTAATAAAACATTTCTCTGTGGTGTGACAAGTTCATAACACATTTAATATTTAGTTGGACTTTTAACACTGTAGGTCTAACATGAAGGTTTCACTGTAAACTCAGTTTATAAAATAAATAAATAAATAAATAAATAAAACTATTATAGACATAGTCTTCTTAACACAAGCACGCACAGACCATAAGGAATGACACAAATTATTATTTTGATGGTGGTTTTTAATCTATTCAAACCTTTAGCAAACTGAATGCTAATGCATAAAAACCATAATGACAGATGCACACTGTAATAAGTGAAAAAAAAACAATAATAATGGTCTTAATATCTTAAAATATTTATATGAATTAGCTAATTAAATAAGCTATTGTAGGATGTACAGATCTAAGTCATGGCCTATATTCATTTTTTCATATATTTTTTATTATTATTGAGTGGAAAGTAAAATACATTATTGAAACAACAATATTAAAGACAATCCACAGTTTCTTTTTAAACTTTTACAAGAAAAGACAGCAGAAGAAGGAAAAGGAGAGGGAAAATAAATAAATAAATAAATAAATAAATAAATAAATAAATAAATAAATAAAAACCAATTTCTGGAGGAGGAAAGGTGATGATTCAAAGATTCAAATAAATTCAGTCAACTGGCAAAATCTGAAGGGAGTGAAAATGTTATAAAAGGTTGCCATTTATCATGAAAAGAACCATAACTGGTATACCAAAAGCATCTTATATTTTCCAACTTCAAAAAGTACATAGTATCCACAAGCCACTGTGAGATACCTGGTGGGTTGGTGGACTTCCAAAGAAATAAAATTTGTCGTCTAGCCAATAAAGAAGGCAAGTTAAGGCAAGTACATCTAACTGTTTAGATGTAAACCGAGTCCAAGCTTTGTGAACCCGAAAGATTGCAGTAGTAGGGCAGACATCAACCTTGGTATTGAATATTTTGGACATAGTCTCAAAATAATTGTTACAATAGTTATGAAGCACTGGACAGAAAACAAAAAACATAGGACTCAAACATGACCAATTTTCTTTAGAAAAGTGAGAGCGGAGCTAATTGTCTCAAGGCAGTGGTTACAAGAGTTACTAATATAAAGTTTTGAGTAAAAGGTCCAAAAACACAAATACTTGTTTTATGCTAGTTCAAAACTGTCTTTAATTAGAATAAATTAGAAAGGGAAAAAAAAAAATAACAGTTGCATAACAACAGCTAAGTGACAACTTGCCCTGCAAGGTCAATATGTGTTCAGTTTCCTCGGCAATAATGGTGGTAATGTTCAAAAGGCTTTTTGCAGCCAAGGCTTTAAAATATCTGCACAGACATTGACTTTAAAAAATAAATATACCCTGAGAAATATTCACTGGAGTAAAGTGTGACAACTAGCCCTGGTCTCCCTTATATATGTATCACAATGGTAATGAAAACTGCACACTGTAATATGCAGAAAAACTGTAATATGCTTAATCACCTCAAAGAATAATCTGAAATAACTAAAGTCTAAAGCACTGTCAATATTCTGAAGACAAGTCAGTGGAGACTGTTCTAACATGATTAACAGAGATTGATGTCGAATCTCGAAACCTAAATGCAATCAGGCCTGATAAGTTTCTTCTTGTTTGTTGTTTTGGCTTCAAAAAATGTTTCTTAAAGGAGCGGCAGTGTAAGAAACCCAAGAAAGAGGTGGAGAGGGGGATCTGTAGCACATTGTGTGATTACTGAGGACTCATTATTGTTGTGTGCACTCAGCACTGTCGGACTCTTGTAAGCTGATCTGGGTGGTGGGCAGTGGACAAGCTCAGAGAAACTATGTTAGCAATGTGCTCATTGTAAGAAAAGATTATCTGGCTTATAACTCCTAGAGAAGCAAATATAATGATGCATTGCCAGTACAGCACTACAGAGGCATTAAAACCCTTTACACAAAATAGACCAATAAATAGAATAAATAACTGTACACTCCATCAACATTCCCATTTTCATTTCAACACAGTTCCCTTTAAAATTTTGAAGTAATATGTCATCATAAATAAAGACACTACTTTGTAATTCATTAATCAAGTTTATCCCAAAATGTGGGCACTGGACCCATTTAAATTTAAGACCTTTAATAAATAACTCTTTGATTAATAAAAGTGTTATGGCTATTTCATTCATAAAAGTGTTATTCCCTTTAGTTAATGGCTTTTAAAGAGTTCAGAAAGTGCCAGCAGAGTGACAAAGTTGCAACTACAGTCTAGGGAGGTAGCATGTGTTAATCTAACTATGGCAGTATTTGTATCTTGCAGAGTTTGAAGCAGGTCAGGTAGATAATTGCATCGAGTCACTGAGAACTTTAATCCAACTTGAGATTTCTTCAGTGTGACATGAGGGTGAAGAGAAACACTCAACGGGACTTTCACCTGCACAAATATCAAACGATGATTCATCTACATCATAACTGAATCCAACAGGTGATACTTTGAATACAAATGTGCTTTATAAAAATAGCAACACCTGTTTACTTAATTCAAACTGCAAATATTTTCACAGTAAGTCTAACTGTTCCCTGTTTTTAGGTGTTTTATGGTGTAAGCCTTTTCTTGTGGGTTAGGCACTGTATTCTATTACTGCGTTAAGTCCTAATACACTGTGTTAGGCTGGTATCTTGTATCTCTGGATAGCAGACATTAATTTTACAGAGTAATCTGATGCTAGAGAAAGAGCTTTGGCTGAATGCTGAGCAGTGTTAGCGCTGTACTTCAGTATCATTAGTTCTGAATTCTCCAGGGCAATATCATGAAGCCAAACTAAAAACACTGCATAATATCCACTTCATTTTTTTGTATTCAACCATGAACTTACCTATTTAGCAGTGAGTTCCTTCTTCATACAGGCTTTAAAGGATGTGAATCTCTCTTCGCCTTTATATCCCTGGGGTCATGATGATAATATAAAGGATAATATGTGTTACATCATTAAAATAAAAAACATTATCTTCAAAATAGGGAAAATTAAATCAACAGTGCTAATTGATAAGACTAGTAACATACTAAATGAACAATAAATGACCACTAGATGTCAGCAAAATTGCATCCACAAGAAGCATTTACTTGGTTAAAAAAATATTAAAGGCATCAATATAGGGTTTGTATACAAACGTTTGGGGTCTGTAAGATTTTTTTTTAATTGTTTTTGAAAGAAGTCTCTTATGCTCACCAAAGCGCATTTATGTCAAATAGATTTTTTAGATAGAAGTCTACTGTCACTTTTGATTAGTTTATGGCATCCTTGCTAAATAAACATATTAATATCTTTAAAAGAAAAACTTATTGACTCCAAACATTTGAACAGTAGTGTACTAATATTAATAGTAAAACTATTTACAACAGTATAATAATAATGACTAACTTGAATTTGAATTTAAATTGTTTTTAAATGTGTTTAAAAAAAAACTTTCTTGTCAAGCATAAATGTGTTATGATGACTGACAGCTGATTTGCATATTAAAAACACAAACAAATCTGGCAAGCACTCTCCCGAATACAAACGCTAATGCCATGTGTCCATTCAAAACCTCAAACCAGATTTCTGGACCACCTGATTTTCTCCACTTGGATCTCAGAAACCTGTTTTAAGGCTCACCAGTGGTTCATTACTCTGCAGTTACTGCCGTGGAAGCTGGAAAATGGCACTTAAACAAGTGGAGAAAACCATCCACCCCCACCCATATTTACCCAGGAGCCACGATGCAGCCGGTCCTTCATTATCCCAATGAACTCCTTGTAGCTCAGCTGGTCATCATGGTCCACATCAAAGATCTTGAAAACAGTGTTCACGAGGTGTCGTGACAGCTTCAGCCCAGTGGCCACATAGACCGCCCGTGCAAACTCATCTGTGAGAGCCAAACATCATTACCCACAAGCGTTTCAGGAGTAAATGGATTATCTGAATGGATTATATGTTTACCTTGTCCTATTGGTCGATTTGCATAGTTGTACATTTGCATGGCAATTGCAAAATCCTCTAAGTTGTTGAGGAACTGAAAAAAGGACCTAAACTCTTCAAACGTGATGCCCTAGAAAAGAAGATCAGTGTTAAATCAGTGTCTTACAGATTGAATTTTTAAGAGGAACCTTTAGGCAATGGAAAGATAATTATGTCATCGTCTTTATAATATGACAGCACTCATGCAGAGAGCTAGTACATAAAATGATGAATTTTCTCAAATAGTCTCAGATTAATTATCTGGGTAATAAATGCAGCACCCCTAAACAAGACAAAACTGCATCCTGCCTCACTATTCCGACCAGGAGGACACCTTAAGTGTCTGTGGGACCTTGAAGAGCGATAACAGATCCCAAGACAGAAACAGCAAAGTCAAACAATCCCAGGTCGATCTATACAATTTGAGCTGTCGACACCTTTAGATTGTTTTGTTTAAGGAGAGGTCAGGTAGCTTGTCGACTCTTCAAAAGAAGATTAACCTGATACTTGCATACATAAAAACAAAAGGGGATGTGTCCAAAATATCTCAGCGCTAGCAGATGACCCAAACAGCGGCCCTTTGGATTTCCACTCATCCATTCCCAGGCACTAGACCCACGTCTTCTTCTGAAGCCTCTCTTGCAACCAACAACAACTGTTTTACAAATGATCTAATGAGTAATATGTGACGCTTTGGTGGTTTTACAAGTTAAGCTGTATTGCAATATCTCAACTTAAGAGTAAAAACCACTTATATAGCAATGGCCATCCACCAACAGCCTCTTTGAGCAACTAAAAAGAATCAACCCTCATAATGTGAGGGTCAATGTGCAAAAAGGGAAACAACCTCAGAAAAAAAGACATCAACATCACTCAGATTATAAATATCTAGCTCTCTCTACTATGTGGTGATATCTGTTTTACTATGCACTGATCTGAAAAGACTTATTCATGAAAAATACATGAACTTAGAAAAAGGTAAAGGAGCAGAAATATTAGAATATTGACAAACTGATGTGACTGATAAAGTTCATACCAATCTAGCTAGCGCCTTTCATTTTAATTCTGTACTTCCCAACTAACAATGAATGTTCTTATAACACTAAGTCATCTGGTCAGTTGTTCTCAAAACATTAGCACAAAAACACTATTTATACATGTAATATTCATTTAATGCTTTTCTTAAATGTTTTAGTTGGTTGTTCATCTAATGCTTTTTTAATATTACTAATTGATTCAGATGGTTCAGAGAACATTGTTAATGTTATCCATAATGTTTTCGAAACTATTAAAAAAAATAAAAAAACTGAATGTTATGAATGTTCCGAGAACATTCAGAAATTTTCATAACGTAATTGGAATGTTTGTAAACCATTCTTAGAGCATATTTTCTTAGAACAGTTGTAGTTGTTGTACAAAAATAACAATGCATTTAATTACAAAATCTTACCATTTTGCTGGAAAATGCAAATTGAAATAAAATTTGAATGTGGTGTCTGTGGCGCTTGTTTGGAAAGCCTCCTGATTTTCCTGGGTAATGATAGTGGTGGTGAATGTGTGTGTGTGTGTGTTCAGAGCAAATGTATTACCTTCTCATCGGGTATGCTTTGACGCACATTCTCAAGATAGCCTGCAATGTTCTCCACTGTGGTGTAGCGCAGCAGGATACGAGCAAAGTCTTCCTCACTGATGGTGGTCATTCCCTTGGAATAACTGAGGAACTCAATCTCAAGGACTTCTGTCTGCAGGTTGTCCATGAATCTGTCGACAGAGCATGACACAGACACATTGATAAGAGGAGATGCCATCACTCGCTCAGTAGGACACTAAGTGACTGGACCGTCCCAACATTCTTTAATACCAATACAACATCCTCACTGATGGCCTCAGGGATTCAAACTCCTTTTTAAGGGTCATGCATTAATAGCATGTATAAAAACAGTGAAGAAACCTGAGGCTGCATTACAGAAACTTATGTCACTAAATCTGTCACTTACCTGTAGAAGTCATCAAAGTTAAGTTCACTTTTGCCCTTTTTTCCAAAGAAATGCACCAGCAGAGTTGTGTGGATGACATTTTCTGATTCATGCTGTGAAAGGAAATTATGAAAACACATTATTCAGCTGTAAAAACTGAATAAGGGAGCAAAATTTGTCACAGAGTAAGTATACACAAAAATAGCTTGATAAGGATATTATTGTGCAGCCATAAACATAATATCCCAATATAAACAACACAGATACAGACACAAACACAAATAAATGTAAAATGAACTGGAAAATAAATGATCAATTAAAAGCAATAGATCAATCTGGATCTCTATCATACATCTTAAAATCACAAATGAACACCTTTGCTTTGATTTGGACTTCTGCTAGCTGTGAATGTCGATTAAAGGTATAATGAAGATTCTGTCATTGTTTTTTTCACACTCATGTTACTCTGGCTCTCCTTAGCACATTCATTAGATATTTTTATAGCACTTTTTTGCATCATTTTGAAAGCTCCTGTCTCTACATTCACTGTAAACTAGAACTGCATAAAGGAAATCACAGATTTGGAACAACATGAGGGCGAGTAATTGATGACAGAATTCATTCTAGATAATATATTCCAATCTATAAAGTCTTGGAAAGTTGATATGTACATGTACTAATATGTTTGATAGAGCAAAGACACATCATGGAGCAGCCGACATCATCTCATGCCACGCAAACAACAGGTTGCTCGTGCAGAAATCTGCATACAAGATATACCTCAATGCTCCTTTGCAGCCATGTATCATTTCAAAAACAAGAGGCATACTGTATCTCATAGTCTTTTTCACAAAGATGCCTTGAAATGTCAACTAAAAGGTATTTTGGAAACCTGCATTATCATAATATTCTAGATATCATTAATATCATATCATAGAATCAATATCATATAATAACACAATTTTGATTAGTTGCCTGTCTTGAACTATCTGTTAATATCTAACTGTGACAAGATGAAATGTAGTGGCATTAATTAATGAAAATGGCGATACCACAAAAAGAAAAAAAAAACATGAAACAATGGGCAGAACCTCACATGGGATGGGGACAGGGAATGGCCAAGGGAATTATGAGATTAAAATGAGAAAACATGTGAGATCGAGGATACTTGTACCTCCATCAGATCTGAAAAGAGAACTATTCTCGCACCATGCCTCAGAACATCCCAGAAACTTCTGGGTTCAGACTGAGGCTGCTCTTTTTTAAGTACCTGCATATCAGAGGTGAAAATATTAAAGGCTTTGGTGAACAGAATTCAGTGAAAGACTATTCCACATGCAAAAACAACCTGAATTAATGCAACACAACGTCAAAGAAAAGCAAACTTTGTTTACCACACCCTTCTGATGAATTTCTCCCTATGTGATCAATGCTGTTTTATCTTAGATTTGTTATCATTTTGTTTTCAAGGTTTTTTAAGTATCCACTAATGTGAACTTTGCTTTCAAACCAAGCAATATAAAACACAGCTCATATTTCTGTCCCTATAAGTCAGCAAAACCACAAATGACAACACTAGTAGAACTAGTTGTCGTCTCAGTTGTGAGTCCTGAAAAGGTATGGGTATGAGTTTTGTTAATTTGTGACTCTCATAAACATCTAAACAAGGCTTAAATGGAACGTATTAAACACTAAAATACAGGGCAGACAATAATATTCTGCTGCTGTGTGAACGTGGCCTTAGTGCTTCAGTCAGTAAACAAGAACTCTGAATGAATCCAGTTATGGCCTTGCCAAGATAAACAGTGGATTGTGTTCAGTATTATTATATTTTTAAACTCAGCACAAGTATATAGTGGTTTACACAGAAAAACACTGACTGAACAGAGCTGAAAGAGCTTCTCATTTCTCTTGTTTGGTACTGAGACCGGCTCATTCCTCAGCTGCAACTCTAAGTGACACAAAACTCTTCATGGTCAAGCGGTCGCAAGAAGTAACCTAAACCTAAATACCACTCTTCAAGCAACTGTAAAAATAAAACATAGGGGTCCAAGGAGAGTTGCCATTCTTCAGGTGAAGGCCTTTTAACGTGATTCTGTGAGACCATTCCTTTGCAGAAAGCTCCTGACAGTAGACAAGCAACATAAATCATCTGTTACAGTCTCTGGATGATTTTTCTGCTCTCCTAGACATAAAGCTGCATTTCTGACTGAGCCCCATTAGAGCTGCATTGTCCCTCTTCTGTGGAGGTGAGCCATGCGTGAGGGTCACTCTGTTACACCCTATCCAAACATTTCAGTTTGTAAAATAATATTACTCACTGACTGTCTGAAAGAAGTCACTGAAGGTGGATGTAACCCTTCTGGATTATTGAGCACTAATTATGGTGAAGCTGCATAAACATTAGTGGTTACGACGGGCATGCATGGTTGCTGTTGATCATGACTGTACAAGTTCAATCGAGCACTAACCACATTAACCGACATGCTAAAAACACACATCATATTCATAAGGATTCTTTAGTACAGATAGATACATACATTGCTGGTAACAGATCCTTGATGTCCATACAGTTCCACACTCTCACACACCAAAGATTATGATTGCATGTAGAACAGGAAAGAAATTAAATCAAATCACCATTCAACATCTGTCATATCTTACTAAGGAATGGTGAAAGACAATGAACTCTGAATGTGTTTTTCAAAACACAATCTATAATAATCAGCATTTCCGCAGCCTGAGAGATTAGAGGCTCATTGTAGTTTGGTATTCTGCAGAAACAGATTTATTTTTTCACCATTTAAATTTGTTCAAATAAACATCATGCATTAATCATGCACTAAATCATTTCTCATATTTAAATGCGATTGAGAACATGCAACAATAAGATCATTATTCATGGATTTTCTATTCATGAATTAGGTAATATTTCATCCAAAAATGATTGTTCACTTACACTCATGTCTTTGTAACCTTTATGACTTTATTTTTATTTATATTAATTATTATAAATTATTAAATATAGTCAGTATATATAATATTAAATACAATTAAGCATTTTATAGCAATCTTTTCCATGCCATGAAAATGAATGGTGACCATGGCTGCCAAAAAATATCAGTCAAGTCAAGTCACCCAGTAGCATTTTATATAATAGAGATTGTTTTAAAGAAGCTTTACAGTATTAAACAGAGAAGTAACAGAATCAATGATACAAACATAATCAAATATATCCAAATTCTATTCAGTAATGAGGAGCTATACTGTTAGACAGTAGTGTCATTATTCAACTTGACTCAGTTCAATGTTGATTCAATTCAGTTCAATAACAGTATTGATGCTGCAAAGTTCATCAAACAAATTTGATTTAGCTACAAAGCAGCTCTATAGAACATAATACTGTCTTTATTTAGCTCAGGTTTTGGTCTAATCTGATTGTCAGTGCCATCAAATCGATGATATTACTGAATAGTAACCGACTTTTAAACCTCAGCTAAGCAAGCCAAAGTCTTGCCTCATGCTAAGCATCAAATGGATTTAGAAATCTTATCATTTAATCCATGAGACTTATGGAGTGCTTTTATGGTGTACCATTCATTTTAGTCAATGGAAGAGAGCAGTGTGAACGTTCTTCAAAACATCTCCTTTGGTGTTACTCAGATAAGAAAGAACTAAGGGTATGGAATGACATGGGCATGAGAATTCATGACACAATTTTTACTTTTGGAACTATTTCATTGCATTACTTTATGTTACAATATACATCGTTTCAGGTTATGGTAAAGGAATATGCACATGCGACTGAGGACCGTAAAATGCTTTTGGTAGAAAGACAGAAAAGTATTTCTTACCAGTTGAGAGGAACTGTCAGGATTTTCTGCCCGCTCTTTTTTCTTTTCATTTTTCTTACGGAATATATCCTCCAGCTAAATGGAGAAAGTAGAAATTGATCTTTAAGCATGCTGACACTCAGATTAATAATAAACAACAACAAAACCAACCGTACCACCATGAACTCCCTCTTATCCACCATTTCATTGCCATCTGCATCAAACATGTTGAAAGCTATTTTAAAACCTGCATGCGGCTCTAGAAGACAAAAGAAAGGCATATAAGGGACATCTACACATTCTCATGCATCTATACTTTTTATGACCATTGTTTGTGCCAAATGAGCATGGAGAATTAAACCTAAAGACAAACTCACTTGTCAAAATGCAAAGCAGAAACAGATACTCTGTGTAAGCGATGACACCTGAAAAACAGCACATAAACATTTCCTTTTGAGAGTTCAAACAAAGCTTGTTTTCTAACATCCCAGTACCTGCCTTTAAAATAAGTTTTACTATCAAATGTCATTTTAAACTAGAGCTCCTTTCTTCTTTTACACTGATAAGATCTTAGAGGACCCCGTTCTTTACTCTTGTTTGGTGTTCTCTTTGCCCAAACAGAGACGTTAAAACGTAAAGTAACCAGGCTGGACGCAAACCCAAACAAAATTAGAGCAGGCCACTGGCTCCTGGGTTTCCTTCTGTTTATTTTCCTAGGTGTAAAACATTCTCAAGTGATCTGTAACTGATTGCAGGTGCCTGATGTGGTTTGTTTTCCTTCTTGAGGTCTGTTAGTCCTTTGTTGTGTGAGAGGAGAAGAAAGGAAGAGCAACTGTCAGGTCTCTGTCTAAGAGAGACTTAAGGAGAATTGTTCCTGCCACTGAAAGCATTCCCAAGCTTTTGTTTGAAGGAGATGATAGTGACTTGGACACAGATAGTTCAGGAGGGCTTCTTTGAGTGCTGTGGGAAAAGGACTCTGGAATGTTTGAGGAAACGGATAAAGAAAGGTAGAACAGGATAGAGAAGATACATTTTCACATTTCAGACCTCCCTGATCCTTTATGTATAATTATTTTGGTGGATTCACCATTATTTTGCATTTGTATATAACTAAGGTTGTGAATTTAAAGTGTTAGTTAATTATATAAAAATAAAATATAAATTTATTTATAATTTAATTTAAAATGTATTATGCAGCACAACCGTTTTCAACATTGATAATAATAGTAAATGTTTCTTGAGCAGTAAATCAGCATGATTCACTTAAGATTAGAATGATTTCTGAAGGATCATGTGACACTGAAGACTGCAGTACAGGTTCTTTGCATCACAGGAATTAATAACATTTTACAATATATTAAAATAGAAAACAGTTTTATTTGGTAATAGCATTTGACTTAATTTGATCAAAGACACAGTGAAAAACAATTATATAGATGTGTGTGTATGTGTGTGTGTGTGTGTGTGTGTGTGTGTGTGTTATATACATTTGAAATTTAATTAAATTTTATTACTTATTTGTATAGCTATATTAAATTCTGTATTTTTAGATGATAAAAATAGCTTTAAAAAATAAGCTTCAGATTATCTTAAAGGGGTCATATGACATTGCTAAAAAGAACATTATTTTGTGTATTTGGTGTAATGCAATGTGTTTATGCAGTTTAAGGTTCAAAAACACGTTATTTTCCACATACTGTACATTATTGTTGCTCCTCTTTGCCCGCCTTTGTTTTTTACAACGCTCATCGGTCTGAAAAGCGAGGTGTGCTCTGATTGGCCAGCTATCCAGTGGGTTGTGATTGGCCGAATGCCATCAAGCGTGTGACGGAAATGTAACGCCCCTTAACATACTGTAATGCCGAGTCCCGGTGCGACGAGACAAAACCAATAAAACCCATTATAAACGAGGCATTTGTTCCATCCAGTGGGGACATAATTACTGATTATAATGACTTATACTGTCTTTTTACACGTTGCGTTGCATACCGCGCAAACATAAAACCATGTCTGCATTTGTGATGAAATGTCAAACAACAAGAGCTACTCTACACTGCTCAAAACTAGTGTTTGAAACATCAGTGACAAATTTTTACATATGAAAATGTACTTACAGACTGTGAGTCAGAAAGCCAGACTGTCCTTGCAAAGTTGGAATTGCCCCACTTTATAGAAACAGCCTTTGCGTGTAGACAGCATTGTAGGCTACTAGTTTAGGAAACAGTCCTCATCCTCCGTAAAATGCGCTGTTCTGGAACAGTGTTGTAAATACAACTTAACCACTGGTTTCTAGTTGTGTCTCTTTTGGAAGGCCAAACAAAGTATTTTCACTTTCACAATGAAACATACAGCGTCTCCACAACATGGCGGCGACGGCAACAGCAAGAATAAAAGTTACGCCTTCTTTCTTTGCATGAACATTCGGGTGACGTTATGCAAATCTTCCCACACAGTGAGGTACACATGTGGGGGCATGTTTAAATGCGGCGTTTTTGCCCTGTGTATACCTACACTATTGAAAAGATTCAAACATTAAGACATCAACTGCTGCCTGTGCATTTAGTATTTTAGGATCCCAGACAGGATTCATTAGTGCCACACACCTTTAGTCTTGCAGAAAGAAACCCAGCCCAAGAGCTCAAACAGTTGTCAGAACACAAAGAATTCCAC
The DNA here is from genome assembly GCA_024542945.1 of allo-octoploid hybrid of Carassius auratus x Cyprinus carpio. Classification (NCBI taxonomy): domain Eukaryota; kingdom Metazoa; phylum Chordata; class Actinopteri; order Cypriniformes; species allo-octoploid hybrid of Carassius auratus x Cyprinus carpio. The sequence goes on from CM045040.1 coordinate 4,849,562, forward strand.
AGAAACAATTCATATAGAGTGTCAGTGATGGAGATGTAATCCAACTCCATTCTTAGAATTCATACTGTCCAGAGTGATACGGGGCTGCCACTAGGACAAGTCTCAACATTGCAAAGTTCAAACAGCTTTTTTCATTTTCTGAAGTAAGTCTTTGTTCACAGATCAAGCCTATCTTCTTTTTTTTTTTTTTTTACCTAAGTGCAGCTTTAACATTTAACAGCCGGATTAAAAGCTCAAATCCAGGCACTGGCACTCAAGGAGAGAAATAGTGAGCAGAAATATCATGCACTATATGGAGTGTTTTAAGTGTTAGAAAGAACACTACAAGTAATGTACTGTTAGCATCTTGAAAAGCCCCATGTAAAAAACTCATATTTTCTCATAATTTTTGACTATTCTGTGTTAAATTATAAATTCTTACTGGGACAGAAAGTCTAAACGGGCTGAAAAATATACATAATATAAAAATATATAAATAAAAGGTAAATGTATATATATATATATATATATATATATATATATATATATATATGTGTGTGTGTGTGTGTGTGTGTGTAGGTGTACACACACACACATATACATATATATATATATATATATATATATATATATATATATATATATACACACACATATGTTTTCCTTTGTGTGTGTGTGTGTGTGTGTGTGTGTGTGTGTGTGTAGGTGTACACACACACACACACACACACACACACACACACACATATATATATATATATATATATATATATATATATATATATATATATATATATATATATACACATATATTTTTTCCTTTCTTTTTAAAACATTGTGGGCAATGTCATTTTTAGAATTCTTGCAATACCATAAATTTTAATTTGTCTATTGTTGCTGATATGTCAAGTATGATAAGAAAATACTGCTTTCTTAAAGCACGTCTAGAAAGTAAGACCTCAGGGTAATATAAAGCTGGGTAATTTATGGATTAGTGTGACTGTGTGAGCATGGCGCACCCTTTGGCTGAATGTGTGATTATTTTCTATTCAAAATGACATACCACATGTTATGCACTGGGTGTTTTTTGTCACCTTCCCATCTGTGATTATCCCAGAGCAAAGTCACACTAATGTCAGACTGATTGAGAGATAAGAGAGTTTTTACAACCTTCTACATTCTCCTGCTGCACGAGGCTAAGTTTCAGGATCCGGACTGTTTCAAAACACTGTGTATGTGGGTGGCCTAAGCATGTACCTACATCACAATATCTGTTAATTAAAGATGTTTTAGTTTTAAGCACATCATTCATAATTTGGCTATTAGTGTATATTTAGAATGATAGCCATACACATGGCAGTTTAAAAGCAGATCCTCTCAAAATCATGTTGCCTGGAAGCATTTACTGTAGTAAACAATGATCAAATGACAAAGCAAATGACACTGCATTATACAATACAAATTGATTTACATACGATTATTAGGTCTCACCTCTTTCCCGCAGGTTTCGGAACAGACGGGATGATCCTTTCCAAACAGGTGGCGTATCTGACAGAATCTTGTCTAGATCCTTTTTAAAAGGCACATATATTCAGGATCATTAATATTTTCTCAACTCAGATAAATATTCAGTAAAAAACAAAAAATCAAACCTGTTTCGTGAGGGATCTCCAAAACCTCTTTTCTAAAAAAATAAATAAATAAAGACAGATATAAGACTTATTTATGGTTTTATTGAAACTATTTCTAAATGAAAGCAGACACAAAAAAACAGCCAAGAAAACAAACTGGGTCAAAAGTATAACATAACACTCTATTTCATGTACCACAATTCTATATTAATTACAAAATTTTACTTAGGCTATTAAAATAAACATCTTAAGTTCAAATACTGACAACATACAGAAAATCTGTTGCTCTCTTGTTGTAGAATATGTCGTTCAGGTTGAAAGGATACTGTTACAGTGACGCAGACTCAAATCAATTGCATATCTGCAAAATATAAGTCTAATGTAAGTCATATCTGCAGAAATTAGTCTTTTTTGTATCTGCAGAAAATGCAAGTGACAGTGCAATTTCCTGAAATGCATGATTACTTGCCATAGATAGCTATATAGAATTATTCTTTATTAAATAATAGAGATAACATTTAATACTCAATTTTTTTAATACAATCTAATAAATATAGAAAATAAAACAAATCCAAATATTTATGGTGGTAAGCAAAAACAAAAACACTTTAGCAGGGTATTTACGATAAAATCAAAACAACTGTAGCTTCTGTTTAACTAATGCAGTCAAAGTGTGCTTTACAGCCACAGCATAAAACCATAAATACCACTATTCGTTCCGTCACGCATATGCCATTAAAGATAGTGATGCAATGTTTGCCCGTCATATTACAGTTCACATTTTATTCTCGTCTGCACATTCCAGAAAGTCCAAGTTTCAGATAGCAGCAAACATGACTGACTGAAACTCAACTCCCCTACAAGTATAGCTGGGTCCTGAAAATACATTTATAGAGCATATCAACTCTACCATCTGGACCGATCTCAGTGCCTTTCCACTTTAATATGAGATATGAACTTAATGAGATCCACGGTACCTGACACACATGTTTAGAAGTTGTTTGTCTAGCTGGTTTCATATTTTGGTTACAGAAATAGGTCACAAGTGTGATGCTGATGTATGTGTTACGGCTACATATGTTGATTTTATGCCTGCAGGGTTACTTGCTTTTAAAATTAAGAGGTTATTCCTCACTATGGCAAATATTTGCAATAAGTGGTATAGTACACCCAAAAATGAAAATTCTGTCATTATTTACTGCTCATGTCATGCTGTTTGAAATCCACAAATGGAGAAATAAAAAAATGCTATTGAAGAATATGCTATTTATGCTTTAGTTTGATTTTTTATTTTATGAATTGGTTGATCTGGTTCGCAAAAACACTACTGTAAATGATTTGTGATTCATGGCCACTGTTACTTCTCTTTTATGGTGCTTTTGAAGTTTAATGCTCCACTGAACACAGCAATTAGCACTTTCTTCAAAGTTCCTCTTTTGTTCAACAGAAAAATTGTACTAATGTTTATGTGCTAATGTTTTGAGAACATTATTAAAGGCCAGATAACTCTTAAAAAAAATTATATTAATGTTAATGGAAGGTTTTTTTGCCAGAACATTAGTGAAAGTTCTGAGAACATTCTCTGATAGCTGGGTAATTATTTATCTCAAACAGTGTTACTTGCAATATGTCAGACACTACGAATCTGAGAGCTTCACGTGGTAGTCTATAGTTACACGATCATCGAAAGTGACGTGACATACAGCCAAGTATGGTGACCCATACTCAGAATTCATGCTCTGCATTTAACCCATCCAAAGTGCACACACACAGCAGTAAACACACACACACTATGAACACACACCCGGAGCGTGGTATTGCCGGCCCAAGACTCAAACCCACAACCTTAGGGTTAGGAGTCAAACTTTCTAACCACTAGGCCACGACTTCCCCCCATATGATGAGTTTGTATATTCTCATAAGAAGGAAGATTAACTGTTTGTGTAACTCACTCTTTGGTTCGCTCATAGTGACGGACTCTATAAAGTCGAGGGGAGTCATGTAAAGCTGTCCATCATACTCCAGTGAACTGAAGAGCCTGAACCTGTGCTCAAGAGCTGACATTGAAACCTCTTCATCTTCAGCAGATGCACTGGCCTATAATCAAACAAATACACATCTCACTTACATAAAAATACAGGATAAGACAGGCGTGACATTGGAGAAAGTGCTAGTCATCTTCTTTTTCCTTCTTTCAGTGAATGGCCTCCTCCCAGTTTTTAATATCGCTTCCATTCCTGTACAAAAACATGCACACAAACATCCACAAGCAGAAATATCAAGAGGACAGTGTTCTTCTCACTCTACAGCCAGCAGCCAGGCCCACTGGGCACTGTGAAAACACCCTGGGAATGTATGCCCTGCTACTTATTACCCCATCAAACGTCCACCCGGCTGCCAAGCTGCAGTGTCCAGTTACCTCAACCCTGGATTCCTGCATCTCAATCCACAAGTCAAGGATAGGAGTACAAAAACAAAAGGGAACAGTGCGGAGAGAGTCGCAAAAGACTGATTCAATCCAGTGTGGTTTAATGATCAATCTGATAACAGTCTGATAAATGTTTTTTCGACAACAGTCAAAACCAAGAGTATGTATACCAGAGGCACTTAAACACAATCCAGAGGGTTCTTTTGCTTTGTTAAACCTATAAAATAGAATAATAATTAATAAATAAATGTAATAAATCATGATCAATGTCTTGATTTAATAGCAAATCTTTAGGGAAAAACAAAAAACTAAATAACATGTGTAATGTTTGCAAGACATACATTTGTGTGCATGAACCTTGAAGCAGAATATAGTTTGTTTTTCTCCCAAAGTATTGGTTATTTTTTGTATAAAAGTGACTTTAATAGGCCTAATAGTATTGTAATAAATGACTTCAATCACAATATAAATCTAAGAAACATATTGTGTTTTAGGAAGCATTAATGTAGATTAAAGTACTGATGTATTAATGTAGACCAACAAATCTGACCGAAAGACAAATGACGAGATTTTGACAATACTTGAGAGGAGGTTGTTGACTGAATTTGCATGCGTAGTAAAATGACCCTTTCAGAGCACAAGTAAATACTTCACAGGCAGAACATATCTAGGCCTATAAAATATGTGCTCCAATATTTATTTTATATGTAGTTTTATAGAATCACAGTGTATCACCTGACTTAACAATTGGGAAACCGAATTCAGCACCTCTTCGGTGGAGAGCGACTGTTTTGATGGCACATTAACTCCGAATTTACGACTTTAAGAATAATAAAAACCGGGATGCTATAAATATATTAAATGTAAACACAAATGTAAACATTTTGAAATGTAGCCTACTAAGATTTAGATACCTTCTCTTTTGCAGCCACGGCTGGGAGCGGAGAAATCAATGCACGCAGACTAGCTGCGTGCCCCTGATCCGGACTCGAATTGTAGTAAATAACAGCGAATCCGCCGACAGTGATACACAGTCCTGTCTCTACACGCCTCAGAACTGCTCTTTCCCTCGATGACTGTCTGCTAATGTAACGGCTTAAACCGTTGGTAGAGCTGGTAAACTTGTTTCGAAGAGCCAGAAACCGACGCACGGCGGCCATCATGACTGTGTCAGCTCGGGCAGACTGCGCTCACTCATCGCGAGATGAATTATGCGACCTCGATACAGCACATCGTGCATGAACATATTAGCATCTGTATTTGCAGTCAATCGTCATTTCCATTCAGGGCATAGTTGGGAGTAATAGTTAAAGCCTTAATTTCAAGTGAAAGTCTTTATTTCATTTTATTGTGGGTTTCTTTACACTCTTAAAATTTGACTTGTGAACCGTTTCAACTAAAATACTACAGGAGATTCTGGATGTGATGTAGCACTAGATTTTGTTTCAGCATCTGTAACTACGTTGTTTTTTTCATCTTTTATAGAATATTCCTATATCTTTCTGCTTCAAATTATATATAGAAATCTATAACTTATATCTTACAAAAAAAACAAACATAAATTGTACAAATTATTGTCAAAGGCAAATTCCCTGTTTAAAATAATTATGCCAATGCCCATCATTACCATATGTTATGTTATTTATATTATTTATATGTATATGTTATATGTATATATATATATATATATATATATATATATATATATATATATATAATTTTTCATTCACTTATTTATTTATTTTTTATTATTATTGTCTGTCTTGTCGCTGTCATTCTGTCTGTAAATAAATATAATTTTCTTAAAAGATCTTCTCCACCACCACAATTTCCACCCAGTTCACAATTTCATTATTCAGAATGTTTAAATTGTTTTCCTCCTGCTCCCCATAATTTACTCTGCTTGTGATATAGATACATATGCATCCCACACTGTGTGCAAAACCTGACCCACACAAACATATGGCAGACAAACTAAAACACAACTGAGATTGTGCGCAAAAACTCAAGGCTGGACCAAACCGACGTCCCGCCCACAGAAGTCCGATCTCTGCACCTGCCCCGCGCGCACAGCAGCCACTCACTGCGCAAAGCACTTCCCACAACAACACATAGCCTACCTGCTGCCTTATACCTGCTCCACAATTATTCATGTCAGAAAGCAACACCGGCCACCATGTGGACGAGGCATGAGAGCAGAAATTAAAGGAAGTCAGTTCTTTGCAGTGAAGTTTCTTGCCCACTGGATATGTCTGTATACATAATCTACAGGAGTCAAGTGATATTTCATATGCGCTCAGCATGGATCCACTACAAGTGACGTGCTCGCATGGATATTATTCGTCTTTATAATTGAACGATTGCTTCACCATATTCATTTAGATCAACTTTCCCTGACCGCTCCTGCTGGACTGGAGGTTTGTGATGGCAGCTATGGGAGAGATCGGGACGTTTTTACAGAGCCTGGAGGGTTTCGGACAGGTCGGATCACAGTTCTTCCTACCACCTCTAGGAGAAAACCTCGGGCTGTTGAATGATCATCTAGTTCCAGCAGAGAGACTGTCACGGAGCACCTCCGCAGATCTAACGCACTTGAAAGGGATTTTGCGAAGAAGACAGTTGTACTGCAGGACTGGATTTCACCTTGAAATACTCCCGGATGGCAGCGTGCAGGGCACGAGAAAGGACCACAGTCGTTTTGGTAATTTCCCACTTTCTTTCCAGCATGTTTGATTTGTTTGAACAGAAAGTGCATTATAAGTACCCACTTTGACCGTACGCTTTTAAAACAGGTTATCTCGTTTTTACAGTCCTTATAGGTCAACTTAAAGTTGTTCGGATCACTTTTAAAGAACCCACAAATTCAATACCTTGATATGAACAAGGTAAAATGTGATAACAATTACTTTTTAACTTCTAAAAATAAATAAATAAACAAACAATAAACTCAAAACAACCTTACAGTAAAGGAAAAATTAAAATTGTCCTTTTCTGAATCTTATGGGCAAAAAACTTATAAAGAACTTTTTTTAATTATATTTATTTTAACTCTATAATAGTCTATGCGATATACGGATGGAATATGCAATGCATTTCAACTTCCTCACAATGTGTGATGAGGGTTTAGACTTCAAAGAACATCTCCTGAACAATTGGTTTATTCTTCTCCAGGTATTTTGGAATTCATAAGCCTTGCAGTTGGATTAATAAGCATCCGTGGAGTGGACAGTGGTCTCTATCTTGGGATGAACGACAAGGGAGAACTTTACGGCTCTGTAAGCAGAGTTTTGACTTTTTAAGATCTTTTTTTTTTTTTTAAGAATGATTCTGCATATTTGTTGTTCTTGTTCAAGCCCAGTAGATGGCATATATGTTTTATCATTTTGACCACCTCTCTCTGTGTTATTAATTATTGCATGAATTATATCACTAACATGTTTTTTTTTTGTTTCTTAGGAGAAACTCACAGCAGAATGTGTCTTTCGTGAGCAGTTTGAGGAGAATTGGTACAACACATACTCTTCTAATCTCTACAAGCATGGGGAGAGAGGAGCACGATATTTTGTGGCCCTCAACAAGGACGGCACGCCACGTGATGGGACAAAATCGAGGAGACATCAAAAGTTCACTCACTTTCTTCCAAGACCAGTGGACCCTGAAAAAGTTCCAGAACTTTACAAAGAAGTGCTTGGAGTGCTGAGACCATCAGTCCCAGCCAAGGGGTGAGAGGGATGCCCATTTCTTCTCTAAATGAGGTGGCGATGCTAATGTTCGGCCACAGTGTCCAAACCTGAGATATGCTCTGGAAATGCACTGGCCAGTACTGATGGTGAAGAGAACAGTCTCCAAAGATTCCCTACATGTGAAAGCCAAGCTGCAGTTGGTGTCTTTGTTGCTGGTTGTAACAGACTAGTAGCATAACATGTCCATGAAAACCAAAACTGAGGGTTTTGGAGGTTTTAAAAATGGTTCTGCTTTGCTCTGGAAATATTCAATATGGGTTAAGAAGGACTTGAAGGAACAATGCGTACATGATGCTCAGAGATGACAGAACTGGGACGGAGAAGAACAGGAGATGCCATCTCACATGATGTTATTTATACAGTTCTTGATACACATATTTATTGTATGTATTTATTTATTTGAAAATATAAATATATATTTTTACATCTAAAAGTAGATTTTTTTATTAGACCAAACAGTAGAAGGTGCTTTGAAATAGTGGCAAAGCTGTTCTTTTTATGTGACGGAAGCTGTACAAGTTACTTATTATCACTGCTATGATATTAAGAAAGATTGTGATTTCCTATTGCAAATGTATGAAGAATGCAATGAGACTCTGTGATTTTAATAGATTTGTTTCAAGCAGGATTCCCCAGAATGGCATGCTGCACAGTACATTTTACAGGCCATTAAATCAAGTATTATAATAAAAAAGCTTGTTTTGTTTGATATGATTTATTAATTGTGAAATTATTATTATCTCAAAAATATAAAAGATCCAGTTCTAACATGACAACCATAGATTCTGAAACTATTAATGATTTGTTGACCAAAAAAAAAGAAAAAAATCTCTCTCTCTCCCTCTCTCTCTCTCTCTCTCTCTCGCTATATATATATATATATATATATATATATATATATATATATATATAGAAAGAAAGAAAGAAAGAAAGAAAGAAAGAAAGGTTTGGAACGACTTGAGGGTGAATAATTTTTTATTTTTGGCTGAACTATCTCTTTAGGTTGCTGTTTAGCTGAGACCCAGGTTTACCCTGCACTCATCAGCATCAAAGTTCTTTTGCGAGACCTTCTCAGGTAACAGCTACACAATGACTGAATCTGAGTGAAATAAAAACTGACCTTTACTTTTGGGTCAAACCCAAAGTCAAAGTAACCTCAGCTGATGCTTAGTAATGATGCCTGCTAAATATTTCAAGGAAAGTTATAAGGAGAAAATGTGTCTGCTGTGCAGTCTGTATAGTGAGTTCAGAAAAATTTAAATACACTTTTCAAATACTGTTTTAATTCTTCCTATCAATAAACCACACTAGGTTTTGTGTTTTCTTTGACAGATAGTACCAGCATTTTTACATGAAACCAAGCAAGAAGCTTTAGGGAAGATGATATGAGATTTAAACACCGCGGGCTAAACCTTCCTGAATGTTGTTTAACGGCTGAATGAGACATTTCCACAACAATGACTAAAGAGGCATATCTATACACAGTTTCTAAACGGATGAGATGACATTTTATGTTGAAGCATGAAGATATAGTCTGTGATCTCAGTATCTCTGTGATGGTGAGCCAGGGTCTGTCTTAAAATGGGAGTGTACCTGTAACATTTTACCGGAGTAACAATGTGGGATTTTCCCCATCTTAAAACCATAGAGCAATTGTTAACAACATATATGAGGGTGGAGGATGAGTGTGAATATATACAGTAAGCTTCGCGCCATTCAGAAATGAAAGATAAACAATTTAAAAATCACAAAGTGCTCTGATTTCTATCGTATATGGATGAAGTTTGCAAAACGTGGTTTAACAAATAAAAAGTCAATGTATTCCCAAGTTTCCTGTAATTATTTTGTTTGTTTTGTGCAAATGTCACAATAGCTATTGGGTCATCGATTTAATGGAAGAGAGTTTGTCACAAAAAACTCCCTGACACTTGAAGAACCAATATTTTTCAATCTGTCTGAGCTGAAATAGATGCCTTTGTCTGTACTTCTAGCAGGTGGTCTGAGGCACTTTACAGGCAACACTTAAATCCTTCATCCATGCCCTCTCTCATGCACTTAATGGATGCACCCTTATTTTCATCACCTCAGACGTGGCCTCAAAGAGCTCTCAAAGAAACCCTATCAGATAGGTGTGTGTGTGTGTGTGTGTGTGTGTGTGTGTGTGTGTGTGTGTGTGTGTGTGTGAGAGAGAGAGAGAGAGAGAGAGAGAGAGAGAGAGAGAGAGAGAGAGAGAGAGAGAGAGAGAGAGAGGGAGGGAGGGAGAGGGAGAGGGAGAGGGAGAGGTAGAGTGGCATGGGTTCACAGACAGGTGTGTAAGTGAGGGATCTGTGTCTGCGGCCCAGTCAGACGTTGCAGGTGTTCCCACAGCACATGTCAGCATGTCCTGGGTCTCTGATCTTCAAGGCCCAGTGTTTGTCAGCTGTGAAAATGGGGCGGGAGGTTATGCAAACCCGTAGAAATACAGCCTTGGTAGCTTTGTAGTCCGTGTGGATTACAATAGTGCATAATTCATATCTTTACAGACTGGGGGAAGTGGCAAAGTCTCACCTGGTGTTTTAAGCTGTTGTCTCAGGGCAGATTTATGTTTGCACAAGGGTGGCGTCTGACAATATTCTCAACCACTGTCCATCCAAACTGTTTATCTAGAGCCCTTTTGCATAAACAACCTCTTTAAAGTCAAAGGACAATGCTGAATGATCTGTTGAATAATAAATTACTGTGCAAAATTTTGGAGTAATTAAGATTTGTTTGTTTTTTTGTTTATTTTTTTATTTATTAATTTTTTTTTAAGAATTCTCTTATGCTCACCAAGGCTGCATTTATTTGATTAAAATACAGTAAATGCTGTGAAATATTATTATAACTGTTTACTATTTAAATATATTTTAAAATGTAATTTATTCCTATGATGGCAAAGCTAAATTTTTAGCGGCTATTACTAGTTATTAGCGATTACCGGTTATTTAAAATGTAATAATGTTTCATGTACACAAATACACAATGTTACATTAAAACATTTGGTTATACTTTATTTTAAGGTGTCCTTGTTACAGTGTAATTATACATTTAAGTAATGAGTAATATTAATTAACTACATGTACTTACTATATGGTTAGGGTTAGGGTTAGGATTAGGGCCTGGCTTAGGGTTACTTGCATGTAATTATGCATAATTAATTGTTATTATAATAGTACATGTAACGTGTAACAAGGACACCTTCAAATAAAGTGGTACCAAACTTTCAATCTTTGTCTTTTCAAACATAATGCTAACTAATAAAATGAAAAAAAAAATTATAACTGGGACTGTCAAAATTACAATATTAAAGTTTCATAAAAGTTGACCATATGCTCTCTTTGATGTATTCACAACAGTTCATGAGAAAAAAAGTGGTGTCAAATTGTTAAAGAATGGTTATTTTTTTTAAAGAAACATGTCTAAAGAAATAAGAAATGAATCAACAACGAATCAACTGTATTCAAGGTTTCCTGAGGATTCTTCTGTGTAAGTGCAGAAGAGTTAATAACATCCTTTCACATCTTTTTGGCACCTTGCTGCATTTTGCACTGGATGTAACCACTCCTCAAGTAGGTAATGAATATGTGATGTTTTTATATTGACTTTTGACTTTCAAGCTGTCAACTGTAGCAAAATTTTTGTTCTGTTGTTTGCATCACTATGGAGACATCAGGAGCAACTCACACGATCCAACTAGTGGTTATGCATTTTAAGACTTTTAAACACCTCTTACAATGTTGCATGTCTTTTTCTATCATGTATTTAGGAACTGGTAATTTCTAACCATGTCTTTTGCAAACAGATAAACAATAGTCCTAGTTCAGAGTGTGAAAATAATGTATGATAAAACCAAAGATTATAATGAGCAAAATAGCTCAGATCAATGTGACAAAATTTCTAAAAAAAAAAAAAAAAAAAATTGTCATTTTGAGCAACTTTGCAGTAGACTTCACATCTTCTGAAGGCTCTTCCCCACCCCCAGACTTTTTAAGGAGACCATCTCACATCTGCTGCGCAAACTATTCCGATTCTCCCAGAGGGGTCCGGATCTGGCCCTCTCCTTGGCCCATGTGTCCACATTATAAAGCCACAAATTAGCTCTTGACATTTGGGCACCATAATTGCTCCTCAAAAGCATGAGGCATCAATTAGGCTCCCAGCAGTGTGACAGCTTATCCCTATAGGACATATCTGATCTGAGGACAGAAGCTACTCACGGCCTGAAAATTGCAGCCCTCTGAAGAATTTGATATATATATATATATATATATATATATATATATATATATATATATATATATATATATATATATATAGAGAGAGAGAGAGAGAGAGAGAGAGAGAGAGAGAGAGAGAGAGATAGATATAGATATAGATATAGATATAGATATATAGATATATATGAAGAAAATAGATAATCTGTGACTTTTAAGAATCTGAATGGAAACTTCTTACCTTAACAAAATAAAAATATATTTTTTTCTATGAAACAAATAATCATGTGCCATCATTTATTCATGTTCTATACACATGCATATTTATTTTGACATGCAGAAGAAATGTTTTTTGGTGCCCGTTAGCATTTGAAATGGCATCATAAAAGTCTTTGATTCTCCACAGCAAGCTTTTCCCACAAAGCTCCCTTAACCCAAAGGTCAACACAAAGGTCAATTGGTTAATTTCCATACTTTCCACCCAAAACACACTTAAAGCACTCCGAGTAATTCAATCAGTGGATAGAACATGCAATAACATCCTTAAGTGAAACAGAAAATCATTAGTGTTTGTTTTACATACTAATACAAAAATGACTGTGAGATTAACTCTTTACAAAACTGGGTCATTATTTGGGGAGGTCAATGAAAACTTATAACTGACAGGAAGAGAATAAAATTGTTAAAATGTAAATTTATTTGTGAAAACTTGTAAAGAGGGTGATGCAGAGTTTGCATAGTCCGTGAAAGGTATGTGCACTGTACACTCGACGCTAGCAAGTGAAAGTGGAAATGTGCATTGTTGGCCATAAGTGAGGCAGAAAATTGCCAACCCATTTGTCATTGTGCTCCTTGATGTAGAGGTCAATCAGTGGATTCTTTCATGACAAGCCTGCAGAATTGAATGTTTTTCCATGGCCTCACCCCTTCACACCTGGACTGCTAGGTAAAATAACAGAACAAGAAGAGCGCAAAATAGAGGAGGGTTTAGCAGAGGACTGCTTTGTAGGCCAAGGAAAACTGATAGGTGAGAGGAATTTGTCATGCTCTGAGTTCAGTTTGCAATGAATAGAGTGCATGGCTGAAGAAAACCTTTGGGATTTTGTCCCAAATCTTTTCATACCTTTTCCATTATGTACTGTTAGCATGCACACATTAAATGCTTTGGCCTTAAACCCCAAGGGAAATTTTCAAGCATTACTTGTACATCAGAAAACAATCAATGGGACTCTCTATCTGTTTGTGTGGTCCTCTGTAAACTCACTACATCGATGAGGATGTTGAGAGACTACTTTGTTTTCCTGGCTCTGCATTAAAGCAGTTCATTCATCATGTGTTTTGTGCTGTACATTCCTGATTAACTTGCATTCGGTTCCTGCTAGAGTTTCTTTGCATTCAAGGGTAAAAGGAGATTTCGGTTTACATGGTTGTCTAAATGCAAATATCTTTGATTCCCCTTAATAACCCCATCAGAACCTACTGATATCTCTTGAGGAGAAATTATTTCCGCTTGTCAAGTGCTTGCCTGGATTCCAGTTGCCTAAATCAATGGTCTCCTCACTTATTGGGACGGTGGTTGACTTTGTTGTTTGGTGAGAAGCCAGTCACCCCTTCTAGCACTTATTCTCTTACTATTCTAAGAAGAAGAATACAAGTTCTATAGTACAATGAATTTCAAGGGAGAGAGTGTAAAAGAAAATGTATTTAACTTTGAGATCAATTTATTTAAGGGGAATTTATTAATATAAAATATTAATGAATTTAACTGATAAAAAGTAATACATATTTGATGTTAAAATTTCATATGAATACATAGACATGCACAATAAAAAGCAAATAAGTCTCATGCTTTTGTTATGACAGTGACTGTCATGGCTCAGTTCAATTTAATGAAACCAAAACACCATATGCTATGTTGCTGTCTTTTTCATCTACATCATCATCAGCTGTAGAGGAACCTGAAATCCAGAGGATGTTTTTACTTGGTGAAATCCCATGTGTAGAGTCTTGGTTTCTTTGACATGGCCTGCAGTGATCATATATACAGAGATCAAAGCGTGAATATCAAAAAGAGTGGCCACCTGTCAATGCGAACATATGCAATTAAAACGCTCCCATCAAGACACTTTTTAAATCATAGGGCTGAGCATTGCAGGTTCTGACAAGACATCAGATGTGTATGAAAACACTAACAGAGACAGCAAAGGTATGACTTGGGGGTTCAGGGGTTGAATTATCATATCCTGATGAAATTGTCACTTTTTAGTTCTTTAAATAAAATGGTAGAATGGTGGCTCACTGAATATTTCACTAAAGATTTGGTGTACTATTTGATAATTATTTGATTAATCAGACAAAAAAGCCATTTGCGAGTAGCAATTTGCTATTGCTAGTAGCACCAAAATCAAGGATTCAATTTCCAGTTGCTTTGGATAAAAGTGCCTGACAAAGAAGTGCAAACGCATGTAAATACAGTGATTGCTTATAAAAGTACAAAAGTGTGAGCTGACACTGAGCTGTAGTTAAAAATAACAGCAGAGTGTTTTTTTAACTAATTTCAAAATGTCAATGAAAATACCAGCATCCCTCACCTCTCCCACAAAGATCTCAAGTAAGTGAATATATAGAACCTGATAGTCCAGAACATATTCAAGTGTGGATAGTGACATGCAGAAGTGTAATATGTCCCCCAAAAACACACTTCACAGTCATTTGGAGGCCTTCATAGGAGAGGAAATCCCCTCACTGTGAATTCCTTTCACCCTGATCACAAGTTTTGGGGAGAAAAGTAAGAGTGTTTGAAAAACTTTGCATCAAACATGTTGCATTTAAGCAAGAAATGGCTTGTGCAATCAAACTATACTGCAAGGAAGATGCAGACTAATTTCCTGAAGAGTTGCAGACATCTATATTTACCATCACTTTATCAAGACACATGTTATTTATGCAACAAAAGATAGAACATTAATGATCCAAATCAAAATCCTTGGCCATTTTTGATAAAAAATCATCAAAATTTGATGTGATTTCCCATCTGTGCTGCTGGAGTACAGGCCCTCAGGCCTGTAAATTTCATTGGAACGACTAACATTGACATAACATTGACACTGACTAGCTTGAGATCAAAAGTGCACAGGCAGGTTATCAAAGGAGCTCTTTTTACATGTGCCTTGTATGTAGTTCATAACACATTAAAAGCTCTTAAAGAGTTCAGAAGACCACATGCATACTTAAGAAGAAATTAAGATTTAACATCGGATAAAACATTTATAAAAGTTTTTTTTCCAATGAGAAAGAAAAGGGTTAAAGTTGATATTCATTCATTCATGATGTGATAGCGAAGATAACAGCAATCAATAGTGTGGCAATTTCAAGCACTAAACGAAATCCAAAGCTGTCTCAGAAAACTCAATAAATAAAACCAACAGGATCCACGGTTGTCGGTTTCTTGAGGATGGATTTTTTTTGGGCCTTATCAGGGAGCTCAAGTACAGAAGTTAATCAGAGGAGTACAAAGGAGGCCTTTATTTTGGTGAAACCTCTATGTTCTCCGATATCAAAGGCAATACAAGCTACCACAACAAGATGCTGCACACGGTGATAAGATGTATACCATCTAACATGCAGAAGAATTTCTGGAAGGAACCTGGTGAATTAGAAATGTGAGATTCTGATATAGAAAGGTCACTCAATAGGTATAGTTCATGTCAGATCTCTCTATGGGCATTACCATAGAGAGATTATCATCAAGCTGATTTAGGAATTACATTTCAAGCCATTCAAACATTTAATAACTTAAAATGTACTTAAATAAAAAGTTGTATACACTGTATACAATACTGTTAGAAAGTTTGTGGTCATCAAGATTTAAAAAAAAAAAAAAAAAACTTTTATTCAGCAAGGATGCATTAAATTGTGAGAGTAAAACATTCAAATAAATTTCAAATAAATGCTGTTCTTTTGAACTTTCCATTCCTCTGAGAATCTATAAATAGATTATATATAACATTATAAATGTTACTTGAGCAGCAAATCAGCATATTATAATGCTTTCTGAAGGATCATGACACTGAAGACTGGAGTAATGATGCTGAAAATTCAGCTTTGCATCACAGGAATAAATTGAATCTTAAAAATATATCCAAATGGAAAACAGGTATTTTGGATTGTAATACTATTTCACATTATCACTGTATTTTTGTTCAAATCAACACAGCCTTGGTGAACATAAGAGACTTAAAAACAATGAAAAATCATCTTACAATCCCCAGTCTGTACAGTAGTGTGTGGTATACATGTGTCAACTCTAATAAGCATTTTTCTATATTTTAGATACTAAAACTGAAGGCTATAAGTAAAGAAATAGGTAAAGATTATTACACAGCAATTTAAAAAAGATTATTTAGATTTGTTATGTTTTTCTTCCTTTGAACTTAATTGTTTAAATTGGGGGTTAAAATGTTATTTCTTAGAAAAAACTTCCTGTCATCTGAATTGAAGTTTGGCTCCTGAGACCAGTCTGACCCCAGCTGTAATTATCTGGAGGGGAAATCTGTAGGCAGACAGGTATAGATGGAGTTCCCACCAACATATAACATTATGGTTTTGAGTAATAGATAAGCATTAAAATTAAATTCTCTTTCTTCCAGTAGAGAATTTAAATCAAAAGTCATTATACCGGTTAAGTTTCAGTTAATCTTTTAATAGCCTTCCTAAATAGATCCAGAGGAGATATCGTGATCGATTAAAGACAAGTGAGCAGCTGAAGATTGCATGTGCCAGCGTTTCCTTAAACAGCAGTGCTCAGAATGACCCAGCGCTTTAGATGTTAATTATCCCATAGTAATGTATGCACACCCCCCTTTGCCCTCTGCCCAGCCATTCCATGTCAAAAAAAAGGAAAATGAATAATCCAGGCTTTCTTTCATATACAATATTTTTTATTATATTCATTCACATTAATTTTAGCACTAGAAACTAGTAAAAATCAGTGCAGATGTGAGGAAGTGTGTGAAAACGGAATTAGCTTTATTGCAGGCATTATTCCACTGTAGCAACTGAGTATTTTTTTAGCATGACAGACAGAACAGTCTTTGCTTGGAATAAAAAATAAACAAAAGTAGGACAGCTATACATTCCTAAAATTAGATTCAAGGAATGAGTTACTTCAAATGTTAGACCAGATTTTGCACAAAAAATTTGTGTAGAACCATCAAAATAAATAAAATATGATTTTATTCCTGCACTGATCTCGAGAGATTCCTTCATGGGATGCCATAAATAGCAAACACATCTTATAGAAAAAAAAGCTTTTATTTGTCAAAAAAGCAGCTAGACACTGAAAACATCTACAGGAATGTTCTATCTCACAGTCAATAATTCCAGAAACTATATGGCGCTGACTTCACATGGCCCACTCTAACACAAAAAAAACAGTGACAGCTATTCAGCTTTATTCCAAGCTTGCTGCAGATGTGTAAGAATCAGCAGATCAAAGTAGTTCTGTGTGCACATTAAGGATTTTCTGAGGTTTTGAAGAGCTGAAGCACTGCTTAGTCTGACATTCCCCCTGTCACCATCAAACAAAAGCATCTCTCTCCCTTGTGAAAGGGATGTGAGCTCCAAGATGAGCTTCAGCGATGGTGACCAATCACAACAGTGCGCACAATCCATTGCCTTAAGGCGAGAAACAGTAAGGTTTATGTTGTCACTTTCAAGACATCATATGTTTATCTTTTCAGCGTTTCTGCTTACGATCTTGAGCACTTGTCAAAAAAGAAAAGAGTGAGAATTTTTGATTTGCTGTAAATGTAAATCACCGGTGATCATGGGAATATTCCTTACCAGCATTAGTCATGTATGTGCAGTTCCGTGTTTATGGTGACCATGAAGTGTTTACAAGAAAAACAAGCAGGGAATTAAACATGTAGTGATGTCTTGCTGTGAAATCCCACTCTGTCAACAAGAAACAGTTATGCCATGTTCAAGAGCAGATATAGTGTTCCTCGCTGCAGTCTGCTGTGTGCACCTGAGAGCTGAATAATGTCTAAATTACAACTGGAACAAAAGATTCTTTTATGCAGGGAGCACTGGGCAGAGATGACAGCTATAATATTGGCCTCAGTACATACAGGTAA
Source organism: allo-octoploid hybrid of Carassius auratus x Cyprinus carpio (assembly GCA_024542945.1). Taxonomy (NCBI): domain Eukaryota; kingdom Metazoa; phylum Chordata; class Actinopteri; order Cypriniformes; species allo-octoploid hybrid of Carassius auratus x Cyprinus carpio. The sequence goes on from CM045040.1 coordinate 4,867,712, forward strand.
CATTCTAGAGGAAATAGCCTTTTTAAGCTTGACATTGACATGCAGAACTGATAACATAGGGTTAGTGTGTGTTGTGGGATATATGGGGGAAACATTAGATGGCATTAATGCTGTGCTATGCAGCATAGATAAGAAGAAGAACAGCAAACATCTTTTTTTGTCAAAGTGTGCAGACCAATTGGTTGCTTTAACCATTACTGACCTGAATAAAACTATATAAAGTGTTTACAATTAATGAATCCATTGTATCGCTACTGAATTTCAATAATATAAGTGTGCTATCTGCTATATTGTTTGTGTGAATTGCTTTATTGTTTATTTTAACATTTTTATTGAATGTTTATTTTTTATTTAAATCTAGGGAAAAAACATCGGGGGTTGAATACAATGTTGACCGAGTCAAGACCGAATCCACATGCTCCCAAATCCAAGACCAGGAAGATATGGTTCTTGACTCTGACTTGAATGTGAGGTAGATTTCAAGACCATATTTTTATGATCTTGATTTTGTCATGGATTTGGGAGCATGCGTTCTTGGTCTTGACTTGGACCCGAATAAGCCGGTCTCAACTACAAAACTGCACTTACATCAAAGAAATTTTGCACTATTTCCAAATCAAATAAGCAAATCTGTGACACTGATCATGTGACTTTGTATTAGTTTATCATTAAAGCAAAAACAAACAAAAAATCCATATATATTCAATGTATCGCAATTTAATATAACTGTTTTCTGAACATATTTTAAAATGTAATTTAATCCTGTGAATTTGAATTTTCTGCATCATTACTCCAGTCTTCAGTGTCACGTCATCCTTCAGAAATCATTCTAATATGCTGATTTGCTGCTCAAGAAACATTTCTTATTATTATTAATGTTAAAAAAAAAACAGTTGTGCAGCTTACTATGTTTGTGGAAACCGTGATACATTTTTCTGGATTCTTTGATGAATAGAAAGTTCAAAGAACAGAATTTATGTGAAACAGAAATATTTTCTAACATAGCATGTCTTTACTGACACTTTTGCTCAACTTAATCTGTCCTTGCTGAATAAGTATTTATTAATTATTTTAATTTTTTTGTTTTTCTTAAAGACATGAGTTGAGAATAAAAATGCTCACGGAGAAGAAACTTCAAAGAGACAGAAGCTCCGGTGCTCTGTCGCCTGCCTGTCAACCCATGCTGCATCTCTGCCAAATCCAAGCCCTTTCAGCTGCCCCCTGCTGCCATCATCATGGTGCTGTGGGGAAAAAAACACACAAAAAACTGATGACAAGCTCCTTTCATGACACTTATCATTGCATTCTATCTAAAATCTAGATGAGCCAGACAAAGCACCACCAGTCCCTATACCACAGATCAGAGCGTAATCACTCTCAGCATAAGGAGTTAGGCTCATATCACACTACCTTTATTCCTGTATATGAAGACCTCCGCCTGGTGGTCCACACATCTAGCCTGAATGCTGCATGATGATGCTTGCCTTTATCCCAAAGAGATATCTTGTCGTTTTAACGTTGGTTTAACAAATAAAGAAGAACAAAGTCTTGCCACAGATCCTCAGAGACACATACACTTGCACGCTACTCTTACATCGCAGATGGATACATTGTGGTGTTGGTTTCAAGTACAAATAAAGGCCCATGTTTCGACAGCACATACAATGTCACAGAAATGCGGGCCACAGTCAGAGCAACTGAGCAACCAGCGTGTGCTTTTTTGTGCATTGACATGAAATTTCATCATTTTTTTATTCCAGTGAATGACATATGAATGATGCCAAGATTAAAGTTTCTGCAGCAGTCATGTCAAAACAGCCATTATTTCAGCTGACATACCAGCACATGGAAAACTTCCCACAAAGCTTTTCTTTAGTGTAACATCTCAACCTCAAACATCAAAAGAGACAGGACTGCAAAAACAGCGGGCATGAGCCGTTTCAAAAGACAAGTGAAGCTCCATTCATACTCATAAGATCCAGCCGCACCTTCAATCTCTTGACTAGCAATGAGTTTGTTCCATCTGGACCACCTGGAGGATGATTTTATATTGTTAAACAGGCTTTGAGATCTTTGTGGCTCTCACACTCATGGACAAGTATCCATGTCTGCAAAGCCTTCTCTGAAGTACAATCATCCTGCATTGACCAGTGATCTCAGCGGGCTGTTAGAAGATGTGTATCGTAAACACAGAGGGCAAGATGAAGGTGACTGGGGTTGAGATGGATCACAAAGCCCCCCTGTGCGTTTAAAAGCCCCTCTTGGAAGGTGCTTATCTGTCAGTTTTAATGTGGATCTGCCTAGAGGTGCTGTTTCAAGTTCATATGTAAAACTCTCGTCAAATGGAGTGCAAGGAGAACAAAAAATCCCTTTGCATTCTAAAGCCATGACAATGTCTGAGATAGAAATAAATAACTCAAATATTACTCTGTTTATTAATAACTGTCAGAAATAAAAAATGTGTATAAAAAATAAACAAAAAAAGTAAACTAATAAAGTATTTCCTCTTTCCTCAATTATATCTAATACATTTTTTTTATTTCTATGAATTATCTCACTGTGTCTGATACAAATGCCATGTAAATTTTCCCATCTTTTTTCTTCCTTAAAATGTATACTTCATCAATATGAAATTCATATACACCCAAAAAAGGAAATTCTGTTATCATTTACTTACCCTCATTCCAAAACTGTAAACTACATGACTTTTTTGTGGAGCACAAAAGAATATATTTTGACAAATGTCTCAGTGTTTTTTGTCCATACACTGAAAGTTACCAACATTCTTCAAAATATGTTCTTTTGTGTTCCACAGAAGAAAGAAATTCATACAGGTTTGTAATGACTTTGAAGATGAGTAAATGATTACAGTATTTTCATTTTTTGGTGGACTATCGCTTTAATATATATTTTAAAAAAAAAACCTACATGCCTCTACAACCTTTTCCATATAGCAGCTGAATCTCTGAGCAAACTTTTTAAGCTTTAATGTGGTTAAGATAAGCTGCATATACACTTACAACACAATACAAGGCATTTGTATTTGGCTCAAAGCCAGCCTGTACTTTCCAAATGTAACTATGGCACTTTCCCAATTGGATCCACTAATGCTGCTTTGGGAAACCCCTCATCCAGGCCAAAGGTTGTTTTCTCAAAGTATACATTGCACTGCTGCAGCATAGATGCCAGGTGTTAACTAAATGTTTTAAATACTAGTTTCTACTGCATGTTTCCTGTGAATGACAAAAATAAGTTTGTGCAACGCATAATGATAATGTGATTTAATTTTTTAAACAGCAACAAAGGTCGTTTCAAATTTCAAATTTGAACATTTCCTGTTGGAACATTGAGTACAAGATCAAACAAATGTGCATGATGAAGAACAGCACATTTAAACCCCATGTTTTCTTTTTAAATCAATTAATTTATCTTTTTTCACTCACATTGCTTTTCAGGCCTGTTTTAAATTTCTAAATTAATATTATTTAGATATTTTTGGAGTGCATGAAGTAAAAAAAATGTCAGGGTGATACAACAGTCATAATATAATATATTTTAAAGACTTCTGCATGATGAATAGAAAAACAGTAGCATATTTAAAAGTTTTCTTAGGACAAAACAAATTTTTCTATATATTTATCTTTTTCACATCACGTTGCTTTTCAGGCCTGATCAAAACCATCTCTCTTAGTATTTTTAGCCAAAATACAAATCACACACTATTTTTAACTGCCGCTTTTTCTGTGCTGACCTTTGAACTGTTAAATTGTTCCTCGTTTTTAAAAAGGGTGTTAGAGGTGGTAGAAGAGTGCAACCTTCTTTTTGAGCTGAAGTACATCCTGACGGATTACAAGAACTCCAGAGCAGAAGTTGCTACCCAGCATGGCTTTAGGCTACCTGGGTCATGGCCCACCCACCGCAGGGGGTTCTAGGTCAGAGGAGCCAGCAGGGAGCCCTGCTCTCAGACACCAGAGAGACTCCTCAGTTAACACACAACCTCAGGGCACGACAAACTCCACGTCTACCACAACCTCTGCTCATGCCAAATGCTTTAACAATGCAGCTTGAAGTGATAAACATGGAAAGAGCTCCATATTTGTGAGTTCATCGCACAAAGTGGACACAATTGCACATTGTTAGTTTCAAAAGAGCTATTTATACAGCACGAAGGACTAATTGTGCAGAACATTGTGAAAGAGTTTATTTTTTACGCATTCAGAGGCCAATTATACAACAATTGACTCTCCAAATTAATAGAGCGTTTGTATGGCTCCCCAATGAAAGACATTATTCAGCAGAAAGAAAATGTCAAATAGTGTCTCAGCAGCACAATTGCTAGTCTCCAAAGCTATTGTTACCACGTTTTTGTTTTGACTATCTGGGAATAGAGGAGTATATCACATCTATTTACTCTCTGTTACAGAACTGGGCAGTGCTCTCCACTACAGTGGCTTATAAAAACAGTTTTTGCCCACAGAACAGCTATTAAGGACTTGGGATCTGTGATAAGGACAATATTCAGCAAGACTTCCTGGCTGACATATGATAATGAACAATGGCTATAAACAGGCCTCTGTTGCACAGAATCGACCCTGAAGTATAAGTTCTTAGGAGGCTGCCGTGACCTTGAGCTTTCTAAAAGGCGTAAATAAACCACAAACCATTTTTTAAAGTGTAGGATGCTGAAACAGAGCAATATCTGGTGTGATCACTGCTGCAGTAGTTTTGGTCTTCACACCCTGTCAGATACTTAGCTTTGTGGTGATGCATGGGCAGTGGCCCTGCTCCGAAGACTGCCGTGTCCGTCACTGCTGCCTGGAAGTGTGTCCAGCTGTCCTGTCACTCTTTCAGCAATGCTGCCTCTCATGGCCCGAGATTAAACGCTCCGGATGGGGCCTCCAGGAGAAGTGGCTCACCCGCCTCTTAGGACTTATGTCAAAAATGTTTCAGCCCAGGTAATTTGCTACAGTCAGTGCTCCTTTCTCTATTAACTTCAAAAGCTCTTGTGACAGAAAAAAAGACAAATGAAAGAGGGGAAAATGGTGTTTAGTTGTGAGTAGCGAAAGATTGAATTCTTGAGGACTGGGATGGACTCATGAAGAGTCTTTCTCAAGGTATACCAAACTAATCTTGTTCTCACAATAATTTATTCAAACATGTATTAAAATATTATTTATGCATACAGTGGGGGTGGGGCACTATTACACAACTGTAATAGTATCATAATGAAGATAAAATGCTTCAATAAAAAAGAAAACATTACTATGGTTATAAACGTCTATTATTATTCCCCAAAAGCCATGTGGTCCAACCAACATGCAGGAAAAAAGTGAGGACCCCTGCAGACCCTCATGACTGTGTGTCAAGGTCAATAAGTCTATTAAAATATCAGATAATGAACCTTTTTTTGATAACATTTCATGCAGTAATGTTCCTTCAACTTATAAAATGCCATGTATTATGACACCACAAAAACATAATGATATTTATCACTTTATTTATTTGTTTATTTAATTAATAAATTAATAATTTGTTCTATTTGAATATAAAAATAAAGTACGTGTGAGGAATTTAAAACATTTATCATGGACACTCTTATAAGTCACTGACCCAAAATTCACTGGACAAATTACATTTTAATGTCTTGCTTAAGATCTTACTATAAGAGCCAAGCAAACAAAAAATATGTTTGAAGAAAATTATGAAAACATTATTTCTGAATGTTTTCACATTCTATTTTATCATTTATCAAACATTATGGGAATGTTACTTTTGAATGTTCTCTAAACATTCTGAAACAAGTAGCAACATTCAAAAAATGTTGGACTAACATCTAACAAATATGTTTCAGAAAAACCACAAACAATGTATTTTTGTGCTAAAGTTTTGAATGATGAATATTCCGTGTAGATTGGGAGAGTCTTCAATGTTCATCTCCACAGTTTCCTTATATAATGTTTTTGCAACCATTAGTATATCAACATTACTGTGTTTAAACCTCTTCTACTAAAACTATCTGTCTGTAAAGGTATTAAATAGACCGAGAGCAATGAAGACACATATACATACATCCTCCCATAACAATTGTATGTGTGTGTGTGTTTTAATTATTGAGTCACTTCTCCAACAACATTTTTTAAACATAATTCCCTGCGGCTCTGACATAATCTAACAAAAGTTTTTCAGAATCTATGGAATGAGGAAATGAAATAGACCCCCATTAACCAGATCTGTCAACATTACAAGGAAGCTGGAATCATTAATGAAGACTCATTGACCTTACAGCTTAACATTAAGATTGAACACATGCAGACATAAGGTTTGAGAATGAAATAATCTCTTTTTCAAAGTTAGTTGATTCTGACTAAAATAACATTCATGGGACATCACTCAATGGATATCCATAACACAAAGACGTATACAAAGAAATTCTGCACAAAATGGGATCCATTTTCAATGAAACCACAACATTTGTGCATGTGCGTGCCGGCGAGAGTGCCTGTGCTTTGAAGGACAGGGCATGTACAAGTGTGTGCCCGTGTGATGAAAGTGTTTGACAGCAGCCCTGCCTCAACAAATTGCTTTTGAGATGTGCCAACACAAATGTATTTAACTCAGAGTCCAATTAACCGTGGCAGGAGCAGTGACATCTCTGTGCTGGATCCTTGTCAATGTTTTCTTTAAGTCTCTCCCTCCCCGTTTTGTACCAGATCAGGAATGCATGAGTTGCATTCACTATTAACAAGACTAAGACTACACAGGTAACAGGATCAGCTCTAATCAGTGTGACCTGAGAAAGCTTGTGTGGGGATTTGAGGCTTTTTCTGAGGTGATTTCTTCCCTACCACATTTAATTATGATTACTGAAGCAGCATTCCTCCGTCCAGGCAGAGCGTCCTCTTTAATTTGCGCTTTACACTCCTTTATTGCCGGTCATTGCAAAACCTGCAGAAAGACACCAAATGTGCATCATGTGCTCTTTTACCTCACAATGAACAATGGCCATCTCATAAGTAATGGCACTGGTACAGAGAGAATCTACTGAATGCGAAGACGGCAGAAGGAGGAGAGAGGGAAAAAATAACCATTATCCAAAGACATGTTCTATCTTGTCAGAAACCCTGTTTTCTCCAGCCAAATCCCCTGCTGCCTTGCTCAGAAAATATTCAGGCTTTGTAATAGAGATGTGAATGGCAGATAGGGAAGAAGTTACGGATTTATCCAAGACTGAAGGAGTGAGAGAAAAATTCTGACATTTATGGGAGAGAAAAGTCATGCATCCTCGGCTAACCGCACAGGGACACAGGTAACAACACCAGGCTCTCTGTACCTACAAGCCAGAGCTGGACTGAACCTGTTACTACTATCTTATGTTGCCCTCTACTGACCAGTAGTCTGAATCAGTGCAAATCTTTGGAGAAGCTTTCCGATGTAAAACCACCTCATATTTTTATCAGAACTGGGTTTAACTTATTAAAAATGCAGTATTTTTTGTCATACTGAAAATAGTTATATATGCTTGCAAAATTTATTTTAAAGGGTATAGGCCTACTGCAATCATAGATACCACAAGATGGCAGTAAAGTACTTTAAATTGCAGTAGGCCTAAGTGTTTGTGGGGGGGAAAGGGCACACATTTTTCACTAATATTGACAATTTTTATTTTTATTTTATGATAATGAAACTGTCTATTATAATACCACTTATAAAGCTTTGTGTATTAGGACTGATGGAAATTTTAAATCCTCAGCTAAGCCAAGACGATATGGTTTTTGACCATCAGGCCGAAGAGTTCAAATTGTATTTTCATTAAGTGAAAGTGATGTGACATACAGCCAAGTATGGTGACCCATACTCAGAATTCGTGTTCTGCATTTAACTCATCCAAGTGCACACACACAGCAGTGAACACACACACACACAACGTGAACACACACCTGGAGCAGTGGGCAGCCATTTATGCTGCGGCGCCCGGGGAGCAGTTGGGGGTTCGGTGCCTTGCTCAAGGGCACCTCAGTCGCGGTATTGCAGGCCTGAGACTCGACCCCACAACCTTAGGGTTAGGAGTCAAACTCTCTAACCACTAGGCCACGACTTCCCCACAATGTTCAGATTTCTTGTAAGGGTTAGCAAACCATGCTAAGGTGTGGATTTGGAAGGACCGTAGTAATGTAATGTGTATCCAGTTTAATATATCATTATACTGTTTGCTGGTTCATGTCAATTTAACCTAATTTGGGAACTTTTACCTTTCTAAATAATGTGGTGATCCTCCATGGTGGCTAGCTCCAGTGAATGTTTACTCTTGTGAGCATTCTTCCATATTATTGCACCACAATAGCAAAAAGAAGCTGCTTATTATGGCTTCGGCACTAAAATTAAAAGAAAGTTCACCTTTAAAAAAAATGCATCTCTTTACCTTGGTTTTCCCTTCATTTCACTGCCCTGTGTCTTTATTATTATAACGCAAACACAGGTTCTGTCTAAACGCTTCCCTAACATTTCCAGCTGCACCGGATCGGCAAGCTTGTACTTTGTACTTTCCGGACAAAACCGGAAAGATATGGTGGCGAGTTTCTGGGAGAGGAGGATAAGCTTGTAAAAGTGGGAGATGATGGCAGGGAACTACATTCCGATGATAATGAACTAGGGGAAGAAGTCGATCGACGCAAAAGTTTAGAGCCATACAAAGATGATTGAGGGTGTAAGAGAAGTTCCTGGTGGTAGTTCTGGTCTGATGGTGATAGTAGGAAGCCCTTTCTGGGCCACTGGTTCATTAACTGCTTTGGAAGCACTGGTTAGATTGACCCTGAGTTTCAGAAGAACCTCTTTCTGCTCAAATGATTTAAACCTCCAGTAGAAGTCTGATACGTAGAGGTCACTGGTGGGGCCCACAGTAGCAGATACAACAGACTGGTTCGGAGCGGCTTTGGAATCCATTTGATTAGATGTCACAGCAGAAAGAGAGAAAAACATTAGATAAATTAGGGATGTTACTACAATAAACAACAGCTATTAAATTCAGATGGGTGAAGTAAAATCTGTAAAATCAGTAAAAACCAACCCTCTGTTTTTCTTGTGGTCTTTTTGATGTATTGAACTGCAAGGTCTAAAATCTCTGCTTTTTCCATTTTAGGATTTTGTAAACACTTTGGTAGAAGAGAGGAAAGTCGAGAGGCATTTTAGGGGTTTGTCAAGGAAATAGTGCAGAAATAATGTGAAGCAATGCATCATAAATTGAGGGCAGGCACTCACCGTGTCTGTAGTGTTCTTGAAAAGCAGATCTCTTAATGCTTCTAGGTTATGGTCTATTCGATCCCTTCTCTTCTTCTTCACCACAGGCTTTAACTTCTTTAAACAAAATTAAAACATGAACATTGTTAGTAATTGAATGAACAGAATGAATCAAATGAACATGTGCAGGCCAAATTAAATAGAATCAGAAATTATTTCTCAAATAAAAATATTTGAGAAATAATTGTTTGCAGTTGGTTTTAAAGAACTTACTCTTTTGATGCCTTCTATCTTTGCCTTGTTGAGAGATGAACAGTTTGCTCTTCATGCTGATTCGTAGATGTGGGGAAACTGCTGAAATTGAGCCAAACTGGAATTTTAAGCCTCTGGTGTGGCATTTGATTGGCAGAGAGGTGGCAGTGATGTAGGCACCGTGAACTTTCCACCCATCATTCTACGGCCTTAACTTAACAGTCAGTAAACAGACGTGTTATGACATCTAAGGACAAGCAAAACTACACTGCCTATTTTTAAATATAGTATTTAAAACAGCCATTAATAAACAGACTGAAGCTGTATTTTAAGCATATTAAGAAACATTTGATGGCGCAATTGGTTGTGGACAAAAAAAGTTTGCCATATTTGATTGCGTGCTGCAATATGCAAATATCAGCAAATGGTTTTGAATAAACAGCTGAGGGCAATGCTTGATGTGAACTCCTAAAACACATATGGGCAAATGGCATCTGTCCTGACATTTTGGTGATTAAAACAGCACAACAACAATTTTGTCAGTAGGCCTACACTGAAATTGAAAACCTAAATAAAGTCAAATCAAAGTGATGCACTTTTTAAACACATTTTAAATAAAATTACTGATAAAGAACACTGAGCTGACGCTCTTAATTTAATTGCATATTTATTATGATACATTATATGGATTGAAACAAATATGATATATCATAATAATAAGAAAATTCTCACTAAACGGAAAATACGATGCATTTTTGGAGTCGCGCGCCAATGCGAGATCAGCTCGTGGCAGTGAGAAGTACACGCGCATCCTGCTTTATGGTGAAATGGGGGATGTGAAGAGGTGTGATGCCCAGGCTTTTAGAGCAAATCTGTTAAGTGTGCTGTATGGGAGTGTTTTGATAGAAGTGTGAGCGATTAGGCCAACCATTTTTGTCCCACGCTTAAACTTGTAACTGTTGGAATGGCCAAGTGGATCATCAGGAACTAAGCAAAGCAAAACAATTCGAGTAACATTTGAAACTTTCTGAATTTGATGTAACGGCCTGTTGGAAGAGAGTACAATATGTTTATAAATAAGTTGAAGGTTTTTTTTCCGTTGGCAATTTTTTTCCAACTGAAATTAGCTGTAGGCTATTCCTATAGCCCTCAGACGTTAGAAAGCGAATTATTTGCGAACACAAGAAAAGACCCCACACACATCAAAAGACCAGCAAAAAGACCACTTTCAATTGAGGCCACACTCCAGTGCCTCAACCAAGTCAAAAACACGTCTTCTTTTGTTATACAGGGCTTCAGTGTATAGGGAGGAAGACTGTGATCCGACCTGACAGCCTAGCGGCATAAAGTGGTAGTAAACCAATTTAAACAAGTAAAAAATACCTTCATTTTATTGTGAGATTGAATTTTCGAGATGAATGGACTTTGCACGGAAATAGGCTATCTATGAAAGCACCTGAGCAGAAAACATTCGGCATGTGAGGTATCGTTCTAACAATACTGTGCAATGTTATAACTGTCGAAATGGCTAAACTGTGCACTTTTTATTGTTTATCAATAATCATAAAGATTTGAAATTACAGCAGATAGAAGGCCTAATCTTCTTTCAGTGGTTCTTTTAAATATAACGCATGTGAATGGTTTAAACCTTCTTTGATAATCTTTGACAATACCTTAACTGAAAAGCCATCGTTTAAACATCCCAGTGGGGGACTAAATGGGTCATTATCGGCTCTTACTTCACAATTGACATTATTTACAGGCTTTGTCGCTTTCATCCAGCATGTATGTGAATATTAATGAGGGGCTAGCTCAAAGACGCATGTGATTGGTCCGTCTTCTTTTATCATTCATAATGAGAAGAGTAGGCGTGTATTGCCTGTACCATAAATGACTTGAACTCCAAAACGATGCCTTTAATCTCACTTTTAATTTCGTGATTCGCCAAAATGAGCAAACAAGCTGCTGACATACCGGAACAAAAAGACTCGAAACGGGTAAAAACGAAACTTTATTTGTTTTACAATGTATTTTCAGACCTCTGGTAGCTATATAATTATAATTCACATAAGCCTTACATATTAGGCTATTCTGATTAAATTTGAAATAAAGATTTGTTACTTATCATGTTAAGGCTTTTAAGATATTTTACCATAATATTTAAACTACACCACTTTTGATGTTACAGGTCTCAAAACCTCTCATGGAAAAAAGAAGGAGAGATCGCATTAATCAAAGCTTAGAAACTCTGAGAATGCTGTTACTTGAGAACACCCACAATGAGGTAACTTATTATTATTTTTTACTAATGTAGAAATGTAGCCTGTATATAAAATGTCTTTATCTGACCACACTTCTTCTTCTTTTTAATAGAAACTCAAGAACCCTAAAGTGGAAAAGGCTGAAATCCTGGAAAGTGTTGTGCACTTCCTAAGAGCTGAACCAGGACTGGGGACTGACCCTTTTCAAATCACTAGAGGAAAAAGAGCACGCACAGAGGACTCTGATGAGGACCTAAGTTCACCTTGCAAACGTCAGAGCTATCGTGATGGAATGAGGACATGTCTCATACGAGTCAGCAATTTTATTGCTAGCAAGAGCCATGAGTTTGGACAGGGAGTGGAAAAGGCATGTGAAAACCTTAACAAATCACAGCCAATGCAAGTCCAGCTACTGTCCACACCACCCCACAGAGGAACTGAGGTGCATCTCTGTGAGGACTCATCACTGCCAGCACAACAGCATTTCACTCATGTTCAACTGAGCAATACCAGCACACCATCTGGCTGTGCAAAGCTTGCACAAAGAACTGTTCTGTCTGCTCCCACCATGACTTCAAGAGCTAAGCAACCTGTAATGCTCTGTGATGCTGTCTGGAGACCTTGGTAGAAGATCACGTCCAAAGTCCCTGCAAAGCTCTCCAACGACTGAAAAGGCCAGCTTGATCTACAATAATTCACGATTCAGCTGTGTGGGAGCAGCACTGGGACAATAGACTGTGAATTGTGTAAATATGTTGATTTTGTACAGTAGATGCCAAAGATTTATTTTGTTATAAAAAGGCATTGAGAAATCTGTGCCTGTATAGTGTTTGGTGTTCTTACAGCCAAACAAACAAGATACACATTTGCGCTGAGATGTATGTATCTCTTAGTTAGAACTTTGATACTTCTATATCAACAGAACTTTTTTCAAGACTTTTAGAAATCTATTTTTGATTGAGAAATCATGTACTTAGTGGGGTGAACATTTCTAGTTTTTTTTTTTTTTTTTTTACTTGAGTGCCAAGAAACTTTTTAGAGAAAAAGTTCATGTCATTTTTATTTTTTCTGTGTGGTTATTGCCATATATTTGTGTTCTTCTAAAACATTGAAAAATGTTAATTTCATTCAAAAGATTCTGTTTTTTGTTGAAACGAATAACAAGACATTTTATTTGCTGTTATTTTTCTTGTCAGCAGACTGTGAAATGTTGTTCATAAAGTATTTTCTTATACTTTGAACAAAGAATTAAACCTCTCTGAGGATATATTCTTTTATCTTTGGCTCTTTCTAATATTTGTATGTCCCTTAAATAATTTCCTGAGAGATATTCAACATTGAACGGCATTGTTCTTCAGACACGGTGTGAATGTTTAGCGTTCCAACGTGATAACGGTTGATAACTCGATAAAAGGCCTGGCATTTGCAGATTTTCATTGGGCAATCATTTGGTCATCTCAGTGATGTTGCACTTAATGTATGGAAGATATAAAGTATTGAGGTGTAGATTGCTTAACCGTTGGTCATTACGGGCCTTTGTCAGAACATGATGTTGGAGTTTGATAGTACTTTGTCTATTTCTGTAGCATGTTCAATAGCAATATAGATACTCGATCCAATACGGTAGCATATGATGACAAAATTTTTAATTCACAGACCGATAATATTAGCAACAGTTGGAACAGATATTTAAGGAAAATAAAGTTTTGAGTTTGGAAAAGTCATTTCAAGTACTTTTTTAATACTTAAAACAGGTCAAATTTAATTATGATTTTATTAACAGCCATCCATTCTCTCTCTTAATTGCATCAGATTTTATAGCATATTATTTGATTTGGCTAGGGCACCGTTCTTGTCTGTATGTAACAATTATCTCAAGCTCACTATACGTGAGAATCCAGCATGAAATACACCCATTTAAACAATTAAAAAAAAAAAAATATTATTATTATTTTTTTTATTATTATTTTTTTGTATTACACTTAAGCTATTGTAATGCATTTAAAGGCGCCTCTTTTATATAAATATTTTCTGGATAAATTAATAAAACCAAAAGTTTGGTCTCAATTATCCTATCAACATATCATCGGGACATCCAAATCAATCTGAGAGCCCAAATGATTTGGAAAATTCGACTGCGCGTGGCAAATGATTTGTGATTTGAATCATGAGGTCTTTTTTCTTTTATATTAGGCTACTTTGACATAATAGGTCAAGTCTACTACTACTTCAACTACTGCGCTATCTACATGTGACAGTCAAACGGAAACCATACAATAAAGTATTTACAGAATAAAGGTTATCATAAAATAGTATGACCTGGAAAGTAGATTTACCACTAGATAGAATGGCTTAGTTGTACTTAATGCTCATACTCTTCCCTAAATCAACCTTTGCAAGCTTTGTTTCGCTTTGTCGCTCTGGATAAGCCCTTAGATAAACGAGTTTGAGTTGAAATGAGATTAGACCTTTGAAAGATGCCATGCACCGGCTGATGCCTGAACCGGTTATTACAGACAGATAAGTCTCCCAAATGCCATTCAACACAAAAGGTGTAAATAGATTATCCAGACCGGATGTGTGCTTTTGTCTGTTCTGATCACCAAAGAGCATGCAATCAAGTATATCAAATGTACAATTATGAAATGTAGATGTGAAATAAAGTAGTCCTATATTATTCTTTGACTATTGGATGTTGTGCTACCATTAGTTCTAATTAGGTTTAGCAAATCCATACAAATTAATTTTACTAAGCTAACAAGCCTTGTGCTCCATGCACCGTCTTTATTTATTTATTTATTTGACCGTGTAAAATAGTTGTTTAACCATAAAATTTCTTCTAAACTATTCAGGCCTGTTTTGTGCATCTTTTTGTCACTTATTAATTTCATCAAGCCTAAAGTTAAAAACTTTTACTTTTCAGTTACAAATATTTTAATTAAATTTCAAAGCTTACTTTCAGTGTAATTTATGTATACTGACATCCCTCTAAGTGGTTTTGAGAATGGATGGATGGAAAAAAATAGTACAGTTTTTACATATGATGTCCATACAGTTACGCACAAATTCTATAGTTTTACACCTCTGGATGTGTCAAATTCTTGTTTTCTCAGGAGGTGTGTATAGCGGACACGAGTCTTGGTTCATCTATTAACAAAACTTGGACAAAATTTAAATTTACATCCTAAATATTTTCCACTAAATTTTATTCGCTTGTGTCGGGATGATTTACAGTCATCTCTTACAATGTTTCTGTAAATATGGTCAATCTTCTTTTCAAACAAACAAGTTGTGAGTGGTCGATTTTTTTGCACCATGTAATGAGACAGGTCTCGCTCTCCAACGCTATCCCACAGCCAATTCAACGTCGACTTATTGCAGCTATTGCCAAATTACGCACGAGCGTTAGGTGCTGACTTTCTCTCTGAATGTCACCTAACTCATGGGAAAAACGTTTATAGCAACGGCATCTCACTTCACTGGTATGTGGTCCTTCTGGCCATTTGGCAAAAAACTGTAAAATTAAACCGACGCGTGTCCTGACCTGGTTATGAAAACAAACGCATAGTGAAGAAGGCACGCGCAGTTTAGGCGCACGCGTTTTGCCATAATAAACGTGAAATCACTGCCACACTCTACTTCAAACAACAGAACAAAGTGGAAAGCAGTGTATAATTGTTTTTTTAATAACCTATCATCACCACCAAACATAAATTACATTAAATATTTTTGTTACATTTACATTTTGGAGGCTTGTGGCATCTCAAAGTCTGGAATAATAAAGCTACTATTAGGACTACATCCCATGTTGCCGTGCATAATTCACCCTACTTAGTACTTCAAAAAGGCGAATAATACCTCAAAGACTGTCTGTTTAATTAGCTTTGCATAGTATTGCTTCAATAAATAGCTAATCCCTTTAGAAGCTTTTCGCCACTGTTTACGATTTGGACTTAGTGCGGGTGTGTTGGGCAACCTGCTTTTTAATCGTATACAGCTCCCTTACAAGTAGCGCCGGTCTTCTAATGCCTTTTATTAAAATGCGTTAATCCCCGGCGGGTGGGAAATGAAGGGGGACAGGTCCCCCTCCGCGGGATATTAATTGGAGGTAAGCATCCACAATGCGGACGTCTGTGCTTCAGCGCTTCTCCATTGCGCGTCTGATGGCCTGTTGCGCAGGGGCGGATACACACCCTGTCATAGACGTTGGAACAGGGGGGGCGGGGAGGGCGGCCGCCCCCCCTCTCTTCCCCACCCCACCCCTCTAGGGGTCAGCCAGCTGTTTTTTTTCGTTGTTTTTGTTTTCCGTATATATATATATATATACGGAATATATATATATATATATATACAGAATCTGAATTAAAATGTGTTTGATTTAAGCCTACATTTCAAAATTTTGTGTCATAAAATTATATCGCGCATACAGCTCAACTAACGCGATCGTTATAAAGGTGTTTCAACAACAATACACTTCCACTTGCATGTATTTGACAATCGGAATATCAGATATTTCATGCCATAGCTAACACATTTGTGAATATTCTGAATAAAAAAGGAAAAATTACATAAAAGCAGATCATCATTCATTCGTTCATTTCAGGGGTACTATTTAATTACCATTTGTGCATTTCATTCATTGCGCCTTGACACCAGTTCAAAACTGAGTCCCAAAAGTCCGCGTAAGAAGCATAACACGTACAGACTCCATGTAGGCATATGATTCGCTCTTTTGTTGTTCTGTTTTCTTTCAGGATCAAAAATACAACAAATGAAAGCGTTTATCTGTATTTCCGACTGATGAGAACTATGCATATACATTCATAAATCAGTCGATTTTGTATTTTATTATGAGATATTTTATTCTAATGTGATCAGTGATTCAAGCACTGATGGACCAAAGAGCGCGCATTTCGACATTTGCAGTAAAAACTTGAAATATAAATTCTCAGAAAATGCATTTAATACCAATATATTGAAACGTCTGTTTATATACTCTATTAATAAAGGAGTCCAGACATTGGAAAAATATCAGTCCACATGCGTTTTATATTTAATATGAGGGAAATAGACATGCATGCATGCGTGACACAAAAAATCTTTAACTTTTAGGTAGCAAAATATTTTTTAGTAATTCTGTCAATTACACTAAGGTTATTACATTGTCTGCTATATATTTGCTTCTTATTTATTAAATATGGGCAATTGATTGATAAAACATTGATCAAAATTAAGATACAATTTATACAAAACGAATATCTTTTAAAAAGAGTTTTCTATAAAACAAAACTTAATGAAGTCGTCAAAATCATGTTTTACCAAAAACAGCGCCGTAGCTAGGAGGGCGCCAGCGCCTCTGCCTTTCAGCGCCTATGCCTCGCGAGTGGATGATACCCCTGAAGATGCCTAGCAATGGTATACCTTTAGTGGTAGTATACCTTTAGTTAAGTTATACCTGAAGAGTCTTCGTAGCACGCTAAGAGACAATGTTATCGGGAAACGCAGCCCAGGTATGATGCGTTTCATGCGTAATGGAGATTCCAAAGCGCTCTTCTTTGGTCAGAACCTTGGAGAGCGATCGCGGATAGGTCTGTCCTATGCACCGAAACTTTTAACAATGCAACAAAATATTTAAAGAGCATCAAGCTATTAAAATCTATATTATGTATACGCACAGATAATATAACAGTAATAAATAGCCTGTTATATACTATAACAGGCTATTTATTAGGTTAAGCAGTGATTGGATAAAGGTTTTTATTTTTTATTTATTTATTTTTTTTAATTTAACATTTTTAATTTAAGGCCCACCCACGATTGGTCTGGCCCATCCAAAACCGGAATCCTGGCGCCGTGCCTGGGCCACACTGAGCTGTGCGTAACGGCCACAGACGTGAAGTGAACGAGACAGAGGCTGTCCTGTACTGTCTGAAATGGTTAACTCTGTGGCGATGCATGTGCAAAACAGATTTAACTAATCATAAAGTCAATCAGGATACATAACACAGCCTACTATAGGCCTACACTAACACCCCCCCCCCCCCCCCCAACCCCCAAAGAATCCCGCCCCCCCTCTCACAATATAGTTCCCACGTCCCTGCACCCTGTTGACCGAGCGCTTCAATGACATTACCCTGAGCAACATCTGGCCGTATGCACCACTCGCCTGCCCCTTTAATTAGAAAAACGAGTCGCCTCACTGGGCAACTCTGAAGGGCTTGGTACATGGTGATGCACAGCCAGTGGGAAGCATTGCCTGACTTGGGTCTGGTGCTTTTGGAAATGTTAAAGTTTTTATGCATACAGACCCATATGTCTTCCTGTTTCCTTTTATTACTATTAATAATAAATAA
Source organism: allo-octoploid hybrid of Carassius auratus x Cyprinus carpio (assembly GCA_024542945.1). Taxonomy (NCBI): domain Eukaryota; kingdom Metazoa; phylum Chordata; class Actinopteri; order Cypriniformes; species allo-octoploid hybrid of Carassius auratus x Cyprinus carpio. The sequence goes on from CM045040.1 coordinate 4,885,812, forward strand.
ATCTATAAATAGCTACTTACTTAAATATGATCTAAGATAGTCAACATCATTCATTTTCTAAAAGAAAATCTAAAAACTACACACTATTCATGAAACCAATGAAATGAACTAATGAGAAACTTCACAGCGTCCTGTTTTTTTGAGTGACTCTTTCACTCATTGAGGTGTTGATAAAGCCTGTCATGAACCATTTTGGAATGATCACAGAAACACAGTAGAATATCCTGCTCTTAATGCAAATCAAGCACTTTTGACTTCATGTTTATGTGGAACATTAGAATTTGTATCACCACATCCTGAACTTGAGTTTTTGACCCTTTCTCAGATCTGTGCTGGACCATGTCCTGGAAGGTAGGGAAGGGAAATGTGCTTGTAATGGAGCTGGTTTGGCTGCCATTCATTAGACACGCCAAGAGCTACCATTTTCCCTGGTACTTCACAGAAAGAAAACAAACAAGATTCTCCAGGAATTCCCAGAATAAAATAGGAAAGGGAATAATTGTAATTTTACTGTTTTGTAACGGTCTTCCTTATTTTACATTGTTAAACACACGGGAACCTTTCTATTGATTTTTGTTTGTTCAATTTTAAAATGGTTTACTGCATGGTGCAACCAAGAAACATAGTGTTTATTGGCATCCAAACTTACCATTCTTCCTAAAAGCATCCATGTATTTAATAACACATTTCTTGAAAACTGTGACAAATCATCATAAACATAAACCAAAACTGTATACAGTGAATGTTTGAAATTTGACTTGCATTTATTTTACTTACACAGTTCTTGTCATTTATCTGTATTTTAAAACAGTATATATATATATATATATATATATATACATATATGTGTGTGTGTGTGTGTGTGTGTGTGTGTGTGTAATTTGTGTTCCATGTATCTGTGTATTTTATGGATTATGTGCCATACACAGAATCTATAAAATATAAAAAAATAAAAGACAAAGAATTGAACAGTGTTTAATTTTGTCATGGATGTGTACGGTGTGAATAACCAAGCTTACAATTCTTTTTAGTCTATGCACTTGTTTCATGTTAATGATTCATGTTCATGAATTGAGTGTAAATTGAATGCTTAATCAAAAGTTAAGCAAATGATGTCTCACTTTAAAAACTTCAGTGTACTGCATACTCGTGGCAGACAGTTTGAAGCTCACATAGACACAGTGTCATTCACAATTTGTAACAGAAACATGGACACAGACTGTCATGAGGAATTTTCATTTATTATCATTGTAAAAATAGTTTTTTTTTCTAATATATTTTTATATTTAAAAATTTAAAAAATGAAAACTACATTTATAACACTATACTTTGTGTTATATTATGTTGGCATTCACTTACAGAAAACTAGTTAACACTGCTCCATGTTTCTAATACAACCAGTATTAGAGTGTTTCAAACTAGAGATTATTCTTTTGATAACAGAGCAAATAGGAAATTATATGTTTTGTAATTTATATTCACCTCTACAGAAATGTACCCAACTATGACGATTTCCGCTACTGAGAATCCCAAGAGATGTGAAAAGTGCAAATTGTATATGAAAATTAACATGATTAACTGCGAGGACAAAAAGAGGAGGCTGAACATAAATAAACAAATTTATTGATAGCCTAATAACATCAAACAAAAAACCTACAGAATTCTGTTAACAGACATGTGAACAAGCATGTGTTATTATAGCAGGCATATTCAGTCTCTGATTTTTGCTGGATAAGACTAGTGTCCAGAATTATAATCCATTTAGACCTTCCCAACAGCCTGACCCTGAGCACGCTGGTACTCCTGCTGCAGGCTGGACAGAACTTCCCGATGCTGCTCAGACTTTCTCTCCATCTCCTTCAGTAAAGTTTCATAGCGCTGACTGAGATGAAGAGGAGATCAGTTAGTGGTTTGTCTATGAATACAACAAAACCAAACACAACGTCCAAATTCTTACACATTCAATGCAGTGCGAGTCATTATTCATACATACATTTCACCATTTATGTATTCCAATCTCTTGCTCACTGTTGCTTTGGCTTCATCTAGATCTTGTTTGACCAAAACTGGTCCAATTAGTTTGTAAACTGTATTTTGGCAATCCAACAATGCAAGCTCCTACAGAGGGATGACATGCATGACGTATTGTAAAACATCATTAACATAATAACCATAATATGTCGATAACATGGATCATAACATTATATATGACAATACATAATATGTATATAATATAGCATGATATCATTGAAAATGCAAATATGGAAGATATATTGTAATTGAGCTCTTACCTCCTTAACGATATTATTTTCAGTCAACTGTGCCTCCAGTTTCTGTCTTAATGACATACTTTTACTGACATCTGTGAAAAATAAAACCAGTTAACAGCTTCTACGCTGACGTATCTGTGCGCATTACAACAGCATCTAGCGTTACTTCAATCTAACACGTTTCAACAAGAATTAGATCAATTCTCTGTGCATTGTTAGATAAACGTCATTAGATAATCTTCTCTGTGCATTGCTAATGTAGTCAAATATATAACATACTATTAAAATGCACGTCAATATGCACATGCAGAGTGCTGGAAGAATTGCTAGCATGGCTAGCTAGCATTGTGATGCTATACCTTTTTGTAGTTGTTGATATTTCTCCAACTCAGACTGTAATTTCTTATGAATCGCTTCAGCCATCACACCAGCTATTCTAGTTTCTGATCCCTTTATATACCGCTTAACCGATAACAATCAGAGGTAACGTTATCTTATAACAAAAGCAGCACACGGGTCATGCACACAGTCTAGGGCGCACGGGAAATGACGCAATGCTCGTGAGGGTATTGAAATTCGATAAAAGTGTCTCTTCGCCATCTAGTGTTAAAAATTAAGCATTTTTTTTTTAATCAACGCCTCTTCTAAATAAACCCAGTGGAATGGGCAATAATCAAAAATTATAGAATTTTCAATAATTTGCTTGCCTATATATTATATTTAAATATTGCGTAGCGTTCAATATAAATCATTTCCATTATATACACAGTAAGTATAGGCGTAGTCCTCCTCCTGTCATAAGGGGGCAGTCTATCTGGTTTCACCAAACCATCAGAAGTGACAGTAAAGGCAACATGGCAGCGCGCATGGTTCAAATACTAACGTGAAGGTCTTTTTTCGGGTGTACGTGGACACATATTATCCCAATAGAAGGTACTGTCAGTTATATCATAATAAAATATATTTTCTGTTTTAAACATGTAACTGAAGTTGCTTATTAACCATATTTAGATTAAAACACTGTCATGTGCTATATGCATGTAACGTTAATGATGAATTATACTTTTTAAGCTCCGTAATATTATCATCATTGTTATTATCTCTACATTTTCGTCAAACATTGTTTTATTCCATTCATTAGCAAACGGTGCGGAAACTACAAAATACAGCACTACTTTAATTCTACAGGGTTGTGATGGCAGTCAATGGGGCTCTTTGTTTTCCACTGTGTAATTTTCCACTATTTACTATTGTGAGCAATGATATCTTTACATCTATTTATGCGTGCATGTACTAAATATGTCTGTTAAATGTGTATTACTTACGAGATGTCACATGCTTTCTTATATAGAGAAATCAAAGGGCAAACTGGAATTTAAATCTCTCTGATCATGTGACTATGTACACCAGCCATGTAAAAACCAAGCCAAATTAAAACACCTATTTGGATTAAATAGTTTATTTTCATTTAAATTAACTGGATCCTGTCTGTTAACCAATCACACAAGAGCTGTGTTAAATGTTGGTTAACCCAGTACCATTATATTGCTGTATATTATCATCATCATTATCATTATTATTATTATTATTATTATCCAGGCACAACTGCAGGTTGGATGTGTTTTTGATATGTTAGAGATTGTTAGTGTGTTGTGGTACTGTAATGTTTCTCAGAAGTGCATCAGTCTTAAATCTTAAAAGTCATAGTCTTGTGAAGATATCATCTTATAAGGGTTAATCAGAGTGTCTGATTGTTTTGTGCAGGAGTAAAGGTATAATGGTTTAGGACCTGTGCTGTAGGTTCAGTCTGTAGTTGACATAATATCACAAAGGAACTGAACATCTTCTTTCTGGTGTCATTATAAAACCACAGATTAGATGCTATTATTCCTGCCACAGAGGACTGACCATCAGAATAAAAGAGGAGGAGAATCTTGTGCTGTTCCTGGTTTTGGGGTACCTACCATTCTGGATATTTTGGCTGTAGAATGTTCGTTTAGGACATTGATCATTTCAAGTCTGATCTTTGTTTGTGTGGCACAGCTCAGAGCTGGTTGTTGTAAAATGCGGCTTTTTGACACAATAGCAAACCTGCAAGCCTGTTTTGTGAGAGAACCAGATAAACTGCTCAGTGCTGTTGCTCATTTCAAATGCAAAAAAGGCGCATTCTGTGAAGGAGCAGCAAAAAACAGACTGCTTTATTCTGAGAAATTATCAAATTTGGTAATGAAACTATTTTATGCAAACCGATGTTATAAAGATATTAAACCGATAACTGACCCTAAAATACACTCTCTAAATTTATCACTATAATTTGAACCATAATATCCTCACAATGTTAGATTTGTTGAATGAGTCTAGTGCTCATGAGTGTTTTAATGCCATTATATTTGACAGCAGTGATACTTCAGTGCCATTTGAGTATTCCCATCTTTTTCTGGTTTGCTGTTGTAAATTAGGAGGTAGTTTAGCTCTTTGCAGAGGTTATCACAAATTGCACTCTGCGGTCTTGTCAAAATCAATATGCACCCGGAGGGTATCAAAGGAACTGAGCTGAATTCTGAAACAGCAGCCTGCATGCTGAATTGGGACATATGCTGCATCACTGTTTGTTATAGATTAGAGGAGGACAGAATCTCAGTTTTGTATCTATGCTGGTTCATTTAGTCGCATTTAGTGAGCAAATGTTTTCATTTTAAAGCAGGAAGGCCAATTTCCCCATATCTTCCCAATTTGGCAAGCTGGTAGAAGGAATTATATAATTTTACCAGTCATTTCTGCTATGCTAAATGTTTTATGCACATTCCTCCTCATTTATTTTCCAGCTTTTGTCTACTTTGCGAAAACCACAATTGCTTGCTCAGCAGTATTTTAAATGGGCTATTCTTGCCTCAACAACATGTTTCCCATGTCCGCAAGTTCAAGTTGTCTCAAACCAAAAAAAGATATATCAAGAGAGTGAGAATCCAAATGAACTGGCTGGCTTTCAAAAGTTGAGCTGTAAATCTATATATGTAAATGTGAAGCTGCAGGGGGAATGGTTTTGAGGTTCTTAAATCACTTCATAAAGAGAGTCCTGTCTCTCTTTGTCATCTTAAATCAGGAATGATGTAGCCCTGCTAATGCCATTGACTCCCTTGAGTGTTTCATTTTCCTCAAACCTGGTTTTATCCCTTTGAACTGAAGTTTGAACCGAACAGCTTTAGGTCTCTGCGGTCTCTTGTACTATTGCTTTCTCTGAATTTGCATTAAGATATTAAAACACTTTACTGAGTCTAGGGATTTTTAACATCCAATATTTTTTTTTTTTTGCTCCACAAAATAAATAAATAAACCTGAGCCACGTTCATTTATTGCTAATGGTATATTGCTATATTTTCCTAGTGCAATTTAAAATCCCAGAGCTTGGCTTTTCCTTTTTATCATTGTTACAGCCAAGATACTTCAGTTTGAAACATTGCAATTGCTATTCATTTTCAGGCACCAATTGTTTGTACACCTGCTTCATTATTCTTCTTGTTCAAACAATATAGAAAAAAATCAAATAGCACTTTGGCTAAAGATACATTTGTAGCAAACAATCTGATACGGATGTACCATGCAGTGATGGTTTCAGTGTTTCCAGAACATTGAGCCTAAAATCTGAAATTGTAGACCTAATCAAAGCATTATTTAATGATTATTAAATTGTTTTGTCATGCAGTACTTCTTCAAATCCCCAATATTAAGCAGCACAACTTTTTGCAATGTTGATAAGAATAAGAAACATTTCTTGAGCTGCAATGTTTCATGATCATGTGACACTGAATAATGGATGCTGAAAATCCAGTTTAGCCGAGTTTTTTACATTTTAGAATATGTTCAAAACTGTTTGGATCAAATGAATGCATCTTTGGTGAGCAAAAGAGACTTCTTTCATAAACATTGAAATCTTACCAACCCTACCAAGGTGGTGTATTCATGCTGTTTCTTATTTCCTAATCATAATATTTCAAACAAAACATGTTTTTTTCCTGAGAATATCAAATATTATTGTCAAGCAATTTAATCTAATTTGGAAAGCCAAAGCAGTGAACGCAGCAAGCACAGTGAAGTTTGACAGAACATGCCTGCAGTCCATATTCATTCATCCTCAGACTTTTTTTTCATTGTGTATTTTATATCCCCATCACGTCAACATTTCATGCATTTTTCTTCAAAACAGTCAGAAACACTGTTATTGTCAGCACAACCACAACATTGTCAGTAAACCATCCCCCCAAAAAAGTAAATTGGTGCCAAACACAATGTTCCGAATAAATTGCTTCAATTCAACCCAACAGGATTGTTGATTGTCCTCTTCTGCTTCTGAATATGTTAAAACGGTTGGACCTCCTGCCAAGAAGTGGAGGTTTACCAGCAGCCCAACCTTCCGTGACTGCCTCTTAAATTGATTTGAGCTTCAACATGCTTTTTAAAACAGCAAAAATATGTTTGAACAGCATGAAATAGAACGGCGAAATGAAGGCCAGCGTGTGATTGGCATTTTAAAGAAAACCCAGAGAATAATTTTTAACGCAGTGTATTGGTGATTGCGGAGCCTATATCAGCTGCTTCTGCTCTCTTCAGATAGTCTGTGTATTCTGAGATCCAAGACGTTTTAGTGCTTGTGAAAAGCTCTCTTTGCTTGTCTCCTTGCGCACAAAGATGCAAGGCTTAACTTGGCATTAAAACCAATGGCGCGTTTCAACGTGTGGCTAGCGAGGTGTGTTTATTTCACCTCTGTCCTCATCTCCCTTGCATTTATGAATATGTAAATAGTGAGGTTAACCTGGGAACAAAACACTGTGAATAATTTAGAGATGTTGTTTTCACCTGGGTTGAACAGTCACAGAATGAGTCAAGTCATATTTGCAATTAGCCGTGCTGCGAATGACGTTAAACGCAGAGTGTCTTTTATTGCATTTGGTGTATATCAGATTATGGAGTGTGGTTTTTATGACTCATGCTTCCCTGAGCGCATATGTTTCAGGCCATTTGAACCACTCAGCTAATTGATTGAATCATGTAATTGAATTCAGTCTTGAATGGAAAAACCAGATACTACTCTTTTTGACATTGCTTGTGGTGCTAATTCTGTGCATCGCCGGTGATGTTTTGGTGCTTGGTGGTTGCCATCCAATCTACTCCATTGGCCCTGATCTAGACCCATAGAGTGCTAGCTAAGTGTAATGGATCAGCAGAGTGCAAGGAACCATTGAAGGCAACCAAGCAAAGAAGCTTTGTGAGTGTGTGTTGCACCTGTACTTTTATCCCTTATCTTTGAAGGGCCTGATGTCTCATAGCACTTCACCTCGTCTTCACTTACAGCATCTTTAGATAAGGCCGCTGTGCACTCCTGGGAGAGCTTTTATGGATTGGAGAGCTTTTGTGTAACTCACTTTTCAACCTCTGGACAAGTATTGATTTTTTTTGTGTTTCATTTTTAATGAATTAAGGAGACCTCAGTAATTACCTTTCCCAACAGGCAAAGGGGACGGACAGACGTGTGGCAGGCCAGACACATAGACAATGTCTAAGATATCTAAAGCAGCCAAGGCGGTGAAAAAGTTGGACACTGGAGGTGTGATCAGAGCAATTGTAAGGTCTGGACAAGCGGCTCCTGGGCCTCCACTGGGCCCCATCCTGGGACAGGTAAGCTTTCAGACCTCCCTTTTCACCATTTCATTTCAACTTTGTTATTTTATTCTTTATTATGTTCATGGCCTTTGTTATGCCTCAATGCAGTGGTTCTTAACCAGGGGTACTTTCAAGGGCACCACAAGATAATTTTAAAACAAGACCAAACAAACAATAAAATCAGCAGAAGAAAAATTAGAAGAAAAAACTCAGAAATGAATTAACATGTTAGCATATACCGTTTTTGAATGGTCTTTTTGGTTAAATGACTGAAATAAGGTCTGTGGTTATCACAAGCGTGATATATTTCATTTTTTTTATTCTATGACATACAATACATCAGTAATACTCATAATTTTTGAAGCTTTTACTTAACTTGAAAAAGGCAGTTGCTAACAAGTGGCTAAATGGGACTACAGAGGTTGTTGGAGACGTTAAACATCACAATGAACATGTCAAGTCACCTTTATTTCTGTAGCGTTTTGTTGAGTAGAGATGGTTTTGAAGTGTTTTACAGTATTAAATGGGAAACTAACAGAATCAATGATGCAAACTTAATCAAATATGAGGCAATCTACTCATAAACTCAACAGTCTACTTTAACATCCTCACTGTTTATATTAGGAACTTGCAAACTATTCTAACTCAAACTTTCAGGGAAAATGTTTTTTAAATAAAGACTGAAAGAGTTATCTGAAGCTTAATGGTGGTGACATTGATGGTCATGCGACCGTGGTGTATAGGGTTTTTTTGCCTACCTTTAGTTTTTACTTCTCATGATTGTATGTAGGCTTCAGAATTCATACAATTTGTGTTAATTTGCAAAGATTATCATGATGAACAAAACAGGTAAGTATTATAAACTTTTGTTGGTCACAGAGCTTATTTTCCGCAATAATCTTAAAGCCAATGGAAAAATCCTATTTGGTTTTTGTCGATGGAACCAATGTGATGTCACCACTGCAGCACTCTATTTAGTTTTTAAAACTTTTGGAATCCTGTAATTAAGTTTACAGAAAATAAGAGTGTCTGGCCTTTGAATATTGTTGCATATGATGGTGGTCTTTAGAGTTAAAAAGGTTGAGAAAAACGAATGGTTAGGAATGTAGCAAGAGCAGCACAACATAAAAATTGCTGTTACAAGCACGTCTGCTGTCGTTGCTCCTTTGACCATTGCAAGCTGTCTTCTGCAGGAGTCGAATGGTCAGAAAGAAAATCTGATGTCATATATTTACAACATAACAAAAAAGTCTGTCTTGATCACTGTAATGTGATGTTTCTCTACAGGTTGTACTTGTGCTTTTCTCCACCATAGGGACTGACTTGAGAAACTGTTTAGCCAAATGTTGACAAGGGCTTACCTCTGCTCTCATATGTGAAGCACATTCATAACTAACAAGCTAATTACAGCTTTAATGATGTCATTACAGTCCCTTGCCCATCATGATGATAATAAATGAGACACAACCTGGCCTCCTGAGTGTGCTTGCCTGTTGAAGAAAGCTGTTGCGAACTAAATATGAGGTGTAATGAGCATCAGTCAAGCAAAGCAGCTCCATATGTCAGTGAAACACGTGTAGTTGTGTGTTTGTGCATGTGTCAAACCGTGCTCTTGTCAGCTCTGTTTGCGCTCTGCTTTGCCTTTTGTGCCTGTGCTGCCATCTTTGGCTCAACTTTTATGTGTATTAAACTGTAAATAAATTGCAGTCAGTAGGCATTCAGCTTACAGCTCTGGCCCTTTAATCTTCCCGCTTTCTCTCTCCTTTGTTTTTTCTCATCTGCCTAACCATTCCTGACAGGGTAAGCTCATAGAGGTAGGCTGCCTGTCGGCCGGGGGGCAAATTTAAACAAACGAGAGAAATAAAAGAGGGAGCTCCGGAGGAGGGGGGAAGCTCACAGCTTCTGTGGAGGAGAGTTATTACAGTCCAGAAAGAAATTAACTCAGCTGGATGGAGGAGAGAAGCAGAGGAAAGAATAAAAAGGGGCATATTAGACAATAGTTCAAGTGTTTTATACGTTAAGAGTCAAGACCAGGTATACTAACACCGTGTTTTTTCATTGAGGTAAATGAGTGAATTTCTGAAACATGTTCACATCACATTTCACCCCTATAAATCTAAAGGAAATCTATACATTTATTAATCATTACAATATTTTGCACTGAAACATTATTTTCATGTCAATAGTTGAATAGTTAACGTGAAAAATCATCATTTATTATTTACTCAATCATTTTATTTTTATTCTCTTTACTGTATACTATATATATATATATATATATACACGCGCACACACACACACACACACACAAATAAGTTTATAGGAATAAATTACATTTTAAAATATACATATTCAAAGAGTTTTAAATTGTAATAATATTTAACATTGTTACAGTTTTTACTGTATTTCTGATCAAATAAATTAAGCTTTGGTGACCTTAAGTTCCCAAAATATTTAAATATATATCTTTATAGATTTATCTACAAAAGATATATATTTATCTTTTAGATTTTAATTATTTTAATTAGATTAAAAAAAAAATAGAATTTAGGGGTCATGTGCTTAATTGTCCTCAAAATAATGTCAAAATGCAAACAAAATGACTTTTATTATGCAAAACACTTAATTGATTCTATTAATTTTGGGGTGAAATATCCACTCATTGAACATTATGCATGTCTGTCCTGCTAGTTCTGTTCTTTTCACTGATTTCTTTTCGTTACTAGAAAACTGAACAATTACAGGGGACATAACATGCATTTAAAATGAAGAGAGAAAGAGACAGAGGTGAAAGGCTGAGAAATGGCATTCTGGTCTGGTTCATACAGTATGTCTATTATACCTCTGAAGCTAAACCAGCTTCATGTGGAACTGTTCTCTGTAATTCAATTAATTTATAGCTAGACTTATTTTTAGCATTTGCCATGCAAGCTTGTCCGCTTTTATGTTTGGTAAATATTGCATGTAAATCATGAATGAAGTGCGGTATAAGCTCTTAGCTCTTTAAAAAAGGAGTCCCATTTCAATTAAAATGAGTAATAATGGTTTATCAGAGCAGGGGTGGGGGGATTGTAGAGGGCTTTAGAGGCTACTGATGGAGAGTGCATAATACACATCCCCCCTGCCGTAATCTGCACCAGGATTCATTCTCTATCACCACATCAGAAAGTGTGTCTCTCTCTAACATCATACTCTGATACGTACAGATGTGTCATTGGTAACCACAATGGAAAAGACACTTCATGCTGTGGTAACTATGATACATTTAAAGGTGGAGATTAATGAGCCATCACTGTCCATTCTGTGTACAAATGCCTGGGGCTGCCCATATAGGGGTCTAAACGTCTGAGACAACATTGAGAAACTGAAATATAATTTGAATCTAAATAATAAAACAAAGTTTTGATGGCATGTGAACTGTATGTACAGATGGTTAGATGCTCTTGCTTCCAATGATCCAAAAGAGCATTTGTGCTTCAATCTGAGCTGGTTTCACACAGACTTCTGGAGCTCATTTAGTTTGAGTGCTGCTGTCATTAAAGAAAAAAGGGGGATAGTACAAATACTTAAAAAATTAATGTAATTTTTTTTAGTCAATTTTGGCCTAAAATTGCTGTGCTGATAATATATTTAATGAATCATTTTTTTATGAAAAATTTGTTGAAGTAGAAAAGCGCAATTGTGGGAAAAGTTTTACTGTTGAAAGTGATTGACAGGTACTTTCGTTACTGTCTTTGCTCAACCATGAAACGCCTATTTAGTTGATGGAGGAACGGATTAATTTGTTTGTGAAGACCAACCATAAAAATTATGATTTTTAAATGAAGTTCCATCCCATTTAATTTTGGAAATGTTGTCATTAGGTTTGACAGGTCTGCACAAATCTCACATGTCAGACCAACAGATTATGGGTCGGGCTGAGACTGGTTAACAGTGGTAGAGGCAGGTGTCTATTAAACATTTTTATTACTGAGTGGAATATTAACAGTGGCCATGCTTCACAGTACATGGTTTAATTCAAGTCCTTGATGAACACCAAAACGAACAAGAGTGACCATATTAATTGTTGCTCTTTAAAGAAGGCACTTAATTAAACACAGCTCCCCCCTCTGCCTCATTATCATTTTGTCTGGGAGCTTCACACCACAGTAGGCTGCTCGTGTTTGGCTTTACAAATCATCAGCTGTACAAACTACAAAGTGTGCTAATACGATGAGTTATCTCTGCTAATCTTGCCAGAAGCACAGAGACTCCAGGGATAGTTACAAGCCTACAAATTCCAGTTGGTGGCAGTTTCAGGGCTCTTTCATGACCTCTAGAGCTCATGGGAAATGTAAGCTGGTCCCAGTGAGGTTTCAGTGGGGTCTAGGCTGACGTGAGAGAGTGAGTGGCTGTGTCCGTGAGTGCGTGTGAGTGTGTGGTAGCGCGTAGAGGACGGCACTGGAGACGTGCACTCTTGTTCCTGCTCTGTGGATTGCTCTGATGCCGCCCCACGAGTCTGGTTTCCAGTTCCTGTGGCGGCTCCTGCGCCCTGCATCCCTCTGCTGCCCTTTCTGTGCCTCTCCCAGGCGGAGCTCAACTTTACTGCAAGAGCCAGCAGGTTTTTCCCCAGGAACACCGTGGATACCCGTGGGTCCCTGTACCACAGCATCCCGAACCCTCTGGGCACGAGCGTGAACACGTTAATGGTCACCAGGCTGAGCCACGGATAGATGGCCTCTTTCCGAGCCGCCTGCAGCCCAGGAAGCGCAGTGGCACCCAGCTCCGTGAGCGACACGCATGGCAGCAACAGCAACAGCACATAACAGTAAAAGAACACTATACCCTCCACCCAAAGAGGAACCCCCACGCTTCCCTGCACCTCCCACAGGCCGGCTTGCAGATCCAACACATCGAGCAAGTCAATCACCACCCACAGGAGCCGGCTGCGCACCTCCTGCTTCCTGCGGAGTGGAGTCATGTAATCAGCTCCTGTCAGGATGAGGAACAGTGAGGGCAAGCACACTGAAAGTAAAAGAGTTAGAGTCTTGCGGGCAAGAGGATCCGGAGGTCGTCTTTCCTGTCTATAATTCTGACAGACAAAGAAAAGCTTCAGCTGCAGCAGTGAGAGGAAAAGAAACCAAAGTGCGTTGGCGAAGCCCCGACGGGGAGAGCGAGCCTCCGAAATCACACCGGCGGAAACAAAGCGCAGCGCCAGCAGGAAACACAGGTCACCCAGTGCGACGGCAACACATGGCCATACTGCAGGACGGGCTCCACCTCGAGGTCCCAGCATGCTCTGCTCCAGCAGATAGAGGTCGACCACAGCCATCGTGCTCACTGTCACCAGAGTAGACACGCACACCTGGGGCGAGGGCAACATGCTTGAGGAAGAAGGAGAAACAAGGACATAGTCAGACTGTATATCCTGATAAGGATATGACCTGCATGATTATGTGCTTTTACAAGACTGCAATATACGGAGAAAAGTGCAATTTCAGAGTAAATTAGCCATATATCGTCAAACAATACTATTTATGGCCTTTTAGTACATTTTTATGGACTGAGCAAATTGCATGGTTTTCTGCAATGTGCAGGTCAACAATAAACTATTCATGCTCTCCATTGAAGCAGCTTCATTGTTTGGTGATGTTTAAATGGGAGAGTTTTTCTTTTTCAAACTTAAAGCTGCAGTCCGTAACTTTTTTTAGTTAAAAATTATCTGAAATCAATATTTGAGCAAGTACATAACCAGCCAGTGTTCAAAATTATTGCCTTACTTTAGCTTGATTCACAGGGGTTAGCTTACAATAATGTTTTCTAATTTGAGTGGTACTGGTAAGTTTTTGAGGGAAATTCGAGCATGCTGCTGCGCCATTATGTCATGTCATCAAACATAAATAAGCTGTCCAGGCTACTAGGCTATCGCATGTGAGGATCCTGCAGGAGGCGGATCGTTTATAGCCTTTCTCAAAGCAGCTAGAATAATTATATTTATTATTTTGATGGTAGATTGTAATGTGTCACCAGTTCGAAGGGAGCATAATTTGCTTTTTGGGTTAAAGGAATTTCTTAATATGAAATTCGAATGTAATGACAATTAAGAGATTAGACCGTACAGAAATTGAAATATACATGCTAATACACACTATATACACATAGTCACACAATGCTGATGTTGTTAACATTAATAATTTGAGAATAAAGTATAACAATAATAATAATTTGCACGATTTGATGTGATATGAGCTAACCGATCTTTAGATTAAATTACCATTGGTAGCGCGATTTATTGTAATGCTTTTTCCTCAGTTAGTCAGAACAAACGTGGCAGACCAACGCTATCTCATGACCAATTCATACGTATATTACGAGGTGGCTAATTCGTACGAATTCATACGACCTCACAAATCATTTTGTATGATTTGTCTAGACCCCAGTGACTAGGTTTAGGGGCGGGGTTAGGTGTAGGTCATTCGTACAAATTCATACGAATTGTGCAACTCGTAAAATACATACGATTTAGCACAAATCGTATGAATTTGTACGAATGAGTTTGTGCAAATTCATACGAATTAGCCACCTCGTAAAATATGTACAAATTGCCGTGAGATCAGGCTGGGCAGACTTGTTACTTGTTCAGATGACAATGGTGAAAATTCTTATTTGGGTCATATATTCCAAGACATAGGCTAGAATCTGTGAGTGCAAAGTACAATATCCACACTGGTGCAGTGACTGACTGCCACACATACTCCTCAAAACATTAGATTCATCCGCACTGGAGCCGAGCCGGCGCACAACCCACACAAAGAAGATAATTCTGCAAACAGCTGCAATTGCAGGGTTTCAAACAGAGATGGCAACAAAGAGATGAAACTTACAGTCTGCAGCTTTAATATCAAAGGTAGCTGCTGAATGTCTGTACTGAAGGTCTTGACTAATAGTTCGCGATCCTGGGCTATTTTACAATTCATGGCATTTCAAAGGCTTGTTTAGTTTACAAAGCCTGTGACATTGACTGGATTAATAAGATGAAGTCTGTGGCAGTACGAAGTATAAGCATTTTCCTGGTTTAGTGAGGGTGTTAGGGAGGCCAGGGTCTTTTTTTTCCATCACTTCCATACACAAGCATATCTTTCTGCTTCCAGTCTAATTTATTTTTCCCAGTTGATGCTTCAAATATAATAGAACATGGCAGAATCTCTTTCTTTCTTTGTACCTTTCTAAATAAGATTTTTCAACTCCTAAAAATTTAAATCCCTTCATCTTTCCGAGTGTCCCAGGTTTTCTGCATAGTATATAGCATTCATGTCAACCCTTGTTCCCTTATTAATTAATTATATCGAAGGAAACCCAGACACCATTTCAAAGCCTCTTTTCCTCGTGGCTTGCCTTCCGTGCTGGTTTTCTGTCACATATTGCAATATTTAATTGTCTTTATATTTCAGTATGAAGCATGACTTGATCAAATCTGATTCTCTGGCTCATTTTGAGTGCACTGGGCCACCTACAAAATGGCGACGCTCAATCTTAATACTGTCCGAGTGGTGTTATAACACTGCATACTGATGTTGATTTTTATTCATGTCTCCTCAAGCCATATTTCAGCAACGGACAGTGTAAAACTGTGGTATTGATTCATGTAGAGAAATGATCGTGGGCTTTATGGTGAAATCGAATGCAGGCCTTCTCAGCCGGATGGTGCACTACAGCCGTCTGACCATTTGTGTCTGATGTGAATGTCAACACCACACACAGACAGCTTTTTAAATAAAAAATCATTACTGTTGAAGATATAAAAGGGTGTCAAGAGGGTTTAAGATACAGGTTTGCTACATTTAGTTTTATTGGATTTTTAGCTTAGGTGTTACAACTACTAATTTACCCAAAAATGGATGATATGAGGAAGAGTAAATTATGACAGAATTGTTATTTTTGGGTTAACTATACCATTACAACTCTTACAACTCCTAAGACTCCTTAGGTGTATGTGTGGATATGTAGGGAGAAAGTGTTAAATGGTGAAGTGAAATGGAAATTGAATGGAGTGAGAAAGGGACGGCGAGAGCATGGTGGTGATGCATTCCCTTGGCTTTTACAGACCTAATAAAGTGTTACGGTATGATGGTAATAGTTCATAAATAAGCTGAGGGAAATGAAGAAGGAAAGAGTGACGAGTATTACACAAAAAGCACAGGCGACGTGCTCTGGGAATAAGGAGATGTTGTGTTGGAGAACTGTTGATGAGAATAGAAATGGAAATATATTCATAGCTTGGGAACTGTAGAAATTAAACGCATTAATAGGAAGTGTGGAGGAAATGAAGGGAGTATGTTGGTAAATGACCTAGAATGATTAATCTTCTGTGAGCTCTGTGGAATGAAAAGGGAGTGTGCGTCACTAATATCTGATTCTGACTATAGACTTTATTTTTGTCTCTATTACTGATTTTCTGCTTTGGAATTCAATTGAATCCAATAATCTAAGACTATGAGTGTTGAACTTAGATGAGGGCACGTGATCCTGAAGAAAAATGTTTCTGCACAGGACACATATTTCATTTTCAATCAGAAAAATGATAGAAGTTATTTTAAAACAAAAAAGAATTGAAACCCAGAAGGTTTGCCTGTAGGTGCAGAGTTTATCTTTTGATTCCACTGTCAGCCCCGTAATTCATCAGGTTATCAAGTCACTTGGAAGATACTGTGTTGTTTTATCCAGGCACATCCATAATAACTAGACATCAGTACTGACAGTCAGTGCATGCTTAAGCATAAGGGATGGCTTAAGGCTGCTGGTTACAGTGCATCATTTTATGCAATTTTGCTATACAAATGTGTTCTTTGATCTGCGCTTGTATTAGTAAGTCAAAAGAAGTGCCTTGAATAGTCTTTTGATGTAAGGCACTATTGTTCTTGCATCTTATATTCCGTATTTATATGCTTCAAATGTTGCAATGATCGTGTTATTTAGTCTAAAAGCAGAATTAAAATAATTTCTCCATATTTATTATCGGACACTTAAACATGACTAACCTATATTGGTCATTTGCAGTAGTTATTTGATTCTCAGTTGTTTTAAATGGATATAGTTTACCAAAAATAAGTCATTTTGAACCATTGAAAAAAAGAGACATTTCTCAAAATATCTTTTATGTTCCAGCTAAAAAAAAGAAAAAAAAAAGGGGGTGAATAAATGATGACAGAACTTTGAATTATGCCTGCAATGTTTTAGAAGATAAGAAATAATGTAATGAAGTAATGAAGACAATGTGAGGAGAAATGTAAAAGCTTCTAATTAACACTCTAAAGTGAAGGTCATAATTACTGGGTTAAACATAGTGTGATAAATATTGTAAATGTTTAATTGCTGCGTACAAGTGCCCATAATCACGTCTACCTCTCATTCTTGGAGATACTCTCGGCTGGACTCATGCCACATGCCCTCATTTACGAGTAAACGGCTGAAAATGTCCGTCGGTAATGTGCCATTGAACCATTCCCACACAGAGAAGATGATCTGTACAGTGAGAGCATCGGTGTTCGCGAATAAATGGCATCATCTGTCTTGATGCTTGCAAGTGTCGAGCTGCTGCCACTGCAGGACACGTGTGATCAGACCTGTACCACACTTCAATATATCACCATATTGCGACAGGTGTCAATACATTAGGATCTTCCCATCCGAATAAATGGTTGGTGAGGTGTCAGTCTCACCAACGAGCAGTGAAACATTTGAACTTTTAGACTTGAAGGCTGCATGAATTATTGAATATCAAGTTGCAAGAGAGCTGAACTTAATGCAACCAGGATTAGATGAAGTAGAGAATGTATTTACCCCACAGCATGAAGACTTGACACGGCAGTCTCAATCTAATAACCAGCGCAGACCTGCAGGCATCAAGACTATATTATCTGAATCCAGTGTCCGAAATCGCGCTGTTCGTCCAGTTATGACACTGTACGGCCGCTCAGCATAACTAAACGAGGAAAATAATCCAGAGAAGTCAGCCACACCAAGATCAAAGACTACATTGTCCATAATATAAACAGTGATGTGCAGTTTATTCGGGCGAAGTGATGAGGAAGCGAGCCTTTCTGTGTCCTGACTTTCTTTGTCGCAAAATCCTTATATAAACGGCATGGGGTTTATTCCGTTTTCTCGACTCGGGCTCGAGCAGGATCCTTCGCGCTCCATTCAGACTCTCGGGCGGCTGCGAGGAAGCTTTTTGCGGGCTGAGGTTTAGAAGTCCGTCAGAAGTGCGCTAGAAACGTGTTATCCGCTAAATCTGTAACGGAAGCCGCTTTTTTCCCGAGTATCTCCTTGTCTTCATACTTCACTAAGGAAAGGGCGCAAAAGAACGCGTCGCGAGACAGTTTATGATTGCAGTGTGTCATTTGTAGGCAGCTTACGTGCACTTGTACCCCTCCCTCCGCTCGCTCTCTAACTCTACCGCTTTTAGTTGCTTCTCTCTAAGCCTTTCGGATTTCACTTCAGAAAGCAGGCGGGGATATTTGAATGGCCTCGTGCATATTGCATGGGAGTCACCGTCCGGAAGGGTCCGTGCTACTAATTACTGCTGCTAGTGCAATCATTGCTATGATAATTACATTGTTCCAGGCTGGAGAAAACAACACCCACGGTGTCCCTGCTGTTTAGTGACGAATGATTGTGTGCCGAGATGAACTAGAAGGTCCTTTCAGATTGGTTATTTGCCATTTAACATTTTTTAATCTAGAACAACTAATTGTGAGGACAGTCCCCAGGGTTAAATGCCTGACTGAAGACTGGTGACTGCATTGCATAGATTACTAATGCAGTCTTTGTATTTATAAGCAAATTTAAGGTGCACTCAGTATTTTTTTTTTTTTAAATCTTAAATAGAACTTTTGAAAAATGTACAAAAAAACATG
The DNA here is from genome assembly GCA_024542945.1 of allo-octoploid hybrid of Carassius auratus x Cyprinus carpio. Classification (NCBI taxonomy): domain Eukaryota; kingdom Metazoa; phylum Chordata; class Actinopteri; order Cypriniformes; species allo-octoploid hybrid of Carassius auratus x Cyprinus carpio. The sequence goes on from CM045040.1 coordinate 4,904,635, forward strand.
TACAGGTCTAATAACAGCTGAGCTAAATAATTTTTTTGTAAACAGGTCACATATGGATGGACCTACTTCCATGCCAGTATTTCTAGGTAGACATTTCCAATTTAGTCCCTTAAATTGAGCAATATGTTGTAGCTTACCCAACTGAGATGTTAATATCTCATATTTTGATCATGATCATTGAAAATCAATGCTTTAAGATCAAAACGCCTTTGTCAGTATCTTTTGTGTCTTTATGGATGCAATTAATGCCCAATACCACCCACACCTAGAAACCTTTTTGCAAATTTTGGTTCCGATTATGAAAATATTTGTTCCCGGGAGAGACACTGAATCATTTGGAGTTGAAAGGAACAAGAATTTATATCTGTCTACCAATTCCTGTGAGCCAGACAATCATAATTATTGAAACATCATACCCTAAACATGGTTTCCCAGAGAAGACATTTTTTGGGAAAAAATATAAAAATATGGTACAACAACAAATCTGATTTGACATGCACTGACCCCTTTTTTATACAAACATAGGCCCATTTTTATTATGTAGAATATCTACGAAAAGTTGAGGAGGAAACTTAATATTAATGGGTTTAGGAACTGCTCTTGCATGATCAGAGCACCAGTGTGACAGGAGATTGAGCTGAATTTCATTATCTGTCAAATTTCTCCCACAACTGCTCTGACAGGCCTGTTTCCACAGTCTTTATGGCCTTTGTGAAATCAAACGTTACTTCTCTTGTATTTTTTCTTTACAATGTTCACCTCATTTATTCATGGTGAGGGGTCATCTTGGAGTTTTAATCAGCCAGATGGAAAAGAAAGGCATAGAGAAGGCAAAGTCATCTTTCTTGTCACAGTCGTCTGTGCGCACTACTGGTTTTTCAGACATTTTCCATTCCGTGCCTTCAATATTTTTTCACCTTTGTTAGCTCCACCCACTACTCTCTACATTCTCTCTCTCTCCATCTCTATCACCTTCTCTCTCACTCGCTCTCTCACTCGTCCCCATGGGGCTGAAGTGTTTGAAGGTCACTCTGATCTGGCTAGCTTTCAGCACGGAGGGAGTGGGAACGGCGGAGAAAATTAGACAACAAGAGTCCAGCAGTGCACAGTCAACACTTTCACCCCCATAAAGTTGGTAAAGACTTCAAAAATTGCCTTATGGAAAGTTACGGGCCTGATTGGTGCCCCAGGTGTGCACTGGCAGAAGCTCGTCCCAAGACACTCCTCACTGCATCCATCTGCTACGCATTAGAGCTCTTAGCTCACACCACACATGCTCCAGCCACAGCGAAACAATCTGTCTTACAGACTGGAAGAATCTCACAATGAGCGCACAGCTTGATATACTTTTTTTGATCATTAATCCGCACCTTAACATCTTAGTTATATTTCTGGAACTTAAAATATCTATAAATCTTACAATTAAAACCAACCCTGGCTCAACTGATAATGATACTCTATTAATTATCAGCAGTCTTACTGATTAACCGACTGCAATGTTGCAGAGCTCCGATAAGATAAGACATCCATTGATGCGATGTAATTCTCTGAAGAGTGGGTCTGAGGAATTGGGCTCTTTACTTTAATAACATAACATTTAATGAAATCTTTTCACACTCACTGATTTCCATCAGACGTTAGACATCGGCAAAGATACGGCTCCCTCAAAGCGTTTACTGTCCTTTTTAACTTTTTCAATGCCGTGGAGCCTCATGCTCTGTCTTAGACCTTCACCCTGTGTTTTATTATATTTAAATAAATCTGCTTGTTGTGCTTTAATAAACCTCTAGAGGAGTAACATGTCATTGTTTCTTCAGACTGAAGTAGGTATAACTATCAATATTGGCTGTAAAAATGCACCATAAAATTGACCTGAAAATAATGTGTCCCCAGTGGCACGTCTCGCCCTGTGGCATTTGCTTTGAATGCATTAATCATCACTGTTTGTACTTAAGAAGAGATGTGTTTTTAGATGTGTTTGAGGTTACAGTGGAATTTGGGATGATCAAAGATAGAGCCATTAGCCATTCTGACAAAATTTTGTTAGCATTCCACAATGTCTGATGCAAACATTCTGTGATCGCCCGTGGATCAAGCGAATAGACATTAATCCTCTTTGCATTCAAAAGCAGGACCCTTCCCAGTACAAGGCCTCATCCATTTCTCTCCTGAGCTTGAGGCTGCATGACGGGTTGGACTGGTTTGAGGGTATGAAGCTAATCAGCTGTATGACACGCTTATAGGGAAGAATGTAATAAAATGGGAAGAGTTCTGCACATTAAATTAGGGAAGGGGAACAGGAGTAATTAATTAGAGTGTCTCACACTGCAGAGTTTAATTAACCCCTCTTCTACACCCCTCACCTTACCCCCATCTTTCAGGATGTTGGCGTGGGCAATGAATTGCCCGTCCTAGGGTGCCAGGGGCAATTAATCCTGCCTGCTGCCCCAAGGCCACATCCCCGTCATGCTTGTGTACACACACCCTTTTTTGCACTTCTGTTTCACTCACCGTTACATATCAGTGCGCACAAGGAGGGAACATGAAGTGCTGTGTCCTCTAAATCCCACACTAAGACAGCGCTCTGAAAGAAACTGTAGTTATGCACTCCGACTTCATCTCACTCTTTACTCTTTATATCCTTTTGTTTCTTATTGTCTGCATCTGAATTGTCTGCAGTAAAAATGCATTCATCATTCTGTCATCATCTGCTCATCCTTATGTTGTTCCCAACCTGTATGACTTTCTTTCTTTCATTGAACAGAAAAGGAGAAATTATGAGTTAAATTTTGTTCTGTTAGTCACACAAAGCTATTGGATGACTACATAGGAATTTAATGGGGTGTAATTGTTAACTAAAACTATTAAAAAGTTGTATTCGTAAATTGGAAAAAAGCAGAAATGAAATACGGTGTAAATATTAGATGAAAAACGTGTTGCTTTGGCAGCTAACAGAAATTAAGTACTAAAAATGACAAAAAAAAAAAACTAAAAAAAATTAAGGCTAAATTGAAATATTAAAAACGGATAAAATAAATGTGTAAATGGCAAAAACACAAAATTGCCAAAATGAAAATGAAAAGCTAAATCAAAATATTCATAGACACCATAAAAGTATATAAATAATACTAAAAGAACACTGCTTTAATGACTTTTATGGGGCTTTTGTGTGATGTTTGAAGTTTGAAGCTTTGTTTCTTTGTACTTTCTTGGAAAACTTCTCAGTTTATGTTTTGCAGATTTCACAAAAGTTACACAAGTTTAGAACAGCATTAGGGTTAATATAGCATAAATGACGCAATAACAATTTTTTATTTATTTATTTTTTGGTGCACTATCCTTTTAAGTGCCTCATTATGCTGTAATTGAATTTTTTTATATATAGCAATTCCCATCACTGATGAAGTCTTTTGTCCAGCATCTTCTATCCTCTTAACTGAGCCATGCAATGTTCTGTTCCTTCCTTATGTGTTAACAATTTTAATTTGCTTAATTTCTTATTCATGCATTTAATTATGCAGGTTTTCACTTAGTTGGAAGTCACACTGTCCTCTAATGCCTTCTCCTCAGAGGCTTTGGTCTAAAGTGATTGAACCACTTGAACCCACCACCACGCTCCTTTTCCTTTTGCTTCTCTTTAATGGATTGAGCTCGCAGCCCTCACACATACATTCTTTATTCATGCGGGTCCCCTATGGCCTCTCCATACATCAGCACTCTGAAGCCTTTCACCCGCTTTGTCAAACGGACCTCCTGAATGTTAGTATTGATCTTCATTGTTGCTCTCATAGGGGACATGACTCGAATGTAACACTGTTCTTCTCTGTCCTTACAGGAAATATACACATGTGTGCAATATTATTAGACACACTTATATATGTGGCCCTCAATCTGTTACTTCTGAAACAACTGTTACTTTCTGAGTCTGTTCTCACTCTTTTTATCATTCATCCATGTCAGCGACCATCTTGTTAAAAAGAATTGCTGAAGCTGAAAGCTTACGTTATAATAATGAAACAAATGCAAAGTGGGAGAACTGATGAAAAGAATGAATAAAGGAGGAGGTGTTTTGTGAACCACAAATACAATCCAGATGCAGATACCCTGCCCAACATATATTAGATGAAGGGGTTTTTACTCTGGTTATTAAATTATTCCCCCTGTTAGAGAGTTGTTTGTTTCCCAAGAACATATTTCATAACAAATTGATCTATAAGCATGATTGTTTTGAAAGCATTCATGTCTGGTTATCTTCTCACACAATTCACCCAGGATTTTTCTTCTGTCAGAACCTTCAACATGAATGGCCGCTTTATCTATTAATATGATAAACACTTTTAATATTCATCTCAGATAATAAATAATGTGCGGTGTCCAAGGTTGGTAGCACGCCTCCATCAAGGTGATGTACTGCAACCACTTTGTTCTTCCCAGCTCTGCTTTTATCAGATGCAATTGAGGAAAAAGGAGGTTTAATTGGACTGCTTGACTTCTGGATGATTAGATCTTGGTTTTTAGAGAGCTAGACTGGCAATTTGGCCTGCACTCGAAAGTGAATGTATCTGCCATTAAATGCACAATGTCTTGGTCATCCGGAGCTTTATTTTGTAAAGACTGCCAGAGCAGTCCTCATCTTCTAGCCTTGTCCTTTCAACCAACAACAGATTCCCATTTTTATAATAGCCTCACTTATGATATTAAAAGCACTACGCAAAGTGCAATTACTGTGGATTCTTCCATTGTACCTGTCTTTGTTTGGCACAGTTTGAATGTCTTGTGCTTCTGATGTCAGTACACCACCATAACCTTTCATCCTTGTTGCCCGCCTGCTTCCCCCACCATCATCAGACGACCTCTTCCTCACAGATCTGTCTGCTGTCCTCTGCATTCCACCAAGTGGCTTTGCTTGTTTGATTTTCTTACAGACCCAAAACAACAACTTTAAAGGGAGTTATCAAGAATCGGGTGGAAAAAATAAAGTAGAAGTGGTGTGGAATCGCAGCCCAAGGGTTTTTGAGGCTCTCCTAACAACCGTTTCAGTTTAATATTAATCAGTTTAATATTAATCCATATTTAATTAGGAATCACCCACCGCCTTTCTTGTTTACTTAGATCTGTTGTTCCCGCTGAAGTCAGAACTCGGGGAGATGCTAGTGGGTTGACATGGGATTACTATTAATAAGCAAGTCAGGAGGGAGATGGGCTGCCTGCCAACCAGGGCGTTTGTTTTTCATTTCATTAGTGTTGAGATTTTTTTGATTATTATGCAGTGTACTGGCTGAACAGTAATACCTCTGGATTTGTGGGAAAATATTTGCTATTCTCGCATGACAGTGTGTGCTTTAAATAATCTTAAAAGATTGCATCAGTATTTACAAGTTGGGATCAAATAACAATGGTGCTTTGAAGGAAGTTCTTTGCAAATTTACTTTGCGCCAAAAAATGCTGTTTATCTTGGCCCGTATATCACATAAGGGATGTATAAAAAGTCTGTTATATTTTGCAGCTTATTTTGGCCAAGAACTGCCTACTTAGACAGGAAAGGTCTGACTAAAGTGACCAAGCTTAGTTCAAGTTGTTTTTACATGCTGTTTTAAAGAAATTTGTTTATCTGAAATACATAACAGTTTGTGCAAAATTAAGAATTCCATTTCAGTTAATCAAGTCATACAAAATTTGCTTAATTGAAAATTCTATTTAAATAATTTCTTTGAGTTTCAATTCATGTAAATTGGACTTCCCAAATTATTTCTGAATGCCGCACAACCCTGGCTGATACCTCAGTAGTATGAAAAATAATTCAAATCAAATACTTACTCAGCATTCTGTGATCATGTATACAGAAAAATGAGTGAGATACACTACTGTTTAAAATGATGGGGTCAGTAAGATTTTTAAAAAGAAATTAACTTCTTTAAAACAGCAAAAAAAAAAAAATAATAATAATCAAAAGTGACAGCAAAAGTATTTAAAAAGTTCACAAAGAGTTCATGAAGTTTATAAAGACATTTTAAAAATTCTATTTCAAATGCTGTTCTTTTGAACTTTGTATTCATCAAAAAAAATGACAAAGAAATGTATCCACAAAAATATTAAACAGTACAATATTAAACATTTTGTTTAAGTTTCCAACATTGATAATAATAATAAATGTTTATTGAGCGCTAAATCAGCATAGAATGATTTCTGAAGGATCATGTGACACTGAAGACTGCTGAAAATTCAGCTTTACCATCACAGGAATAAATTACATTTCAAATTATTATTTTAAATGTAATAATATTTCACAATATTTCATTTTTACTGTATTTTGTTCCAATAAATGCAGCCTTCACAGGAAAGAGGTCTTTCAATTACATGACCCCAAATGTCAAAACGATAGTGTATGTATTATTAGAAATCAAAATGTATGTCCATCCAGTAGTAATTGGTACCTATTATTTCACAGACATAACTCTGAAACACCCACTAATACAATTCTGATTATTTATATATTTTTTACTTGCTAGCAGTTGATGAAGATCTGATGTCACTCACTTGCCAGTTCTTGGCATTAGATGCAATATGCATCAAACAGTCAGGGGATGAACTGAGGGTGATTGAAACTGCATTGGCAGCCCTTTCCTAATAGTTCCAACTGTTAAATAAAGCTCTGTAACATCTACCACATGATAAAACAACTGTTCCAGTCACTGTGGATCCTTTGCAAAGTTCAAGTGCAAGGAAAACTTTTACAACTGTAATGAGATTACAGATTAGCAGCCGCCTCTGCAGTCAACCCACAGAAAACACTCATGCTCTGGTGAAGCCGCACAGGAGAAATGGCAGCCAATGTTGACTTAATGTCAGCTATACATTTAGCTTTCTGCCTGGCAAGGGCCAGGAAAGAGAATCTAATTTATCTGGAGTCTCAGAGGCATGATGACTGCCATACTCTGACATACACACTCACACACACATACACATATTCTCACACCCTTGGGTAAATAGGCTTCCACTAGCCTCTCTCGTTCACTTTCTCACTCACTCACACGGGCATCCAAGCATGCCGAGGCATTCACAGTGCACCAATGAGTTATCGAATGATTGACACCATGCAGCCACTCTAAATGGCTATTGGTATTCATCAAAAGAATGCCACAATGAATAACGGCTAAAATGTGTGTGGGTCTAAACCTTTCTGAATGTTTTTCCTATTCCTTCTTTTCCAGAAAGGGATTCCCATCGGGGCCTTCTGCAAAGACTTCAATGAGAAAACCAAAGACCTCAAAGAAGGTATCCCTCTTCCCATCAAGATCAACGTGAAGGTAATGTAACCACTAATAAGGAATACTGTTGGTGTTTTTTTTTCACGTCAACACCACTTTACCAATCAGTCACAGATGTGAACTCTTGAGGGCCTCATAATACACCTTATTGCTTTCAATCAATCTTGCTCTTGTTTGTTTTGCCGCTCGTTTTCTCATTTTATGAGTCCCTGGAGGCGCTCGTTTACATTCGCATCCCAGGCGCATTAGCAAACAGCATTAGATGCGTCGCGAATGCCAAAGCGCGGATTAGGCCTTCTTCTGACATTATGATCAAATGAAGGTATTGAGCGAAGTGGATTAAACAGAAGAACAGAGCTTTCCCGATCTGAGCGTGACTCGTAAATGAGGAATAGTCATTGATGCGGTGTATGCAATGTTCATCTGGCCTAAGTTTATCTCCTCGTTCACCTTCTCAGGGCGCATCAGCACATTTATTATAATGTTTTTGTCAAGGACACAATTTTGTGTTTGAATGCAAAGACCGTAAATGTACTCCAAGTTTCTTGGAGAAATGGGGCCGTTTGATGGATCCCTCAATTGTGTGCATTAACATCTTTTTTCCCTGACACCTTTTAGTCTTTGTTTCCCTCATACGATCGTTCCGTCTCTTCTAATCGAGTCTGTCCCATTTTTCACCCGCCCTCTGTAACAAAATGAGAGGTCTAGCACTTTCTCCTCATATTCTCAGTCTTTTAAATAAAGATGGATTGATGGCTGTTAGTAATGCTTGCCGAGTCAATGCCAGAGCGCATTTGAGCAAAGGCTCATTATGAAGGTGCTGAGAAATGGCTTTTTATTATGAAGAGGTCATTGTTCACTAATTTTAAAGTGGCACGACTGTGTGAAATGAGAGTTCTCATTACAGTTCTCTTTTACATTACAGAACTGTTGAAAAGCTCTGGTGTGATTTCAATTGAAAGTCCCAGTTTCGAGAACCCTCTGTGTCTGTAAGCGAAACGGGGTGATGCTGTGGCAGTCCAGACGGCGGTGCAAACATTGTGAGGAAATTATATGGCCACATTATGCTTCGGCACTGCCATCCAATCCATTCTGGGGTGTTTTAATGTCTCTGGCTCATGTCTAATGCTCGGTCTCAGTCAGAACCCCAAACACATAATCTTTTCTTCTGAGCCGATTAAGCGAGTTTCTGTGGTCCAGTTCTGCCACAGTTTGAATCCGGAGGCTTCTGTTGCATAAAGAAGAACTAGACATCTTCAGTAACGATGTCACCTTCATCTAGCTCATCTCTTTGTGTTGTCCTGTCAGTCGTGGTTGCCCGAGGGTGGGAATTGTCAGCCTTTGTTGTTGGCTCTCCTTTGCAGGTACATCAGCTTTCGTTCCAGGACCAGATGCAAACGTTTTCAGAGGGAGAGAGAGAGAGGAAAATGTGTACCTCATGCTGTTGTCATTCATCATTTGTTCTTTGAATACACATGCAACAGCTCACTTTTTTTTTTTTTACTTTTTGCATGATCATTTCTCATCATTTTTTTTTTTTTAGACAATAATAATAAATGACTTCAATTTGGCACATTCTGAAGTCTGTGAGTTGTGCTCATCTATGCAAAATTTGCTTAAACACTGTCAAGGTGTGGTAGTTGGTTGCCAGGGCTTCCTGGCTCAAGTAATCCCCAGTCTCCATGACATATAACTTGTTCTGGTCCCTTGTTATGCAATTTAATTTAAGTTTACATTTTAGCAATTTTGTTGTGTGCTGTTTTTATTTTTATATATATTTATTTTAGTTTTTGTAATTTTAATATTTCAGCCCACACATTTTCATCTACTTTTTATATTTTATTTTATTTCAGTTTTTCAGTTAATGAAAATATTCTTGTTTTAGTTTGTTAACCTTCACAACATACCTTTTATTCATTTTTATTTACATGTCTGATTGCTTAGATGTGTAATAGCAGATGTACAAGTTACACACAATTGCAGAACTCCATTAAACAAGCCTCTGTATGTCTGAGCAAAAGTAATATTGATGTTTGAGCACCACTATTTATTTAGTTTGTGCATAACAAATAAAAACTGTGTATAAAGAAATACAAGAGTAATGGAGTAAAGAGTAAATCAAAAAGAAGAATGGTGAGCAAAAAGAGGAAGAGGAACTTTATATACTCATACTTTATACTTTTTTGTTATTTGCAGTATTTATGAGGCTCAAAGGAACAGCTCACCCAAAAATGAAAACACTTCATCATTTACTCACCCTCATGTGATTCCAAAGTCATTTGACTTTTTATCTTCTGTTGAGGAATTTTAAAAAATGTTCACCCTGCTCTTTTTCATACAATAAATGTAAATGATGACCAAGGGCTGTCAAGCTACAAAAAGGAAGAAAAGTCAAATAAAATGCAACTCTTCAATACGACTTGTGCTATATCCATATAACAGCTTTCATTGTATAGATAAGAAATGTTTTTACATCCATAAAAATACCATTGTTCGTGTTAAACACAAAAAAGAAAAAAGAGGTTTCTTACAGGTTTTGAAAGACATGAGGTTGAGTAAATTATGACAGAAGGTTTATTTATTGGGTGAACTATCCTTTCAAGACATCCAGAACATAAAACTCTATTGCTAAACAAAGGGAAAATTTCTTTGTATGATTCATTCTTAGAGTCTTACAGGCAAATTAGACCCTAAAGTTAGCACCCTCAAACTATACTGATGAGCATTCGACAGGGATTGAAGATTAGCCTGGGCTACGTGATCTTCAGCTCCAGGGGGTGTAGAGAATATTCTGGTTGAGCTCGCAGCACAATGCTTGCTCTAGGCTTGAGCCGGATGGCTGCAATGCATTTTTGCCAGGCTGTCTCCCCAAGTCAGACTGCCTGTGAAGTCCCAGTTGTCCTATTAAGCTGTCTGCTGCACACTCATTGTTTTTGAGCCTCTCTATGCAGACTAATCCCTGCCTTAAAGCTTTGGTTTAGGCAGGCCTGACTGTCGAGGGTGTGTGCTGGGGGAATGGAGGGTGTGTGGATGTGTGCGTCTGGCTTCTCTTGACTCAAGTTTATGAGAGGCTGTCAAAGTCTATGGATGCCAATGAGATTCTGTCAGGGTCCAGAGACTCTGTTTGATGCTAGGATTTTGGCTCCTCTCGCTATCGAAGAGGATAGTCTTAGTGATACCACCCGCTATGTGTGATGAGACTGATAGACAGAGTGCGATAGCTTGACGCCCACAAGTCCGAAAACGAAAATAACCTTCTGTTCCCACAGTCTCGATAGATAATCGTCAAAAACAAACTCAACATGCAATGCAGATTTAACTGCAGTATATAAGGGTTTTATCAAATATTGTAAGCTTTATCATTTATTTTGTAGTTTTTATATGATTTTATGACACTATTCACACAACATGGGTTTAACTCCCATTTTCTCTTTTTCTTTTGTTATCAAGCAAAGCTTTTTTTAATGTATGCACTTACAGTGAACACACCTATTTTTTATTTTTATTTTTTTTTCTTCTTTTTTGATGGAGCAACAGTTGCAGTCCTGGTTCACTTGGTGCCTTAGGCTTAAGACAAGACACCAAAGGGAAAAACTACTTTTTAATGACTTTTATTGGTTCTTTTTAACAAAATTTGTAACCAAGCAAAATTGCCACTGAACCTGGCCAAGCACTGTAGTTTTATAGAAAAGTACAGTTTTTTTCTCAGGAAATTTTATTTATTTGTCTTATTTATATCATTTTTACAATATCCTTTTATTATTTATTTATATTTTTGGCATTTTCTTTTATCTCCTTCCATATGAATGCATGTAAACCTTTATGTAAATATGAAGTACTGAAGTCATTTTGATCATTTTGTATTCTTAAGGAAAAATGAGAAAAATCGAGATGGGGAATTTAAGCAAAGTTTAATGGCAATTTAAAGGAAATAATTTGCAGCATTTACAACTCGATAGGGACTGACTGTTTTAGACTAGAATAGGAAATTTATGTCACAGCATTTTAGACAAATGTAATTTGCCAAAGATACAAATATATACACTACCATTCAAAGGTTTAGGTTCAGTACGATTTATTTATACTTTTATTTATAACACGTTAAAAGGGCATTTATAATGTTACAGATATTAAATAAACACTGTTCTTTTTAACTTTCTATTCATCAAATAATACTGAAAAATGCATCACAGTTTCTACAGAAATATTAAGCGGCACAACTGTTTTCAGCACTGATGATAATAAGAACCATTAATAATATCTGAGCACCAATAATAATTGTACTCCAAATCAGCATATTAGAATGATTTCTGAAGGAAAATTTCTGATCATATGACACTGAAGACTGGAGAAATGTCTGCGGAAAATTTAGCTTTGCCATCACAGGAACAAACTGAAAATAGTAATTTTAAAATTTAATAATATTTCATATTTAATATTATGGCTTCTACTGCATTTTTGATCAAATAAATGCAGCCTTGGTGAGCGTGAGAAGCTTTTAAAAACATGAAAAAAAATCGTACTGACCCAAAATATTTGTATTTTTATTTATTTTTAATTCACCTGGCTACAAAATGACCCCTTTTTTCTTTCCTCTAGTCCGACAGGACGTATGACCTGAAAATTGGGCAGCCCACTGTGTCTTACTTTTTGAAACAGGCCGCCGGCATTGAAAAAGGAGCTGGAAAGACTGGTAAGCGAGACCTATTAAAGCCAGGGCAGCTATGGCCATACATCCTTCCTTCCATCTCTCAGCACTCAATTTGTATAACTCACCACCACCTTATGTTTCAGTAATGGACAGACTTCCCCCTGCAGGGTGTTTTGGTTCAGATTGAATTTTTTGACTGATGATATATTGATGATGAGCTGCACTGGTAGAGAGCTAGGCAGTTACTAATGGGAATGCTCCGGTGAAGGTGGCATGCTAAAAAAAGAGAATTATGGATTTGCTTCATTTTTGTACGTTTCACTCCACCTCAATTATTCTTTCTTATGCGCCCACTCTTTCCTCTTCCTCTCTCTTTCCGTTACTTCCCCCCTTCACTCCATCTCCACTTCCATTTTTCTCAATCATGACCAACCATACCTCCTGCTGGTTTCTCTCTGTGCTACTGTGTATCATCACCCGTCTCTTTTCCCTCCCGCCTTGTTCCTCCACTCAGGGCATGAGATCGCAGGTATGGTGACAGTGAGGGCCGTATATGAGATTGCACGGGTCAAATCACAGGATGAAAGCTTTAAGCTGCGAGACACCTCAATGCAGAATGTTGTCAAGAGCATCATCAGTTCAGCCAGATCCCTCGGCATCAAAGTTATCAATGAGTGAGAGTCCTTCAAACTTCATTCTACTGCATTCCTCACAACATACAATATCAGTCAAATGTTTGGATACACCAACTCATTTATATAATTTTTACAGAATAAAAAAAAAAAAAAAATTATGTAATAGCCAAAAATGTTCTTTCTGTCCATGTTTATACTGTATATACACAAACACTACCAAAAGTGATCAGTAATTTTTTTTAAAGAAATTAATTTAATTCATCAAGCATGTATTAAGTTGATTAAAACTGATGGTCAATAAACTGTTAGTTTTGTTAGTTTTCAAAAAAAAAACATTACACAGTGATGACAAGAAGAAGAATTGATTGAAGGATTATTAATAAGAAGAAATATTTCTTGAGCAGCATATCAGTATAATAGAATGATTTCTGAAGGATCATGTAACACTGAAGACTGGAGTAATGATGCTGAAAAATCAGCTTTGCATCATAGGAATAAATTACATTTATTAAAAACGTAAAATACATTACAATAGAAAACGTAAATTAAAAAAAAAAAAAACTTTTTACATTTATTTTTATATTGTAATGATTTGACTGTTTTGATCAAATAAAGGCAACCTTGATGCAAAAACATTAAGCATTAAACAACCTTGATGCAAAAACATTAAAAATCTTACCAATTACATACTTTTGAATGGTAACTAGTATATCTCTTTAAAAAAATAAAAATCTAAAAGTTTTTGCTTTATGGAAAAAATGCATGCGTGGGCATGATTTACATACAAAACTATTTTCAAGCATTCACACTTTCTTTTGTGTTTTCTGCATGTCTGGTCTCTACTGTGAGTATTAAACATCTATCTTTTTCTTGTATAAATATTGCAGGCATCCCACCACCTAAAGACCTTAATAAAGAAATGTGAATAAATAATGGCTGAATAAATCAAGTCTTACTTCACACGCTCACCAATGACTTCATTTCTTGTGCTCAATTGGAATTTTATGCCATTTCTCACTGTTGAGAATTGAGCTTGATTTGCAGCCTTTTAAAAATGAATAAAAAAATTGTTTTTTTATAATTAATGCCTTAATAATGCTGAGAAATTGTAAGGGATGCTGCTAGTATATTTATTGAGACTATTCATTAAATGAGTGTTTGCTTGACAGCTACCAGAGCCTGTTCTATCCTCTGTCTCTGCGACATCAAATGTCATTGAGCCATTGAAATTTGGCAGCATTTAGACAGGCAAAAAAAAGCAGCCTGTTCTGTTAGCAGAGTCTTGTCTTTTCTTAAACCAAACCTCTTTAATAAATGAACCATGTCACTGAGGCATAAATGGCCAGACCCATCATTTGTGTATGAGGGAAGAGCAATGCTCGCCTTGCATTTCAATCGATCTCTAGAAATGTTTGAAATTCTAATGTAATGTAGATGTATCTGTTGATATGCCTCTAATCTCTGTCTTCTCTGTCACTCTCACGATGCTCCCCCTCTCCTCTCCTGTCATCCCTCTGTCAGCCTGTCACCAGAAGAGTACGGGGAGTTTCTCCGAGAGCGTGAGGAGAGACTGAAGGCAGAAGCAGAGGCAGCAGCCGCTGAGGCAGCAGCAGTAGTAAAGAAGAAATGAAGAGCTGCTGTGTGCTAGAGTTATTTATCAATGCAAAACCCCCATTCACGTGGATTCGTCCTACTGTTCCAGACGTGTTTTTCTAATAAAATGCTGCTCATTTGCATCCAAATTTATTAAGGTGTATTTTTTCCTCCGTATCTCTCTTTGATGATACTATCCTGCCTCCTGACTTTTTTCTACCTCCCCCATCTCTTTTCTTTTCTCTGCCTCCTACAACCTTTTTTTAGGCCTCTGAGCCACTTTCACCTACTCTTTCTCTCACATCCATTTTCTTATCTGTCTCTCCTAGCCAACTCTGGGTATAATAATCCAGAGGTTTTTTTATAGCTGCTATGTCTTTGACATCTGTGCTGAAGTAGATTGCTCTTTGGCAACACATTGACACAGGTTGATATGCATTGACATAAGGACATTTTTAACGCTTATTTAAATGGATTGGATGCACCCAAAGAGTTCTTAAGCATTTTCTTGTATTAAAAAAAAATGTATATGGGTTGAACACTGTGAACTATATTATCAACCAGTGATATATTAAAAGTTGCACATATAGTTCAATCTTTACCTGCCTTCATAAACTATAGTCATGCAAAGATATACATATATATATATATATATTGTTTTGGAACCTGTGATACTTTTTTCAGGATTCTTTGATGAATAAAAAGTTAAAAAGAAGAGCATTTATTTAAAATAGAAATCTTTTCTAACAATATACACTACAGTCCAAAAGTTTGGGGTCAGTAAATGTTTATTCTTTCTTTTTTTGAAAGCTTTTATTCAGCAAGGAAGTGTTAAATTGTTAAGAAGTGATAGCAAAGACTTATATTGTTAGAAAAGATTTATATTTTGAATAAATCCTGAAAAAAAGTATCACCGGTTCCAAAAAAATATTTGTTGCCACATTGATAATTCTATTAATAAATCAGCATATTAGAATGATTTCTTAAGGATCATGTGACACTTTATACTGGAGTACTGGCTGATGGAAATTCAGCTTTGCATCACAGAAATAAATTAATATTTTAAAGGATATTAAAATAGAAACCATTATTTTATATTGTAATAACATTTTTCGGTTTTTTTTTTTTTTTTTTTTTTCCCTGTATTTTTGGTCAAATAAATGCAGCCTTGATGAGCATAAGAGACTTCTATAAAAAACATTACAGGTCTTACTGATCCCAAACTTTTGAACGGCAGTATGTATATATATATATATATATATATATGTATATATGTATATATATATATATATATATATATATATATATATATATATATATATATATATATATATATATATATATATATATATATATATATATATATATATATATATATAAAACCTTTTAAACTGCTGCAGCCATGACATCAAAATTCAGTTCTGTCAAGATTTTCCTACGGTTTTTATAATGGGACTTTTCAATTTATTAGTAAAACAAGATCTGTGGTAAATTTAAATTAATGATACAAAGTAAATTACACACACCCATACTGAAAACATGATTTTTTTTTTAAGCAGTTATGTTTATTTTTAAAAACATATGTTTGTAATAAGTAAATACATTAGACCGTTTGGGCTGTGAGTTTGTGCAGTTTAGCACGGACCTTATTTCATTCATGAATTGAAAAACCCCTTTATAAAAACCCATAGAAAAAATCTCAAGAGAACTCGAGATGAATTAGTCTTCTGGGTTTTGATGTCACAGCTGCAGCACTCTATTCGCATACATTAAAAGCTGTAGCCTACAGTAGTAAAAAACTTTACCTGTGTAATCTGCGTACATACACTCTACTTTATAGCATATGAAAACTGCTTGTATTGTCATAAAATGTGAACTATTTTATCGCCCAGCTGTAATCTGATAAATGCAACTTTAAGGTATGATGTTCAACCAAAAAGGTAAATCTGCTGAAAATATACTCACTCTCAGGTCATCCAAGATGTAGTAGTTTGTTTGGAGAACAGATTTGGAGAAACTTAGCATTACATCAGTTGCTCACTAATGGATCCTCTGCCATCAGAATGAGAGTCCAGACAGCTGATGAAAACATCACAATAATCCACAATCCAGTCATTATAGTGCTTCCTCCATTGGTAAAAGACACATCAAAAAAGTTGTATTCTCACATCAAAATCTACCAGCATATTTGTTTAGAACTGTTTTGACTGCTTGGCTTGCAAATGGTGCTTGATGTGTACATATTTCACTGGAAAAAGCAATTTTATAGGTAGAGGACTCATTTTAGTTGGAAGCAACAGTTAAAAATGTCTTAATGGTGGATTTGTTTCTTACAAACAGCTTTTCGATTCACAGGATGTAAATCGACTGAGTGGTGTGGATTACATGTGTATTATTGTGCTGTTTTTTTCAGCTGTTTGGACTCTCATTCTGACGGCACCCATTCACTGCAGAGGATTGGTGAGCAAGTGATAAAAAAGCTACATTTCTCCAAATCTTTTCAGATGAAGAAACAAACTTTTCCTTTAGACATTATAAACATTAACATTATGATTGCTTGACTATTGGGATACAGCTTGGGAAAGAAGTCTTGGAAATGCCAGGCTGTATAGGCAAAGGGAAAATGTGTAATGGATTGTAATTTGGTCTGTGATGGAGTAGCCCGAGTGACCCAGTGACTTTACAAGCACTGTCAAATCACTTGCCTTAAAGTCAAGTGCATTTGTGATTGTTTTCCAAATGCTTGTCGAAAGTGTGAGTACCACAGTAGACCCTTTAGCGCTCTCTCTGATTTGAACAAGATTGCAGTGTCTGCACTCTATCCAGGCTTTAGTGACAGTGTTCTTCATGTCGCTGACTGCAATTTCACATGAACAGGGAAGGACGAGAGATAACATGAAGAGGATGTGATTTCTCATATGGCCTTTTGCTAAAGGCATCAGAATCTGTATCTTATGCATTGGATGAAGCTTGCCAAAGTGCAGAATCTCACAAGAGCCCTGTAAGAGTTAAGAGGCAAGTCTTTCGCAGACGGTCATGTGGTCATATAAGATCTGCAGTGCGTTTTTGCTATCCAAATGAGATTTGGTGTTATGTAGGCTAATTCAACCGCTCTTTATTATTATACCCCTGTATGAACTCCACACTACACTGCATCCTGAATATTGCTAAAAGTAGATAAAAGGACCCTACTTAGTAGGAATCAGAAATATAGCACAGACCTTGTTCAGGGTAGCGCCATGTTGAATTTTTGACAAGAATGAAAACGAGGCTGTGAGGAGATAGAAGTACAGTAGCTATGTTTTCATCACCTTGTTTTTATGCACATTTTGAAGTATCGCATCAGAAAGAGTGATGGAAATGGCAGATTTTGAGAAAAAAATCCCTTAATTCGCAAAACAGTTTTTTACGCTCACTTGAGGTAGTTTTTGACTTAATGCTAAATCAAAAAGTCATGTGACTTTGCACTGTGGGATGGCAAACCTGACTAACCAGGACCGATCGTGTTGCAGAGCATGGAAATGTTGTTATGGTCATTCTTAAATGCCTGAGCAAAGTCTGTCCTCAAAGTATTACTGCATAATTGCATCTCAGAACTGTTTTACATGACTGCGCAGCATTCCCAAACAGCAGGCACCCACCTCCGAAAGCAATGACCACATTGTGTTTCATCTGCTCGCTCTGAGGTGCAAGTGCACTGTAAAAAATTATTTGTTGGTTTAACTTAAAAAAGTAAGTATCCTGGTTGCCTTAAAATTTTTAGTTCATTTAAACCCTTCTTGGACAACATACGTAATTTTACACATGTAAACCAGTTAATACACATATTTACTTACCAAATGTGGTAGACTGAGAAAATTCTCACACTTTTTGAAGAAGATCAGCAAGATGGCTGACGACGGTCTTCACGAGCTATATCGCGATAAGTGATGGTTTTTATTTTGTTGTTTTTTTATTTGTTTGCAATTGAAAAAATTACAACAGTTATGAAGTAATGGGGAAAACGGACATCATCACATGAAGTTAGAAAAGCTACACAAAATTATCAGAATATGTCGTTGACAAAGGAGAAAAAAATTTAATTAATAAAAAAATTGTCTCTTAAAGATAGCTTGCAATAGACTCAAGATTGTTAAATATTTTAGAAGCCTTGATAAGTGATATTGAGAACACGATATTGATTAACACATTGAATTTTAAGTTGAGGGGGCAAATACTCTAGTTCAGATAACTTGCAAACTATTTGAGACAGTGTAAACTTAAAACATTAAGTTGAATGAACAAATTCAGAAACTGCAAGTTGTGTCAAATTGAAACCAAAAAAAAAAAAAATCATTGAAACAACTAAACTGCTAAATAATTTTTAAGCGTAGCTTATAGGATATATGAAAATTATTATATTCAGTGGCTTCTCCTACTTTTCACAGGAAGTGACGATTTTGTTCTCTTGACTCGTTGGATGGAAACGGTGCTTATTCGCAATTGTTTTAATGCATATTCCAATTTTGCGCATAAGTTAAATTCGCAATTTTGGATGGCTTTGTGGATTCGTACTGTAGTTTAACAACATGCCAGTTGTTCAGCTTATCTTTCCAAAGAAGCTTTCAGTAGACAAAAGACCATAAAACAGTTTTTAAAGTTTTTAAATATACACGATCTAGTGACTTTATACAGTCGTAAACACTGTCTACACAGCCTTGTTTTCATCCGCGTAAATTTCAGTATGGCGTCTTTCCTGACTAAAGTCTATTTCCTCTCATTTTATAGTGAATATAAGATTGGAATTGCCTGAGTCATTAAAAAAAAATAGCAAATCTTGTACATATTAACTGTAGCCAGAGTCCGTGCAAAAGTAAAAGTGAGCTATACACCGCCATGATGAGTAGCCTACTATCATATTGAATGTTTATTTGCAGACTGAACTACATGTAAATTATAACAAGAATTTTCTTGTTGAATCTGAATGTGTACATTTGTACAATTTTCTTAGAAATACCAAACATTAGAAGAAGTTTGCTCCACATAAGCTGAATTGATGCTGAGATGCAATTTGAGCTGGAAGATAACGTCTGCTCCACTTCAAAGAACTGCAGAAGAGGATGAGTGTAACCAAATGGGCTGCAATTTGAAGATGAAGACACTCAAGTGGAGACTTCATGGAAAAGACTTTCCAGGTTAGTTGAATGCTAAAATGAGACCTCCAATTTATTTATAAGACTGAGGTAAAAGTTAGCATACTCATCATTATTCTGAATGCATAGGCTAATGAATTCTTTATTGCTTTCATATTTATGTGGGGGAAAACTCTGAAAGGGTGAAAAGGGTCATAGTATTAGTTTGGCTTGTTTCATTAAAAATAAATGAAATTAAAACTGCTTATTTAAGTAGTTTTAAAAAGTAGTTTGATTAAGTCACCTCTGAATCTGTTCTAATACCTATTTACCTCATGTGTACTGTAGACTACCTATTGCATTTCTCTCAGCGTTGTTTATTAGTTATTTTGTAAACTCTTGAATCTGCATCTTTACATTGAAACTTTTTTCAATTTCGGTATTTCCAAATTATAATGTTTTCAGATTTGTTCTAGTATTAGTTAAGCTTTTTTCCATTGGAATTTTCACTGGAGAATGATTAATACTTTCAGGTAACACTTTACAATAACGTCCCATTAGTTAATGTAAGTTAATTTATTATCTAACAATGAGCAATAGCCTACATTTATTACAGTAGCCTATTTATTCTTTGCCAGCGTTAGTTGATAAAATTACAATTGTTCAATGTTAGTTCATGTTATCTCAGGTCCTTTAAATAATATTAAAATATGTAATTTTGATTTTAATAATGTATTAGTACATTAGTATTAGTATTTTTCACTGCTACTTCATGATAACTGTAATTAATTGATTTGAATTAGTAGAACCTTATTGTAAAGTAGTACCTGCTTCCTTGTTTACTAGATCTGAGCGCCTATTTTCGGCTAATTTAATTTTTTTGACTTTTCATAAAATTGTAATTTAATTCACAGAAGGCTCCTTGAATGTCCACATGGTGGCACTACATCTTTAAAGACTGTTTGCAGGTTGCTAACAGACACAGATAATCATCCTTTGGAGAGTGTAACTCCCTCCTCTCCTCTACATCCTGAATGGAGTGTATTTTGCATATTCCTGCGAGCTAAATGTCTTTAGCCTGACAGTTCAGCTAGATATGTGTCCCTATGTGCATATAATTTTCAAACAGTCATAACTAGATGCTTTTTTCTAAAATCTGAGACAAATTTATCTTCTGATCTTGGCTTCTGACTGATCGTCTTCGAGCCCAAGTGAGTGGCTTTTCTTTGATGTGAACTAGACTTTGTCAGCTACCTCTACCAACTTCAAAAGTCTTTCTGCATAATGAATGCAATCAGTTACATAGCTGTTACATATCTGTTTGATAAACCATGCCACCCCACGGCTGATGTGCTGTAATGAATTTCATTTTACATGTCATGTCACAAACGAAAATACACATATGAAGTTTACAGTGGTCTAAATTGATCTAGAAAAAGTGTTAGGTAGAATACTAATCTCTTCCACTTTCTAATGTGTGTGCATGGTATATTTTCATAAGGGGGCATCAGTTGTAGTTTATCTTATATTTTATATCATTTATAGTTTATTATATATACCACTACAAATATTGTCTCTGTTTGCTATATGTACAAACACACAGATTACTAAATGCTCTCTCTTTCTAGTGGCTGTTCATTTTTTTTTTTTTTTTACACTGAGATTCAACATTAGACAAACATTTGTTACTTGTATTTCAGCTGTATGATGTGTATATCATCATACATTTATTTTTAACCATACGTCTAAAAATAGTAATTTTTTAGATATACATTTAGGAAATACATCTAAGAATAGTAATTTTTACAGATAGAAGAGAACAGAAAAAAAAACTATGTTCAGTGATCTTTCTGTACATCGTAAGCATTGATTTGTGAAAATAAAATCATTCATATGGGATGTAATATAGTTAACCGATTTCCCCCATTTTTTTAGTTCATGGTTAACAAATGCTGTTATCCTAATTTTAGGATGCTATAGTCTTAGGATTACTGCATAGATGCATTCTATTTGACACCAGATGGTGTGAGAGAGCCAATCTGGGTTTCTGTGACACTGCTTAGTCTCAATAAGCTGCAATGGGGGAGCAATAAGAGGCTGGAACAAAATGTTCAAATGCTGACGCACAGCTTGGTTCTACTCTTTTATGACAGATGGTTACTATACTTATGATGCTTGATTATATTTAAGCTCCCCAAGGTGCATTGCCTAAAAATAGAAGGAAAGAGGGAGAGAGAGAAAAGAGTTAGAGGGGATTGTGCTTTACATAAAAGAGCTAGAATTGGGAGGAGGCTTTGAATCACATCTTTTGGTGACTTAACATCGGTTGCTGTAATTGGCTGACTGGCCCTTGTGCGTTAAATTCATTAGCATAACAACACAGCTCTCCTCTCTCTCACACACTGTCTCTCTCCTTATTGGGAAGGATGCTGTGAGGAAAGGGAGGAGTGGACTAAAATTGGTGCCCCTGAGCAGGAAAGCCCATATATGGAATCTGATAACGCTGTCATGCGACGTCAAAAATAGCAGGTACATTGAGTGTGGGCTGAGAGAAAAAGAGGGGGGGCTACGTGCGTGTGGCATTCAGTACGTGAGTGCGTCAAAACGGGAAGCTGGCAGTCTGTGAGAGTGCCTCTATGTCAAGTGTGTGCGTCAGTCTGAGTCAGATAGCGTCTCATCGCGAGTGTGCGTCAGTGCTGTTGCTGAGCAGTCTGCGCTCCGGGGAAAGAGTGAGGAGAATGCTCTGAAAAGAAGGGATACAGCGACAATGGTGATGGAGTAATGGAAGCGAGGAAAGGACAGTGGTTAGCAAAGGGAAGGCATTAGGAGGAATAAGAAAAACGACACATGAGTACTTTTAAGTGCACTTTAATATAAATGCCTCTGTTTTGACGATCAAATACACTTATCAGCGACACAAAAGAACACTGATCCACAATGTCCATTCTTCATAAATAGCATATGTCAAGTATGTTTTCATCTCATACGATAGAAATGTCTCTGATATGTACAGACGGTTGTTTGTACAAATGTACAAATGATTACAATCTTTAACCATTCCGCATCATGCCTAACTAGAGGCATGTGCACCAAGCACCCTGTAAATCAGCATACATACAATAAAATACTTATTTTTAAACTTAGCATGTAAATAGCTAGAACATAGGAATCAATCCTTTACTTGACCGTAGACAACTCTACGTTAGCATGTCGACACCATGGGAATAGAACCATTCTCAACCCGTGTCGATTAGAAACTGAATAGAAATAGAACCCCATCCATATTTTCTCACTCATTTTTTAAAACAAAACTTTGCTTTGTTTTTTTAACCCCTCTCAAAAAAGAAGAATCGATCATTCACACAATCATTGTCACCACTCCACACCGCAGACAGCAAAGTTACGATGTCACTGTGGTATTCACTGAATAAAGGTGCTGTTTCACTTAGGTCTGCAAACTCTTGATGTGCCAGGCACACAAGAGTTTCAGCAGATTGCAAGCATTACAAATATTGATGCTGCAAAGGTCCAGTGCAATTCCTTCTAGCTATGTCCATCGGAGTAGCCAGTTGAATGGATTTGTTACTCCGTCCCTCAGTAGTAGCTAGAAATAAGTCCAGTAATGTCCGTGCATGCAAAGCCATGCACAATATTTTGTCCCTCTCCCTGGCGGCTTCCCCTGCAGCTTGTGTCCACCGGCCAGTAGGAGAACAATGTGAAAACTTGACTTGTTGCACACAAAGTGGAATTTGTTCACATTTGTACATCACATTGAAACACATTTGAAATGACATGTCCAAGAATTGCATTCACAAACTCAAAGCCCAATGTAGTCTGAATTCAGTCGTTTTTGTTATTGTGTCTGACTTTATGGTTACTGAGCTGGAAGATTGGAGAGTAAAGTGAATCAGCTGTGGTAAACATGCTGATATTGATACTTTTAGAAACTGGTCACTTTTTGAAATACCAAATATTGATTTATTATGTGAATACTTTACACACATTGGGCTTTGTGTGTATGATGCTGGATGACAAGCGTTGAGCTCTCTGTTGTTTCTTACTAAAAGGTTAATCTTTTTTCATGTCCTCAAAGTTCACAACTGAGGTTTTTCACTACAAGTGAATACAAATGCAAGTCTGTAAGTCAGTTTACACTTACAAAGTCAGAGCTGTAACTCTCACTCATAAGCTCATGTTACATTAAAGCAGAAAGACATAAATTGATCTCTTAGTCCTCTTAGGACTTCTTTAAGACTAGTATATTGCATTGCTACCAAAGGGTTGCACCATTATCAACACAAATGAATGGATAATTAGATGAACAATTGTGAACATGATGATTTACTCTCCATGGATTTGAGGAAGTTCAAGTCTTTTTTGGCACTATATACATTATGTATATATTTATATAGTTAATTAATATTCACTTTTCAGCAAAAGTAGCTCCATGAAATATGACAATATGCCATACTTAATGAAGTAAGTCACAGACTTATTTTAGAACGGAGGATCACTTCCACTCCCATCTGAAAGACAAAAAGAATGAACGGGACAAAATGTTAAAACCAATAATAACATCAGTTTGACAAAAATGGCAACAAAGCAAAGTGATCAGCAAAAAGGCCAGCTCTCACCTTTGCGGAAGCACTGTTGCGGTGCATGAATTTGGAGTTGATACAACTCAGGTTGTTGCCCCAAGCCGGGGGTGATCGAGGCACCTGCCCCAAACATGGGTTCCAGGGCGGCCAGCTCCTCGAGGAGGGACTGGGCGCAGGGCAGGCCGGGCGATGCGGGGCTGACAGGCGAAGAGACAGGCAACAAAACTGGGGTGGTGGGGGAGGCAGTCAGCTGCAGTGGTGGAGATGTTGGTATGCCCGTGAACAGAGGCGATGATGCTACCTCTGTCTCCATGGCAACTTCACCTGCCGCCTTCCCATCTGCCATGTTGCCTGTGTTGACTGGCGACATCATAGCCCCTCGCCCGGCCTCATTGTTACAGTGCGCCGATTGGACGCTACAGAACTGACCGGCACTCACAGCAGAGACCCCGTCAAAGTGCAAGGGTGGGCACCAGCACTCAGGACTGGAGGGGGAGGAGGGGGTGCTGGAGTGGGAGTAGGAAGAGGGTGTCGGTGAGAGGGGAGCGGAGGACGTGAGGTCCTGCAGAAGGGTCTCCAAGACACTCTCCTCAAACAGAGAGTCATCATCAGGGAAGATGGGCAGGTCCAGGCCTTTCCAGGACTTCAGTGGGTAGAATTCACCCAACAGTGGGATTGAATCAGTTCCCGCAGAATCAAGAGATGGAGACTGAGAGCGTTCAGAAATGGTGGAAGGAACCAGCTTGGTCAGGAGTGGATCTAGGTAGAAGCCCTCTACTAGTGTGCTGATGTGCTGGGCTAAAAGCGAGATCTCCATTCTCTCTTTTTCTCTCTCACGTAGTGAGGAGAAGAAGGGTAGACTGGGCTGTTTTCCAGGTGAGGCTTCAGGTGTAAGGAGACCTTCTGGTGGAAAAGGTAGTGGCCCATGGGGGACGTCAACATACAGTGGACCACGGACTTCTGGTAAAGTCATAACTGTACAGTCACCATCACCTGGACTGTCAGGAGTAGGAGGGAGTTTCTCATAGAGTGACCCACTGCAAGGCTCCACTGGGAAAAGGATCTCTGTGGTCGGAGATGTTATATTGAGAGGCAAAATAGTTGAGAGTGTTGTCGTTGGAGGAGGTGGACTGCTTTGTGGGTTTGATGGCGCAGATGGAGAAAGAGATGGAGCCATTGTCGTTGTTACTGTTGCAGTTGGAGCAAGGGGAGGTGGTGAGGTAGCCCCGGTAGGATCAAAGCTAAAATGAGGTTCCCCAAAGGGGAAACTGCTTCCACCTAGTTGAGGTGTGTATGGGGGTGTGCACACGAACTCCTTGGTCTGTTGGGCCTGGGAGGTAGGCACAGGTGGAAGAGGAAGGGGCAAGGCTGGTAGAAGAGGATCTATTTGGAATGCCGGTGGCAGCAGAATATTCTGAGTGAGGAAGTCCAAGTCAGACACTGTTGCAACCGTGACTGGAATGGGAGATGATGCAGAAGAAGGACTGGCCACAGTTTCACTGGGCTCATGTTGGAAGAAGCTCTCCTCTTCCAAAGAGGAGAGACTGGAACGTGGGCCACTCTCCAGTTGTGCAGGCTCCATTGAGGAGCTTCCACCTTGTTCCTCAGTAGATCCTGCACTGCATGTGGCCGTGCTGAAGTCAAATGACTGACCAGAGAGGCCACTGCTTCCTGGTGTAAACACTTGGTCAGGGCTTGAGAGTGTTTCTGGACTCTGTAAGCTTAGGCTTTCTTGTTGGGAAGTGCTTGAGCCCAGCACCAAGGAAAGCTGGGTTTGTTCAGAGCTCAGCTGCTGCCTGATTGACCAAGCCTCTGTCTCACTGTGGCAAAGAGAAAGAGACACAGAATTAATGATATTCTTACTTATTTCAGTTTTGGCCATTATTCTTGACTTTACAGATGTAGGCTGAGCCTTACCTGATGATGAAATTGTTACTGACAATAGGGGTTTCCCCAGTTTCCAGTTGCAAGACCATGTAAAGCCAGACCCATGAGTGATCTGCAGTCTCTACACGGACCACCATCTCAGCCCTGCCTTCTCCTCCCTCTTTTACTGTGTGTGGTAAAAAGATGGGTAAGTTAAGACATTTTCAACTTTTTGCAAGGTTTTGTGTCATGTCTTGATGGTTGGTCAGAAGTGCTTTTTAACTGCAGATGCACATTACTCTGTATTGCTTTCTGTAAGTGTCAAATGTTGATAGACAACTGTGAGCTAGAAGAGTGCTCATGCTGGACCTAACCAAGCAAATGTGGCTGAGTTTTGTGTGTTTAGTCATTCAGGAGTGAGACTCACATAGGCTGCAGTGCTGAGCTGAGGCATGTGAAAGATCCTGAGGATGCAGGAAGCTGTACCAAGATTGGGATCGCAGAGTCTCCACATTAAGACCCAAATAAACATTCACACTGTAAGTAGAAAAAAAAGGGAAAATGTAAGAAAATTCTTTTTTTTTTTCAAAGCACATTATTATTAGTACATCACAGTTTTATAAAATGACTTCAGTCATTTAACCTCACCTGTCTTGTGCTTCCTGAAGTCTCATGTCACGGCTGTGCTGAGAATGGAAACATGGCAGGAAGAAGCTGCTCTCTAGTGCTGGAGCTGAAGGTGGTTCTCTGTCTGGGGCAGTTCCACCTTGGGAAGTGTGAGGCTCCAGAGGAGCACAGAAACATATCCACACTGGGTTGGAAGTCCAATAGGCTCCTGGGGAAGACTCGGTGGGAGTTTGTGACAGGCAGCGGGCTCGGATTAAAACGAGCTTATTGCCTGCACTCTGCCTACGCACTGATTTGGAGGTGTTGAATCTGCAGCGGAACAGACGATCTAAAGAGGAAAGGCACAAAAATAATGAGCACATAGATATCTCATATGTATGTATATCTCAAATGTGTGCCATTTTTTAAGGTCTTACCTGTGTCAGGTGAAGTTGGAGGCACCAAGTTACTCCTCATAATAAAATGGTCTGCAGTGTCTATTATGTCGTACACACTGTCCCCTTGAGCGACCAAATCTACCTAAATATTCAAAAAAGAGTACAATGTGGGTGAACTTCCTCTTTCATTCATATTGCTTATGAATAGGCTGAAATAACTTGAGATGAAAGGGGGAGGGTATCTATAAACATTTAATGAGAATAACTTTTTTGTCTGTTTCACTCACCATTGAGTGTCCGAGATGCTCAGAGACGCTGTCTGACAGGTACAGTAACTTGCCTTCTCCAGTCAATAGCAGAAGAAAACCTGGCATCATTTGTACCAACTCATTTAGTTCATGAAATGTGAGGAATTCCGCAGTTTCCTCAGCACTGCTAGCTGCAGCTGTATCTGAAAGAAGTAATTTTAAGTCTGAATAAACTATTACATTTCATTCATAAGAAAAGCAAATCCACAAATGCGATAGCACGATTTAATTTCAGCACCATGGACAGCGTTTCTGTTTCAGCACCATGGAGAAAAATGTCGTTTTAAAGCGCAGTTTGAACTACATGTTCTTTTGTATCTTAAACATAGTTCTCTAGTCGTATATTTATACGCATAAGCAGCTCAGATAGTGTTAAAAAAATCAAGATGCACCTGTTGCAACAACTCGCGGCAACAAGAGCCTAAAATGCAGCAATTCCTCAACACTAATTCAAGGATTACAGAAAAGACTTTTATATTTTCCAAAACAACTGAAATTATATTTACCTTGACTAAAGAAGACAGACTTTCTCGTGTACATGCAAGCCAGTGACATGATATGAAGATAGGACAGACGAGACTTGTCCGCATCGGAGATGGGCAACAAGTCCTTCAGGTTCCTAATTTCCGCGTTTATCTGGTCTCTTCGAGCTTTCGACGCTCCTTTTGTGGACCGATACATTGTGGTGACTGACGCTAAGGACTCTTACTGAGCTTCGCTGAAAGTGTAGACTAGGGTGCAAGTTGAGAAAAGTGTGAGGCTCCTTCCCAAAAGAGTTTAGGCGCGTTCACAGGTGTGTCATCTCAGCACAT
Source organism: allo-octoploid hybrid of Carassius auratus x Cyprinus carpio (assembly GCA_024542945.1). NCBI lineage: Eukaryota > Metazoa > Chordata > Actinopteri > Cypriniformes > allo-octoploid hybrid of Carassius auratus x Cyprinus carpio. The sequence goes on from CM045040.1 coordinate 4,932,481, forward strand.
GTCCAGAGTACGTCTGCTCTTCTCCTTTCGCCTGCCTGTCCCGGGTTTCCCCCCGCGGTTCCGCCACAGCGCCTGGCTCAGGTTGCGGACCGGAGGCTGGATGGATCTTTTCTCCGGGTCGGAGATTGAGTCAGTCGGCTGCTGCTGGAGCCGTTTCTCGCCCAGATATCCGGAGTCCGTAAATCTGGTGGAGTAACATTGCAAGCCGGTAACTTATATAGGCTGGGGCTTCACCAGTGTAGGGGGGCTCCCAACGCGCCAACACCGACGTAAAAAAGAGCGCAGGGGAGGGGGATGGAGTAAAAGGGGGGCCAGGGGGATTTATACGTTTCATATCAGTGTAAGCAATACTGAATCTCACTCGTCTCACCCCTCCCAAACCGTGAGCTCTGACTCTGCTCCGACGTCAGCATCCCCTCTCTCCGTTGATGACGTTGGCTTGAAATCGGGAGCTCCGGCGACGCAAAAAGCCCGATTTGGACAAAACCGAGCAATGGGCGGGGACAGAGTGAAACGTAGACGGAGTCACCGCACTCCGGTGTATAGACGTGTACAGAGAAGGGGGGTTCTGTTTCTGAGCTGCATACGAACTAGATAGAGGACTACTCTCCCCAAATCCTCTTGGCAGTGCTGATTGCCTCCAACCGACCGAGTTCAGATATGATTCAGAAAATGATCTTCGTGTTGTAGGCTATTCCAATGTCTTGCATAGAATGTTCATAGATGCAGAAAGTGTTTGCATGAAAGCACGGATGCAATCCTTGACATTAGTGCTGTAATTCCACGCATTGCTGATTTATTTGCATCAGTTTCCACATCTGACAAGCTGTGTGACGACAGAATATATTAAGGGATATACAGTAGCCTACATTCACAAAATGGCAGATTGTAGTAGCTCTGACAGCATGCGTGACAATGCGCTGCGCTTATGATGACTTTAAATGCAGTAGTGCATGGGGTAATCAAAAACACAGAAATCTCTGCCTAATTATTATTAAATGCTTTATTTCTGTCCTTATAAGGGGAACATTGGGCGAGCATAGACAAGGACAGCAGCACTTAGTTATGTCTTATGAGTTTGTGTGCGTAAGGCGACATTGTGGGGAAGAGCCAATGGCTCACTCAGAATCTATCAGCGCAATATGTAGTCACAGTAATAGGGGACACATAATTGGTTGCTCCATTATGAACTTGAGATGCTCCTGACGAAGGCAGTCTGAATGAGACAATAAGTTTAAGAATTAAATGGACATCAGGTAGGGTTATCCAACATGCCTAACTCACTGAATGGATTTTGTTCATGAGTGATATCTCTTAAAATACCCAATGTATCCGGGAAGTGTAATATATTTTGTTTAAATTGCATTAATACATTGCAAATTACAAAAGTATATTGTGGTAACACTGGTATTGTGCTTTTTTGTACACATTTTAATTCAACATGGTAAACACATAAGAAAACGCATTTAAAAAACGCAAATTTGAAAGCAATGCATAAAATATAGGTTAACGACTACACTCTCAAATTCTGTCTACACGGTCAAAATTCTCTGTTATCTAATGTCAGTTATGATCACAAATCAAATTATAAACCACATATGAAATTTTGCTTTAAACTACCGAACCTCTGGGTGGTGGTTGTGTGATTTTACCCATGTAGCTCATGTAATTGGTTAAACTGGTGTTAAACTTGAAACCACTCCCTGGTTTCCCCTAATTAACGTAAAAACACCTGTCAAATAATTGTTCATTTATATCACAAGCTCTACTGACGCCTCTTTGCATCCTCTCTGGACATTTGTTCCATCCATAATCTCCGACAAGCCGAGTGTTACAGTCTCGTGCAGAGAGACTCCAGCCCTCGCTGCGGTTCTGCCATTCGAGTCTATTCCTTTTCAGAAGAGGAAGCGAAGTAGTTTGTTTAGTGAAGGTGAGCTATTTTTAGCAACATGCAGAAACTCGAGTGCTTTTAGGAAAGTTATAACAGTGTTATCCTTGTGGCTTGCTGAGGTCATTCAACGATGCAATAAAGCACGCGTTTCATTTTCATTCATGATAATTGACCAGCAGCGATCAATTACATAAATAAAAATGGAGAGGAATAGCCTATTTATTTAATTTTCAGAAACATGCTATTTTATACGGAATTTAAACGTGTTCGTCACTCATTCACCTATCCGTCACAGAGGCACGCGCATGTCTCTGAAACCTGTTGCGCGCTTGATGAGAGTTCGCTTTTTCTAAAAATAGTCCATGGCTAGTGTCTGACAAACGCACGCAGAAAGATTCACCGTCCTCGGCGACACATTTAGTCTTTTTAATCACACATTTGTGTTTCGTTGTCAAAAATAGATAGAGGAGTAATTGGGGGTCGAATATTAATTGTCAGTGGGTTATGTGATATATGCGTGATAGGCTATCCCTTAAACAAGCCTAAACTGGTTTGCTGGTTTTGTTGGTCTCAGGATAGACTAGCTGTTCTTCCAGCCTAAATCCTGTCTTAATCTAGCAAACAGACAAGCTTGACGGAAGACCAGCATATTGGTATACACTGGTTTAAGATGTTATTTTCAGCAGACTTTACAATAGAGATGTTTTCAATAAGTTCTGATCACATTTATACAGAATTTGTGCAAATGTGATTATAGAGGGAACATCAGACAGGAAGACACACTGAACACAAAAGAATCCTGAGGGTGTTGCTGTACACATGACCCTTAATTTGCCTCCAGGGTCTCATTATCAGAGTTAATGTCCTATTTGGTCAGCTCTAAACTAACTATTGACTAATGCAAGATTCACTGAATTAAAGTTTTACATTTAGTTCCCTTTGATGGGATAGAAAAGACATCTTGTAGTTGCTAGACTAATTAGGATGCACTCATATTCAGTGGCAGAATCCTTCATTAGCTGATGCTGGTTATAGATCAGGCTGATCCCTACTGATACTTCATAATCACAGTGCACCATCCGTGATTAAACCATGGCAGTGGCCACCCGTTAACAAATTTCACCTCTTAAAATAGTTGGTGGGTTTTTGTGTTTGAGCAAGCCCACAGAGTGATTCAGAAACATTGAAGCATGCAAGGCTTTCTGTGTGGCTTTCTCAAGGTATAGTTTGTATGAATTGCCTCTGCTGTTTGATATCTTCAAAGCAGAGACGGCATAATATGGAACACCATTGATATTGAGGGGGTTTCCTTCAGCACCCATTTCTTGTAAATTGGTTGTAGTCAATGAGCACCACTGAGTGCAAATTCTTTACAGTTAAATGGGTGGTCACCGTATTTTAGGATCCAGTGCATGAACTGGATTCAAATGCAAATGTAAAAGTTTAATCGAAACCGATTTGGAAAGCAAGTGATGTAATGCTGAATTTCTCCAAATCTATTCCGATGAAGAAACAAACTCATCTGCTTATTGGATGGCCTGAGAGTGAGTACATTTCTTTTTGGTGAAATATGTCTTAAACCACATTCAATTCAAAATCACACACAAGTTAAAGGTGAGAAAGGCTTCTGAGTGGATGTTCTATAATAGTTGCTGTCAGACCCGTGTTACATCTTTCCAAAATGTCTTCAAAAGTTTTTGTAGTGGTCATTATATTACAGTCAGGATTTTCTAAGCATCTAGGGCAAAAAATAATAGTTTAGTGCCTTCCGGATGTGAGTAAATGGATAATGCCCAGTATGAAATCCCTCTTTTAGCAGGATGTCCCTGGGAACAGGAAGATGTAACTTAGCCTGTGCCCAGAGAGCATGACTGAGTTGATTGTGTCCACATGAAGCCTCCTCTGATTTTACACACAGTGGACAAAAACATAAAAAAAAAAAAAGAAAAAAAAAGAATGTGAATTTCATTCTTAAAATCAATATGAGACTTGTGTGAAGGCAATTTCGAGATAAAAAAATTACAGTAATAATGGTGCATTTTTTAAATTAACCATCATGCCATGCGTTAAAATACATATTTATTACGTTTAGACTCAGTTGAGGTAATTCAAAAGTCATCTGTTCAAGTTTAATTCTACTTTTCCATCAAAGAGTTTTGTAAGTGCAATCAAACTGCTCCAAAAGTAAGAAGAGCTAGAAAAATACTTGAATGAGAAACAAAATGTCATTGGCCTCTTGTGCTGCTGAAGTATGCCTGTCCTCTATCTCAAGATTCTTTCTCTCTGCACTGCTGTTTATTTTTACACAGAGAATCAAGGTCTTTACTCTGCCTCTTGAAAGAAAGGAGCTAACCTGTCGCCTAGCAACACCTCCCACTCCTGCTGAAGCCAGAGGAAGAGAAGAAGGGAAGAGGAAGGACTGAAGCTGTCTATGAAACCAATAAGAGAGACCAAGGTAAAGAGTAGGGTATGGGGTTGCCTTTTAAGTCAAGAGAGGCCAGCGCATCATGCCAGTGTGGGTATATTTGTGATATCCATAGTATACTGAAAGGCCGATGAAGTTGCACCTGTCGTGGCATTTAAATCATCTACATTTAAGTATAAATTATCTAATGTATTGTTCAGCCGTGTGCGCTGCTTGATTCATATAAACTGTTGTGAGTGAGCAGATGTAACACTCAGACACCCACACACTACCTCCCTCCCTTCCCCATTTCTGTCAGAGATACTTCCCCAGCCTGCAGCCTGGTGTATTTTTAGACCCAGGGCTCAGAACAGTGGGAAAATGTGGACTTTTGTTAAAGTATTTCTATCTCTCTATCTCTCTTTGGGTTTCTGTGAATGGTGACTACTAATTCATGACTTTTTCGTTGACAGATGTCAGTACTTGTTTTAGTTTTGCAGATATCTTGCCCTTTAAATCAGTTCTTTCACTGTTTTTAAGGAAAATTTCCACCGATCTATTTATAGTCCAGCAAAAGTGTTCTATAATTCCATAAGGTCTTTTTTTCCCCTCTTGCTGTTTAAGCTCTCTACTCAATTCCAGCACTACATGCCAGCACATTGTGCTCTCACCCTCCTTTTTCACTCCCTCTCTCTCTCCCTTCGTAAGTTGTTGCTGATGCAAGGTTGCCATGGTGATGTGATGTAGATGTGTGACATCAAAACAGACCTCAAGCAGCAGATTTTTTCCCCCTTTCAGTCTGTCGCTCGCTCTCTATTCTCCAATCTCATTTCATATTAAGCCAAAGGCACTGCATTACAAAACAACTCCATGAGCTTCTGATCTAAACCAACCTCACACATGTAAGAAATATCCTTTTAACTGCACATCCTGCAATTTCTCTTAAAATAATGCGGCTCTTAGTGACCATAAGCGATCCATTATCCATCTTCGCCATTCAGGTCTGCCTTTGATAGTAGCCATCATTGATTCAGTGTGTGCGTCTTTGCCCATCTCTGTGCACTTCGATCTGAACGCATTGTCAATGTGTAGTGCAACTATAATCTGTGTAACAGTATTTGTAGTGCCCAGGTTTGTTCTTTGTCTTTCTAGTTGTGTATTTGTTGTTGGGGTCCACATTAAAAATCTAGGATTTATAAATTCTTCTAAGTGAAAAGTATTTTCTAAAATGCAAGTGAATGTTTTTAATCTATTAACATCTTGTGGGCTCGAAGTGAGTAATCAGATGTTTATTTTAATTTGCCAGTTCAACTATTCAGTCAAATTGTAATGTGCTGATAAAAATGTAATTTGTTATATAAAATATGTATGAAATTAGAAATGCAAATGCAAGGTCAACAAATCAATGGAAAAACAAGTGAATATGAAATTCCATAAAACATTGCATAACTATTAGAAGAGAAGAGTGTGGGCAGAGATGGTTAGAAAGAGGAAGAGAATGAGGCACAGGGAGGGGAGGGAGAAAGTAAGGTACTTCAGTGCCTTTTTTAGCTGTAGGCTAAAGTTACGATTATTGCTTTTATCCATCCTCAATTTCCCCTTGCCTCCCTCTCTTTGCAAGCAAATATGTTTGCCCAAGAACCGATATTTTCCCCATGATTAGTGATCATCTCAGCAGAATGAACACTTCCACACCATTGGCAGTAAGTAAGCAGAATGGCCCATGTCATTCACCCTGGCTGGATTTGAACAATAGCTTTTTTTTTTTTTTTTTGGCCGGCTGAATCACTGGTATGAATTTATGAATGGGGAGTCCATTACCTGACAGTTTTCCTCAATTCACGCTCCGAGTCATCTACACTGAATGGACATCCTGTAAGTTTATTGTACTACTATATGAAACTCTTTCAGAACTTGACTTCCTCCCTATTCCGAAAAGACAATCTATTGAGAGCAAGCTACAAAAATAGTTTGTTCTGAACTTCTTTGACAAACCAAGGGAGTTTAATACACCTAGAGAGAGTAATGTTATCATTCCCATTCATCTCAAAACCAGATGCTTGGCTGTGGTTGTTGTTAGCCAGTCAATTCATTCTAAGTGTCAGAGAGAGGATAATAAATGTCATGAAAAGAAAGATTCTGACTGTTTTTGATGCAAAAAACTTTACTAACATGTCTCATGTATGTGTGTGTGTGTGTGTGTGTGTGTGTGTGTGTGTGTCAGGTGGGAAATGCAATGTAAATGAACATTATCAGGAAAAATGTGCAAAAATTGCAGTACACTCAAAGGTACGCCTTTATCTACCATTAAGGTACCAATATGCAACTTATTGAGGGTAGATACAGGTACATAGGTGTACCATTGAGGGCACATTCCCAGTTAAAAGCCATTTAGGTTTACACCATGTGCATTATATATAAGCTTTTGTGCTTTATGAACTGAATGAAAGTCATATAGTAGAGCAGTGGAATGTGAGTGTGATTTGCATTTTTGCAATATGTTGCTAAATCTGCCTGAAGCGTCATTTCGTTTTGCCACAGAAGCTGTTTTTTAACACCCTATGTTAACACTCAGCAGTCAGACTCTCACCCGCAGGCTTTTTCATGGTGACAGTCTCTCACACATTACTCATTCACTCATCATGAGGATAGACTCACTTTACAGACTCTCTCTCTCCAACTCTGACACAGATGAGCAGCGTAAGTAAGTCCGAAAAGACATCTTTTCCCCTCTCTTTGGCACTTAGCATTAGGCCTCAAATCAAAATATGTGCATTAAATACAGCAAGCCATAAAGGGTTTTACATATTATGAGATTGCAATGATGATTTTGGATGCTTAGCGTTCATATATATATATAATTTTACTGTTTTAAAAAATATGCTCTCTTCCTCAATGAAGGAATTCTCTCTTTATTGCCGTCCCTCTGCTCGCACGCCCACGCAACCATAGCAACACATTGCCGTATCATAGTAACCACATTTACGCAGGGAGAAAAAATTAAGGGTGGGTTGTAGAGGTATCTTTTCACTGACCACCATGAGCATGTAGCTTGAAGATGGCTCCTCGTTTTCAATGTATGACAAGGGTGAGATTATAAAAATCATTTATCACTAAATTCAGATATCAAACCTATATTTTAAGGCTTTTTAATAGAGATGAAAGCATATAAAGAAATGTAGCACACTAACCAGATATTTGCTATAGCATCTTATTTGAAATTACTGTCAGTCCTGATTCTAGTTCCCAGTTTGTGAGCCATATAATATAATTAGCCCTCCTCGTTTGGTTCATCTGAATAGCCAATCAGTGGCAGATGAGGTAGATGACTCTTGTTATCAGAGTCACTCCAGCTCAGATGAGGCCCTAATCAAGGCGCGTCGGTAATATTCAGAGGTCAGTTTAATTCCCTTAAACAAATGGCCCAATTATCAGTGACAAACATGTGTCCCTTTTCACTCTCCATCTGTGAAAAAGCCCCCGTCTGCCCTTCTCTGGAGATCCTCCTTTATTCGGGGTGCAGTGGACTGAAGCTAATGAGACATGCTAATGGAAAACCCTGTAAACCCCAATCACCCATTTGAGCTAGTTATTCTCCACACGGACCTTGCTAACTGTCTGTCGAGGGTCGCAAAACATTACAACTGACACCTTTGCTTATAAAGACTATTTCTGATCTCATATCAGCTTTATTAGACAATCCTGCTGGAGAATCCAGTTTAAGCTGTGTTGATGTTCTTTGAAACATGATCGCTGGTTTTTAATTGGTGGACCATCAGTAAACCAGATACTAACTGCTTATGCCATCTTACAGAGATAATTTAGCCAAAAATGAAAATGTCGTCATTTTTTTTTTTTGAAAGTCAGTGTTTTGATCCTCATTAAATTTTTTTTTTTTTTTTTTTTTTTTTTTACAAAAATATACAAATAATCTTTACATTATTAAAAATAAAGGTTCCAAAGGGTTTTTTGTTTTGTTTTTTTTCATCTATGCCACAGAAGAACCATTTTTGGTTCCCCAAAGAACCTTTCAGTGAACAATTAAATTTTAATTATTAAAATTAATTAAAAGAACTATTCTAAATAACCAGTTTCCACTATGAATAACCTATATGTTCAAAGCAAGCTTCCATTTTTTTTCCTTTTTGGGCGAACTGTCCTTTTAAAATGTCAAAGTTGGTTTTCGAGACCTGGTGGATGGTCAACCATCTAAACCAGTTCCAACTAGTTTAAACTTGATTGTTATCTGTCAGACTGACATGTTTATTTGGTGTTTATATTTAGAGCTACATGTAAAATTCCATTTTGCTTTGCCCACCGCCTCCCCACACATGTTTAGCAAATATAGATATCATGAATACTTGTCTGTTGTTTGTAGTTAATGCAGCGGATGTCACGGATGGTGAGTGCTTGTTTAGTAATGGCCTAATGTGTTTGAAAAAGGAGGCGGAGGGCAATAGTGTTTCCTCTTTTCATTCAAAAATAACCATGGATATCCAGGTAAATATAGTACTTTTGTCTCAATGACTGACAGCAGCTGTGTTTGTGGGGAATTTCCTGAGGGGTCCCGTGTCTCAATTAATGTGCGCACTCAAGCATGAAGGGAAAAACTCTCTCGTTCCTGGCTATAAAAAAAAAAAAGCATTTGTTCCTGGCTGTGCAAAGAAATAATCAGATCAGCAGTTTTTTTTGGAGTTGCCCAGACTTTTTGCCACACAGTTTCACTCTGGTGAGGACAAAATGAGAGATTGCAGACACAGCATTGAGAATCACCTTCCCAGCAAGAAAGTGATTAATTATTACAGACTGAACCAAATGCAGAAACCTGCCATTTTGAAAAAACATTTTGTTTTTGGCCTCAGCAGACAGGGAACATTCTCAAAATATTGTGTCCTATAAGGTTAATAGACACAAAAACAACATTTATACATTGTTAATAGAACATTATTCTGAAACTGTTTAGTTGGACGTTAGTCCTTTTTTTTTGTTACTACTCACTGCTAGTTTCAAATGGTTCAGAGGACATTCAAAAGTAACATTCCTGTAATGTTTGTAAAATGCTAAAATATTAATGTTTAAAAACATTTGAACATTCTGAGAACTTTCCTCACTTAATGAGAACGTTAGCAAACATATTGAACATTTTTGTTAGTGGTGTTCAAAAGAAAGCAAAGTTCACATGATTCAAGGTAGATGATCAGAAAGGGCATCTGAGCAAGAGGACAGTTCAATCCTGGGACATCCGGTCCATTCCCATTCCACCCACTCATCTGTTCCTGACCCATAAATGAGGTCACATTTGGCATGAACTGTGGAGTCTCCCTCCACTCCATAGGACACTGTGACACAAGTCTGTATATTAAAAAAAAAAAAAAAAAAAAAAAAATTCACACACTCAGGGGTTGATGTGCACACACACCTTTTCTCAAGGACACCTCCACATGCGGAGGCATATTGGCACAGCTCATCAGCCCTCCTCTCTCTTTGTGCCTGCTGGGTGGGTACAGCACGTCTCGCTCCTGCGTTTGGCTTACATTTGGGTTTACCGTTTGTCTGCCGTCCAGCAGGAAATGGCATGAGAATGCCACATTCTCACCCACATACATCCCCGTCACCAACTTCCTAAAGAACATGTCTTTATCATGATCTGTGCTATGAGGCAATGATCGAAACAACCTGCTGGTACCATCTGTGTCCGTCTCTGTTTACCAAATGAATGTGCCCTTTGCATTACTTGCCTAGATTCTCAGGTGTGCGTGCATTAATGTGACCAGCTGTATGCTTGTTTAAGACGCCGTTCACAGTACAGTCTCGCTTGGGAACACGTAGCCAGTCAGTTCATAGGAAGAAGGTAAAGAATCTGGTTCACTGGACAATTAGGTTACAAAACCAGCTGCAAGATTCCATCACTTCAAGTTGTGTCTATTTTGGGCCTTGGACTCTGTGTGCTGCACTGCCCCCATGTGGCAGACCAGAGTCAGTTTTCAGACCTGTGATTATGTAAGACATTGCAGGGAATGAGTCATCACTGGGTTGCTTCAGATAGGGTAGAACTCTGTGTGTGTTTGTGTGTGTGTGTGTGTCTCAGAGTTTGTTGGCACAGAGCACTGGAGACAGCAGTGGGATGGGTGAGCAGCGCTGGGGACGATGAAACGTGAATTTTCCTGTTGCTTTTTTTCGACTCTGATTGATCGGTGTAAGTGGTCACTCCTGAAGAGCTGCAAAAGAACAAATGGAAGCAGTGTGGAAGGTTCTAGGACTCCATTTTTGTATGGCTTCAAATAGTCCGACTGTATCTTGAGAATCTTATCTAATCATGGAATGATCTTGATTTTATTCATTTTGCTGTCCAGGTCAGTCCATGCAGAATTAATCTTCATATTTGAGCTAAAATTTTCAAGTAAAAGCATAATTTTGGTCCAAAGCAAATATGCTGTATTATTAACATTTATATACTATACTAAGCGGTTTGGAGGACGAATCGATAGATGTACAGTACAGTACAATACAATACAATAATATACAGTGAAATTCTAATATATAATTCCATTTGTCAACTTTTGAAATAAAAGGACAATTTTAGTCAAAATATCAAATTACCTAGATTGTAATGTAATGTAATATAATATACATCTGGCTGAAATTGCACATATTTCAAAGGTAGACTAAATGTAATATATTTATTAATAATGTATTATAAGTGGCCTTTTTATTACAAAAGACAGCCATTTAATTCAGAGATTATATTATTTGAATTATTATTATATAATTATGTGTCTACTAAAAGGGCTATTTCAGTTAAAAGAACATTTTTAATTAAAATACATTATATTATTTAACATTAATAAAACCAAAATATTTTTACTTGTTAATTTTTAATTTTTGCAAAACCGAATATGAACAAGAACACCACCTACACACAATGAAGTACTGTAAGTCTTGTGACATCATAAACCCAGTGGCCTCAAGTACAATAACCCCATTATGATTCAGGCCACTGTGATTCCATTCAGAGGGGTTCTCTTTGCCATTCTGAGAATTGAGAAAGAGCTCTTGTTTCCAGTATTGGACCTGGTTTAGGTCCAGAAAACTCTATTAACCTGCATCTGTAATTCAGTGGAACTAAAATAGTATTGATCAGAAAAGATTGAGTTTAGTCTGTCCTACTTTACTAAATGAAATGTCACTGTCTTGCACCTTAAACATTTTCCATATATAGCTTAGACATGATGCTGTAGATTATACTGAATATGTAGTTTTCACCTCTCTAAAGCTGTTCTTTTTCTAGTCAGGCTTTTGCTAATGAGGCTGCAGAGAGGCGGACAGCTGCTCAGTAGGGTTCCAGTCTATCCCGTGGTTAGATGAGTCAAAGATCGGAAGGGTGGGTGGCAGGGTTAAGCAGGGCACGTGAGCGAGGCTTTCCATTTGCCGGAAGAGGATTCATAGCAGAGAAATGCCAAGAAAACATTCCAGTGGGAAGGCAAACATATATGGGTCTGGAGCCAGAATTATGGTCTTATCAAATTTATTAGAAATCCAGGATCGAAATACAACAACGGCAGCGTGATTTAAAAAAAAAAACTACACAAAGTAACATGAGCATTATTGATGGTGGTGGTGGGGTAGAGGTTTGGAATGACTGAGTGGTTACTGAATAACAACAGTGAATAAAAACAAGACTGAACGCAGAGATAGATTATGCATAGTGGAAAATTAAAAGAGGCTTTTTGACACTAAGAACATAGAGAGATACTTTTTACAGCCTTGATATTGCTACATTTATTTGAATAGGAGGGATTAATTATTGCTGACATCTGAACTGGAAGAGCAAACCAGTGGAAAGAGTCTGCAGAGCTGCAGCCCTCATCCTGAGAAAGAGGCTATTTTTAGAAATGACAAAAGACAGTTTACATTGGTTGTACAGCAGGTTTGGAATCATAGTGCAGGTAGTAACTTGGCCATTTTCCATATGGCACAATATAGTGGGTTGTTATCTTGTTGGCATTTTCTCCTTAAAATATAGTGCCTGTCTCTAATAGCCTTTTTATTATTAATGATGTAGAGGTTTTATAAGTTGGTACATGTCTCGTGAAAATGACTTCTCTACAATCTTGGTAATGATGTCTGTCAGTTGGCAGACATATCCAGCTCATAAGCCCTTCTTGTTGGATGAATCGATCAGTGCTTCCACTCTTCCACCCCCTTTTTCCCCTCTCTGGGCATCTCTACATCTCTCTCGGTTAAAAGGCATGAGGCCCAACGTAGATGGTCAAGCGCAGGACAGAACTGGTGTGGTAGGTCACGAGCGGGTTCATAGAAACCATCTCCAGATCCAGCACGTACTCTCTGGGGCCATTCACGGCACGGGCGAGAACAAGCATTGCGCTGATGTTGTTGATTTGCTGAGGAAACAGATTCAAAATTTGTCTCTATAAGAAATGTACTGGCTAATGGCTGGAATCAAAGGGGTCTTCCTGATTATATACACTACCCATTAAAAGTTTGGGGTCTTTAAAATTTTTAAAACTGAAGTCTCATGCTCACTAAGGCTTACTGACTCCCCACCTTTGAACTGTAGTGTAAATATTGAAGAATTTTTAAAATAAAACTTTATTCAAGATATAAATTTAGCTTGTTTTGAGGGTGTTAAGCTCAGTGTTCTGGAAGGCGACAAAATAATTTAAAAGAAAATAATGTATGTCTGTTTTCAGTATAAGAAGATTATACACTAAATAAAGTTATTCTTTCAGAATATGCATTAAGTTATATAATTTTTTAATTACCCTGATGTAAAAGTCTCCATTGTCATCTCCAGAGCGGATACGGAAGGTGTTGTAGGCTCCAGGTGAGACGCTGGTGGCCTGGATCTGAAAGAGATCCGAGGGGACGGAGCGCTCGGATGTGATGCTCATGTAGCGATGCACAACTGAGTAGGGCAGGTCTCGACAGCCAGGCTTTGTGATAGGACATGTACAGCGGCTGAATGAAGCGAGAAAATTACATCAGTTAGGAAAGATTTCAACTAAATTGTTCAGGACTAAACGTAAGTGAGTTGAATAGATTTGAACTGACCTGCACTGAAAAGAATCAATACGCTTTTAGAGGACTGGCCTGTTTTAGAGTGAACTGAACTGAACCAGTAACATTTTACATGACTTAAATTGAATTGATTTAAAATGAACTGAAAGGAGATATATAAACTAAATAGTACCCACTAGGTCAGGTTTTTGCATGACTAATAATTATGTTAGCCACAACTGTACCAAATTATACAAGTATGTGTACCATATGTCCAGAAAATTAGCTTAAAATTTTGGATGCCATCCATCTAGCCAGATATTTCTTCAGAAATGCCTGACCACCTGTTATTCATCTCAAGCTTGTGGAAATGCTAATTATGTTGAGACATGCTTAGAGACACAGACTGAAGAACTGGCCTCAGATATGGAAAAATAAACGGGTCAATTAAAAAAAAAAAAAAAAAAAAAAAAAAGTCAGGTATGTCTCAAATAGACACTACTGATGAACAATAGACAATCATGTAAAGGAAAATCTCATAAATGCTGATGCATAACTGTGTGTGAGCTGAATAGCATGCAAGTGTTTGTGGTATTTACAAATTGTTTACTTACTCTGACACTTGCACGTAGGGTTCCTCACAGCTTTTGCTGTCAACACACTTGTTTCCTCCATGAATGTTAACACAAGTCTGTCCATCCGAGCACTGATGAGCTCCTGTCTCACATTCATTTATGTCTAGATTCAAAAGAGAAGAAAAAGTCTCTCATTTGTCCTATGAGTGAATTGTGAAGCAGAGTCTGCAGTGAGAGAGCATTAAACTGAGGTGAACCTTGGCAGAGGCGCGTGCCCAGGAGCTGATATCCTTTAGGACAGACACAGGAGAATTTGCCATGCTCATTAACACACTGATGCTGGCACAGGTAACTGGAGTAGCTGCACTCGTCTATGTCTGAAGACAGAGAATGAATATGATCAGTTGCATTTTTCTCTAATATGTGTATTTAATTTAGTTTATCCACATTTGTTTGTGTTTGCTCCCAGATTACCATTGCAGGCAAAGCCATCTGGCCCCAGCTCATAACCCTGCTCACATCGACACAGGAACGTCCCATACGTGTTATAACACCTCTGACTGCAGGGGGCCCCCATGCTACACTCATCAACATCTAAACACAACAGAATGACAAAGCAGACAGGATTGTATATGAAAACAAAAGTAAGGCAAACGGTGAAGTATTACAGAAGATTATATAAAATACTTTCTGAGCTGGACTCGTTATTTTTGTTGCCATTAAATAAATGTCTGGTCATTTTAAGTAGCCACTTAAGCAATATCAAAAACTCAGTTAATTTGTTTTAGGGATACCCTAAAGGAAAGAAGTGTTTCATTTAATTTCAGTGAACCCAATGAGTCAAAATGGTTTTAATGCACATTCCTGGTATTATTGTGTACAATTAATCAGTGCATGATATTCTACAGAAAAATATCATCCTAATAAACTGAAATAAAAAAATAAAAATAAAATAAAAAACTTTTTGAAGATTTAACATGATATCATTTGCTCACCAATGGATTCTGAATGGGTGCCATCAGAGTGAGAGGTCAAACAGCTGTTAAAAACACCACAATAATTCACATGACTCCAGTTCATCATGTTAACATCTCATGCTGTGAAAAACTATGCGATTGTAAGAAACAAATCCATCATTAAGACATTTTAACTTTAAACCATCACTTTTGGCTTCGGACTGTTTTCGCTTATAAACGTCCTTGTTCTGTATATATTACTCTGATGATTTAGACAAGATGACATTTTCACTGGAGAAAGCAATATTATAGAAAGAGGATTTGTATTTTAGTCAGAAGCAATGATTTGAAGTTACAAAGTCTTGATGGATTTGTTTCGTACAAATGCATAACCTAGCTTTTCACTTCACAAAATATTTATTTATGGACTGGAGTGGATTATTGTGATGGTTTTTATCAGCTGTTTGGACTCTTATTCTGACGGCACCCATTCACTGCAGAGGAGCCATTAATGAGCAAGTGATGGAATTGATGAATTTCTCCAAATCTGTTCTGATGAAGAAACAAACTCATCTATATCTTGGATGGCCTGAAAGTGAATACATTTTCAGCAGATTTTCTTTTCAGGGTGAACTATTCCTTGAAGCAGTATAACAAAAAGTGTAATCAATATGTTAAAAAGCAAAATGGATATTCTGACAATATTGTAGAAATCTTGAATGCATCTTGACTCCATTCTGGTGCATAGCATTCACTTTTCCTGATCCACTCAATTACTGATGGATAAAATCAAGTCCCGTCCCACTTTATTTTTCATGCTGAATATCCTGTTGCAAATGGAAATGCATCCAATTATGAAAGTTACATGTGCTGCAAATGGCGATTCACACTGACTTTAATGTCTCGATTTCTTGTTTTCCACTATGCACAAAGTACTCTTTTACTGGTTTATATTTTGGCCTTTACTCAAAGAAAATGAGGTGTGGGATGGAGTTGTGTAAGTATGTGGGTTTGGATTCCAAGTGCGTGTGTGTGTGGTGGGTTGGCCTATGACTCAGGGTATGGCAAAACGGGGCGTGGGAGTGAGTGTGTGGGTTGGCTTACCAATACAGGAGCGATTGTTGGCAGCCAGCTGGAAACCAGGCTCACACTGGCAGGAGAATGAGCCAGGCACATTAACACAGCGATGTTGACAGTAGCGGTACCGGCACTCGTCGATGTCTGAAAAGTATTAAAACAAAATTAGATCACATAAATTATTTTTATTCTTCATTTGTATGACTGAACAGACAATGATTATATTATCTTGCCATTTTATGTAATTTAAGGCACACTATACTCATAAACTGGAATTCTCTCTGGCACTTAACTTTGGGAACATCTTAGTAAATCAGTAATTATATCAATAGGTGTGTATACAAAATTCCTAAGTTTTAAAAGTGTATACTGATATTATTCATAAGTATATTTATATTATAAATATTAAGATAATATTTCTATAATAAATTTATATAATTACTGTAATATAACATAATATGATATAAAATATCATATTTAAAGATGATATTAGCTCTTGTTAAGCTAGTAATATCTTTGCAGGTACTGGAGCGAACTTTATTGACTCTTTTTGCCTGCAAACATCAATTAATATTGAAATGGCACCCAATCCAAACTTTATAAGATTAGTTCACCCAAAATGAAAGTCTGCTGACATTTACACCTTCATGACATCATACCAGTTGAGATGCATCTTGATTTCACCTTATTTGCATGTAAATGAACCAACTTCAATGCAGAGGTTTACATGGTTTTATTTTTTGGTCTGTTCCCCACTTAAATCAATCGAATGGCTTCAGATGACTTGCATAAAAGATATTTTAAGAATATGGATAACCAAACAGTTGATGGAGCTCACTGACTTCCATAGTATGGGGAAAAAATACTGTGGAAGACAATTGGGACCATTGACTGTTTGGTTACATTTTTCACAATATCATCTTTTGTGCTCAACAGAGGAAAGTAACTTGAGAGTGAGTGATGACAGAATTTTCTTTTTTGGGTGAACTACCCCTTCAAGTGCACTGCTTTTTCACAAGGAAGTCTTGAAACGACTTGAGTTTAAATAATTGAGTATAAATAGAAATGACATGAGTATAAATAAAAAATCTTTTTGACTGATTGTTTTGGAGAGGTGAACTATATTGTGGTATTACTACAAAATTAGACCGGCTTTTTAATTTCTCACCGATGCATTCTGTGCCCACTTTGCGATACCCATCTGGACACTGGCAGGAGAAGGAGCCTTCTGTATTGAAACACTGCTGACTGGGCTGGCAATCGTGACTGTCCTGTTCACACTCATCCACATCTGTTTTTGTGGGACAGAATCATGGAAATTTATTGTGGACACATCACTGGTTCGGTTTTTATCTTTCTTTGTCTTCTCAGTTTTAGCACTGGAGCCGCCATAACTGTAGAATGTAATTATTACTGCATTTACTGGTTCACAGCTCATGAGAAGTGAAAGCTGTGTGTACATAGCATTCTTGAGTAACGTTATCTCTATTCGTTTCCTCTTGACGGTAGACGACAGCTGGGATGCCGCAGTCTTAGTAAATTCTTCCACCTCCTGCTGACCAGCCCCCTGCCAAGACTTCAGCACAAATCCCACAGTTGCCTCAATGCAAAATCTAGCTGATCATTTCCCCTGACCACCTGTTTCTGTCTGAGTCATTTAAGCGCTAACAGTCAAAACTAAAACATTGCATGCAATAATCCCCTCTTTCACCATCTTGTTCAATAAAGTAAAACTGATTAGCGTTTTCATTTTGATCTGAACACACATGACACGTCTGACACCTGTTCTGAAAACACAAGCCTGTTTTCACACACTCACCCACGCAGCTGTCTCCCTGGGGCTCAAAACCTGGAGGGCAGGGGTTGAATGGCTCACTGGCTGTGTTCTCCAGGCTGGGGTGGATCTGGTTGGGTGGTTCAGGGGCAGGGATGACCGAGGCAGAGCGAGGAAGGCACAGGTACCCACCATAGTGGTTGAAGCACTTCATCTCTCCCTTACAGGCCTCTGGGATCGTCTCACATTCATTTATATCTGCAGACACACATTCGAAGCAGAATACATAGGTGTTTATGAGTAAAAATCACACTATTTGATAACAGTTAAGAGTTACATAACACTTAAAAAGACATACATATATTATAAACACTGCAACGGTTATTTATCACTAAACTTATAAGCTTTCTGTATGTCAAATTGTATTAATTTAAATATATAATAATATACATTACCATTGTTCTAATATACTAGTCTCTTATGCTCACAAAGGCTGCATTTATTTAATTAAAAATACAGTAATATTGTGAAATATTACAATTAAATATATATATATATATTTATATATAATACAAAATTTATTCACGTGATGGCAAAGCTGAATTTTCTGTCTTCAGTGTCACATGATCTTTCAGAAATCTTTCTTATATGCTGCTTAATATTTTTGTGGAAGCTGTGATGTGTGTGTGTGTGTGTGTGTGTGTGTGTGTGTGTGTGTGTGTGTGTGTGTGTGTGTGTGTGTGTGTGTGTGTGTATTTTCAGGATTTTTTGACAAACAAAGTTCAAAAGAACAGCATTTATTTGAAATAGGAATGTTTTGCATTAGGATCCTTTGAACTGGATGTTTTAAGTTTTGAGGGAACATGTTTTACCTTTGCAGTGTTGAGTCTGTGGATCCCAGTGATATCCATCTGTACATTCCTATAGAAAAACACATGAATTAGTGCATAGTAACACACTTTACATTGCATAGTTACACATAGTATGTGTAAATATAAGATGTAATGATGTAACACACATTATGAAGATGTATTTAAGGAGAGTAAAGGGAGGGAGAGGGACAGAGGGAGGTTTCGTTCCTTCTTACCGTGTAGGTGTCAGTTTCTGTGGGTGGCTGTGAAATAGCGTGGTGGAGAAACACAGAGATGCACATACAAAAGACCAAAACACACCCGGGCCGCATCCTCACACACACCTTCAACACGCTCTGATGAGCACAGGCACAAAAACACCTCCAAGAGTGTCGACTAAAGAGGAGGGATCAGACACAGACATGCACTCTTACACACGCACATGCACACGCACTGGTAGAGTCTCTGGTCTGGATTAGATGATGCTGCGATGAAGTTACACTGAGGAATCTGTGGATGAGAAGCAAACAGCTTGAGAAAACTTCAGAATCAAGATTTACGCATCACTGTTTGAACCCATATAAGTGATCCCACTGTATTGGTCATAACTGCAACTCAAAACAGATGTTTGTGGTTTATTTGAGCTTTATTAAGCGTATCAGTCTAATGTAGTGTCAGGGTCTTTCATTTAATAGCAATGCACACAACCGCTGAAATTGCTTGATTACTCCCCCTAGTGGTTAAGATTGCAACAAAATCTAAAAGATTTATACTTAAACTTACCTAAGATACCAGTTAGACTTGAATGGTAATGAAAAAAAAGACATTCATTTTTTTAATGAACTAACAACGACCCACCGTGTCTTTTACAGAATCTATTTATCAAGGGTTAAATGTTCATTCATTTTGTGTTCATAGTACATTGATGAATGTTAATTTAAGTGAAATTATCTAAATTCTCTCTCTTATGTATAGTACTTTTTTGTTAGTTTGAATAAGTACTTTCTTTATTTCAAACACCCCCAGTACAACTACTGACTGTATTAACTATAATTATTAAATATTAACTTAAATTTTTATAAAAAAATTCTGGCTTTGAGGAAAGTACATAGTTTGCTTTTCATTAATGTCAAAGTATCACACAGACCTATTAAATGCAGCACTATTTTCCTGGCCTTGTGTTCTGTAAATACACACATACATTGACATTTATTTAGAGTGTGCACACAAACAGTGTTTTCAGGCGTAGTATGGAAACACAAAAGCTGCTCCAACATGACATGAGCCCAACAGTAGCTCTTTTCTGAAAATGCTCGGAGAGTTCAGTCTAAAAGTATTGTCATGTTGACTCAGTGCAACAAACAGCAAACCGCAGGGTGACGTGCAAATCTGCACATACTATCTCAGCTGCGTCAGCCTCCAGATACAATTGTTGTGCTTTTCCTCCCAAATTACATGAAATCATTCAAGCCTCTTACAGTAGCCACCATACAGGAAACACTTGCGACTTCACACGCAAACACACTGAAACGCTGCAACAAAACAAACATGATCGCAAATCTCTCATATGTGTGATTTACCCGCTCCTTACTGACTGACCTAAATGCTACTTATGGTTTAAATAGAGACCCGCAAAATCTCAAAGCAGGCTGTCCCTGTGGTGTTGCTCTGGACTGGGAAAAACCTGAAATCAACCATCATAAACAAACTTGAGGCCAGCAAGAGCACAGTCCAGTCGCTTGGCCAGAGTGTGGGCAGTGTGGAGGTGTGGGTAATATCATCTGCCGTCATGTCTGAGTGGCACTTGACCTTCTGGAATGCCAGCGGATAGGATGTGGCCAGCGCTCTGAATAACAGTCAGCCGGACACTCACTGTGTTTCCCACAGTATCACATTCCCGGGAAAAGCCCCTCAAGGTTCACCGGAAAGGTCAAATGTGGTTACCCAGAATGCCCTTGTAGAAGTCTTACTTTCTGTTGGACTATTTTTTGATTCATTTAATAATTTTCTTTAGCAGATGTGTAATTGTATGGCTACCTATGAAGCAAAATATATAAATGTGGAGCACTTCAGATGGGAATAGGCACATCTGTTTGCATTTGGTTGGCTGGTAGTTCCGTGACTTTTGTAAAGTCTGCAGTGATTATATGACCACCAATAACACAAGTAATAAAGACTGGACTTCATGGGCTGACCACACATGTCTCATAACAAATGCTCTCTTCCTCCCACTCGTTCACCCTTATAAACACACTCACACTATTCCAGTGTCATGTCTACGGTTAATTCAGTGTGCACAGCTGGGCATTAAATTCAAAATCTGACATGGTGGCCAAAGCACTCAGGCAGGGGCTCCAGGTTTAAACCTTGCTGGTCAGTGCACTTTTCATTTTATGAATACGACCTCCTCTCCTCCCACCTGTGCAAACCAAAGTGGGATTTTTATGTCGGGACCCCCATGGCTGTACTGTTAACAAAGAAAGCATAGACAGATGCAGTGGTTGTGGTTTTTGCCCAAATGAGTTGGATAGTTAAGCCACAGTATAAAATGCATGAATTTTGCATTAGACACAAAATCATTAACATTTTAGATTAGGGAGCAATTCTCACTATTAACTTGACGTTTATTAGCATGGACATTAATAGCATAATAGTAATAGGCTGTTCATTACTACTTATAAAACACATATTAATGCATTATTCTGCATAATCATATTTTAAAAGTGACGTGACATACAGCCAAGTATGGTGACCCATACTCAGAATTCCTGCTCTGCATTTAACCCATCTAAAGTGCACACACACAGCAGTGAACACACACACACCGTGAACACACACCCGGAGCAGTGGGCAGCCATTTATGCTGCGGCACCCGGGGAGCAGTTGGGGGTTTGGTGCCTTGCTCAAGGGCACCTCAGTCGTGGTATTGCCGGCCCGAGACTCAAACCCACAACCTTAGGGTTAGGAGACAAACTCTCTAACCATTAGGCCACGACTTCCCCTTTTAGACCCCTTAATCCTACCTCATACCTAAACTTATACAACTAACTAACTATTAATAAGCAGCAAATTAAAAGTTTATTGGGACAACAGTCATAGTTAATAGTGAAAATTGGTCTCCAAACTAAAGTGTGACTAAAATATTGACAAAGTGGCATCTACAAATAAATGAGAGGCTGTTATTTAGAAAAGCTCTCTTTTTTAGCAAATTTTGCAGTTATTCTTAACTAAATGGTCTTAAGATCATTTCTAGGGGATGTACGAAGTCAGTTCTCCTCAAGTTTACACAATTGTCCATAAATGTAGTTTATCACATTAACTGTATCATTTTAGATCATTAAACGGCAGTAACTGAAGTTTTCGAGTGACTCAGTAGTTTGGATATTGCTACAGTATTTTACAGACATTGAAAATTGTCTTCAAAAATTGTTTTACAACAACAAAAACAAGTACACTACTGTTCAAACATTTGAGGCTTGATGAATGAATTATATTCGGCTTATTATACACCAAGGTTTTATTTATATGAACAATTAAGAAATAACTGTTTTCTATTTCATGTAATTTAAATGTATTTTATTCCTGTGATGCAAAGCTGAATTTTCAGCATCATTACTCTAATCTGAAGTGCCACATGATCCTTCAGAAATCATTCTAATATGCTGCTCAAGAAACATTTCTTATTATTATCAAAATAATAATTATAATTATCAATTATTATCAAAATTATTCTTATTATCTACTTAATATGTTTGTGGAAAGCATGATAACTTTTTTCAGGATTCTTTGATGAATATAAAGATTAAAATGAACATCATTTATTTGAAATAGAAATCATTTTGTAACATGAACTTACTGTCACTTTTGATCATTTTAATGCATCCTTGCTGAATAGAAATATACATTTTTGACTGATACTGTATATATTATAAAAGTTCTAAACAAGATCTTTTGTGGCCATCAATGATGCTCACTACTTCCACGTTGCCTACTTAAGCAGCCCTGAGAAGACATTAATATTTCCAACTACCAAAAATAGAGAATTAATGAGGCTACAACAGAAAGCCCCAGTCTGATTTACTCGACTCTGTCACACTCTCTGCTTTTAAATGAATGCCCAAGTCAGCATCCAGCCATATAAAATAAAACATCTAACATAAGTAATTAACAAAACACATAAACAAATGTGATGTCACAAGAGTGGCCTGTAAAAATACAGTAAAGCAGTGTTCCCTGTTCTCATGTCACATAACCATTTTATTGAGCCTTCATTCTTATAACAACACCTGTGCTTCCAAAGGAGGCCAGAATGATTTTGGTATAAACACAAGAGTAACCACAAATTCCCCGACCTTTGTGTGTCCTCAGAAACCTCTGAGAGTCTTTGCGCAATGCTCCATTCTGTTGTCTTTCACATCAAATCAGCTCTTATAAACAGATGGGAGTTTGTATGAATCAGCTTTTTGTCTTTAAAAATAGAAACATTATGTAAACAAAGTCACCCATTTTACGTTCGCAGGCTCAAATAACAACGTACAGTCAATGGCATTAGTCTGGTTGTGAAAGAGGTTGGAAAAGAGATTGGAAAGTTTTGCAACACTTCAGACATGTGGAGATTTGTAAAACCATCATGATGGTTGAGTAATAAATGTTTAAAAAAAAAAACACATACACACAACAACATTTTATGTGTAAGCATGGAAAGTTGGCAGATATAAGATAATATGACATTCACCAGTATTTATGGTAGGAGATGTGGAATCTGCTGAATAATGTGATTGATTGTTCTCTCTCTAGTGTAGTGTCTGTAGTCGTGGATGTTTGGAAGAGAGCCGGAGAGTGAGTGTGACGTGTGCAGCCCTGGAGCAAACCGGCCAGTTGAAATTTTCCTTAGTCTGCCCTTTATTGCTTTATCTCCTTCTGCCCCACTGTCTGTGACATAACTTCAATTCAGCCTGACGTTTCTGCTTTAGTAAGATGAGCAGATCCACAATGGTCCAAAGACCCCATGCAAACAACAGCTACTGGAGTACAATGACAATATATTACAGTGCAATATTAGATTTTCTTTCGCAAACGTGGTATACTCACAGGCCGTGCTTTCTTCTTGCTGTGTTCTTGAATGCAGTGGTTTTTCTTCTTTTCTTCCGGTGGATCCCTCTCTAGTTTGTTTCAGTGCAGTGGTGGCACGTCTTCTCTTCTATCCTCACTCCTCAGCCTGATAGAGTGAGTGTGGAGACGGACAGCTGGACTGTGAATGAATGCAAGGGAGGGAAAGACGGAAGAGAGGAGAGAGGGACAGCCCATTCCGACCCCCATACAGCTCCCCTGCACGGCCATCCTCCGCCCCCAGACCCCTCCTCATCTGACCCCCCAGGATGAAAATTCCTGGTCTGTGGCCCAAATTCCAAAATTCCAAATGTGTCCAGCTCAACGACAGAAAACAGCATAAAGATTCACACACACACACATGCAGCCAACCCCCCTCCATACACATATGAGCCAGCCTCCACGCACACACACACACACACACACGGGCAGAGACCCCACCTGGTTTCATTTAAACTCGCCCTCCACAGCCTGCAACTTTCCTTCTCTTTTCCCCTCCACCCTTCATCTCTCCCATCTTTTTCAGTCTCTTGCTCTCTCTATTCCTTTCATTTGGCTGGATATTTATAGCTTGGGAGAAGTTGGTGGAATGTAGACAAAAACTAGAGAGCAAACTAGAAAGAGAGAGAGAGAGAGAGAGAGGAGGCTGGGACGCACGTCTGCTTGGAAAAGTTGTTCACTTTTTTTGCCGTGTCTAAATATTGAAACTGGAGGTACTCGAAGGCCTATATTACAAGAAATGAAAGGAAATGGAAAGCCTCACGTTCTTACTGCTGGTATACTTTTACTTCAGACAATAAAGCATGAAATAAGAATTGGAGTTTTAGTCTGTCTATGCTAAAGTACTTGTCAATGTTAACAAAATTCACTTTTAACAGATATATATATATTTGAAATCATTCTTTTATGGCATTGTTGCAAAACCCCATTTTGGAACATTTATTTTTAAGAGTGTAATACTGAATTCAGAATAGCAACTAACATAATACTTAATTTGACACAAACTGTAATAATACTATGTTAATATAGTATTTGTATTCATAAAAATGTCAGTGATACATGCTTTTGTATATTTGAGGCTTTAGAGGCATGTAATTAATTCTTTGTGGTGAAAGAAGGTTCTTCAGATTATAAAAAGGTAAGAAAGAGATGGTTCTTTAAAGA